>VMOF01000388.1:22419477-23019477 GCA_011764245.1 Trialeurodes vaporariorum | reverse complement strand
TTTAAAACTAAAAATTGAAAGTCTAAGGCAAGTTTTGTTTTGATTTGAAGGAATGAAAATTGACAATTCGCTAATGATTATTGGTGAGCTCTGCCCGTACTTCTAAAAAGAATGTTTCAACTCAATGTAACAACTACAAAATCACCAAATCAGTCAATGAAAACAATTGAAAGCATTCATTAATTCAGTTTTTCTATGTGCCCGTTTGCTCTTAATCAAAGAATACTGTGTATAGGTCAGCGTCAGCTCATTCTCAAAATTTTTTCCATCATAAATTAGTCTATATTAAAAATTAAAAAAGAGAAGAAAAAAATAGAGGAAAAAAGAGAGGAAAAAAATAGCATTTTAAAACTGCCCAAGAGTACAATCGCTCTCTACCACTGGTTTTCCAACTCTAGAATTAAATCTCAATTTTTTATATGCAATTATTCTTCTTTATTTATTCTACTCAATTTTAACTCTCTCTTATTATTCATCTCTCTTTCTGTTCGCAGCCTGCGGGTAAAGATGTTGAAGCAAACGCAACCCATGAACCTCATCCAGTTGACAGCCTTTTCCTGCTCCGCACTCAAAGATCCCGAGCTTTGAACACTCTTTTCCTCCTTTTGACTGCATTATTGGTTACAAGCATTGGAATATTTGGTGGTGTATTTGTTTATCGCCAGTACACTCAGGTGAGCAACTCTTTTACGTATCTACTGGCTCTGTCTTTTGGAGCTGCAAAAGTAATGCGAAGGATAAAATAGATTTTCACAGCTTTGGCTAGTATATGGTTCTGAAGGAGGCGGTCTATGCCTTGACTTAAGAATTCTTGAGATTTTCCCATTTACACTGTGCTTATGGATAATTCCATGGTAACAGGACTTTTTGCTGATACTGGAAAGTAGGAATTGCCTCATAAAAACATTTTAAGCTACTAAATGAATGCTTGATATTGACACCAAAAGCTCCCAGTTGATCTCTTAAAGGTTCTACTTTTTTATTTGAATGATTCATTTGCAAAAGAAAAAGCTGAGAAAAAATTTGCCAATGTAAAAACCACCATGCATTCCGAATGGAAATGCGAGAATAAAGCTATAATTGTGATTTTTAAATTAATTTCTGATTAATCCCATCGCATTTTTTAATATCCAATTATTTTCCCATTTACTTTATAAAAGACTAACTTTGACGTATTAAAAATGTATTTTAAATGTTTTAGGGAGTCTTGCTTTTGAAATTGAAGTTTTTGGGCATTTGAAGTAAAAAAACTGCTGAATTTCTCCTTTGAATTCAGAGATATTATTTTTACTCAATTGCTGATATTTTTTGTATCACAGTGTCTGATCCAAAGAGACTACTTTGCTAAATTTTTAGCTCTTTTATAAGGTTGTTTGGGTTGTTATTTGGCTTCAAGTATATCGTTTACAAGAGTGAGTCATGCAATCCAACTGGAAGATTACTTTTAAATTTTTTCAATGAAACAGAATTTCCAATGCTTTGCCAATCAGTCAAGTGACTCCCATAAATCGCAATGGCGCAGCTGGACTTTTCTCTCTTTTACTTCTCAGTTGTCTGAACTCTCAGTATGCTCCTAATTTTTAAAAGGAAACTCTCCCAAGTCCTTTGAGTCTTGATGTCAGAAATTGACCCTTCAGAATGTTCAACGTTTCATTGTAGCTCACCCGAGAAATCTGTACTGGGCCTTCCATAGAACATGCATTTCCAATAGCTGCTGTGGAGCTGAGAAAAAAAGGAATTAAACAAATTGAATGTGACATGGCCATGCCCATACTAAGGGTCAGAAGTTCATAATGCATCACTGGATTCATAATACATCGGTGAGGGGGAAGGGGGACATTTTTACGTGTGGCCCTGAATCTGCTGCAAGTTCTATGGTGAGCGGAGCCTCTTTGTACCTCCCTCTAAAAAAATTAGTTGTTTTAATATGTTATTTAAATACAATCATTGAGGGTATGGATAGACTGTTTCACTGGTTGCAATTAGTAATTCCATGTGTGGTTCTTTTGTTTTCTTGTGTAGATGAACCGATACCAGCGAACTCTTTTCCTCCCACGCCAAACAGCCATGGATGATGAAGTACAGAAATTTGAATCTCTTTACAAGGTGTGCTTGCAAAATTTTTAATTTTTTCGTCGACCTACATATATTTATCGATGTTATTGAATGCTCAAATTTTTTTTTTTTCAAAAGAAACAAGAAAGAAGGAGAGAAAGACAGATTCCATGCATAACTTTGTTCATGAAGATAAAAAAAAAATGTTTGTACAGCTCCTTTTACAAAATATGGCAGATGACAGCTCAGTTTGTTTACTGTGCAGTGGATGAATTTGTGTTTTTGTACCCTAACTTCAATGTGTAGGGACGTAAATGCACCTACAAGCAGAAAACTGGACGAGCTTCCATCTTTTGCGATATGATATGAGCTCTACCAAACGTATAGAACTCTTTTAAGAAGTGGAAGAGAAAGTTGACTGATAATCTCTGGAATTTTTCCATTGTTTTTTCTCATTTTTTATTGAATATACAACTGACAAAATTACAAACGTGTCTATCCACTTTTCAGGACCAAGGCTTTTTCGATGGATTAAAATCATGGCCGTGGGGAAAGGTTCCCTCTGCTGATCAAGTACAAGAAGATTTTGATCTGGACCTTGCTGATGGAAACTTTGAAAAGATCACTGTCCCAAGTTTCAGGGGCGGACCCAACACTCGCTTCATCCACGACTTCAACAATGTAAGTGTTAAGTCTCAAAGTTTTGTAAAAAATCAACTTATTTATTGGTCAATATTTCTTTCATCAGTTCATCATTTGTAATATAATCAATAGGAGCAATAACCTCATAAAAATGTGTGCATTATATCATGCATTTATTCCATATCTGAAAAATTTTACTAAAATGAGGGCCAAAATCGAAAATGCGGCATTAATTCTGCCGCGAAACTTTTGAGTTTTACTGCGGTCAATAACCTCAAGACACAATATGTTCATTGTGAAAAAAAATGTGTTGGTAGTAGTGATGTAATTCTGACTTTTCAAGCATGTTTCAAATAGAATTATTTTCTGCTGAAGTGTTGCAAAATCGTTTTATTAAATGCTTTGTAACAAATTAGAAAGTATCCATTGCACAGCTCATATTAAAATGGACTCGTTCCGTTTTAGCAGAAAATCATTCATTCAAGCATGGAGTAGATGGAAAGGGTTGATTTACCACCAGGCTTAGGAGAAGGAATGAAAGCTGCAACCCACTAAATTAAGTGGAAAAACCAAATTCTCAAATTAAAAAAACCATATTCCATGATACTCATTTTGTCTATTCTAGTAATTGAAGGCACTGGACTAAATACTTAGCAAATGTTGGTACTGGGTCTGTGGCAAATTTTAGCCCCAGCGATGTGGAGGGTTGATTCCTACGTTGAATCGAGCAAAAATCATATCGACAGCATCACAAAATCTCAAAATCTACTCCTAAACTCAATAAATGTGCTTAACATTATTCAAGGACGGTGGTTGAAAGAGCGGGTCGCAATGGGGGAAATGGGGCTTTCATCTAATCGTGACTTTTTATGCTGAGAAAAGTGATTCATCAATCATCATTGAGCAAGTTGTGATTATATGGTACTCCCCCATTGTGACCTACTCATCGGACCTTCATCTTTGAATTTCGTTGAGCATCTATTGAGTTTGTGAGTGGGTTTTGAGATTTTTTGATGCTTTCAATGTAATTTTACACAAAATTACATAGGAATAGACCACCCCGTAACGCTGTAGGAAAAGTTTGCAATAGACCCCTTTTGAAGTAACTTTTACTGTAAATTAGAGAGTTACGAAGACAAATAACTTGGGTGCAGTATTGAAAGGAGTAAGTTTCTCGATTGCCTCAGTAAATTTTTCTCCTCTTTATTGCAGAACAAAACTGGAATCGTTGATTTTAGTCAGCGAACTTGCTACATCATGCCATTGAACAGATCTCAAATCATTCAACCAAAGGATCTTATGGATGCCATTAAACACATGATCACTGGTAATTTTTCTGCATTTGTTTTTTCTTTTCATGAAACTTGAAGTATTTTTAAAATTACTTCAGATTTTTGGATCAATGTCAGTGATCTACATCTGAGCTTTTTTGATATTATGTATTTGAAATGGTCTATTGCCTCAATTTTTTTTTTTTTTTTTTTTTTTTTTTTTTTTTCCTGTTTATAAAGCTGAACATTCAAGAATTGTTTGAATTTTTGTTTACCTTTGAAATTTACAGGACTTTTAATTTTTAATTTTGATAGTTGAATGGGGTACGCTTATTACCTAGTCTTTTGGATTTATATGATGTTCATGTGGGAGTAACAGTGTTGAAAACACATCCAGTCATTGATCTCTTTCTATAAGTGAATTTTACCTACTTATCTGTTGCTTTCAGGTGACTACACTTTAGAACCTGAAAAAATCCGTGAAAACTGGAGAGTTGTTGCTCCAGCCCTTTCTGAAGCTGAAGTTGCCTCTCAGAGTGAGCTCTTATCCAATGAATGTCTGGCATTCAACACTTACAAATTGGAGAGAATTGTATCAGGAGGTAAATATTGATTGATTCTTCAGATCTTGACAACAACTTGGGCTCTTGCAAACTTCTGTTACAGGGGATTAAAGAGTTGATTCTTGTATGAAAACTTGTAAAAATGACAATGAGCACACTAAAAAATCACGAAATTCACTCTCAGAATCGAGCTTAATGTCGGAGTGACGCAAGTACCATGGGATATTTCTGTCTGATTTGAGACGTATCTCTGTGTTTCCACATGATACCTGCGTTGAACCGCCATCGCAATCTTGCCGTTATAGCAGTTTTGTGAGTTTTATCACTAAATTTTAGACTTCTTTATTGTGATTTTCGTGATTTTTGCTGGTTTTTACATGAGATTGGACTTTTCATTTACTCCCAGCAAAAATTTGCAAGAGCCCCACTATTACAGCCAGATTTACTAAAATGTTATCTACTCTTCAGTATTTCTAAATTTGGGTATGAATGGCGCTATCTATCCAAATACGCTGCAATCTCTTGAACTCGTCGTTCAGTTGCTGGTGGCCCAAACCGAACCAACTACCTGAACCCGGTTTGAACCAGTTCAAATGTTTGTAGCAAAATTTTTTTGACCAAAAGTATAAGTATTCTTGTCAAAATGTAAAGAGATGAAGAGCTGAAAGTTTCAGCTCTTGTCTTGCATCGCATATTCGCAAATTACCTGCGTATAAAGAATAAAGTTATTAATTCAATCATTCTTACAAGGGCATGGTACGAAGGCGGACCCGAGTTTCGCGACCAAATTTTCAGGATCGATAGTTCTTAAGATTCTAAACTTCACACATTTCGCCGTTTTTGCTAATGGGCCCCAAGGGCCGAGAAAAAAAAGGGACCATGCGCGTCACCTTAAGTAGTCTCCGCTAACCTTATTCTCTCAACTATGGCTGAGTGGCCGAGTGGATAGGGGCGCAGTCCGGCGGCTTAAAGGTTGCAGGTTCGAATCTCGTCTCTGCCCCTAAATTTTTTGCAAGTACTTTCGCATGCTTTTAGTTTGTTCTTCAACACTGATTATTTTACCGTTTGTATAACTCCTTAATGCTCCTGAAAACATTAAATGTACACAAACTAAACATTTAAACAAAATAAACTTTTCATTGGGATCTCACGTCAGTAAGTATAAAAATAACTGCATATCTTTTTTTTCATTATTATAATTATTATTATTTTTTCTGTCGTGTTTATTCGCGGTGGCCGCGATCAGTATAGGTGTATTCACGAATGTTGGGCAATGCGCATACCATCAGTGGCGTATCGTACGAATTGGCTATGTTGCATTTTGCACATTTAAACCCATGTTAAAGGTCGAACTCGAGGGATTTATAGTTATTTTAATGGGTTTAATTCAACAAAATACAAAAACGCCAAATTGCACGCTACGGTGTACTGACGCATACCACCATTTTTTAGGTATTCGGTTGAAACGAGAGAGCAGGAAGAAAACGTATTCCCGTATCAAAGTGTGGAATGTGATAACGCAATGTCTGTCCATTTCAACTCATGTAGAAAGTTGAATCCAAATGTGTTCACCAAACACACCTTTAGTTCGATCTTTTGCATGCGCTCAAACGGATCAACATGCAGTCTTCCCACATTGCATTGCGTACGTCACTGCTCTGCAGTGGCGGCGTTCAATCTGGCAACAACATATTCTCTCCATTGAAACCTATGTAAAACAATCGATCTTCAGGAGGTCCAATTGCACCCCCAAGGTATCGATACTTTTGCGTAGGTTTAAATGGAAAATTAGCATGGTTGTCAAATTGCACGAGCCGCAACTGCTGCTCTGTATTCGTAACAGTGATGCGAGCACAAAAGAAGTAGCACACGTATAGTACAATAAATATGCATCAATAATCCACTTATCTAGATTGTAAAGGGCGGGGGGTAACAAAACAAACAAAATAACATACAAAACACGACAGAAAAAATAATAATAATAATGATGAAAAAAAAAAAGATATGCAGATATTTTTATACTTACTGACGTGAGATCCCAATGAAAAGTTTATTTTGTTTAAATGTTTAGTTTGTGTACATTTAATGTTTTCAGGAGCATTAAGGAGTTATACAAACGGCAAAATAATCAGTTTGTTGAAGAACAAACTAAAAGCAGGCAAAAGTACTTGCAAAATATTTAGGGGCGAAGGCGAGTTTCGAACCTGCAACCTTTGGGCCGCCGGACTGCGCCCCTATCCACTCGGCCACTCAGTGCTACGCGAGAGGTTGAGGTTAGCGGAGACTATTTAAGGTGACGCGCGTGGTCCCTTTTTTTTCTCGGCCCCTGGGGCCCATTAGCAAAAACGGCGAAATGTGTGAAGTTTAGAATCTTATGAACTATCGATCCTGAAAATTTGGTCGCGAAACTCTGGTCCGCCTTCGTACCATCCCCTTGTTAGTAAAGTTTGAACAGACGCTGCTTCGTTTCTCCGTATTTCTCTTACTTTTACCTAGGAAATGTTTTTGAATCGAACCGCTGGGAACCAGGTCACAAGTATGTGAACCTAAAGGCTGCGTGAACCCGAACTGCAAACCAACTTTTTCAAAAATAGTGAACCGCAAACGGAACCTGAACCAATTTTTGCTGTGGTCCGATGCCCCGCATTAAAGCAATGCATTCTGTTAAGGCGGCATAGTTTTTTGTCTCCCTTGAAAAATCAGGTTTTTTCACAAGTGCCCTTTTTCCAGGTGCCCAAGCAATGTCTAACGCTTTATTCTTCTTCTTCGTCTATTCTCTTCTTTCATGATCTGTTCTAATTTGCTATTTTCAGTTTTCAAAAGGAGTCTTGAATCGTCCCAAATGTACGCAGAAATTGTTGGAAGAAACATGATTGAACTTCACATTCATAATTAAGTCCACAAATCTAATGAAAGAAAACAAAATAAATGAAAAAAAATAATTATTTTTACAACTTTGTACATTCTTGAGATGACTGTAATAATGGTACATAAATTATAAAGAACATACACAAATATTTGTGCATGGATATTTATCACATAGTTACGTATACTCATATAAATGCATGTATGTTTATGAATTAAATAATGTTAAGCTCCCCCTTCTCCCAAGCAAAGGGGCTTTGTTTTGCGGCCATCTTATCAAATATTTTACCGTTGGTCTGAAATTTCCCTCAAAAGTAAGAGCCTAGCTGTGAGGGAAACTTATCAAAAGTTATTATTTGCCCATTCATTTCAAATTTCCAAAAGAAGTGTCTCTCCAAAACTCAGTCAATTGCGGAGTGCAAATTTTTGAAAAGTCTGTACAAAAGTATAAACTCTCATATAGAAGTTACAGTCAACGATTTAGATGAAGATATTGTTTGTTGACTCCTTGATTCTGGTTCAGGTAGCTACCGGCAATACTGATTACAATGAATTTAAGCTTTGCAGGTGATTTATCGGAGACAAAATCTAAGGAGTCGTCTAACATTCTTTAGTTCGTCGACTGTACCGGAAGCAATGAAGCACAAAAATAGAAAAAACGAAATGAATTAAAACATAGAAGTCGTGTTTTCTTCATGAGTTGAGGCCCCTTTCCTTGTGATGATGGAGATTTCAAACTCAAACATCCTCTCAGTTAAAGTTTTGTTTACGTCTATTTCCTATTTTGCTATCTGTCTGTTGCGGTTGTTGATTTTTATCTGTTGGTAATGGATATATATCTATATATATATTCATTCATAAAAGTTTATTATATTGTATTTGACTAACAGTCAAGTACTAATGTATCTGGGGCAATATTTCATAGGATCTCTACTCGTGAAAGTTATTTAGCTTATTTTTTCATCGCAACCATGAAGTGTATTTATTCAGTTGATTCCAGTTATTTTTTAAAAAATGTTGCCCATTGCAAAAAATCAGAAGGATTTATTTTTAATTTAATATCCTCGCTGTATCCTCCCCCCCCCCCTCCCTCTTTAATTCTCTGTTTTTGAAATAGTGTCATTATATTTTGAAACGCTATTTAATTGGCTAGTAAACATCTAAAACAGCAGTTGAAATAATTAATGTTTAAAAATATGATCGTGATTATCTGAATTTATATCTTGAATAATTCGAAAACACTAGTTTTCCAGTCATTCAGTAGAAGTTTAAAATAATTTTACCTGTAGAGAGCCTTCAAGGAACTTTTAAGACAATGCACTGTGATGGCTATTTTAGTTTTTAGTTGCGATAAGTCACTAAGGACCCAAGTAATCGAAGGTAAAATTTTTCATTAAAATTTGCTTGGACCTCATACATTTTTTTTCTATGATAGTATTGTAATTTTTTTTTTCTTTTTTTACTTTTATTTTTCATTTGTTAACAGTTATAGACAAATCTCTTTTTCTTCTCTGTTTTCTGTTTACTAAGTCGGACGGTAAGAGTCTTCAACTCATTTTAATTACACTCTAGGCATCAAGCATCAGTATATCAGACTCCAGCTGTTAATTTTTGCAAATTTTTGGTTTAAGCAAAAATATTCATCATCTTTCTATCATTAGTGTATAGGTTTAAGTGTTTAAAAATATTGCCTGTTTTAATTATTTGGATCTTAGTGTTTGTAATCAAACTTCTTCTTTTGCACCAAAAAAAGTACTAATTGGAGCTAGTTATACATGGTTTAACTAGAAAGACATATAAACTTTCATATTTTTGTGATCTATTCTGGTGTTGAGATTTTTCTCTCTTTATATGCTTTTTTTTGTTGATGAAATGATGTGCTGTCAATCTCTTGTTACTACGAAACAGTTACGAGCAATATTTTTCTCTTTCTCGGAAATTGGCCAGATGAATAAAAGTAGTATTGGTATTATTTAATTTTTTTTCTCTTTCAGAAAGATGTTACCTTTGAAGCATAATGACTCAAACTGCAGTAATATTTTTTCTTTTTCTTCTTGATAAAAGTTTTGAAGGAATCCTTCATTCAAACATTTTGCTTGCCTAATTATATTCTCTCTATTTACTCTTTGCCGTCATAAATTCAATTAAATTATCTGAAGCTCCGTGTCAGTTTTATATGTCGCATCTAGTCGGTTTTGGAAAATAAAGAAGATAGCTCGTAATTTTGCTGATTATTAACTCAGAAAATGGTACGTACAACCACACAGGTGTGCATTATTTTTACTAATTTTATCATTTTATACGTATTTCAAAGTAGATGTGTTGTTATCAAAAAATATAATATCTTTAATTAAAAAAATTGCAGTATTTCTTCCGAATCTCAAGGCTGCCTAGGTAGCTTACTCTAGGTCCCTGACTCAAGATCCTTCCAAAATCAAGTCATAGGGATCCCAAAAACCAACTTAGCAAAAGTCCCTATATTTTTCTGGGTGCCACACTGTGCTTACAGGCAAATAATATAGGTCAATAGTTCTAAATATTGTCTTCATTGGGTAGTTTGAAATTTGAATGAAATAACAGGTATTCATGCAAATCTTGGAACCTCAATACTTTTCTTTTGAGTTCATCATCAAAATTGGTTAAGAATTCAAGTTGTAATTTATCACGGTGATTTTGGCCCTCTTTTTATTGCAGGCCTTTGAGATATTTTTTCCAATTTAACACTGGAAAGATTGCCTAGTGCTTCATTAACAACATAAATCTAACTCTCTACCGATTTTGATAGTTAATAGGTTTTAAAATAAAAAAATGATGGAAGTGTCGATGATCCGACATTAAAAACTGAAAACTTGAGGTGTAAATGCTTATTTATTTCATTCACCTCACCGAATGAAGACAAAATTTAGAGCAGTGGTCAGTGGCACATCTTTCACGTTAATATCTGTAAAAGTCTAGCCTGAATTTGCGTTCCTCTTCATTTTACCTGGCTTTTTCAAAGGAAGCCTTTTTTTCTTTTTTTTTAGTTTTAAGAGACTATGATGCAAGTGCGAAAAAAGCTTGAGCACAAATGCCCATTCTACAAAAAGAAAAATTGCCCTAATCATATGGGTCATAATTTCAAAACGGGAAAACTGATGTCCTAGCAAGATGGGGCCTTTAAAAAGGATATATTATGTTGATGAGACAATAAGTAAGTCAGAGTAACTTAGTTTTATGTAGGGCAACAGTAATTTTTCCTTTCATTGTCCGTTAGTTACGATTATTTAATTGTTTATAGTCCAAAATGTCCGTCGGTTAAGCGTCCCTCACACCAGTTTTAGTAATCAGATCATGCTTGTTGCTAAACTGAAAGCTAAAATGAACTTTGAGGACCACGTCACAACTCAAAAAACCCTTAGAACATGAAGACATTATCGTTTTTTGCGAAATTATTTTTCTTCTTTCTGTAAAATGTGAAAAGATGGTCGTCCCCCTGTATCAAATTCTGCATCGGTGACGCTCGAAATAGGTTGTTTTACAATACGTATGAGTTAATTTAAAAGTAAAACTGGGCTAAGTACTTAGAATTTTTCCAACCATATTCCATCGTTTTGAGCAAAAATTATCGAAATCTATCCGGGTGGGTCTGATTTAGAAACTACTTTCATTGCAAAAGCTGATCTTGTGATTGGCCTATGGTTCTCTTTTCTAATCGACAGCACTTAAATCGTTATGACAAATTTTAAAATTACATTTAATTATATTTTTGAAAATATGTGCAAATCGAACTTTGACCTTCGATATATGGAAAACGAAAAACGATATTGACCAGCAGTTAGCGCCATAAGTTTTATAACTTTAGGCCATTTCAAACAAGGTATCTCAAGATGGGGGCTGCTATTTGAAAATTTTGAGTTGGGGGGCAAAACCCTCCCTAACGGACACCCCCCGGAAATTTTGGGTGCGCCAAAAAGTAGCCCCTATCAAGTTATAAACATCCTCCAAGTTTGGTCTTTTTATCTGCAGTCGTTAAAGGCGTTCCAGGACTTTTGGACCACCCTGTTTAAGTTGACAGCCAATGCAGATTTAAAAAAAAACTGAAATACTAAAGACAAAAATTACGTACCAACGTATAACATAAATTCTATACACCCAAATTAATCGAAATTCCGTGGCCGCTGGTGCAATTTGGCAACAGTGCTTTTTTCTCATTTAAATGAGTGTAAAAAATTAGTTCTCCCGGAGGCTATCAGACTCCACCAAAATTAATTAGAAGGGAGGCCCAGGCTTCCATTTTCAGGTGTGAAGAGGAAGAAGGGAATAATATTCAGCCAAACACGCTCATCAGTGCAAGCCCTAACAACAAAAATCCTGAGTCTGCCACTGATGGTTCATAACTGCCCCCGAAGGACTGACCCTGTTTGAACACTTTGTGTTCAAAAAGCTCTTTTGTTATACCTGAAAATATGGCTCTTGCTTCTTCAATTGAATCAAAATGACTGGTTACAAAAACAGCTTGTAGCCCTAAAAAGTATTCCTAGAGAGAAAGAATACAGAAAATTCCTTTTCGACCCTGAAGTCCCAAAGGAGAAAAAAGAAATAAAAACCACAAGAAAGGATAGAAAATAATTTAAGGCAATTTTTTTCACTAATCATTGACACAAAATACAATGGATAAAAAATTCCAAGTTACAATAAAAAACAAAAATTAACGAATGTTATTTTTACAATCTTTACAGTTCAAACTGAACAAAATAATGTGCTTCATACAAAACATTACTATGAACAGGTACCTCAACAAGGGGCCATGAATTCCTTTACATTAAAATGATTAAGTTCCTGCAAGCTTGAAGGAGAAAAATTTAAATAATTAATGCCCCAAAGTTTTAAAATTTCAACATCAACCATGATACAACCACTTGCTGGAGGAATTCTGATAAAATTAGTTTTGTCCAGATTCAACATTCTTCAAATCCCTCAGTAGGCTGCTTCACCATTTAGCAAGGCTTTCTGCCGGTAAGCAAAAAGTTTCTTCACCCATCGATTCAGCTTCTCCGTTTTATTTTCCACTAAGATCTATTAACAAAGGAAAAAATTTGAAGGTTAAGATAAGTTATGACCACTAACTAGAAATACTGTTTTCTTTTAAAAAGTTTTGGAGGATTGAAGGAGAGAAAGAGGGAAACATGGGATGTCGGCAAGGTTTCTTAGGAAACTCATTTCGGACCTTTGCAAATTGCAGAAATTGTTAAAGTCTCAAACATGTAACGTAAGTTAGTACAAGTACTTATTTAAAATAGAAATTCTTGGAACTGTAGGGACATTCTCATCATGCCTTCCATTTGCCTTGAGGAGAGTCATCTCGGCTGAATTTATCACGGTAGCAAAATGTGACGGGTTAGAAAGCAGCAGCGACAAATAGAGACAGCGCACTAACTGGCTGCATCAGAAGCATGCTGAATTCTCGCGGATTCAACAAAACAACAGTCAGCACCTATTAATGTGTGCCTTCAACAGTAAGTAGAGACATATAGCGCTTACCATTAAGCCAATTAAAATTTGGACCATTTTTGGGGCCAAAAACCGGCCTTATTGACACTCCTCCTTAAAAATTTTCAATTGAGACTGGTATTGGATGAAACTGGAGATGTCTTACATTAGAGTAGCTGTCCGCACATAGAATTTCAATACAATTATCCAGGTGAGAAAATCAACATTTTGCATTGATCTTTTAAGCGTTGGTCTCTTTATTGTGAAAATCCTTCATAAAGAAACAGTAGAGTCAGTTTCTGTATCCAGATAGCCACTCTAAAACACTTGCACTTTCTCTTTCATTTCAGTCCAGTTTTAAATGGACTGGTCACAATTTTTTATTTAAGGATAAATATCAGAGGCAAACAAACCAAGCCTATGTAAAATGCCTAAAGGAGGTCTCCATCATGGCTGCATCCATGGTATCTTCAAAATTACATTCCAAAAAGCCCCACAATAGTTACAGCTTATTCATTAATTCAGAACAGTACTTATACTCACACTATGGTGGAAGAGACTATTAGCTTGTTCATCATCTATGGGCGGCAGATTTCCTGCATAAGGTTTTTCAGCCAGATCGACAACAACTGGAGCTGCTTTCTCCTTTTCCTTAGATGCATTTGACTGAAATGTTGCTGGTTTGAAGTGAGGAGCATTTATTTCATCAATGGCATCACTTTTCTGGGCTGGATCATCTATTCAAAAAGAAAACTGGCTTAAGAAATGTTCGATTAAAACTTACAATAAGTTTGATCAAAAATTTTCATGATAGTTAGAACTTGTACACATCCACTCGATAGAGCAATTCATTCCAATTCTACAGAGTTTCAATCTGCCAGGGGTGCAAAATGTGCCCGATCTAGCGATCCGCAGATTGCGTGAAAGTGAGGAAATTTCTGGGAAAGTGAGGAAATTTGTCCAATTTTTTTTTTTTTTTTTTTTTTTTTTTTTTTTTTAATAAGGCAATAAGGATTTGGATTTACCAGGAAAATAGTGTAAAAAATGGGAAATTATCGGTCACTTTGCGAACATACAGTGTTGAAATGTTAAAATAAGCAAAAAAAAAGTCATCACTTTCAAATTTTTGTGAGGACATTTTTTAAAATCCTGTGAGGAAATAAGTCATGGATCGCGTGAAACTTCCGAAGTTTTGGAACATTTTGCACCCCTGCAATCTGCCGAAGATTTTGTAAAAAAAAAGCTCTGAAATTCCCAAAAAGCATACCTATCTCATCAAGGGGTGGTTTCATGGAGGAAAAGAAAGAAGAAAACAAGAAAAAACTCAAGAGTAAAGAAATTTTCTTTTCCATGTAGTATTTGATTGCAAAAACAAAAAATACTCAACCTTCTATCTGATTTATTCAAGATGCGAGTGTCTACCCCCCCCCCCCCAAATAATCTCCAAGGAACGGTTTGTGGGGCTGAAATACTTTCCCCAAATTCTTTGGGTTCAATACTTGCATGTGTTTCTCCAAATTTTCAAATTTGCCTTCATTTCACTGTAATAAAAGCGTGCCAGGTAGTCTGAAACACCCTGTATATTATTAAGATGACCAAAAGGTACCCCCTGGGCCCTGTTCTACCAAAAGTACAAGTCCAAGTACAAGTAGCAGTTACAAGCATTACAAGCGGTAAAAAAATGCTTGTAACTGCTACTTGTACTCGGACTTGTACTTTTGGTGGAACAGGGCCCTGAAAGTTGCAATTAGACGACTGACTACTTTTTTAGAGCTTTTGTTATCTAATACAAAATAAATTGAAAAGACTACTCACTAAATAAAGTATCGACAGATGTGAATCCTTTTTTCTTGAGAGTCTCGTCTGCAGCAAAAATAGCATTTTTCAATCTGTCAAGTAAATCTTCAGGACTTCGTCGTTTTCGATTTTCTGAAGATCTCACAGATGATGCAGATGATCGAGATGACGAGCGTGACCTTGATCGACCTTTGGACTTGTGCTTCTTCTTGGACTTTTTATCTTTCCTACGTGGCGGAGATTTTGATCTAGATCTGGAGTAAGATCTCCTGGAGCGTGAACCTCGGCGCCTTTTCGACCTACTTCTGCTCCTAGATTTTGAACGGTAAGATCGTTTCGGAGAGCGTGAATGGCTACGAGAATATGACTTTCGACGGTATTTAGAAACAGAACGAGATCTTGACCTATGACTGGAGGAAGAAGAACGAGAGCGTAGGGACTTCTTGTGGTAAGACGATGACCTAGATCGATGACTCCGAGAAGGTCTATCTTTGGAGGATAATTTGCTATCTGATTTGTGGCTGGCTTTAGATTTTTCCCCGGAGCGCTTACTCTTTGATCTGAAAAGTTTGTAGAGAAAAATTATTTATGAACCGACTTATTCTTGCATAATTCACACACATTTAGTTCATTATTACCGCTGAAGTCAGAGAAAACAGAGGGCTTTTTTCATAAGATCGAATGACAGATTATCATCTTCATCACGGTTAAAATATCTCCACCTTCATAATAACATCATGCATGCCTGGGAGATCAGTTATAGAGGGCTCGTGGGGAGAATATGAACTGAGTTTAAACAAGCGAAAAAAACAACATCACTTTCAAAATTTTATTCTGTAGGAGGCAGCAAAATCTTAATTTTTCCCACTTACTCAGAAAATTATATTCAGCTCTGCCTAAGACATAACAAACAAACAAATAATAAGCTTGACAAATTATGATTTAAATTGGCACTAATACTTTTCTTCTCTACTAATTAACCAAAGAATAGAAAGAAAACATACTTGCTCTTGTGATGGGATCGGTGTTTTGAAGTTTTTCTTGAAGAGCTACGACTATCGGAGGAGGATCTTGATCTACTGCTAGATCTAAGAAAAGCAAATAACAACATTTAGAAACATAAGAGAACATAGTTACGTGGAAAATCATTCCCAGTATTGATAAGAATAAACAGAAAAATATCATGAATTATTGATCTTCTTGACAAAGAGTTCATTTTATAGTAAAAATGTTGACAAAAATGGATCTTCAACTAATCATTCTTTCAGAAACCTCCTTTTTTAAAACATTATCTTGATCCAATACGGACAGTTCCGGAAGGGTTGCAGTTTGAGTTCCCTGAGGGGTCCGGGTTTATAAAGAATGAGAATTTATCTCTGGATCCAGGTACAGGTTCAGAAAAAAAGGAGCTCTGACCTGTTTGGGTCCAGCCTTGCTTCTAACCAACAGAGAGTAAATAAGAGCAGGGCCGGATTAAGCTCTATTGCGCTCCTGGGCTGATTTTTTTTTTTTTGCCCCCCCCCCCACCGGTTTTTTGGGTATATGTTACTTACGAAAATCTCGACCGCGAACCCATCCCCCCAGATCATTTCCGGTGATGGTAGTATACTTTTTGACAGCGAAAAATTGCAGGGTGTGTAGAAGCAAAAACTACCATGCCCACTAACCTGACAAACCCCTTGGATTGAGAATTGGATTGCATGAAATTTGAAATCAATGAGTGATGAAAAACATTGCTATAATTATCATTGATAGTGATACTTGATACTATTTAATTTTGTGGAAAGAAAGTAACGGAAACAACTCAAAAATGAATTTTGAGATGCAAAACAGAGAACAGGTACGTTGACGTGGTACCAATCAGCTCATACCGCCAGGCAATCAGATCGCTTCGCCACACGCCGCCCGTCGCGGCACCGCACCGCTCCGCTGCCGGCCCCTTCCCCGAATTGTTGTTCCGTAGAGTCGGTATACCCAGGGAATCCGGCGTTTTGCCTTTGCCAACTTCTTTTGTATCCTCTTCCCTACTTTTTTCCTCTTTCTATTTCATTTCCCTTTATTTTTTTTGCCCGATTCCCCCCATACGCCGTCAAAATTTGCCGCTCTAGGCTGTAGCCCCGGTAGCCCGCCCTATAATCCGGCCCTGAATAAGAGTAACCCATTTCACTTTATTCCATAAAGTTCTAAAGATGTAAAAGAATTAAGTAGCCTCTTGTCATGATCTTACCTTCGTGATTTGTATTTCTTTTTTCGTTCTCTTTCGTATGAATCTGAGTCACTGGAATATTTGCTCATTTTTCAAATTTGTAATCCTACGTCACACCTGGAAATAAAAGATGAATTCAGTAATTAATAGATCTCATACAGCTCAATTTCACTAATTTATTTTCATTTATTTTGTGTTTTCTTCAGAATCTAGCCCTTCACATAGCTTACTTGCCCATTTCCAAAAATTTACGGCTGAAACATTGACACACTTTAGTTTTTAGAAATTTTTTGAGCATCTCAATTTAAAAAGAAACTCTTCAAGAGAGACAGTTGATTAGTAGCCTGTCCAGTTCTGGTTAATGTTCCAGAATGGTAGAGTAAACAAACCGCAAGTTATTGCTCCTGGTGAACCGACTCTCTTAAACGCTGGATGCATTCAAAGAGTCCCAGGAAAGAACAATTTAATGTCACGAAAACCCATCTTTGTTTTCAGGCTGTAAAAAAGAGTACTTCCGTCCACCAAAATACATTGTCTGGTGCACCAATTAACTCTATTCAATTTGTAGTTGCAGTTTTCAAAGCTAGTCAGAGTTTGAGCACAAGTAGGACTTAATAACCCTACCAAGACAAGTTATAATCTCGGAACTTGGCAATGTGAGGTAAAATCAAATAAGCTGGCATTCAACTGCTCAGTATATCTGAGATAAGTGAGTGTGTATACAAAACATCCAAGCATCAGAATCAACTTCTCAACCAACGGAAGCCGTTTCAGTGCCAATTACATGACAGTAGAAAGACGCCAATTATTCTAAGCTGTAGTCTAGTTCATCTTATCCCTTGGATAAAAATTCCCAGAGAGCTTGGACTTAGAAATGGTATCTTATTATCTTTCCTGTAAGCAACGTAAGTTGCAAGAATCAAGAAATAGTGCGTTGACAGAAAATTCTGAGGTGGTACTTACTTGAAAAATTTGGGAATTCACGTTGCTGAAATTTACTCTTTACAAACTGTTGCATTATTATAGCAGATCATTTTGTTAACCGACAGAGTTTAAGACGTACCTCATGAGAAAACCTTTGGCTTTATACTCTAAACTTTGAGGAAACGAAGCAAGACGAAATGAAAAAAGGAGAAAAGGAGAACCTAACCTCTATTCTCATTTGTTGACAGCAGGTCCACAAACTCGACGCTTATCATGTCAATAAAATATTATAAATAATAATCGCTCTCGGATTGATTTGGGTGGTTCCTTTATTTCTCAAAAATGATTAAAAATATTAATATCACTGAAGCGAAGCAGAGGCTTTGGTTATCATCATTTTTATCAGCTTATCAACTGTCCCACAACAAGTCAATTTTGTTTTAACTTTGGCACAACTGCTTCGTATTATTTTGAAAAATCTTAACCTAAAAAAATAACAAACCGAAATCGGCGTCAAACGTGTTTTTCACCCACCCTCATCAGTGTTTGTTGTGTAAATAATTGTGATCTAAAATACCCCCTGATTAGTCCTGATAATCATATAGTTTTAGTCAAGAATCCTGCGATGGATCGTGTAGATATATATTTTGTAAGTACTTCCTCAGAATTTTCTGTTTCCCAACAGCGCACTACTTCTTGCAACTTCTAGTGCTTGCAAGAACGAAGTTGGCAGCGAAATTATAAGATACCATTCCAAGGTCCAAGAACCTCTGAGTGAATTTGTATCCAAGAAATAAGATTAACAAGGCTACAGCTCATCTAAGAGTCTGTCTACTGTCATGTAATAATTGGCTCTGAAATGGCTTCTGCTGGTTGAGAAGTTGTTTCCGATGCCTAGGAGCCTCAAACATAGCCACTGCTCTCAAACATGCAACACAGTTGAATGCCAGCTTCTTTGCATTGACCTTTGATATAAATAGGCTTCTTTGTAAGCTCTATTTAATCAAGATGTACTGAGTGATCAGAAGCTTACCTTGGCAACTAGCAAGATTCATTAACAGAGGGAAATTGCCTCTCAAAGCTTTATGCTTCTATATTGCATTTAGAGCTGCTGTGATTGGAGTAACAGGATTTGGCAAATAGTGGTGCCTACATCCAACATGCATTGTTAGAGGTCGTTTCTCAAAAGTTGGCCGATGACAGATGGGTTTGTTTACTGCGCAGAGACGAGTTTGCGTTTTTGCGCATGTGCAAGAACGCAAACACGTCTTAGCGCAGCTAGCCGCATGATCTGTCATCGGTCTTCTTTCGTGAAATGAGCTCTACTTACTGGTACGCTGTAGGTCAGCCAAGAGTCTAGATTTGTTGTGATCGGCTATCCCAAGAATGATTGAACTCAACAACTGTACAACTTTAACGAAAACGTCTGCTGCTTACTGCTCCTGACCAATCAGGTTGCCTAGAGTAGAGCCATTTTGAGTATCAGGTTCTGACAAGTAGCAGTGCCTGCTTCCGAACTGCATCAAAGCGCATCGGTGAGCGGTTGGTTAACAACGAGTCAAAACTTGGTGCTAACCAACCACTCACTGATGCGTGTTGATGCAGTTCAGAAGCAGGTACCGCTACTTGCTCCTGCTCTTGTTTGGGGTTTGAAGCTGATGTTTTCATGAAAGCCGTAGGACTGTCAAGTCCAATCCAGGGGTGCAGAAAATCCTCGATCACTAAATTGTGAACACTAGGTAAAATTGAGGACACTGCTTGGAAGTACATCAGTTTTTTTTTTTATATTTATACTAATATACTTTGACCAACCAAATAATGTTAATTGGGTTAATCCTACGCGCTAAATCAAGCTGAATTTTGTGTAAGCGCGCTGTTTTGAGCTAAAATTTTTGTTGGCGCTTTAAAATAATCAAAAAATAAGTCAGTTATAAATGTGGTCACCGCCCTCTGTGAGCGTAAAAATTGTGGAGGCAAAGAAGATTCTGTACCCCTGGTCGAATCATTTCCGGGACTAGCTACAAACACTAGTTGAGTAATATTGATAGTATTGATTCTTCATGACGTAAGTTCCATTTCAGGAGTCAAATTATAAAAGCCTTCTCACTATGAATGACACAAAAAGCGAATAATTAGTGCAGTTCAATAAAGTAAACAAAAAGAAAATGCGAGAATTTGGATCAAACCCGGTTTTTTTAATGTGGAACGCTTAACGAAGCACATTCAACCAAGAGTGCCCTGTTCCATCTTGTTCCATTGTGTCCCGTGGTGAAAAAATTTGCTTCTCCCTAGGATGTGATTGTAATTATTGCAAAAGCCAAATCAACTGGCGTATGATGCTTTCTTGCAGCATTTCCCCATCATAGGGGGTAGCGAAATATACATATATATAATCACTTGTAATGCAGCCATCCTCCTCTCTTTCCTTGGCACTCTATTCTAAAGGTGGTTAGAGATCTGTTTAAGTGTGAGGGGCCAAGGCTGACTGGGCCGATGCTACCTGGGCAGCGGTCAGCAAGGATGCATTAGCGCAGGAGCAAAGGGCGAGCAGAAACGAGTGAGGGGCAGAAAGCATAATTTGGAAGTTTATTTAGCTTCTACTTCATATGTCAGTGGCGGCTCGTGCAATTTGGCAACAATGTTTTGCCTCCCTTTGAATCTATGGAAAACAATCGATTGCTGATGAAGCAGCGCTTCACTATTGAATCGATTGTTTAAGTAACATAAAATCAAATGGAGGAAAAACAACGTTGCCACAATGCGCGAGCTGCCACTATTATATGTATCTAATCTTTTACCATCCATCATTTCTTATGTGCTTTTTCTATCCGCAGAGTGAAGAAGATCTACCATTTGAAGAGGAAATTTTGAGAAATCCCTACTCCGTCAAACATTGGTTAAGGTATATTGAGCACAAAAAAGATGGACCGAAAGCTTCGTTGAATATAGTCTACGAACGAGCCTTAAAAGAGTTACCTGGCAGGTAATTTTGATTTTGTGTTGTTCTTTTATTTATTGTTTGTCTTTGGTGTATGTATAAAGTTACCATCTAAAACTGCTTTAATTTTGTTCTTGAAGTTTTTTAGAGAAAAGAAGCTGCAAAGAGGGAAAATTTAACTTTGATTTGAATTTTTATAGAGTATTCTTTTGACTCATCTCTATTTTGTGGTCACTAGTGGGCCAGATTTTATCGTAGTATGTAGGTACTCACGTTTGAAGATAATTGGAAATGTTGGATATGTACCGCTGCCCTGTAATATGCTGCGTCAATCCCATGGTTTTCAATTTACAATCAGCTGATTTCAGTGCAGCGGAACATGTAATCTGGTGCAGTTCCATTTTATCCATTTAATCCATTTAATCCTATTGCAAAGGTTGAACGATATTGTCTGCAGTGAACATCCACAAATTTAATAATTCATTTGGGTTCAATGATCTGTATGCATCTCAACCTGTTTTAGACTGTATGTCTCTAGATCTCTCGCTCTAATCTGCCCAAATGGCACTTTGTCATGTGCCAAAGAGAACTGATGAGGAAGAGTAAAACAGAAACATAGCTTGCAGTTTGCTCTTGAACTTACTGTTCAAGTTGCAGCACTGGGAAGAAGAAGAAACTTCCAATAAAAGCCAACAAATCTGCGTTAATCTTCACTCATACACACTGAGCAATATTCTTTTTATTGACAATTTTATTTCCCTGCGGTTTTGCAAGAGAACCAAATGCTACTGTATTTGGGCTGCATGTGTGAGAGTGAAAGTTGGGTCGGCCATAAGAATAATACCACGAACAGAGCGCAAGTACGAAACATTGTTTTTAATAACGCAACAAATTTAAAAATTGAATCAGTCAGTCTCTTGAAACCCACTGTTTATAATAATTTTCTTTCCTTTTTCTGCCTCTTCTCAGCTACAAATTGTGGTACAATTACCTGAAAGTTAGAAGAAAACAAGTAAGAAAATGCTGCATCACTGATCCTGTTCACAAAGATGTGAATAATTGCTTTGAAAGGGCTCTCGTATTTATGCATAAGGTAAATTTGCTATCTGCTTCAACCCCTAAATTGTGAATAGACAGTTTCATGTTCTATAGTTATTTGTTCTCTCTGGTAGAGATTCGGTATTTTTTATTTTCAGTGTTGTGAAGGCGATGAAGAAATTCTACTCCCGTTTGTTAAGAAAGCTCTGTTGTGAGTAGCTGGCAAGGTAGTTCATTTTAGGTATATGCTGCTAGGGGCGTTGTGCAAAATGAAATTCTCTAAGGGGTTGAAATGTTAGTGACCTCAGTCGGTTCACCATTGCTGGTTCACCCATTGAGTAATCATAAACTGACACATTTCATCCATTGACTAGAGTCCGTGTATATATTAACCGTTTAAATGGATCAATAATAGACAAATGGATCAATAATAGACCATTTTGTTGTGTAATTTGGTTCATAGGCTCTCTGTTAAGGTGATTTCATGGCAAACTCCCGAAAATTTCAATCTGATAGATGGCGTTACTTGTTGCTGGCTCTAAAAATATCCGGTTTTTGATGGTTTTCGGCTGTTTCCCTGAACAGACGAATAATAGACGAAAAATCGGAATGTTAGCACCTGCTTAATTTTTTGCTTGATTTTTTGAGCCATAAACGGGCCAAATTGGTTCTAACATAAAGGCGTAACTATGCAAAGAAAAAATCATGTGTAATTTGGAGTTGTATCAGAAAAGATTACAGGTGAAATAGAAACCTGTAATCTTTAGTGCTAAATTTTTTAACCTGATTTAAAAGTAAAAATCTTGTAGAATTATAAAATAAATTTGAGTAACTGATGGATTTGGAGTTGATTTATTTGTTTTAAATTTCTAATAAACAAATTTTGTTTTCAGATGCCTAGAATTTGGCTTGATTACTGTGAATTTTTAGTGCATCAAAAGCAGATCACAACAACTAGAAGAGTTTTCGATCGTACCTTAAGAGCTTTACCAATTACTCAGCATCATAGGATATGGCCGCAGTATTTAGCTTTTGTCATGAGCTACAATATACCTGAAACAGCGCTTAGAGTTTTTCGAAGATATTTGAAAGTAAGTATTCTAAAATCAGCGTAAGTTGTTTTTTTTCTGGTCATTTATCTTTGCTTAAAGCTAGAGAAAAAGATTCATCTAACTTATAATCTAATTTTCTTTCTTTCTGTAAAATTTTCTCAAACTGAATTTTGGAGCAATAAGACAGGTGCTTTGTTCTCAGATTCTTTTCTGATGATTGATTTTTAATTAAATTTTTTATTTAAATAAACTAAGTCTAATATTATAAAAGTTTAAATGAAGGAAAACTTAAAGTAAAAACTTAAAGTAACTTAAAGTAACTACAATGGTAGTTTAAAGACCAAGTTAAATTAATATTATAACTACTTAGTTATCCTGAAAAGAATCGATTTCTTGGGGGCTCAATTAAACTGCCTGAAGTTCAATTGTTTTACTCAGCTTTAAATGGAGAGAAAATGTAGTTGCCACGTTGCATTAACCTTCACTGGTTTGGAGGCTCCAAATCTATGTAGTTCTTTAATTTTGTATTTTTTTTTTTTTTTTTTTTTTTTTTTTTTTTTTTGCATAAAAAATTCTTGTGTGGGTGAAAAAAATTGACTTCTGGAGGTATCCTTTATGACTGCAATTCCAGTCATCGAGGATCTCACAGTATTTGGTTTCCATCAAAAACTCTATTAACTTTGATTGATTAGTAAAAATGTCCTTGCTGCCGAATCACGTGTAGAAAATTTAATCAATCTCTTTTTCGAAAAAATGGGACAATCTTTCTCACACTATTTATCAGCCTTTCCTTTATTCTAATTTTTCTCATTGATTTTTAACTCTTTCTTACCTCTTCTCCTTCAACAGCTTTGCCCTGAAAATACGGAAGACTACATTGACTACCTCATAAAAATTGATAATTTAGATGAAGCTGCGACAAAACTAGGTGATATTGTAAATAAGGAAAATTTTGTTTCGAAACATGGAAAATCTAATCATCAATTGTGGAATGAGCTGTGTGAACTAATGTCTAAAAATCCGCAAAAAGTCAGGTATGTGCTTGAGTTGTTGAAATTTCCAAGTTTAGTATTTATTCTTTCTAGACGTATTTGAGTGATTTTTTTAATGTTTCTGCAAAGTATTTTTTTCTGGAAGAAGGGAGAGTGTCCAAACCATTTTTTTCTTTATGAAGACTCCAGTACAGTCCCTTTTGTCTTAACATCAGATAGTTACAATAGTAAAATATTACAGTTTTTGGGAAAGTTCGCTGAGTTCAGGGCTCCCTTAAATGAGGACGTTATTCTAAAGAATTGACAATGTTCATTCCATTTTCTAGAAACTTTTAATGCATACTTACCTGATTAAAAAAAGGCTCATGAAAAATCATTCATCTTTATTATTTTCAGATCGCTAAATGTTGATGCGATAATTCGCGGAGGACTGAGACGGTACACGGATCAACTAGGACATTTATGGAATTCCCTAGCAGATTACTATGTTCGCAGCGGTCTATTTGAAAGAGTAAGCATTTTGCATTTCTCATCTCAAACTTTCATCAGAAGACAAGAAATAAAAAAGTTCAAAATAAATGCATCATTTGTTCATAGCTGTCTTAAACTTGCATTGTTGACTAGTTTTCAGCTTTTTTGCCTTCAAACTTCAAACAATTCAATGCGACCTTTTTGAATCATTGTTTTTATTTAAGGGACAAACATTTCTAGAAGCCATTTTGACTAGTAACTGGACTTTTCAGGACCATTTTGACGGCTGCCAGTTTTTTAGGGGCCCTCAAAGTTTCTTTTAAGAACCAAACAATAGGACAGTTACATAAGTGGATCATTCCATTTAAAACATGTAACACCTGTTACGCTATACATACCATGTTTCAAATTCAAATGAAGATCAATGAATTCTGATCCATCAAAGATACGAGTATGTGTCTTTTTCAAGGTATAACAGTGTGGAAGAAAAAAATCTAATTCTCAAGGCACCAACTTCGACTGGAACTTTCAAGATCAGTCCATCTTACTATCAATAATCGTCAATCAAAGTATCAATCAAGTCTGTGCTTTCAATTCTTTTTTGAGAGTGAAAAAGACAAGCAAAATTGGCCACTTCTGAAGTTTAGTCGGTCACTTTATGTACTAAAAATTCATCCAATTTGCAAATGGCTCCCTGGTCTGAGAACTTTGTCTGGAACCCATCAACCACTCATAATCTTGAAAGTAAATTTAACTAACTGCCACTTATTGACATTAAAGTCACATCATGTGCACTGAAAACAAGCAAAGATTATTGGGTTTGTTGCAGTCGAAATGACAAGTATTTTTGAGAATCCCAATTACTTAGATTTTTCCTTTTTTTTCTGAAGGCCAGAGACATTTATGAAGAATCAATCCAAACAGTTATGACTGTACGTGACTTCACCCAAGTCTTTGATGCCTATGCCCACTTTGAAGAACTTACTTTGAGCAAAAGGATGGAAGAAATAGCTGAAAAGGAAGAACCGACTGAAGAAGGTAAATCTATCTACCTATCTATCTTTTTTTTTATTTACATGTTGCAGGCGATTATTCAAACCAGGTATTGATCAAATCAATGCCGAAATTTACTTTAGTAAAAACTCAAATAATCATTTCTACCAATAAAAAATTTAAATTAGTGTTACTAAGGAAACATGAAAGAAAAGCTCTGTAAAAGCTCTATCCTTTGACAAAGACTAAAAATCACATAGATCAGACTAATAGACCCAAATTAGTCAATAATTCTTGTATTTACCTGTGTTCAAAGCGCACCCTTATACCTGAAAATGTGTTCCGAAATGTGGGGTGTGCATTTTACATGATCATTGGCCTTGACACAACACATAGCATGACAATATTTGACAAGCTATTCTAGAAGCAGCCAACAAGTGATGATGCAACTAGCGTGCCGATTCACCCTGACAAACAATAAATCCCTTTCACTTCGTAGGTTCTGCTTACTTCTTCCTTTTACTTGAAAAATATTGCGCTAAACAAAATGAAAATTGATGTGCTCTGGGCGGATGAAGACTAAGATACTAAATATTCAAATGATGACTTTGATGGTTACCCAGAGATGTCTGATTCCCACAAAAATGCGGAAGATGACCACTCAAACGCCTGTAGTGTCGCGCATAGTTGCAGAAAAGAAGTGTTCGAAACATGAGTCATCTCTAGAATTATTCACTTTTTCCTTTCAAAAACCTAAGCTTTCCTATAAAAACAGTTTTTTCTTGTTTGACTTGTATTTTCTTTTACCCTCCAAAATGTGAAGTGAGCTGTGTATGAGGAGGCGCATTTTCCATAGGTAAATATGGTACTTAAAAATGAGAAAAATCAAGTAAAAAATTATGGGTCTAAATTTGATTTGATTTGATTTGATCAAATTACAGAGAGTAAAAAATGCTTTTTCTCCATGTTTCCTTGTTGTCCTTTCTTCAAATTTTTTGATAGGCCGGCTTTATATTTTGAGTTTTAAAAAGATTAAATGTCAAAATGGACTGTTGAAATGCCTGATTTGACTAACTACCTGCGACTTACATTTATACACTCTAATTTCACTAATATTTTGCTGCACATGGTGAAAAGGCCAGAAAAAATATAATTTATTCAGTTTCTTTCTTTTTTATCATTCGTTTTACCTGCGAACGTAGACAAGAGTCAGCATGAACATTCGTATGAAAATAAAAATGCAGACCAGAAAAAGAAGAGTCTTAGTCATAAAGTGCTGAAATAATGCTAAATTGACGATTAGCATAAAATTTGCTCGTACATATTTAGCTAGTAAGTTGCAAGATTTGTAGATTTCTAGAGCATTAGCTTTCATGTCTCTTTAAATTCAATTACAAGGAAAGTTTGCTTGAGATAGTACTCTAGTCGTAAGACAGAGTCAGTTATGAGTAAAAACGCTTTGCACCGTCTCTAGTAAGTATTACAAATCATCCACGAGCCACCTAAAGAATATCCACATTCAATCAACTGATTGGGGACAGTGGCGTAGCGTGCAATTTGACAACGTTGCGGTTTGTCCATTTCAAACCACGAAAAAGATCGAACGATTGGGTGTTCGGTGAACACCTTTGCATTCGACCTTTTACATGGGTTTAAATGGACACTGTACAGCGTTGCCAAATTGCACACTACGCCACTGATCGGGGAGTAACTATTGTGAGTGGATCTGAAGTAAAGTCGCTGCCATATTTCTTGCATTGCTGATTTTGTGTGCTTTAAACTGCCAGTTTATTGAAGAATCAGGAAAACTTGAAATATTGAGTGAGTTAGTAAGTTCAAAAAATGGTACTCAGGATAATTAAAGCTATCATCATTGATCCAGAACCCTATTCTCCTGACACTCTTATCTCGAATCTTTTTTTTTTTTTAAAAGAAATAGAGGCATCATTCTCTTGTTCATAGAAGACTTTTTCTTTTTACGTATGCATCCGGTGGCTCTAATCTTGATTTGTGTTTCTTATAATTACAGAGAATGTAGAAATTGAACTAAAAATGGCTCAGTTGGAATATTTAATCGAGCGACGTCCCTTGCTTCTTAATTCAGTTCTGTTGAGACAAAACCCACATAATGTTCATGAGTGGCACAAAAGAGTAAAATTGTACGAAGGCAACCCTCATCAGGTATTTATCATTTTTATTTATTTTATTAATGGAAAAAAAAAAAAAAAACATACATCAAGATCACTCTGTCTGTTTGTTAGGGGTGAATAGTGTCGCAAAATTTTGCTACAGGATTATTAATAGTTGATTGTGGGATAAAACCCTGTAAAAATAACGATTAGCGCACTAAAAAATCACAAAATCCACTCCTAAACTCACAAAATGCTTTTAAACGCGAGACCGTAATGGCGGCCGAGGCCACAGTTTACATTGGGTTTCCCTATCTTCAATCAGCGCTATCTACACAAGGTGTTCTCACAACACCACACAAGAAGAAGAAGAAGCATACAATTGCCATAAGATTTGCGCCGCCATTACAGTCTCGCGTTTAAAAGCATTTCGTGAGTTTAGGAGTGGTTTTCGTGATTTTTTAGTGCACTGATAGTTATTTTTACAGGGTTTTACCTCACAATCAACTATTAATAAGCCTGTCGCAAAAGTTTGCAACAGCTCCATTTGTGAGTTTAATAATGAATTTAGGTGTTTTCTGATGCTGCCTCTGTGTTTTTATGGCTTTTCACAAAAGAATTGATACTTTTAAACGCTCTAGCCGAAGCGTGCAACAGACCATTTTCTGAAAAATATAATATTTACCTACTTGTTTATTGTATTCTTATTCTCTGTGTTCTAGATTATAAATACCTATACAGAGGCTGTTCAAACTGTTGATCCAAAACTAGCCGTTGGTAAATTGTTTACATTATGGGTATCATTTGCAAAATTTTATGATGACAATGGACAAGTGGATGATGCAAGGTTAATTTTTGAGAAGGCCTCTCTTGTTCCTTACACAAAAGTGGATGACTTAGCTTCTGTCTGGTGTGAATGGTGCGAAATGGAAATAAGACATGAGTAAGTATTACTCTTTCATCTCAACTACTCTTCTCTCATCTCATCTTATCTTATCTTATCTTCACTTATCAAAAATTCCTTATAATATTAGCATTTTTGCAAAAGAAGGTTCTTAATAAAAATCCGTTGTAGGTCAAGACGAGTCTCTTTCAGTAAATAGTCAGCCTCTAGTTAAAATTGTAAATTTCAAACTCTTCAGTCCTTTTATCTAGATTCATTTCTTTATTTGGTGCTGGGGGAGTAACCTGAGTTGTTGAAATAATTGGAAAGAACCAGTGTTCAAAATTCACAAAAAAGTTTTAAGGGCCATTTTGCTAGTCTGTCTAATTTTCAGGGGCAATTCAAACATTTTGTCAGAGTCAAAGTGAAATTTCACTCTTGTGCGGCAAAGATGGTGTTGAAAAATTTATTATGAGGAATAATTCTTAGGAATCAGCTGTGGTCAAGGCTTTAATTCTTTAGGCTTCAATAAAACGGTTTACTTACTACATCATAAAATGATGCTTGCATGATGTTTTCATGAAAGTACATATGTTTTCGATTTGTTTGTTGCATACCCACCATCTTTTATCTCTCTCTTTTTCACACGACCCCTCGTTAGCGCTGTCTCACTCTCTCTCTACATTTAAATTTGTGTTTAAACTCTTTTAATATTGGGCTCTGTAAATGTACCTGTACCTGTACTTATCATTGTAAATATACCCGCAGAGTTCATTTTAGACTGAAAAGCCGTCTAAAATGTCTTATTCTTAAGTTGGAAACTTTAAGAGCAATACCTGTATTGAATGGTCATGTGTTATAAACCAAAGCAGGGCTTTGAACTGGCAATAATTTTGGTTTGGTCTGCGGTTCAGTTTGGTTCAAAGCCTTGAACCAAATAAACTGTATTGTGTGAATGAAGTTTCTGAAATAACACTTTAAACGATCGATGGAAATTTCTCTGGCGCATTTGGTGCACGGTGTCCAGTGAATTTTAAACACTTAAAGGAACCACTGAAAACATGATGATCTTAAATTTATTAAAAAAAACTTCAATGGACAGTTTCAAAATAAATTGCAAACCAAAGTTTAACAGGAAGTTCAACATTGCTGTTTTGATGCTTTTATGCTAATATTTTCTTTCTACTATCGACATATTGTGTCCCTCCTTAAAGTTCAGAATCATCAAAAGTTGCTTTGCTTTAATTTTAGTTTTATCCTCTCCTCTTTTAAAACTCATTCTCAAAATTTTATTGATTCTCTTAGTTTTGAATCTTGGTGTTCAATTTAGAATGTGTTAAAAATCTTCTATATTTACCAAACGTTCCGAATGCCCCTTTCAAATGAATTTCATTTTCCTGGTCATATTTTACTTTATAAAGTATGCTCTGAATTCTGGCAACTTGTTTCTTTTTTTCTACTAGGAATTATGAGGAAGCCATGAAGTTGATGCAGAGAGCAATTGCAATGCCATCTCATAAAGTTGCATATCATGATGAAACTGAAACGGTTCAAAAACGACTTTACAAGTCTTTGAAAGTTTGGTCCATGTATGCAGATTTGGAGGAAAGTTTTGGAACTTTCAAAGTAAGTAGTTTTAGGTTTTTTGTTTTCTCAGTATATACATTTGCTGCAAAATATCAGCATAGCAAAGAAATTGTGTAAACGACAAAACTTTACTACTACAACTGCTCAGGGCTGCAGAATATTCACGATAGCGAGTAAATTGTGGAGACTCCACTAAAATAATAAAAAAAAAAAATATTAAAAGAAAAAAAAAATCATCTAATGAAAAAACCCACATTTTGTGCTCTTTTCTACTTCAGATGGATTTTTTGAGAGACACTGTAGGCGAAAGCTCATCAACTTATTGTGGAAGCGCTTTTGCGAAAAAGTCGTCAATGTGGAAGCTGGGGGATTTTGGAAGCAACTCTGCTTTGTGTGTAAATTGCGGAGGAGAAGAAGTTTCTGCACCCCTGCTACTACTACTGGCCACTGTTTTCTTTTATCATGTTTTCAGCGTGACAATTCTGTCTTCTGCGACTGAAAATCTGTCAAAACTATAGCTATTGCTTTGTGTAAGATCATCATTTTCCAATGTATCATGTCGGTTTCTGTTGGCATTTCCCTCAAAGTAAAAGATTTAAACATTGCATGTAACAGTTACAGTTTCACAAGCTGTCAATCTCATTCTCTCTGATTAGAAACCTATTTAGTATTACTTCCAGAAATAGGGCGCACAAAACAAAAGGTGTGCTCTTCAGGCAAAAGTCTACATTCGATCACAATGCTGATTTCTCAGAGAGAGCTCACCCGTTGTTTTATGGGCCCTTTTTCTTGATATGGCCTCAATTCTTGTTGCTCATTCATCTTTTATTTCCTTTCTTTCAGTCTTGTAAGTCTGTCTATGATCGAATAATAGATTTAAAAATTGCAACCCCTCAAATTATTATAAATTATGGAGTCTTCCTAGAGGAACATAACTATTATGAAGAGGCTTTCAAGGTGAGTGTGTCATTTTTTTGTTCATTGTTGTTTCCTCCTCGGATAAATCTACCACACTTCATCTCCTCAATATATTTCAGGTTTACTCTTGATGAATAATAGACATAGCTATTTGGTAATCTTTTTTGTCTTATATCTGAATTAGATTCTGAAAAGCAATTGTAAAAAAAATTAGTCAAATCGGTTTAGGTATCTATTCTGATTCATTTTGTACATAACAATTTTCTTCAAAATTCAATTGAATCTATGTATAAAATTGCTCTTCATAACAGACACTGTAATGAAAAAGGTAAAGAAATCGAACTACTTTTAGCGGAAATACTGACTCAGAAATTTCGGGTGAATAAAAAAAGAGCTTTTCCTGTTTTCTTATTGCCTTATCTGTACCCTGAAACAACGGACTGTCATAAAAATCCAATAATAATGTGTTAGTGTAAAAATATAGTAATAATACTATGAGAAGAATCACATTCATGTTGATCATGTACTATCAGTCAATTAAAGAATGAGACTGAAATATATGTGCTCGGCCGCTTGGCGCGTGAGGAACTACATATTTTAGTCCCATTCTTTAATTGACTGCTGGTACTCATAGTTTCTTTTTTGTTCTGTGCTTTGGATCTTAAAAATAAGTGAATTTTGTTCCATGTTTCGGAAATAGATAGTTTAAGTACATAAATGAAATCAGTCTAAATTTTTTTTTGTAAATGTTAATTTTAAAATTTTTAGGAGTTTAAGTTTGCCCTTGTTGGCAAGAAATTCAAAAATTTGATGGGGGGAAAAATTGACATGTATGAGAAAAATGAGGACAAGTTTCCAAGAATTTTGGTATTCACGTCAACTGTGTCAATTGTTTGAGGATCATTTTAAAAAATGATTATTACATCTAATCAGTTTGCAAGTAAGGACTTTGACACAAGTATTTTTCTAGTTTGAAACATGTTTTTCACGGGTATTATAGTTATGATTTGTTTAATATTTTTCAGTGTACCTACTATGTTTTTTGTTAAATACCTTCTAATTTTTCTCTTGTTGTGAAACCTCAGGCTTATGAAAAAGGAATCAATTTATTCAAATGGCCAAACGTGTACGACATATGGAACACTTACTTAACAAAGTTTTTGAAGCGTTACGGTGGCACGAAGTTAGAACGAGCCAGGGATTTGTTTGAGCAATGCCTTGAAGACTGCCCTCAAAAATTTGCCAAGCGTAAGTATTCTAATCAAACTAGGTGAGAAATCAATGAATATGAAAGAAATGTTAAATCTTAAATATAAAAGAAAACACTTTTTTATGCAGGGTAAACGTTGCTGATGAAGGTTTCAGAAATATTCTCTCCTATCCTTTGTTTTGAGAATATTTTGATTGTCTTTCCTACCCCTTCTTTTTTTATGCAGTCCAGTCGTTCGCTGTGAAATATCGTGATTAACCACGTGTTTGGGCGGCTGGACTTTACTACTACTACTACTACTACTTTTTTTTTTTTTAACTTGGGATGAATATTCTAACAAGGTCATCAACAATATTCTGAAATATTCTGCAAGCCAAATAGATAATTCTACTGTTTGAAAATGTTCAAAAGAAGCTACCAATCTCAGTATTTTCTGAGAGGAAAGTAAGTAAGTAAGTAAGTTGCTTTTTCAATAAGACAGTCCTGCCGCCATTCCATTACAACGTACTATACACGTATTTCTTTCTTTCTTTTTTATTATTGTGAAACTTTTGAAAGAATTCTGTACTTTGACTAATGTTTTATCTATCATTCTACCTTCTCTTTATTTCTTTCAGCTCTGTATTTACTTTACGCAAAATTAGAGGAAGAGCATGGCTTAGCCAGGCATGCCATGGCTGTCTATGACCGTGCTGTAACTGCTGTTTTGCCAGAAGAACAGTTTGAGGTTGGTGTCATTAAAATTCGTTCACTGCTACTTTTTTCCTTTCATTTTTCTTTGGAATAGAGCAGATAAACCGGCTATGGCCACCCACTCCTCTAAAAACATTTTTGTATATTTTTTTTCAGTCTAGTGGTTTGCTGTAAAACACCAGCATTACGAACAATTGGTTTGGGCGACTGTACTTTACCACTATTGCTACTTACTATAGCTTGTCCCAGAAAAGATTGGATTTGACACTTCTATGGTTTTCATGAAAACATCAGCTTCTTGTGGCTCCTAACTAATCAGGTTGCTCTATCTGAAGATGGAAGCTGATGTTTTCATTCAAAGCTACAGTTGTCAAGTCCAATCATTCTTGGGACAGCCTATACTAAGTTCTACTGCACTATACTCCATTCCATTTGATTAGGCGCTTTTCATAAATGACTACAGTAGCTGAATGGCAATGCTGAAGTGATCGGGTCAAGATACGAGTCGACTGTCACGGGTTCCGATTGTCCTGAGTCCGTACCTCCTTTTGTCGACTAGGCAAGATATCTTCCTTTCTCTTCCACCTGTTCCTCTCAAGTGCCTTGTAAAATTGAATTTTCTTCAATCCGAGGAAAGTAATTTTTTTCTGTGCAGATTTGTTCTCAGCGTGAAATTCTGTTAAGATTGCCACCCATAAGCATGCGGAGAGTTTGATTTTAACCCTTCTTACGGAGGAGAAGGTAAAACTGATAAATCACTTTCTCCTCCGTTTGTAGAGTTTAAATTAAACTCTCTGAATGCTTTTGAGTGGCAGTCTTAACAGAATTTCACACTGAGAACAAATCTGCATGAAAAAAAAAATTACTCTCCTCAAAATGAAGAAAATTCAATTTTATGAGGCACTTGAAAGAAACAGGTGGAAGAGAAAGGAAGATATCTTGCCTAGTTGGCAAAAGGAGGTAGGACTCAAGACGATCGTAGCCCGAGACAGTCGACTTGTATCTTGACCTAACCACTTTAGCATTGCCATTTAGCGATTTTTGTCATTTATGAAAAGCGCCTAATCAAATGGAATGGAGTATAACTGTTTTTCATTGAAAAGACAAAGTGGTACTAGAATCCAGTGATAAAATTGGTGAATCAATGTTGCATCCTCTTCTCATTGATAATCATTAAATATTTTTTCATTTTTTCACATTGAAATGAGTCTACCAACCCTAATTTATTAATATGAAGGGGTTTCTTTTTGGTTGCTCATGTAATGGATAGACTCAATTCAAAGGTCGGGCAAATTTACATTTCTTTTGGTCCTTTACTACGTCCCAAAGTTTAGCTTTTTGGAGTAACTCTCTGTTCATCTGATGAGTGATGATGATCAGATCCATCTCACTTTTAGCTTTTGTCCTCCAATTTTAAAGCATTTGAACGAAATAAATTATAACAACTGAAACTTTTGATCCTCTTCTCTTTGCAGCTTTTCAACATATATCTCAAGAAAGCTGCAGAAATTTATGGAGTTCCAAAAACAAGGCAAATTTATGAAAAAGCAATTGAAGTTCTCACTGATGATAATTCTCGGGAAATGTGTCTGCGTTTTGCTGAAATGGAAACCAAATTAGGCGAAATTGATAGAGCCAGATCAATCTATGCTCATTGTAGTCAAATCTGTGATCCTAGGGTGCGTATCTCATTGTTGTGTTTTCGTTTTTTATTTAGAAGTAGTGATCTAAATTTTTGATTCTTTTTTCAGAGTTTCAAGAGCAAAGGTGTGATTTCGAAAGTCCACAGATAGATCATGAATTGCTGCCACAGATATAGTGGAAGGAAGAAGTAATAAATAAAAAATACAAAAACACAAAATGCATTGAATACATAAAATACTGCCATTGATTTAGACAAAAATTGTTTTAAACTTTTTTGAAACCGACTGCATATCCAGTAGTGTAGTCTAAAATTAAGAAACTAAAAAACGTCATCATGCTTCTTTTATGTAAATTTTGTGGCCTTTGAGATAGGCCGGAATGGACAAACTTGAGTCTTTATTTGCTGTCCTGGAAAATGCTGGCTTTGACTCGTGCACTTCTACTGTATTCAGGGATATGTCTACCTGCACGCTCTAATATGTCATTTAAAATAGTTTATACCATAAAATGAAAGTCAATGAACAATTACATTTTCTGTGAATAACAAAATTCAGCTTCGTACTTAGGATCTCTTTAAAGATGGTGGCCGGCTTGACCAGGTTTTAAGGGGTGTCTCCACCTGCGAATTTAAAAGCGCGAATAATCTAATTGAGCCAATGAGCTGCCTTGAAGTCGATAGGTCGAGTCCGATGTATCGACAACAAAGAAGCTCATTGGCTCAGTCAGTTTATTCGCGCTTTTAAATTTGCAGGTGGAGACACCCCTTTACTGTGTAATAGTTGGTACTGTGATCAGTGTTAATGATGAGGCAAATTCTTCAAAACTATAAAAAGGGTCATTTAGCAAAGATTTCTCTGCCAGTAAGCACTTTCCTCACTGTTCTCTTTTTTTGTCAATTCATTATTTTTCTTCATCAAGCTTTTTGTTGCTGTTTTCTTGTTTCTTGTTTCAAGACTTTTTTGTAAGAGACCATCGGCCATGAAATAACTGTATGAAAATGAAGAGGAAATACCGGCATACTCTTTTACTCTTTCGATAATTCCGTTTCAAAAGTGTTACATTTGTCTCTCTTTTCTTATTTGCAGGTGACAAGTACCTTCTGGCAAACATGGAAAGAGTTTGAAGTTCGCCATGGAAATGAGGATACATTGAGAGAAATGCTGCGAATAAAGAGGAGTGTTCAAGCCACTTACAATACTCAGGTATTTTTTTTACTCTTAATTTAATTTCTTATTTTTGTTTTTCATTGAATGTTTTTTAGTACCTGTCATGCAAATTAAAAGAGAAAAGTAAAAATTAATCCTCAATGTTACTCAAGAGATCTTGCACCATAGATATGTCCATCAGTCGTCACAAAAGTTGTGTGATGCAGAGAAATATATAGGGAGCGTGAAGATGATTCCAGGGTCGATTAGTTCCAACCGTAGACACCACGTCGCGCTGCTCAAAAAGTCAATTTGTTGGCTGAAATTTACAAATTTACGCTAAAAACACAAATTTGAGGAATGTCAGCACCTGCGAGCATGCTTCAGGAAGATACCCTGAAAGTTTCAAGCTGAAACACTCAAAAGTAGAGCCGGAAATTATGAAATACGAAAATTCCCATAAGTCTCAATGAGTGCGAGTGAGGCAGATAGACATAATATCACTCGCACTTAATCTCACTCACTAAGCTTTTGGTGAAATAAATTTCATAATTAACAGCTTTAATTCTAAACCAAATTTGCTCATTTTTGGCTTAAAAAATCCATAAAAAAAAGTTGTGAGTGCTGACGTTATTGGATTTTGTGTTTCATCTATGGTTCCAATTTAAAATGCCAAAAACACAACTTTTCTGAATAGCAACTAGTGGCGCTATCCATCAGATTGAATTTTGGAAAATTTTCGCCTGGAATCACCCGAAACCAATTCAAAGCTTTAATGAGCCAACAACTAATGATAAATGAATAACAGAGTCCTGTATAACAGCCCACTTGTGATGTCCAAATGCCTTTCCCATTCATCTGAATCAAAACTTTTTCCCTCTGATTGCATTTATTTTCCAACTGGAATAAAATTCTCTGTAATGAGGTCAAATCTCTCATCTGAAAAAAAATTAAACTTTTGAAATTATCGTTAAAAATTTTGAGCATTACATATTTGCATTTTCTAAATTAGCTAAATCTGATTTTCCCAATTTTTAGTTTTTCGCCATTATTAAAAAAATGGGTCAGAATTTTTAACTTTTTGTTGTTCAAGATAAGGAGGTGGGTTTTTCCAATCAATTAAGTGTATGGGCATGCATTTTAGGCTCAAAATGGCTATCTTATAGCCATTTTTGAAAGTGGATGATGTATGTCATCCACGCGACGCTTTGTGTCACAAATGCGAGCGCGACCACTTAAGGGTTAACGGGAATTCTGCGTTGTGACATCACAACTTTTATGCAACTTTATAGGTATCTCTGCCCCATCTGAAAGAAAATATCCAGATAAACATCATTTGTTGTTGATCCAAACTTCAGATCCCAAGTGAGATCTCATTGCGTTATTATTTCCTTTTTCATTCTTTTCTTCTGTAATACTTTATCTCTAATTTTATTTTTAAATTTTCAGGTCAACATGATGTCTGCCCAAATGTTGTCAGCCGTCACAATTACTGATTTGGCACCAGGTGCTGTAGACAGCATGCGGTTACTAGAAGCAAACGCTATGGCTAAAGCAGCACCAAAGGAAAGTGGTAATATTCTGTTTGTGCGTGGCGAGACCCAGGGAGCTGGCCAAGACAAGATAGTCAATCCTGAAGAAATAAATATCGATGATGACTATTCAGAGGAGGAAGATGAAGAAGATGAAGAGGAACTGGAGGAAAATATGGACAGAGATGATGAGGAAATGGGAGATGATGAGGACAAAGAGAATGAGGAGGATGAAGAAGAAGATGAAGAAGGTATGTACCTGTTTCTTAAATCTGTTCTTGGGTTCTTAAAATTTGTTAAAGACTTAGGTGTACAAAATTTCTCAAAATAATTCTATGAATTCCAAATAATACCTACTTTGTTTTCTGGATGAAGCATTACTTAGGCCAATTTTTTTATGCATGAAACACGATGGAACACAACGGAACAAGTTACTTTTGTTTACTCTAGGTTGAGCGTGGTTCGTTTAGCAATCCGATGTTAAAAAAACAGGCTTTACCTAAAGTCTCGCTTTCCGTCTTTGTTTACCTTTTTGAACTACAGTCCTTAATTATTTTCTGTGCCATCTTTTGAAAAGAGGCTCTTTTACTTCGTTTTCCGAAATAGATTTTCTGGAGTTACCAAGGCAACAGATCAAAGAACTTAAGATTCGATATTTCATTGGAACTCAAGTGACCACGATCATTGGATAGACTTGTAAGAGTGGTTCAAGTGCTCCATTTCGCTCTGATGAAACAGTAGAACTGTGATGACTAACCGCAAAAAACTAAGACTGTTCAGTTGTGGTCTGTTGTGGTTCATTGTGGTTAAAAAAATTAGCCTTTTATACCTCGTTTCTGGGAATATTGTATTTAATTTTTTAACTTCAGATTTTCAGAAAGTGTTCCATTCGTTAGAGGGTAAACATGAGTGCTTGCCGTTGAAGGGGAATAGGAGCGTTGAGTGTCTCTTGATTTGGGTTTCACTGTAGTTTCTCTTAATTTCACTTAATTTCTTCCGGGAGGAATTCAATTTCATAAAGACCATAAAATGGATATTTCAAAGTATTTTCTACAAATTTCTGAGTTTGTGATTCTTGTTGGCTTTTTCTGTTTTGCCTGTGGTTACATTTTAATAGGAGAAACCAAGCAAAATTACCTAGGTACTCAATTTGTAGGTGTTGTCATTAGTTTATAAAAATAACCTTTTCACTTATATTTCATTTTCCAGATCTACCAATTGAAAAGAAGAACATACCATCAGAAGTTTTCGGCAGCCTGGGTAAAGGAGGTCAAGTTGGCAGTTAATTTTAGTTCTCAAGAATCTTTTTCTTTCTTTTTTTCTGTATCATTGTTTGTAATTTTTAAGGTTCTCTGTGTAAAGTTTATCAATTTCTGTTTGTAAATTTTTATCTTGGTAGTGTCTCTTGAATGTTCTCCTTGTAGATAAATTTTAGACTGTACATAAATTTCAAAAAAATACAAATTGTATTTTTCTACTTTGACTTCAGTTTATTTTGTCCTTCTGTTTTATGCTCCCTATGACAGTCCCTACTTAGTTGATTGATATTAGTTGCCAGTGATTTTATTTAAGGCCATCATTCAACGACACTACATGTATGAAAGTTTAATGTTTGTGTGTAAAGAAGAGGGTGGAGGGAAGGCAAGGCAGTACAGTAGCTGCAAAGTAATATCTGTAAATGCTGCAAATATCCTCTTATGTATAAGACTCATCTGTTACAAGTACTGAGTTTTTGTCTGCGACTGTTTCATAAAGAGCTCAAGCAGAGTTAATCGTTGTATTTTAGTTTTAAGGTGATTTCAGGTGAAGCTTGTCTAAATTTCAATTTGATGGATAGCGCCACTAGCGCTGCTCGAAAAGTCAACATTTTTTGGCCAATACTGATGAATTAAAGCCAAAAGTACAAATTTAAGGAACGTCAGCACCTGCAAACATGCCTCAGGAAGATATCCTGAAAGTTTCAAGCTGAAATACTCAAAATTAAAGCTGGAAATTATGAAATACAAAAATTCTCTCAAGCCTCAACGAGTGCGAGTGAGGCAGATAGACATACTTACTATCGCTTGCCTTCCCTAAGCTGATGGCGAAATAAATTTCACAATTCACGACTTCAATTCTTGACTAATTTTGCTCGTTTTGGGCTTAGAAGATCCTTAAAAAAATTTTGCAAGAGCTGACATTATTGGATTTTACGTTTTTTCTCTGGTTTCAATTTAAAAAAAAAAAAAAAACAAATACATGTCTTTTTTCCCGAAGCAACTGGTGGAACTATCCATTGGATTGGATTGAAATCTGGAAAAGTTTCTCCTGGAATCACTTTACTTACGTGTCTTTTTCAACTATGCTGGTTTACTGATGGATCAATCTAACATAATTGCTTAGCTGAAGTTGCTGTTCTCTATTGGTCTTCACAGACTGAAGAAGCACCAGACAAACCATGTGTGATCAAGCGTTTGTGTATAAGAAGGGGAAAAAAATGCTGCTTTATCCGTTTGAATGATTGCTGATGTAAGTTTGTGAGATGGAAAATGCCGGAAACTGAAAGTTCCTCTCAATACTTTTTTGAATCAAATATAACCGTCCAAAATTTTTGATTTTACAAGTGCGGACAATTCTTGTTAAATTTTACTTTCTTACTCTAATTTTACTTCCCATCCATCCATCTCTCTGTACATATTTTTCAACGCCTGCGTCTGTAAGAAGTACTTACAAGTGCTGAAGAACATAAAAGCAAATTTCGGGTGCATTTCTGCCCGCACTGCCCTGCTCTTGCGCAGATATGCTTTAGTATATTCAAGCACTCAAACTTTGGAATCTCATGGAGTAGGGAGGATTGGAGTTTGGTGTTACCAAGTTTATCACTTTCCTCTAGAGGAGCAATGTAACTTAAAATTCTTGTTATACCTCCGAAATTTGGAGCTTTCAATAGGTATTTCTTGTTCACTTCTTTTGGTTCCATTTCCATTGCAACGATATCGATTCCATTGCGTACTTCTACTAGCAATAAGTTTGGCATCGGTGTCTGTGACCAGCGGCGCCTCACTGTGGTCTGAGATTGAAAAGAAGTGGCCAAAAATCAATGAAAAAGTTATAAAATGTCATAGTTTTCGAACTTTCAAGCAAAATGTATAACTTTCCAGTGAAATTTCTTGGTTTAAATGACTTGTTATGAATGTTTTCTTTGATTAAAGTTGGTCTTACGACTTTATAAATATTGGATTGTTGAGAAATTTAATTTTTGGTTTTTTGGCCACTTTTTGGTGATTCTAGACCACAGTGCGCCTATCGGTCCATCGCATTTCAACCTAACCTCAATAAAACAACATGGAAATCCTCAAAATTAGAGTGCACTGGTGCACTTTTGAATTTTTTAGTACCTTTAAATTTAAAGACTGCAAATAAATGAATGTAATTTCTGTCAAGAAACATCGGCTCTTGAATATTATTTGCGAGTCTTCAGTAAACTGTGTTGTATAAACTAATTGAAATAGTTCCTTGATTTTTAAACTTTAAAGGCCCTGAGTCTTCATGTCGACACAGCTTCCACTTCAAAGTTCAATAGCCAAAATTGATTGAAGTTTTCGTAACCCTTCGCCACATAAGTAATGCTAGCTTTGCCAAAGTGTCTCTCCACTCTCCTCTATGATGGACAGTAAAAAGCGTTCTTCTGGTCTCTCTCACGGTAAGCTTAACTTTCCATTCTCTCCCATCTTTGGTTGGAAGCATATTTTACGAAACCACTTCCCCTTTCAATGGCTCAAATTTTATTACTTACACTCTTCAATATTTCTCAACCCATCAAATTTTTTGACTCTGAATGAATATATATCTCCAGATTGCACCCTTGACCACTGATATTACAGCGCTTATCAATTGATCTGCCTTCTGCAAGAGCAGATGCATCTTGAGTATATCAAGCTCAGACAAGTACTTAGCGGTTCCTGCTTCCGAAATTCTTCTATATGCATTGATGAGTAGTTTGTCAGTGAAGAGCTTTGAATTATTGCTAATCAACCATTTACTGATAGGTTTTGATGGCTTGAGGTTAAGCTCAGTGGAACATAAATAACTGCGATCAATGGACCGACTAATCAAAGTGGCTAAAGTTTTATGTATTGATTTGATGGAACTCTCAAGAAAATAAGAAACTCATGAAGAACTCAAAAAAATGGAGTTTTCTGTTAAGTTCCATTGTGTTCTGATTAAATGAATCAGCCATGCTTATTGTCATCTCGAAACCCCCTGGGTTTTAAACACTGATGTTATTTACTATTCCATTTGATATCTCTTGCTTGCTTCCAGATTCACAAACTCGAATTCTACGAAACAAAAAATTTGATAAGGTAGAAGCTTGTTACGATCCATTAATAGCAGGTAGCATTGATGGAACGGACACTATTCCTCACGACAATGCAATTGTGAGAGCTATAAATGCGGACTATCGTCCGAGAAAACTGGATGATGGGAATCCTCTTGCCACCTTGTTTGTTTGGAAACTCCATCCAGAGGTCACTGAAGAATACCTTCGCGAAGTGAGTAATCCCCTTTTAAACCCTTTGCCTTTCTCATCAAAATCCGTTTCTTCTTCAATGAAGAATAATTTGATGAATTTGTCGAGAACATCCTTACGAGAACCGCTCATGAGGATGGAGCTTATTGAGCTAGAGAAACCCAATGTATAAGGCCTTTATTTACTGCCAGTACGGTCTCGCGTTTGAAAGCGTTTTATGAGTTTTGCAGTGGATTTCGTGATTTTTTAGTACGCTTATCGTCATTTTTATAGGGTTTTACCTCTCAGTCAACTATTAATGAGTCTGAAGCAAATGTTTGCAGCAGCTCCATTCATAAGCTAATCTGCACTTTTCAGCAATTTTTCTAACTAGTCGTCGTCTTGGTTGAATGAGACCAAATTCAATTACAAGGATCTTAATGGAAATTTTATGCTCTTTTGATTTGGTTCTTATCATTTTCTACATGACACCGATGTTTTTCGTGGAGATCGTGTGAGAAGCGGGATGTAGTCGATCGCTGCGCAAATTCCGCAAGAAGCAATGCGGCCGATTCCCGCTAAACCGGTCCTTTCAAACCTTATAAAATAAGCGACTTTTCAGACCGCGATATCTTTGCGATCGCGCATCTCAAAGAAAAAAAGAAAAAATATGGGGTCATTAATTTTGCATAAATTTTCTAAATATGAATCGTTAATGGCGCTAGCCATCAGCCAAGTTAAAAGAAAAAGACTGAGAGAAAACATTACAAAAGGTTCGTGCAACTGGCCCATTGATGAGTAATTTCTTGTGTTTTTATGGACTTCTCATTGAATGCTTGGTGATTTTTGTTCCAGAAATTTTCCCAGTTTGGTGATATCTTAAAATGCACTGTAGTAAGAGATATTGTCACTGGTACAAGCAAAGGCTATGCATTTGTGGAGTACTCAAGTGAAGATGACGCTTTCACTGCTTTTTTTGAAGGCAGAAATATTATACTTGCTGGACAGAAAGCCTACATTGATTATGAACGAGGAAGGACTTTGCCTGGATGGAAACCTCGTCGTTTAGGTACAATTTAAGACTCTCATCTTGTTTGAATGAAAAATCAAGCAATTTAAATGGAACTTGTCGTTTGGAATACTTGCACCGTCTGGTCTGTGAGAACCTGTTGTAGTAAAGTTGCTGAATTTACAGTTAGGTAGTGTTAGATTAGTATTATAATCTATCATCTCTCCTTGATAAATTGAAACTACATCTGTAAGTACTACTTTGCTAAATGGGATCCTCTAGGAATCAAGTTAAAATTCTGTAAGATCGTAAAACATGAAACTTAAGGCTAGTTTCAGCATCCATGAATTTAGAATGGACAACAGGACATCGAGGTGCTGGCACACGTTCAGCTACCTGATTCGAGATTTCCCACCTACTGATTAGCTTTCCTCAGTGTTGACACTGACTTTACCAAACCTAAAGTTGGTCTTTTTTGTACCTTAATAAAAAGGAAGTGTCCGATTCTACTCTTCAGAATTTCCCAGCAATAAATTCTTGAAACAATTAACAGCCCCCCCCCCCCCCCATTTCACCAAGTAAACTAATATGCCTCTAATTTTGGAGCAAAGTACAGTTTTTTAATTTATAGACAAGTTCTATCAATTGCTTGTTATTTTCATTTTATCACTTTATAATACGAGGGTCTTTCTATAGGTAAGTCCCCCCTCAACAAAATTGACAGTTATGATCATAAAAATATAAAAAAAATAAATGATAAACTTGAGGATTTTTCTGATTGATTTGCGTTTTTGGATGTGCAATCGGAGCATTAGCACGTGCGTGAGACGCGTTTTTCCTTGCAGGGCGCATCGGTGCTCCCGCCAGATTTTTTAGTCTTGTGCTAAAGGCTGGCGCTGACCATATCGTTGCAAATGGACTTATTTGAAAATAAAAAAGACTCAAGAGAAAATTTGAGAAACTTTTGCGTTTACCTTACTTCTCTTCGTCGTCTCCATCTCGATCCGAACACTTCCTGTAGCGAGTGGAAAGCTTTTCCATGCCACGTGCATGAAAGTCTACCGGCTGATTATTGAAAAAAAATGCAAATTCAGGCAAGGAAAATAGCAATAATCTGAGGGATCTAAGTCGAGAGAGTGTGAGATGTGGGAAAATATCCCACTTAAACAATCCTCCTTCATTGGAGTCGAAACATAGGGACTCAACACAGGGACTGGCGCACTGTCGTGAAAAAGCAGAACTCATTTAGACTACTTACCGTGCCCTTTGTTTTGAATGGACCTTCGCAATTTTTTTTAAAGAATTTCACAATAATATTCTGAACTAACTGTTTCACCTTTTTCAAAGTAAACCTCAAAGAGAGCTCCTTCAATGAATGTTTCAAACCAGCAGCGGTAAAGATAGGTCGAGCAGTTGTGCACAACATTCAAAAATCTGGCAGGAGTGCCGATGCATGCAGTGAGGAAAAACACGTCTTGGGCATGCGCTGATGCTCCAAATGTAAATCCAGTCACGCAGATCGATAAAAAAATATCCTCAAGTTTATCATTTATTTTTTCTAATTTTTCTGATGAAAACTGTGGATCAGGTGGGGGGGGGGGGGAATTAATTATTCAAAAGAACCCTGTAGTCAGTCACAATTAATAATTCCTTTAAACATTCTCATTTTGTTGACTCCCCAGAAAAATCTCATCGATTAATTTTTCTTTCTGTTTATGCACCTGTGTGTCTTTCAATTTCTCTTTTTATATTGTTTACTCACTCACTTCTAACTGCTGACAAATTTGATGCAAGAGTTTATTTTTTTCTCTCTCTCTCTTTCTTGCTGTTAATTTTGTACTTGTTTGTCTAACAGGAGGAGGTTTTGGTGGCAGAAAAGAATCTGGGCAGCTACGATTTGGTGGCAGGAATTGTCCCATTGCTGAACCCATAATCATTGGACATAAAAAACCTTACAGTTTTGAGCGAGGCCATAAAAGACGATGAGCATGCAACTCTAGTCATCCTCATCATTTATTGGTTAGTCAAAAATTCTCATATTATCATGGAAATATACTCTGTCTCGAAGCACAATGCAAAGCAGAGTCCAATTCACAATACCCAAAGTGAAGTGGGAAGCGCGCCTGGCTTCGGAAAACTGGATGCCTTGATTGCGGCTGAAGCAGCATGAGCAGATATTCGTGCAGCATCCAAAATGTTTGGAAACCCAGTGTTAAAAAACCCCTAAACATATCTTTCATTGGCATGATTGCCCTACTCCTACTTTGCACGATGCAGCTTTGGAAATCTTGATGCTACATATGCAGCCAAAACAGTGTGAGAGGATATACTTAGACCATCTGAAAGCTAGTTTGGATACCTAGTACTTTCACGAGGTTGTGAGCTGAATTTTGAATTTATCGCTTGCTTTGTTTTGCGAAGCATGATACTTCGAAAACAAAGTGAATCTGAAGTGTGAAGTATTTGTGAAACTTCGCACACCCCTACTGTCATGAAAATACCCACTTTGCCCCAGCACATTTATCGATCATACTCAATTTTAGTCCTGGAACATTAGATCAAATACCGCCAAATAGCGAGCAAAAATAAGCACAAACTGATTTTTGGCGGAGATGGTCCTCACAACAAGTACTTTCACAAAAAACAGTCCTCTAAGATATCTTGCAGGTGTTGCCAGATATGTATACCCAAAAACGTGGCCCAAAATGTCTTCATATCGAAATATATTGAAAACTATTGAATATATCCATCTAAAAAATTGATGCATGTTTTTTGTTTCTGAGATGATTTCCAAAAAGAAAATTCCTTAGCGTTTTTACGCTACAACGGCTCCTAAGCTCTGGAAAGCTCAATTTAAGTTTTCCGCGATTTTTGAGACTGCGTGGCAACGCCCGTTTAATGCAATGTTATTTTAAACGATTTCGATCGTCTTGTTGGAGCATCTAGAGTGCTCATATTACTATGAAAGTTGGTAACCGGGAGTTTTTTAGGTTGCTGATTTCATCTTTAGGGTCCAAATTTTCTTGAAACGTGATTCAGACAAGCTTTTTGAGCTTAATCTTAAAAGCCAAATATACGGCTCCAGAAATTTGGCACATGAGTTTTGTAACATCCTGTATATTTGTACTGTGCCATTTTTTGCGCAAATTCTCCAAAAGAGGAAATTTGCGCGGAAAAAGTAAGAGTAATTCATTTACAGGAATCTTGACATATTTAGCAATTTCACTGAATTTCTACTGTTTTGAATTCCAGGGGGGGGGGGTCCCCCCTTGCCCACTGTTGCAGGCACCCTTGAGGGTGAGAAGTGGCGTCATTTCAGTCGGGCAAAAACTGATGACTCTGACCATCGAGTTCCTTGATGACACTTTTTCTCTTACTACTGAGGCAAATTTTGGGGAAAAACACTTTCTTTAATTGACAATCTTTTTGTTTTTGCTCCTTGAATTCTCTGTGAGAGCCGACATTTTGGAATGTGCCTAATCACATGGCAAAATGGCTAAACGTTTGTTACCAAAATTTGGGGGGCTAAGCCTCCCCCCTCCACATTTGCCCCTTTTTCATTACAGCGTCTGGTGTAGGACTTTTACATTATGTATCATCGGTGAGTCACTATGCAGTGAAGGGCATTGACGCGCTCGCATACGAGGAAGAAAAGAAGAACACTCGTTATGGGTGTAAAATAAAAAATTCATTAGTCTCTATAAATTGCAAACTAAGAAGTAAAAAACAGTAATAAGTAAGTAGACGTACGAATAAGAACAGAGAGAAAGAAAACAAAATCATGATTTGAATCACGAGTAATCCAATCGCGTGGCTAATTTTTCTTTCCTTAAATCACTCTTTAAGCTTTAAAAATGGCATGCCTATTTTTATATGTCCTTATGTATATGATGTAATATATTTGTCAATTTTCAGTAGACTTTTAGCTGGTCCCTTTCGTCGAAACCAGCTGCGTGTCCAGCGTTACGGACGATGAAACTGTTTCCATCGTAATGCATCCGTCTCTCGCCGCGGCGAACGAATAGGTGAGATGTCTGGCCCATCGATGCTGTGCAGTGAACGAAAGGTGTCGTCAGAGTCGCTGTGCCATTAGTTGGTGAGGTCCGCAACAGATATTTACTGCTTTCTCGAGCGATCCTGAAATTTTCATGAGAGTAACATTAGGTACCATACGAGTCTTAACGTCTTTCAAATTACATCCAAAAGAGCAAATGCGTCGGCTCAAAATTCTTAAGAACTTTAGAAATCACTCTCCTGTGTAGGTGATTAAAGGGTCTATTGTGGAACAGAAATCTCAGAAAATAACGATGGCAGTGTTGAAAACTTACAAAATCTACTCCTAAACTCACAAAATGCTTTTGAATGTGCTACCGTACGGTGACACCGGTGCCGAAGGGAAGTCGTTTCTTACTTGCCACTTCTTGGTGGACCAACAGTATTACTTATTAGAGAGGAATCTCCCGTTATTAGTGCTATCTTTACTGCACATTTGAAAGCATTTTTTGAGTTCGGGAGAGGACTTTGTAAATTTTTAGTGCTATCATTATTTTTTGAGGTTTTACATTTAAATTGACCTTAAAAATCGCCTGTAGCAACAGCGTGTAACAGCCCCATTCAAGGTAAAGCCATGTTAAGTACCTTTTCACGCTTTTACACAATTCTTTGTGTAAATTCATTGAGACGAATTTTCAAAATACTAAAATTTGAACAAAATTGATGTCTATTAAAAACTTGCTAATCCTCTCTGATGCACAGCATAAAAGTATAGGTCTGTACCTTTTTGTTATTACTGTAATAATGAAAAGAACGATGACAAATTTATCATTAAGTAAGAATTTAATCTGGTGCTCACCGAACAAGACCGTCTGGAGTTTGTGAAATGCGGACACTGTTTATATTCCAATTTTCGGTGCCATCGTCTGCGACCCAATAGTCGGCGTCTTGTAGTATGCTCACGGCTTCATTGATAAAAGCAGGCCCGTGCCGGGAATCTGAATAAAATACAGGGACGGAAAAGTCGTGAGTCAAGTCCAGGAACGTGTCTGTAGTTGTTCGCGTTCCTGCTGTGTCAACCAGATACACGACGTAACATTGCTCAGATGTGAAACTGACGCCTTTGTACCACATCTTGGCCAACCTGTAATTAGATTATGAAATGAACACAGGGATAAAAGGAGTACTATACAATTGTTTGAGGTGAATTTTGCAGTGTTTGTTTTTTGATTAAACGGCCAACAAAAATACTATCTTTCTACAGATACAATAGTAATGGTGAACTTAATCATATTGGCCTTATTGAAAGGACGTGGCTGTGCTCACCTCAAAAAACTTTGAGGTTTGGGGGGGGGGGTGAATAACCTTGCACTGGGTGGCACACTCCGAGGGCGGCAAAATCAGGGTGAACAAGAAAGAAAGAAAAAGTAATCGAATTCATAATATCGATGGGTGGCGATTTGCGGAGGGCGGCAAATTGCAATCTTGCCCATCCCCCTTTCCAAAAACCTTGGCACGTTCTTGAACTTAGGCTCTCATAATGAGATATGATAATTAATTATAGTATTTTTCGTGAAAGTACAGGCTGAAGATTGCACTGTCTGAAGATTCCACTTTTGATTTTTAGTGGCAGCTCGTGGAACTTGGCAACAGTGTGTTGGATTAAGTAATCAGACTCATCAACTAAAGCGGAGTTTTAGAGGAAATATTTTGATTTATTTTATAAACATGGTTTCAATTTTTAGACGAGGCTTGTTACACAATACGTAGCTGAAGGAAGACTAGTGCGAGAAGCGCAATAGAAAAGCAGAGAGAGAGAATGTAGGAAAAGTCTCAGCTTTATGCTGATGTATGGTTTTTCTTTATACACATGTGTCTTCACACATAGATGCATGACTTACAATCAGTCGGGAAAAAAGAATGAAATAATTGCTTATTTTCTACACCCCCACTCAATTTTTTAATCTCTTTTTTCTATAGTTGGTTTTTATGTTCTTCCTTTGAATTTTTTTTTTTTGTTTTGTTTTTTTATAAATGTTGACGTTAATTTCCACACCTGGAATTTAATTTTACGTACCTGTAAACTTAATACTAATTGTCACTTACGATGACTCCTAACCTCGTCTTTACAAATTTTTTCTTAAAGCTAAAAATAAACGTAAGAACAAACATTATTTTATCATTTTGTTCACCTGTATTGACAAAGTTAGAGACACAAAAGTTGTGTTTCAATTTCGGCAATGCTTTGGTCATTATATCTTTTAAGATATACTGCTTTTGATTCAATGAAATTTTACCGTTGTTTTTATTCCGTTGGAAATTTATTCCAAGGCAATATTCGAGTTCTCCCAAATCTTTCATTTTGTATTCTTGCATTAAGCTGGCTTTTATTCGTTCCTTTTCTTTCTCATCGTTAGAGAACAATAAAAAATCATCAACATAAATTGCGATTATGATGATTGTCTCTTTTTCAATTTTGTAAAAAATACATGCCTCATGTAAAGATTTTATAAACCCTAATTTTACCAAACTTTTTTCTATGGTTTGGTTCCAGGTTACCGACGCCTGTTTCAAACCATAAATAGCTTTTTGTAGATGGCAAACTTTATTTTCCTCTCCCTTTTTAATGAAACCTTCAGGTTGAGTCATAAACACAGTTTCTTGTAGCTCCCCATTTAAAAGGCTGTTTCTACATCTAGATGTTCAATCTTTAATTTTAATTTTACTGCAATAGCTATTAAAAACCGAATCGTAGAAAATCTAACGACAGGCGAGAAAGTTTCAAAATAATTAACTCCCTTAATTTGGGTAAAGCCCTTCGCAACTAATCGAGCTTTGTAGCGATCGATTTCACCATTTACGCCTTGCTTAATTTTGAAAACCCATTTAGATTTAACGATTGATTTCTTATTTTCAGGTGGCTCAATTAAAGTCCACGTTTTATTTTTAATCAGAGAATCAAATTCATTTACCATAGCCTCACGCCATTTGTCGCGGTCAGTTGATTGCATCGCTTCGGCAACGCTGGTTGGCTCTCCTTGCGCTTGTGCTAGCAGCACCTCGTGATCTGGATACCGTTTTGCATTCTGTCTTTCTCTCTCAGGATATCGCTTTTGTTCTGTAGAAATTATGGTTCTGTTAGCTTCTGTCTCCGTGTCGCTCCCCTCATCCCCCTCTGTCGGGTGCCAGTCTTCGTCATTCAGATCACTTGTCTCGAGTTCGAGTGACGATTCTGTTGAATCAGCAATGCTCACGTCCAGTTGATTGTCTTCGTCCTGTTCGCGTTGATCCGATACAATTCGCACACGTGTTACGTCGTTTTCTTTCATCGAATCTTCGTATTCGTAATTTTCTTCGATTACCTCGACTTCGCGCGATATGACTATTTTCCGTTTAACAGGGTCGTAAAGTCTATACGCATATGGCGCGTAACCCACAAATATGTATTTATTGGCTCTGTTTTCGAGCTTTTTAAGAAATCCCGTATTTTTTGCATATGCAATGCTTCCGAACACACGAATATTTTTGAGATTTGGAGGTTTCGCAAACCAGTTTTCGTAGGGCGTTTTATTCATGCCTCTTTTTGGGCTACGATTGATAAGGTATGTTGCAGTCAGTACTGCTTCCCCCCACATAAACTTTTTAAGTCCGCACTCCGCGATAAGAGCTCGCGCCCGGTCCATAATAGTACGGTTTTTTCTTTCCGCGGTTCCATTTAACTGGGGCGTATGAGGAGGTGAAAAGTCCATTTGAGTTCCTCTTTGTTTAACCCAGCTTATGAAATCGTTTCCGGTAAATTCGCCTCCACGATCACTCCGAATTTTTTCCACTTTCGCGTTTAATTTGGTTTCCATTTGCAACACAAAACACTTTAGGGCTTCGCTTGCCTCACTTTTACGCGATAATAATTCGGTCATTGTAAATCCTGTATAATCGTCCGTTACAGTCAAAAAATAATTTTTGTTATCATATGTCGGTGGATCTATTGGTCCGCAAAGATCCGTATGCAAAATTTCAAGGGGTCGGCCCGCTTTATCTCGCGAATTTTTAAACGGTTTTTTAGTAAATTTGTCGTTAAGCACACATCACAATTATTTTTAGTTATATTTACATCACCTTTTAATTTTACATCACTTTTTGATTTTATATCACTTTCCAAATCCATCCCCTCCGAAATGGATTTAAGTAAAACGAGGTTGTCGATACCCAAGTGACCTAATCTTTTATGCCAATTAGGTTTTTTACACGCTATCATGAACGAAGTTTTTTCTTGCAATCCTAAGTGTGTCACGAACAGTCCATTTTCTTGACGAGTTCCTTTGATGATAATTTCTCCGTCCTTTTGAATGGAGACTCCTTGCTTGTCAAAAATCACTATTCCACCACTTTGGACCACAGCATTCACAGACAGTAGGTTTCTGCTCAGTTGTTCAGAAAACAAGACATTTTTCAAAACAAAGTTTTCTCCTTCGATGTCACCTGCATTAGTAATTTCGAGTTCGTTACCCTTTTTTGCCACACCTACACTGCATCTTTGATCATTGATATTTTGTAAGCAATTGATATCATTGGTTATATGTTGAGTTGACCCTGAGTCAATCACCCATTCAACTTTTGAGTCGTTCTTTTCTGATTTTGGTTCCATCAAAAAAGACACTTTGCTTGATGAACCACCGTTTTTGGTTTCTTGATTCTTATCACGGAAAAACAAGTTTCTTCTGTATGATTTGTTTTCTTACAGATCTTGCATTTTTTCTGATTGCTTCGACAGTTTTTGGTCAGGTGCCCAAATTTGTTACAAGTCGCACACTTTACTGCCATATTCTTTTTGCAGTCCTTTTTATAGTGACCAACCTCTTGACATTTGAAACACTTTGCTTGTGTCTTGGTGCTTGCAGAGAAGGCAACGCCTTCCTCTTTTGGACTTTTGTATCTATCATCCTCTGCCATCAATTTTGACAGTAGATTTTGATAGGTTTTATCTGCTTTGGTGGACAGTTCCCACGCCGTTGAAAAAATGTGCAATCGTTCCGGCAAAATGCTAAGAATTTTTGTCATCAGCATCTCTTCATCCATAGTTTTGTCAATGGCTTTTAATTGATGAAATATATTTTCAATTCTATTTACATTTTTCATAAGTGGAACACCCTTTTCAAATTTGGCTTCGAAGAATTCGCGCATTAACACGCACTTTAGTTCCCCATTGCTTCTACCGAAGACCTCACTCAATTTGAGAACATTTCCTGCGCCGAATTACAGGACATTACATGTGTGAGAAGACTTCTATCGAGAGTTGTCAGGATTATCCTTTTGGCTTGAGCATCTCGTTTCGCCCATTCGACAAACTCTTTAGACTTGTCATCCACGGGTTTCTGTTTTCTGCCCGAGACCATATCAAACAGACCTTTTTCTTCGAGTAATATCGTGGCCTCAAATTTCCACACCTCGAAATTGGTTTTGTTTTTTAATTTTTCGATGTTAAACACCTGAATTTCCGCACTTTCTGCCATTTTAATAATTTTTGATTCACGTTTTTAAAACCACGCACCAAAAAAAAACTTTTTTATGCTTTTTAATTTGCGCTGTTACCACGCATTCACCTTTTTAAACAGAAAAACACCTTTTTTAAATACACATTTTTTTTTTCTCTTTTTTTTTTTTTTTTTTTTTTTTTTTTTTTTTTTTTATAAAAAATTAAACATTTTATTTAACGTTCCGTTTTATGCACGACTTAGGTTCACTAATTGTTTATTAATTTTACGGCACTTGCGTATTCCGTAAAACGCGATTAACACAATAATAATTAAAAACACTATTACATACAAAATTAAATCGTGCAGATCCAAATCATTCTTAATCGTTATGTTATCCGAGGAATTAGAAAACCAACTCATCTTTACAACAGAACACCGTTTTCTTTAAACACCGAACGAAGAGTTTTCTTTCGCGAGATCACACCAACGTATCAAAAAAAACCTTCGGAAACACGGCCTTTTATGTAAACTCCGTTTTTTTTGGTTGATGGGCTGGGCCCATAACCTGTTGGATTAAGTAATCAGACTCATCAACTAAAGCGGAGTTTTAGAGGAAATATTTTGATTTATTTTATAAACATGGTTTCAATTTTTAGACAAGGCTTGTTACACAATACGTAGCTGAAGGAAGACTAGTGCGAGAAGCGCAATAGAAAAGCAGAGAGAGAGAATGTAGGAAAAGTCTCAGCTTTATGCTGATGTATGATTTTTCTTTATACACATGTGTCTTCACACATAGATGCATGACTTACAATCAGTCGGGAAAAAAGAATGAAATAATTGCTTATTTTCTACACAGTGTTTTTTCATGAATGTGAAACGATAAATTCTCCAGAAAGGCTGCCCGTCTCATGATGAATCCGATATTTCCCCTGAGTGTAAGTGGAAAAATGTCATGGTAGCGAAATCGCACAAGCCATCACTGTTGATTGTTGATTTTTGTGTATTTTAAGGAAATTACAACGCGATCACAATAAGTTTGTTGCAAAACTTTTGCGATTGCGCCATGGAGGGTCGGCTCCCTGAAAAATTGTATGAAAATCACATTGCAAGCATCAAAAAGTCTCAAAATCCCTTAGAGACTTTTTGATACTTTTATTGTGATTTTCACTCGATTTTACATAAGTACAGCAGACCCTCTCTATCGCCTCATTAGCAAAAGTTTGCAACAAACCCATTCCATTGCAGGCGTCGTGATCCGTTCAGTAGTTATTTTCTGAGAACGAAGTTTCAACAACTGAAACCATGCCTATCTCACCATGTAAACGTTCATCAAATTTTACACCTCGTTTCTTATTTATCTACACCATGCATTCAGTGATAGTTATGCTCTACGGCGCAGCGCGGTGGTGTGGCTTGGATGCAGTGACGTTGCGTGTAATTTCACAACGCTGCATTTCTTCCATTTAAACTCACGCAAAATATCAATTTAAGGGAGTGTACTCTGCACCTCTGTTATAGTTCAACCTTTTTTATGCGTTTAAATGGACGAAAGTCAGCATTGCCAGATTGCACGCGACACCTCTGCATGAATGAGTCAGAGGCCGACCAAAATGGCCATTACAGAATAATTTAACTATCATCACTATTTCAGTCTCCACAAATAGAGGCTGGATTGACTAATGACCTGTTTTATGGTCATTGAATAAAGTCTTTCAACAATAAGGGAGTTCACAGTGGACAATCTCTTTTTTTTGCTCTTTCTCTGGGAGTCTGGGGTACTTAATGAGATGTGTTATTATTGAAAAGGGCTTACTTGTTATTTCCTCTAACGTCGTGCGCTAAAATCTCGACTCTGCTTCCGTACTGATAAATTCGTCCATTGGGATGAAGTAGAGCAGCTGCTGACCCAACTCCACTCAATGCAAGGACGATGTTATTCTGTGAATTAATTAAAAATAATCTTTGAACAATGGGGAATAATAGCAATCACGCGTGTGCGGCAGTGGCGGCTTGCGTGGAATTGGGCCACAATGTTTTTTCTCCATTTGACTGAATGTTAAACAATCGAATGCTGGTGAAGCACTGCTTCACCTTCACCATTGGATCAATTGTTTTACATAGAATCAAATGGATGCAAAACATTGTAGCCGTATTGCACAAGCTGCCACTGGTGTGGGGGTTCTTTTGCGACGCAATGGGGCAGTAGCAAGCGTCTGAAATTTTGTGTTTTTTTACAGAGAAAATACAATCTGTTTGAAGAGCTGAGAACAAATAAGGTGTCTTTGGTTTGTACCTAGTGTCAATTCCGAATGCAGTCATGAAAAGATGGAAAAAATTGTGTGTTGTGACGTCACAAGCGCAACGCGGAGTTCCCATTTAAAATAATATATTTTCAGACAAAATTGCATCTCCAGAAGTATGAAGTCTAGCTAGAGACCAAAGGCATCCTTGTTTTCAGCTCCCCCAAGTATTTGCCGTTGCTTACGAATGAAACACCAAATTTGAAATTCAGACCCTTGAAACTGCCTCACTGACGTAAATGATGCAAATTATACAGGCAAATTAACAGGGCTGTCTCAAATAACTCAAATAACTATACATCTGGGAAGACAGTTTTCTTTTCAAAACAACGGGGGACAGTTCCTTTTTCACACTTTTTAACCTAATGTGTCTATTGTTAACTTTAGCTACAGCATATAAGGGAGAGTTGCTTTTTCCGTAAAATCTCTTGAAAATAACGTTGAAGGATTCAGAAAGTTCCAAAATGTACCTAAAAATTTGATATTGCAAGATTGCAAGATAGCAATCGAATGAGCGGGTGACAATATGATATACATATAGTCGATAGTCTCATCTAATGGCAACTTTCTATGATGAGAAAAAAGATACATTTTAGAGAAAGGAGCAATTAGATGGGAATCCACCATTGTCACCTGTTCATTCGATCGCTATCTTGCATTTTTGTTAAACGCATTTATTGAGTTTGTGAGTGGATTCTGGAACTTTTTGATGCCCGCTAAGTTATTTTCAAGTGATTTTACAAGGGGATTGACCCTACATGACGCTGTGGCAAAAGTTTGCACAAGGCCCATTCAATCTCACTTAGCATTATGAAGCAATCATTAATTGATTGTTGGGAGAATACATGGCATATTTTCTAGGGATTTTCTATTGATTACTTGGCCTTTCTGAAGCAGCGCAATGTAATGCCTTGTGGTATCATTCAAAATTGAAGGCGTTTTCTGTGCCATACAACCGCTGTATGGTATCCATTCTCCACAACTTCGGCTGTCTTAAATCTTAATATGCTTATTACCCAGCCAAAGTTTATGAAAACAAGTCATCCAGATAGCTCTGTAATCTTTGTGACCAAAACGGGAAACCGCGGTCATCAAATGGGGGGGGGGTTTCCCCAATTTGGTCACATCTCTTTGCCGCTATAGCTTCCGTAACAATGGTTTGCATGAAAGTGAGCGCTGATTTGGTCGGCACAGCAAAGCTGCACGTGTTGATATCCTTACAGATGCATACTTATCCATATGGATCCATACGACAGGGCCCCCACTGGGGGGGGAGCCGGTACTCCAGTACGCCGGACCCCGCCCAAAGCCCTCCCCTTCTGTAATGAAAATGAGGACTATTGTGTTTTAGTATTGTATACGTTTAATATTTAATTTTTTAAAATCTCCTGCCAACTGCTATAATACAATACAGTACTTGACATTCTTTAGAGTTTCGTTTTCATTTACACCTTAATTCGTACGTTTTGATTTTGTCATGAGAGAACCCTCTCCCCCCCTCCCTAATCGAATATCCCCCAGGGGGGCCCGCAGCCCGGCTTGGTACCAGGGTCAGAGAGGGGCCCTGCCATACATATCCATACTCTGTACAGGAAATTGGTTATGAACCATATGAACATGCAAGGACCATTTTTGGGACCGGGGGTCGATGCACGTTTAACGAGTTTTACCAAGTTTTCGTATTTGCCTCCGTCTAGCCGAGGTGAAAAAGCATGTTAGGTGCTCTGAAACACCCGCTGTATATCATCACCTCACCTGAGATTACTATTAAAACAGTTTGCATGCGCTTACTCAACAAAATGAAGAAAAGTCTCAAGTATTCCATAACTGTTTTGTCTCCGATATGTATTTTGAATCCGCGGGCTGTCAGTGGCGGATCCAGCCCTCGCGAACGGGAGGGGCAAACTTATTTTCGCCACTTGTTGGTGACCCCCTTTTTCTTTTTTCGCTCATACCTTCCCCCTTCCTCTTAATCCATTTTGTGGGCCGAATGGGCCACCCCCCTGTATCCGCCAATGCGGGCTGTGCATCATGCGGAACCTACTCGGATCTCCATTTTCCGTGCAGAGTCGGTAAGCGAAAATCGGTGCAAAAAGCATCACTTACCTTACAGTTAATGACCCTGACGGCACGGTCAATCGTCATGTCGACACGGATTCGATTGTGAAGACGTAAGGACATAGTTCCGTAATTTGTGGCAACGCCCGATCCAGAACCTGGTTCAAAACTCTCAGACTCCCGGTCTCTCCAATTATCCTGGTTATGAAGACAATTTAAACAAGAATATATTAACGTTTTTTCTACTTCTACTTTTTTTTTTTTTTTTTTTTTTGAGGAATGTAATTAAACACCCCCCCCCCCCCGAAAAAATTGTCAGCAAATCTTTTTTTATTCAACTCAAATCTACTAGCGTCAGCTGACCCAGCAACCGCTTCAAATATACAAAAAAAAAACTAACTGAAGAACTTAATACAGCATATCATTGAAAACACTCCTATAAAACTTTCTGAGGATAAAATACCAATAGGTTGCAAAAGCCATTGATGCCACGGCGCGGCACCTAACAAAAAAATATTCTACTCCTACTACGACTAAATAGTCGTAAATACTATACAGTCTGGCGGGGGGGGGGGGATAACTGAAAAATTCTGTGAGACAGTCCATTCCGATTGATACATCCATCGAAATGGCAAAAAAACTGTGCATTTTGGCACAAACTGGAGGTCAATATCGATTTTCGCATTTGAGATATCGAAAGTCAAAGGTGGATTTAAAAAAGTCGATAACTCGAGTGTGACAACGACATCGACCTCCAGTTTGCGCCAAAATGCTCTGTTTGTCATGCCCTTTCGTTGGGATGTGGGTCGTCGCGCGGAATTTTTCACAATCAGATAGCTTTCCCGTGTGGGGCAAATATCAAGGTCCATAAATATAAGGTCTGGCCGGTAGCGCCAACTCGGGAAATCCTATGTTTGGGAACCCATACCCCCATTTACTTTAACATTATTCCCGAGTTCGCCGCCATCTTGGATCAATGGTTTCAAATGGAGAAGTGGCTCCCAAACTGTGGACCAACGAGGGGAGCCAAAAGCTACCGGCTAGACCTTGTATATATATGGATCTTGGGCAAATATATTATAAAAATGTTTGGGGGCTCTGAAACCAGGCTTTAAATAAATTTTTATCAATATTGCATTTTTTTCTAAAAAGGACTTGATTTTTGGAGTATTTTAAGTTCCTTGTTTTTTAAATTCTGACTTTTCAAAGAGAAGTATAATGATTTTTTGAAAATGGGTCAAAATCGAACTTTGACATTCGATGCATCGAAAACGAAAAACGATATCTACTTTCCATTTGTATTATTAGTCTTCGGATTTTCATGCCTTATAAAACGATGTACAACAAGATTGGGGTTGCCATTTGAAATTATCGAGTTTCGAGGGCGGCTGGGGGGGGGGGAGTCGCGACCCCCCTATACTTAAAGTCAGCTTCTCTACATGATGGAGAATTGTGCAAACCGCATATTTTTATCTTTTATAGGAAAAAGTTTTGAGGGGTGTGTAGTCACTTTTTGGCTACCCTGTATTTATTTATTTATCTATTTAATTTCGAGTACACACTACACAATGCCTCTATAGGGCTGGTACAAGTCAGGAGAGAGAGAGAAAATTGATTCTAACAATAGTAATAGTAGCATAAAATCAGATATATTACATATTTACAATGGGTGTTTCTCTTGCCCACAAAGAACATGTTAAGCTGTGAAACTCTTCATTTTGCCGTTTTAAAAAACAAGCAACACCCTATTGGACCCCTTGATCGATTGCGTTAATTGCGAGGTCTCAAAAAGGGCCAATTTAGATTTTCAGGGTATTGAATGGAGCCCTTATTAATACAGACTAACTTTAATAGTTCTCATTTCCATATCGACTTGAGTCTTTTAAGAGAAGCATTCCAAAACCATTTTCTAGCAGAGCCTCTAGAGCCGGGCCCCTACATTTGAGGTTTTATGAGTCTCGAAGTCAAGAACCTTTACCCTTTCAGACCTGAAATTTTTTTGTTCGTAAATGGATTTTTGACCAACATGATTGATCATAGCAAAGTTTTCTCATCTAAATTGATGTGCATACTGTATTTTTATGTTTTCCATAAGATTACGTGTTATTTCAATGTCCATTGGAATGGACTCCAGGTCTGAAAGGGTTAATGACGGAGAGGCAGACATTGCAGCGCAGTGCACCCGGCCCTCCTTCACGGGAGGAGAGCAAAGGGCTTCCGAGACGGTGACTCGTTGAGTGGCCTCGTGAGTCGTGACAGATATGCATATTGCGCCTTCATTTCACTGGTTAGGCAAAAACGGTGTAGTCATGTAGGAATAGTTATCTCACAACAACTCCAACTTATTTCCGGCGCTTTTGTTGGTGGGAGCTGGGTATACAATATACATACATAAAGACTCGGGAACTGGGGTGAGGCCACGGGTAAAATCAAATGTTGCGTCTCTCACAACAGAAAACCGTGGAATATGTTTTCAGATTTATTATTTATTTCGTGTATTACAGTTTGAATTTCCTAAAGAGCTCCCATCAGTCATCATTGGTCTCTTATAGTGGTAATGTGGAAGAGAGAGCCAGTATTGGCCCCAGAGCTGCCGATTTGCGTTGATTTAATGACATTTTGAAATTCACCGAAGATTCCACCGGTTGAGAAAATATTACAGAGTTTTGTTCAATTTACGACTGTAAAGCACGGATATACAAGCGTCTTTTACCTTTTCTCAACCGGTATAATTTAATTAATCAACGGCGTTTCCACCGATTGAGAAAAGATTACAGATCAGAGTATTCTCGTGCATTACAGTCATACCCTGAATTCAACTAGGTATGTAATCTTTTCTCAACCGGTGGAATCACCGGTGAATTTAAAAATGTCATTAAAAAAAATCGGCAAATCGGCAGCTCTGATTGGCCCTAACGTTGCCACTCTAAATAAATCGTTTATTCATTCATCCATTCATCCATTCATTGATTCATTAATTGCACTGATTCAAGATGTGATAATAAAAATAAATGTCTGTTTATGCTAGGGCTCTTGGATTCAGTTTTGACAGTTGATTGGTAGATTGTTGATAGTTAATCAATTTAATCAAAGATTTTTGAAGGTCTTTTGTAAGACTTTTTTTAAGCACAACTTTTTAATTTTTGTCGTCAAATAAGTGTCAAACCCGAAAACATACCTGCTAAAATGTGAAAAAAAGGCAGGAGTATAAATACCGAGTATGGGATTTCGTCATAATAGGCTACAGGAGTGATGGGTTTTGGAGTTCTGAGCTGGCGCCAGAGATTTGCCGAACTGGGATTTGTGATGAAGCCAGCAGTTGAGGGTGAAGAAGTCAAGATGTTTGAAGACCATTGATCTGGAGAGAGGGGCTCGTAGTATTTTGGGCAACAATCGTTATATCTCTGTTGAAAAAACGTGGATATTGTTGAGAAAATGTTGAACATAAGATTTGGATTAGAGAAAAGGATGCGTGAGAGGAGAGGTTTTAGTTCGTTGGATTGTTTTTCTTTGCGTGTGTCAGGCATTTTCGATGAACTGATTTGGTTATGCCATTGATAGTAGATCGATTGACTTCGGTGAATAAGTGTGAGTATGATATACACACAAGGCATTGTTTTACTTGAAACCAATCTCAGTGTTGCTTCATGATATTACACTACACAAAAATGTAAAGCTCTCTCCCCCCCCCCCCCCCCCCCCCAAGGACTGTCGTAAAAATGACGACTATAACGACTCTACCAAAAACGACTATAATCATAGTTGGCCAACTATGTTTATAGTCTTTTTTGGTTCAGTAGTTATAGTCGTCATTTTTACCAGGGTAGAGGGGCTTTATATCGCCACTCAATAGAGGGTGCTCCCCAGCACGAGGAGATTCTTTTCACGTTTATCACAGAATTTGGTTTAATTTTGAAATCAAATTTTGTAGGTATGGGTACCCCTCAAAAATTCTACCACGCTAGATTCTGTGTATAGGTATGTACCCTTGCCTCCTATGTTTACACCACCCAAAACGTTGGCATGTAAGTACGGACCCTATTTGGAGAGAAAAGTAAACAGTAAGAAAGTTAAAAAAAAAAACCCAAACTTTCGCTCGTAAGTCCTACCTTCCACATTTCTCTCTCGTTACGGGTGGGCCCTTTTTGGACCCCATATGGGGAGTAGAGCCTGCCCGTAGTGTAGATCCTGCGGCGGGCCCTTCTGGCTTCTGTTACGCCACTTTTCGATTTTCATTTGCCCGATTTGCCATGTGGCCCACAGTGGACTAAAATCATGTTTTTATAATGAGAGTCCCCCCCCCCCCCCATCTCTACAAGATTAATGTACCTACCTATATGTTTGGTGAGTGGCAGAGTTGGGCGGACTCGAGTAATTTTCGAGTAGAATCCGTATTCGAGTACCTACACAAGCACGCTTGGAATACGTACTCGAGTAGTAGTACCGGTCCTTGCAAGTATCACTGTATTCGAGTACACTCGACTTATCGATACTAGCCAGTGGCGTAGTAAGGCGGGCGGGTGACACTATTACAGGGGTTACACTTTCAGTAAATATGCAAAAAGGAAAAAAGAGAGTAGACGGAGGAGAAAAAAAAACATGGAGAGGTAATAGAAAGAGAATAATATTGGAAAAATAGAGAGGTACTGCCAAAGACATTATAGAAGAAGACTGGCCCCTGCTATCTCTTTGCACGGAGGAAAAGTGAAGCCGGTCTTGGCACGGGCTGATGGGCAGGGCACTTCCCCGCGCGGGGGTATGAACCAATTTAACATTAGCTCTTATGGAGCTTCGCTCTTCAAACCTATTTTAGTCAATTATTTCAGCGAATGACAATGTCGAGTCTCACATATGTTATATAGAGTAGTATAACGTACATTCTAACCGAAAATTTGGATCAATTTAAAGCGTCCGTTCTTTAATAATCGAAGTTAACGATCGGTCGGACATTGTTTACTTTAGCACCCGTAACCTCTCTGCCGTCCTTTCAATCGTAAATATCTAGCGGATAAATTGACCGAAACTTTCGTTTAAGTTCGTCCATATCAACTTTGGCATAATCTGCATATCATATCTGCGTACTTTTGAAAACTAACAGTAATTAACATTCTTTTGAAACAGTTTTATGTCTCGGCTCCATAAGCCGCAATGTTAATTTGGTTCATACCCCCGAGCGAGGAAGCCCTGCCTATGACAGCAACCGGCTTCAAATCTCGCCGCTAGGGGCCAGTCTTCTTCTATAATGTCTTTGGGTACTGCAGACGATCGAAGGATTTTTCTCCGTGTAAAAGAATGATAGACGACATGAGGAAAGTGGGTGTGTAAGGGGGTATGATTAAAACATCAACCTGGCTACGGGGTGTCACCCTGGAGCAGGACAGCTAGTTGTCGCTAGTGCAAAGGATGCCTCCCCTGAAGTAGGAGAATCGTTGAATTTTCCAGACTCAAGTGAATATCCCCCCCCCCCCCCCATTTCATTTTATTCGTGGGGATGATGAAAAATGGGGTCCCAAGAAAAAATTCTAAATTTTCGGGCGGGGGAGGGGGGGGGGGGCTCTATAGTACTTCGCATCGGGTGCCACTAACTCCTACTACGCCACTGATACTGATACATAGTTTCCCATCAGTCGAACTGCTGAGGTTCGAAAGTAGTTAACTATTCGTACGCATCTGTACCGTTTTAGTCTACCTTAAAAAATGAAGGCGCACTAGTACAAGAAAGACACGATTTTCCGGCAGGAGACACTATTTGGTCCCAGGGGGCGTGCGACGTGCGTCGACAACCAACCCCCCCCCCCCCCCCCCCCCCCCGACCACGGTGCCTGTACGTCTTTGTTTTTACTGCTTCACCAATTATTTTCGAGCCTTTATACTGGAACCAAATGATGTTAGGTCCGTCCCGAGTATTGAATTGAGTGCATCTTGCGTGCGGTTTCCATTCGACCAATCAGAGAGCTTACGCACGGTCACATGTGACCGTGCGTAAGTTACGCTCGGGACCTAACATTATTTGGTCCCTGGTACCGGTACTCAAACACACACTACCCTAGTATCATACTCCACTTGGACTCGAGTAAGCCCAGCTTTTGGAAATACGTACATTGAAGTAAATGGAAAGATGACTTTTTTTGAGAAAATTAATTAATAATACTAAAAAAATATATATATATTTCTTCATAAAACTTGATGCCATTTGAAAACTCGGTAAATACAGATTCCAGTTCAGGCCGGTTTTCATACTGATTTCTTGATCGCAAACATTCTACAGAGGCTCAAAGTTGGGTAAATTTTCCTCATTTCTACGGGATGATCCACTGTTTCGATACCCCGTTGAGACAACCTACGCAGCTGTAGGTAAAGATTCAATTTTATGGGACTTTGTTTTGATTAAAGTTATAATTATTGTTTGTCTCAATAACTAAAAAAAAAAAAAAAAAAAAAAGAGTGTCAATAAGGCCGGTTTTTGGCCCCAAAAATAGTCAAGATTTAAGATGGTCTAAAAGTTCGTGTAAAATGGCTCTATTATTTTTAGGTTTGGGTGGTGTTTTCGGGTTATTCGAACTAAAGAGGCGTATTTTACCACCTTAAAGTGGGTCGGTTTTGTCTTTTTCACGGAAAATGACCGATTTTGCGTTAAATTATTGAATATTTAGATGTGAACCGGACATAGTTCGGTTTTCTCCTTTAGATATGTTATTATACCACTAAAAATGAGTAACATACTGCAATATAGTCACCGAACTATGTCCGGCTCGTATTTGAATATCAACTTTTTTGATTTCGTGAAAGTGGAAAACTTGAACGAATTCGATTAATATCAAGGTAGTAAATGCTTTTATTGCAACCTGGCCACCTGTCAAACCTTGAAATACGGTTTTCAGGTTGCAAAGATGCAGTTTTGTATTATTGTACGTAAATTTTTAGTGGTATAATAAAATATCTAAAGGAGGAAACCGAACTATGTCCGGCTCACATCTAAATATCCAATAATTTAACGCAAAATCGGGCATTTTCCGTGAAAAAGACGAAACCGACCCACTTAGAGGTGGTAAAATACGCCTCTAAAGCTCGAATAACCCGAAAACACCACCCAAACCTAAAAATATAAGCCTTTAAGAGTAAGTAGAGCCATTTTACACGAACTTTTAGACCATCTTAAATATTGACCATTTTTGGGGCCAAAAACCGGCCTTATTGACACTCCTCCTTTGTAAAGTTGGTAAAATTTTCCGAGCAGAAAATTTAAAAGAATTGAAATTCCGAGTTTACAGGTGGAGTGCACGAACCCGGACCCTCCAAATTTGATCAAATTTTCAGGATCGGTAGCTCATAAGAAACTATTTGACACATGTTTGGCCGTTTTTGAGAATGGGCCTTAGAAACGGAGAAAAAAATTGGCTGCGCGCGTGACCTCAAATAGCTGCTACTGACTGACCTCGGCACGAACCGGCAGCGTGGCCGAAAGGACAACGTCCCAGCCTCCAGATCGTAAGGTCGGCGGTTCGAATCTGGCTCCGGCCAAGTCAAATTTGGAGAGTCCGGGTTCGTGCACTCCCCTTGTATGATTACAAAAATTCAAGAGTAGAAACCAAAAGAAAGGTCTGTTTGTATTTTATGTACCTACCTACGTATATTTTTTTTTTATTCAAGCCAAAATTTTGCGCTAACTATTTATTGTAAAATAATAATATCTAATTTTCTACGAGATATTCATCTTGATTTCATCTTAAATAATTTTAAATAGGAGTTCCAATTTTTTGAGAATGAGTCAAGATCGAACTTTCGTCTTTCGATTCATCAAAGACGAAAAACGTTGGCGTCAAGACTGTCAAGAGTCTTAGAATTTTACTTTACTTTGAACGATGCATCACAAATTAGGGGGGCTGCTGTAAGAAATTTTTGAGATTTCCCCCTTGTGATTGGGGGGGGGGGGGTGGTAATAAATGCCCCCCCCGTATGAGTTCACCCTAATGGCCGAAATGCACCCTGCGTCGTGTCGGTAGAAAAACATGCGCAACTGCAAATTTGACGATTTTGAGTTGGAGAGGTAAGCTCGATACACCTCACATTACTTCTTCGTTTTTTTGTTGTTTTTTTTTTTTTTTTTTTTTTTTTTTTACCAATGGGAGATCTTATGAATAGAGATGTCGGAGATAATAAAAGAAACAAACATATATTGCTCTTGTTTCCATTTACATCCTCGTGAAATCGGCGAGGTTTTTTGTCTCTCTCCTGAATATTATGCATTTCGCTGTTACGTGGTTTTGCACACTTACTAATAAGCCATCGACAAAAAATAATAATGGATACATGCCTGGTAGGAAGGATCTTCTTGGTTGTGATATGTAGTTGTGTACACACTTCTCTGTCGAGATGGAGGAGCTAAACTGGTCGGAAGTAGAATATCCTTACGAAAATCAACTGAAGACATGATCTAAGACCCTCGGACCAAAAGAATTCAGATGCTTTATTTATATTAATATTAAAATAAATAAAAAAAAAGTTAATACCTAAATAATTAAAATAACGCAGCTTTGAAAAGATAAAATACCATGAGAATTTAACTACGGCGCTAAGCTATCAGTTACGAGAAAAGTAAAAACGAATCATGTCAACCGATGTACATAAGGATTAAGGTTCCCCACGAATCCATTTCATTTCTCTTTGACGATCTTCGGCGCTCAGCTGATCTCTTCCCATTTATGACAACACTTTGACAACGCGGTGGTTCATGATTTGTCCAGTTGCAAATACGGCGATTACAATGTATTTTGGGTCGCTGAATCCATATACAGGGTGTTGACGAAAATATGTACCATCTCGAATTTCTCGCGAACGGCTTCGAATTTCGAAAAACGCCGAAATAAGTCTAACATCTTTTCGAGGGGGACAACTTTTCAAGAGGGTTTTGTTTTCCCTGCCCCGGGAGTGGCGCGGGAAGGGGGGTACCACCCCCCTAACTCGATTGTTTCAAATGGCAACCCCCCCTCATGTGATACATCGATCGGAAGAGCATAAAATGGAGCTGTTGCAAACTTTTGCTACAGGCTTATTAATAGGTGTCAAAGGGGTAATACCCTGTAAAAATAACGATTAGCGCACTAAAAAATCACGAAATCCACTCCTAAACCCACAAAATGCTTTTAAACGCGAGACCTTAATGTCGGCCGAGGCCGCGATTTTCTTATGGCAATTGTATGCTTCTTCCTCTTCTTGGGTGGTGTTGCGAGAACAACTCGTGTAGATGCAGTGTTGCCAGGTTTGGACGGGGTGGAATAGCCACAGGGGCCAGCCCTGCCCTCCCCCATTTGGGGGAGGGCAGGGGGGGGCAATTGCCCCCCCAAGGATTTTCAATGTGCCCACAAAATCAAGTCAGAGAGATTTTTTGAAGATGCGCGGCAAAAAAAAAAAAAAAAAAAAAAAAAAAAAAAAGGTCATCCAAAAAATTTTTGGAGGGCCTTGCCCTCCCCAAGGAAAATCTGAAATGGCGCCCCTGAATAGCCACGCGTGGACAGTTTTCGAGTTGGTTACTAGCTACGCTGTGGATAGGGATGGGAGGATGCGGGACGAGCCGCAACGACGACGACCGGAGCGTGGCTAAATTCTCATCAAAATAGTCCACGCGTGGTCGAATCTAGCCACTATTGGCAACTCTGTGTAGATGGCGCTGATTGAAGATAGGGAACCCCAATGAAAACCGCGGCCCCGGCCGCCATTACGGTCTCGCGTTTAAAAGCATTTTGTGAGTTTAGGAGTGGATTTCGTGATTTTTTAGTGCGCTAATCGTTATTTTTACAGGGTTTTACCCCATTATCATCTCTTAATAAGCCTGTAGCAAAAGTTTGCAACAGCTCCATTATAAGACCTTTGGCGCAAACCGCAGGTTGATACAGTTTTTCGTTTTCGATATATCGAAGGTCAAAGTTCGATTTCGACCTATTTTAAAAAAATCATAGCTCGAGTTTAAAAAGTCGTAATTTAATAAACTTTGAATCTAAAATACTCTAAAATGCAAGTGCTTTTCAGAATAGAGAACTCAAAATTAAAATTTATGGCCCCCAAATTTTTTCTTGATTTTCCGAACTTTGAGGTCCTGTAGAAAGAGGAACAGTGGCGAATTTCAAAAAACGCTAAAACACATATCCATTTTTTTTTTTTTTTTTTTTTTTTGGAGTAACTTTTTAGGGTGGGCTTTTTTCTTCCCGCCCTTCATGGGGATTGGCATCAGTGGCGTCGCTAGGTGTTTTTTTAGGGGGAGGGGGCCCAAGTGCCAGGTGTCACCCCCTTCCCCATTAAAAAGGTAACTCAGAATGACGATTTCCACTGACCCCCCTCACCTTCTCCCCCTACCCCGCCCCTTCCTCTCTTCCCTTTCCATCCTAGCTCACCCAAAGATACAGATTTAAAAATCCAAATTCAGTGACATTAGGTAAAGAGAAAAGCAAATGAATACCACAAATACTTTCAGATTAACCTTTATTACAAATTAAAAACTAAGCTTAAAACAATAAAACAAACTGACAAAGTTAAAAAAGAGAATATTATGACTGATAAAAAAAAAAAAAAAAAAAAAAAAAAAACTAAAAAGTCTTACAAAGAGGAAAATTTCTAAGTACTGGGTGGTGATGGGTCTAGTGTTTTTAAGAAGTCTCTTTTTTTCTTGTTGAGACCAGTTCTTCTGTATTCAGACCTATCATCTAGATATTCCTTTGTACATATCTTTTCAAATTCTGGATCTTCAAAATGAGATTTGATACATTCTTTGAGTTTATTGCTAAATTCGTTACACTTGAAAGTCATCAAAAGTCCATGCTCTTTAGCGCACATAGCAAACGCTGCAAACATAGGGAAATAAAAGAAATCAATTAAATATACATTAGTCTGAGAGCTAAAACACCACAGTCTTGAATGCAATTGAGCCATTCATAACATAGTTCTTCATTTCTTTTTGATTTACATAGATATTTAGACAATTTTGCGAAGACAATCATACCCGATGATGATAAGTAGGAAAAATATTTGGTGAATACTACAATATTGGAACAATTTGAACGCCTATCATGTTACAACTGGCCACTTATCTGAAACCACTTCTACACAAAGAAGCTATTAAAATGTTTAATGTTTTTAACAGTTCTGTTCTTTTCTTTTCTGTTATGTTCTTTGGAACCAGACTTGGGTGAAAATTAGGTTAAATTTATTTGGTCAGTCTGGCAACGCCAATTTATCAAATTATTTGATAATTTATTTGGTCAATTGACCAATGTCTGCTGAGTTGTTTTTCAGGTTAAGAGACCTTTTCTTGGGCATCGCAGCGTTGCCAGACTCATTTCATTATTCCGGATCAGTTGGTCGCTCAAGTCTGTTCTTAACTGTGTTATTTTTTTAGTATCTTTAGTTTCGATGTGTACTATCGACGTATTAAAGACTTTTGCAGGATTTTCACACATTTTCAGGTATGGGTGTAAATGTGGGACTGATCTGCAACGGCTTTTCCGCCCCACCAGCAAGGTGTGAGGGATATGAAGAGAGGCCGAACCAGAACCTTGAGGGCGAAACTTAGCTCGTGAAAATCTTTAATTCGTCGATAGTACCACAGCCTTTGGCTTCTTTGTATTGAAAATATATCAATGGATAAATAAATAAATAAATGAACAGCTATTCACAACTTTATAGCTACTTTCCACAACATTTCTCAGAATTGATTATCCTATTGAGCCACCCAGCGTTTTCTACAATGCGGCATTTAAAGACCCTAGGCTTAGAATAACTCACAATTCATGTTTGCGTTTTCCCTTTAATACTTTCTCGTTTTTTACATCCTTCCTGTTGACCTAAGTTTTCAACAGTGTTGCCAGATGATGATAAGTTGCCGCATCCTTCGTTGGCCAACACAGAGGGAGGGCAAAAAGGGTGGTCCTCTCCCCTCCCCATTCTACCAAAAAAGGGGGAAAAGAGGGGCAAGAAAGAGAGAAAAAAGAAAAGGGGATAACTGGGGGGGGGGGAGAGGAAAATCTCAAGGTTGCCCTCTGTTCAGGAGGGCTGGATCCACCAATGACATCCTGTATTTAACCCATATATGCCCAACTTTACTTGAACATGTTGGGTGTTTTTTGAGAAAAACACCACCTTAGAATTAAACATTTTTAAAAATTAAGAAATTTTCTAGTCCAGCTAAATAATAGGTGCTGCAAGATCACGACATTGATTTTTGAGTAAAATTGGCCTAAGTTTACTGTAATTTGATAAAAAAAAAACCATTGTAAGTGGGTCGTCAACGACCCAATGGGCATATGTGGGTTAGATCACTGTAAAATCTAATGAGCTTTTCTCCAAATCTGGCAACCATGGCTTTCACACAAGGACAGTCGCCAATTTCCAGATAACTATCCAATTTTTCTAACTTGGCAGACTTGGCTTAATGTAAAAGTTAGTAATTTAGAAGAAAATCTGGCAACATGGATCATGAAGTCAGCCTCTAAAAACATGTGATCTCGAGACTTCTTGGAATGGTAGTGTTTTAATCAAACACATTTTTAGTCATATCTCCATTTTTTTTTGTCTTCATTACCCAAAGATACCAACCTTTTTACGCAGCCAGACATACTAGAACAACCCGCATCTTTGTTTCATTTTACTATAGGCTTTAAGGGTGTCTAGCAAAGTTTACAAAAAGAAGGTGACTTGAGTTCACCATGAACATCAGATCTTTTTTCGAAAAAAAAAAAATAAGTGACCAACAGGTCTAAAAAATGACTGATATGCAATAATGCAGAAGCACACACAAATTTGTTTTGTCTAATAAAAGCTAAAACATTAAATTCCTTTGATGCAAATCTCACCTTCCGCTGAGCGCAACTCGATCCTATGACCAATTTTTGAGATGTTAAGGCTCAAAATTTGCCTTTCTGCACATTTTTAACTCTCGAACGACAACTTTGCTCTCCATTGAAAAAAACCTAGCAGTTGGCGCTTTATACTTGTAATTACCAAGAAGAATCCTACTTTGTACCTCGTCCCTTTTCATGTCTCATAGAGTTGCAAACTTTTTGTCTGCAACAAGTTTTGTCCCAGACTGTACTATAGTCTGTGGACTCTAACTTGAGACCTGGAGATTCAGGTAGATTTGCCTACTGCGGAAACATTGGAGTGCTCACCCTTATCAGTCAGTTGAGGTGACACGGCTGTTGTCCGACTCTCGGGCTACGACAACGTATTGAAGTGTTGCCATTCCCCATTTTCCGAAATTCATTTATCCCCGCTCAGGTCTCAAGTTACAGCGCACAGACTATAATTGTAAGTCGGACGATCCTCTTCAGTGTTTTAAAAGTTTAAGGTGCAAACCGCCAGGTTTTTTATCAATCCAGACCAAAATTGTATCGAAAGAGTCTGACATGCACAAAGTATGTTAATATTGGACTTTTCAGCCCCACATCTCGCAAACTGGTAGTAGGATTGAGTTACACCAAGAGATTTTTTCATCCAGAAGGTGAGATCTACATAATACCCAATTTTGAGGCACTTTGACCAAAAGCCGGCTATCATCAGGATTTTGCATCTTAATTTGATCCACAAAATTAAAACTAAACCAGCTCCGAATTAGTAGAGACTCAACGTTGAAATCAACACTGATACAGGCATTTACAAATAAGAATGAATTACATACCATAATTGACGTCTTTGCATAGTTCTTTCCTGGCTTTGTTCCTCATTAAGTCAGGAATCAAAACCCGCTTTTCAATTTTTCTCAAAGATCTGTCATCTGGATCTCCTAGAAAAAAGATGTAGAGGAATAAGTTATTACAGAGTAATATTTTTTTGTTCATTAGTCTTGAACTGTGGCCATCTCATTTAAACCATGAGAGCTTTCATCAGACAATATCATTGCATGATTGCATCAGAATATTTTCAAGGGGGGGGGGGGGGATCAGCATCAATTTAATTCACCATCCTTGGGCCCTCGGAGTCTCAAGCGGCCACTGGCGTTGGGTTGGGATTTATAAGTGGTCTGATCTGGCATGGCATGGAAAGACCCAATATTCAACAGGTTCTAGGAGCTAAATAGTTAGCCCTCTGTGATTGTCAGTAACAACAAAGATGTCAGAAATAGTTTGATAAAGTAGCCAATCTCATCAATTCTTTTCAGGAAATTCCGCCGACGAGTGACAACAACATCCTTGGAAGGACAGATTAAGTGAGCGGAGCCGACTGAATTTCTATCAGAAATCCTGAACATGGAATAGTTCTGATGAGACAAAAATGTCTTCAATACTAAGACCAAATCACAGTTTTTACTCTGTAGTTCTTTTTTATTTTTGAAAGGGAAGTATCCCTCCTTAAAATTTGTTAACTTTCGAAGAAGCATCGAGTTTACTTATAACTTGAACCAGCCTGTGGGGATAAACCAAAGACATTAAAGCAAATGGACATAGTGATCCATAAGCCAAATGTTCTGCAAGAAAAATAAATTATGCCTGATCATAGTTCGTTTCAAATGAGTCGGCATCTGACATTTCATAATATTTTTGTGCAGTCGAGGAAAACGCGTAACTGTGAATTAAGTTTGACATGCTGGAATCTGCAGTTGGCTCGGCTCATTCAGAAAATATTGCAGAGCTCTGTCTATGGGTTGACATGTTTTGGAGATAAGCATAACACTGTCAGCTTTGCATTCTAACACGAACAACATGCACTCTTTTTTCTATTCAACCTGTAAGTATAATAATTTTTATCCAACTTAACTATTTTTGCAGCATTAATACAAAAACTAAGTGAAAATGACAAGAGTTCCAGGAAGCACAACAGACTTGGAGACCACATACCTAGTTCTGTCAACTTCCAACAAAGTGGAATTAGAGTTGCTCATAAGATTCTAGATGTGTCGCGTGAGAGCCACACAAACATTGCTTCCAAGGGACTAAGCTTTTGCGATGATTTGACAAAAAATGACTACACATTGTTCCAGAAAATGTTGGAATAGACATTTGTTTGGCCTCCAAGAAAAAATCAGCTTTACACTGGGATTGACCAACCGAATGGTGCTATGGGTCAGTTCTACAATCAACAGATTCCACTTTTGATAAATCATTTTCAGATAAAATGCAAGAAATATTACAATGGTTTGTTACATGGCAATTTCATTGCGATCCGTTCAGTATCAATAGTTATAGAGCCGTTTGACAACACTGTTTTTTATGACGTCAACCCTCGTCAAAATTTGGGACCAATTTGCATGCCTGCTCGACAGTTACAAAAGGCAGTGTCACTAACAACAGCAACAGCTAGTGCACAGTGCATCACTGAATAAGAGGTAAAGAGCAATGAAGAATACAATGTTTCCACGGATTGACATCATAAACCACTATTTTTAAACGGCTATACGATGGCTCAATTGATACCCAATGGATCACACTGCAAATACAAACCACGGAGATTTTGTTGCCATTTTACACGAAAATCAATTATCTAAAGTGGAATCTGTCTATAGCGGAGAGATCATTTCATGAGAGTTGGCAGATGACAGATCGGCTTGTTAACTGTACTGAGGGCGAGTTTGTATTTCTGCACATGTGCAGATGCACACTGCATATACACTGACTTCCATCCTCAGACGCATAAGAACCTACAGCGCAGGAAAACAGGCAAGCTGTCGTTTACCACCTTTGTGAAATGACCTCTAACTAACTCACTGACAGAGTGAAGTGATGGGCAGTTGAAGAAGAACTGGAGTTCATGGTTGCGCTGTCAGTACTATTTATAGAATGCCTCCAGTCCTGCTTCTTCATTAGAATCTCACACAACAAGAGTCTAAAATCTACAGAGATTTTAGCACTTCTCTATTCACTGACCCCTTACCATCAAAGAGAGCTTGGATGTTAAAACAGTTAAAGAAATGGCTGCTTCCAAATCTGTAGTGTTACCTGAAACCCTTAAAAGTTGCGGAACAAACCTAAATTATGAGGTCCTTGAGACCGAAGGGGAGGATCATACTTCTTATCTTTTGACTCTTCCTGAATTGCACTCATTATAATAATTTTCTGGATGACGAGCAGAGAATTGTGAGGTCAGTAGTTGCAATCCCGCAGAAAATAATTGATTGACCGACAGCAACAAAGGACTATATGCAGCTAAAATAACTAGTTGCAAACAGAGCAGTTACACTGATCGAAAACTACAGGGACTCAGAGAGATGCATTATCCAGCAGCTTCTCGTAAATTAATTAGTTTGGGAAAAAATTTATTGCAATAGAACCTTTGATAAAATATTGCCAGAAAGTGATACGAAGTTTCTCTTGAACATAATCCAAACCACGGTCCACTGAATCCATGTCACCTATTGAAACAACATGGCACTACGAACAAGAAAAAAACAAACAGGAATTTCCGCGTCAAAACAAGTCAAAGAAGCCACCGGAGAGAAAATTTGAAGTCGCAAATTGATCTTCGAACCAGTTCGAACATGCTATTTTGTAGATATTTCTGAATGATTCTGGAAAGTGGAAATTTAACCTCAAAACTTGAGTGCTGAACCAAAGATTATACCACTAAAAGCCAAAATTAGAAACTAATGGAGCTGTTGCAAACTTTTGCTACAGGCTTATTAATAGTTGATTATGGGGTAATGCCCTGTAAAAATAACGATTAGCGCACTAAAAAATCACGAAATCCACTCCTAAACTCACAAAATGCTTTTAAACGCGAGACCGTAATGGCGGCCGAGGCCGCGGTTTGCTTATGGCCATTGCATGCTTCTTCTTCTTCTTGTGTGGTGTTGCGAGACTACCTCCTGTAGATGGCGCTGATTGAAGATAGGGAAACCCAATGCAAACCGCGGCCCCTGCCGCCATTACGGTCTCGCGTTTAAAAGCATTTTGTGAATTTAGGAGTGGATTTCGTGATTTTTTAGTGCGCTAATCGTTATTTTTATAGGGTATTACCCCATAATCAACTATTAATAAGCCTGTAGCAAAAGTTTGCAACAGCTCCATTGTGATTTATGCTGGATTTGTGAGACATTTTTGCTAAATATAATCTCAATAATCTCCGGTGAGATAATAACAATAAAAAAATACTCATAGCAAGTAGCAACTTTCGACAGCAGTTCACTACATATCACCATATTTCAATTATTTGAGTTTTGTTGACAATAATAATGTCGAGGCTTGATCGGAAAAATTATTACTTCGAATTTCATCAGATTTGCACAAGTGCTTTAAGATAGTTTTGCCGGAGATTCAGGTCGCCGAGTTGTTTATATTTTGTCTGATGACTGACTCACTCCTTTTAACTTTTTTTGGACTTGGTACTTGAGAAGCAATTCTCCTCTCTTTATCAATATTAATTATTTAGAATTGTTGGTTGTTCTCAGAACTTCACTGTCCATTCATCAGGGTCGTTTCAATGTTTATTTTTTTTCCATCCAGTTTTAAACTGATCTATATTTCTTGTGTCTATCCTCCCATCAGTCTTGCTCCAAGCATCTCATTTTGAATGTAAACAGATAAGAACTATGGCTGGAGAAGAACCAGCAACAGATTTCTGTGGCCCAGACACACGCAGTGACACTACTAATGGGTTGAAGGATCACCCAAAAATTTCTCGTGCTGAGTACTTTTGCATTCTAGAAAAATGGCTAAGCAACTTCTATATGCATCAAAATCTAGTCGCTACTCATCCATACTATTTGATGTGCAATCAATTAAATTATGTATCCAATGGCATACCCCCTCCTTGGCCTCCTAGCTTCGCAATTTCAAGTCAGCAGCATGCAGCCTCTGCTGCGCAGCCAAATGCATCCATTCCAGACCAGGGTAAGCCTTTCTATCAAAGTTTAGAATTTTTTATTTCCTGACCGCGCCTTTCTGCTACAGTAAAGGTTATTTCAGAAAGCTTCAGTTCTGGCAGCTCTTTGTTTACATGCGCAGAATCCAGTGTTACTATCCGCGTGAAAATATCGACCCCGCTCATTGCGCGAATCATCAGAACTTTTTGCCGCGTAATGGACTTTATTAATAATCGTAATTAGTGAATAATAAAAGATTTACTATTTACGATGCTTAGCTGAATCTATTATGGCACAAAGCAGCTTTAGTTATTTGCGTAGTGAGCATGGTTGCATTTTTCATGCGGATGGTAACACTGTTCGAAGCGAACCTGCTCGGAAGACGTAACATGGTCCCTCCGCGCATGTAAACACAGAACTGTCCAAACTGATGCTATCTGAAATGGCCTCTACCCAGGGACAATATATAATAGAGACCATGCACTAGCCTTGCGCGCGCTGACTTTTGTTTCGGAGCTCAACAGAAATTAACGTAGGGAGCATGAAGGAGCACCATCTAACATGGACCATACGTTGACTAATGCAATTTCGGTGCTTCGGATTCACTAGGCAAAAATCTCAACGACAATTCTCATCAGTCAACGTATGGTCCATGTTTTTGGTGTTCTGTTGAGATCTCGAAAATAAAAGTTGCCACCGTGCGCAAACATGGGCAAGATAGATAGTGCGTGGTCTCTATTATATATTGTCTCTGCTGCCTCTACCTCTGTAAAGGGTATGAGATTTCTCTCATCATACAATGCCCTCTAATTACTCACATTCTTTTCCAGCATGACATTGGGACCAGGGATTTTGCAAAGATAAACAGCAATAAAATCAGCTACCAGAATGTGAGAAACGGGAAAGGGGTGTCTTTTCATAGGATCAGTCCCAGAAGCTAAAAGATGACTACTTCTAGACGGTTTCCTGGCGCTTCTCTGACAAGAACTTGATGAAAAATCAAAGGAACCCTCCAAGTCAAGAAATAATGGTTGATGTCTTGAAACTCAAATGCCACTAGATGATATCTACACGTCTAAAATATGATTGTGAGACTATATTGTGACGTTCCTCATCTGAGAACGGAAGTACTATCATATGCATGTACCAAGACCTAAAAAACGCAGTGTAAGAAGGTAACTTCCACCATGACCATTTCTAAGTTTAGAAATGCTGAAAAATATAACACTTTTCAGATAATTTTAGAACAACTTATTTTTCACGACTATATAAAAACAAAGTAATGTTTGTTTTTTGATTCCAGGTTTACAGTGTCATATTCCTCCTTTGTGGAAAAGGCTTGTTGCAGAGCTCCTTGACTTCTTCGTTTTATTTTTTTTGAAAGTCATAATTACATTTGTAGTTGTGGATTCTTTTGATTTAATGTAAGTACTAATGTAATGAAATAGGTGCCTACAGTTCAAACCTTCAAAACAGCTCCGAGCACTGTGACATACATACAAGGGGAGGCTCAGAAGTTGCTGCCTCAGATTTTGGAAACAATTGCGCAAAAAAGTAGCTAAAATAAAACTATTGGACCCATGTTTCTGACTTTTTGCCAATGAGCCTTCCCAAAGCATCAGGAATTTTTTGAAATTTGGTGAAATTCGCGTAAAAAACTCTAAGGAACCACTGGGCGGACTGCGTTCCATTTATCAATGCTCATATGATAAACTTCCCATTCGTCGAATTTTGTAATTTTGGGTACTCGCGATTTGTTGATAAATTTTTGAGAATAAAAGAAAAAAAAATACGGAACTTTTACTTAAATGATTTCTGCCCCAATATTCTCGGTTTGAAAGTTTCTCGTTTTTTCTTTGATTTTGCGTTAAATTCGTCAAAACAAGTAAAATAATGGGGCAGTTGCAAGGGTCTGAAATGTTGTGTTTTTTATAAAGAAAATCATAATACTTGATGAGCTGAGAACAATGGTGCCTTTGGTTTTTTCCTAAGTGTCCCGGTTTTGGAGATACACTCGTGTAAAGTTGTAGAAAATCGTGGGTGTAGTGACGTCACTACGCGGAATTTCCATTTAAAACAATGTATTTTGGGCTAAAATCTCATCTCCGGAATAATGGGACTAAATTAGAAACCGAAGGCATCTTTGTTCTCAGCTCATCAAGTACTTTCATTTTCTTCATAAAAAACGCAACATTTCAGACCCTTGCAACTGCCCCATTATGTGGCAAGCAGTGATTGTAACTCGTATGCGCCATTGCGCCATTCGCGCCTAAGAATTAGTTGATGGCGCCTAAGAAATTGAGTTGACGGTCTAGATTGGCGCCTAAGAAAATTTTCTCCGAAAAATGGTTTTTTCCTCCCGTTGATTAAAGACCACGCTCCTGCACTTTTGGTTTTTTGCTGTTACGTTGATTGCGCGCTAAAAATATGACTAGTTTCTTATGCGCGCTGTGTCCAAGAAAGGAAAAAAAAAATGGCCCCTAAAAAATACTTCATGGCTCCTAAAAAATGATGTGGCTAGCCAAAATGGCTCCCAAGACTTAGACCTGAGTTACAATCACTGGTGGCAAGTCTTTTTTTAATAAAATGAAATGAAAATGAGCATTGTACGAAACAAACTTCTTTGAGGACAAAAAGAATTGGACTAAAATTACAGGACTGAAAATATACGTTGGACTTGAAAAAGTATGGACGTGGTCGAGGACAAAAATAATGATTGGACCAATGGTTCTACTGGACAAAAATTGATAGGACAAATTATCAAAGACTAAATGTCATAAACGAAAAAAAGAGGACGAAAAGTCTTATAACCAATAATATATATTTATTGATTCAACATTTTTAATGCTGTTTTTCAACTGCTAGAAGCTTGACAATGATCGCTGGTTTTGAAGGAATTATTTTCTTGCTGTTGCTACTGACTAAGTTCGTACTAAATACTTTTCTAGCGGCCATCAATTAGGTCAAACACCCGTACAGCTGAAGAGTTATCAATTGAGACTTGGTAGCTTTCATAGAAGGACAGAAATTACAGAGTTGGAGATGGCAAGTAGATAGCAAAAGAACAGCAAACCCTTGGGATGCCCTTGGAAATGCTTTGTCGAAAACTTTACAGAATTATTTTTAACTTGAAAAATTGTTTGAGATTAAAGTATTTTCTAACTTAAAGTTCTTCTCTGTTCCAGCGACCTAAATAAGTTTGATTTTGATATCCTGCAAAAAGATTTAAAGTATGACAACCAAGCAGCTGTTCAGATGCTCTACGAAATAGTTATACTCGAAGGGATCCACCGACTAGTTGTTTGTACATTTGAGGTAAGCTATTTCGTTTCTTTTTGTTTTTATTTTTTTTAAAAAACAAGCAGTTGTAGAAGGAATACTAGGCTTTTTCTATTTCTGAGAGTTATTGAAGTATTGGTCATGCCATGGGGTGGCTGGTGGGCGAAAGGACATCTCATCTGCACAGTACAAAATTCCGGGAAAGCATTTTGAGATTTCGATTAAATTGAATCATTCTTGAAATCATAAAATAAATTTCTTATTTGACATGAGTAATTGCTGTGAATTCCTGCCCTCTCTCCGTTCTCAGAAACTGTCTTTTTTTTAATTTTTACTTCTTTATAACTGTCAAGATTAAGGAGGTCCTCAGGGAGTGCCTCCCACATCACAGACACTAGATATCTGTGGCTTTTTTCACTGTATGATGTTCTGATTCGTATTCTTTACAAGTGCCTTTTGCCTCTTATAAGTCTCTGACTCCACTGACTCTCATTCACCTTACGCGGGTCGTCTCTCCAATAATATTGCAAACAATAGTAGTATATGACTTTCTCTTCCACAGTCTGCATTGCATATTTTTGTCTAATTGTTTTATAATCTAAGTGTGGGTGTATACATTTTAATCATTTATTTTGGATAATTTTAACTTTTTTTCTCAGACTTTTGTATGATAGTGTTGTTGCAATCTTATTTGAAAATTCAATCTCTCAAAATCTAGCCTCCCTTTAAGCCACTATTTGAGCGAAGTATTTTTATTGGTTGCCCATCGATTCCGGAGTGCAGATGACACTTGTCATCTGTTCATCTGAGCGTTTGAAGTTTGTTTTTGAGATTCACTTTTTTAAAGAATTTTTCTGCCCAACTCTGTCACCTCCCCCCCCCCCCCCCCACCCCTCCAAACTATTTCATGATTTTTTCTTGTTTTAATTTCAGACTTTTTGGTTGCAAAGTGAAATCGGGCACCGTTTGGGCGGTGCAACCCCCGGGAAAAGTTTGCTAGGTCTACGTGTTGTTACCTGCGACCGAGTTGTACCAATTCAAGGCGATGAAGTTATAGTGCATCCTGGGAAGAATTTAACTTTGGCTCGGGCTTTTCTTCGATCCTTTATGAAGAATTTGGTTCATGCTGTCTTCATACCTGCTAGTTTAGGATTCCTATACTTTCGGTTCAATCGTTTTGGCTACGATGTTCTATGTGGAACAGTTGTCATTGAAGACTCTCCGTCAATCAGAGATAGATTGCAGCCAAGATAATGTCATAATTGAATGAATTTTCAGAAGTCTGAATAGGCTCACAATACATGTTAATCGTGCTCTACTATTGCTCTCTTTGATAATGTTGTAACCTGACGAATTTACAGGTAGCTAGTCAGAACATATTTCGAATCTTGAGAGAACTAGAGTGTGTTCCTACTGGAAGCTCAGGTTTATGTGACTAGGAGTCCAAGAGTGACAAAAATTTATTCCTGAGTAAAAAAATCTCTTATTGATCTTCCACTGTGATTGCATTGAATTGTGTGAAGCATTGTCAGTAAAAACCGTCTTTGTAGTGCCAAAAGAGGCTAATGTGCACTTTCCAGACGCTTCAGAGGGGTGAGCAAATTTTTGAGCGTTGATATTTTCATTAAATGACATGAATCTAACAATGCATGCCCTTAAGGTGATTCCAGGGTCGATTAGTTCCAACTGTGGACACCACGTCGCGCTGCTCAAAAAGTCAACAGTTTTTTGCTTAATTTGACGGATTCACGCTAAGAACACAAATTTGAGGAACGTCAGCACCTGCGAGCATACTTCAGAATGATACCCTGAAAGTTTCAATCTGAAATACTCAAAAACAAAGCGGGAAATGATGAAACACAAAAATTCCCATAAGCCTCAATGAGTGCGAGTAATGTAGATGGACATAGTATCACTCATAGTTGCTTGCACTCGTTAAACTTATAGTGAAATGAATTTCATAATTTACTACTGGGCCAAAACGCGCGCAACAAATGAGACACCTGACTCCTTAAAGCTGGAAAAAGCTGGTGAAAATGTTGAAAAAACAGGCTTAAGTTGAGCCAAATGGTGCCTACTAATACTTCAGAAAATGTTGTTTTTTTGTTTTTTCGTTTAAGAAATATTTTGACTTTTAGGGTGCAACAAACGGGACAGTTGAGTTCCTCCCAGATGTCCCATTTGTTACACCCTAAAAGTCAAAATATTTCTTACACGGAAAAACAGATAAAACAAAATTTTCTGAGGTGTTAGTAGGCACCGTTAGGCACAACTTAAGCCTGTTTTTGACTTGTCTTTTCAACATTTTCACCAGGTTTGTTCAGTTTTTAGGAGTCAGTTGTCCGCAGTTGTCAGTATTTTGCCCCTACTTTATTTCTCAACCAATTTGCCTCGTTTTGGGCTAAAAAAATCCATAGTAAAGTTTTACAGGTGCTGACGCTCCTTGGATATGGCGTTTTTTCTTTGGCTTCAGTTTAAAATGGCAAAAACGCGACATTCCCAAAAAGTAACTAGTGGTGCTATCCATTGGATTGAAATCTGGACAAGTTTTACCTGGAATCAACTTAAAAGTTCAGTAATTCTCTTCCGAAAGCTTGAAAGCAAGAATAACTTCCTCTTCTTTGTCATTGTTTGATATTGTTTTTTTTTTTTTTTTTTTAAGTGTGTATAATAACAAAACAGTCACCTTAATGCAGGGTTAAAATTACTTAATGTTGAGTAAGTAAAGATAAATCATTAACAGCAAGTAGACAATGTTTTGTAGGAACTCTAGTCAATGCGTCTAAAGCTTTTTACTTTTTTCTGAAAAAGTTCTCATCAACCAAGAGAATGTTTGTTGACTTGCTTCAACCGATATTATTTAATCCCTGTCTCTATCAGAGGTGCAAAATGTGCTGGATGCATGAAGACATTTTAGCGGAAACAAAAAATAGAAAAAAAAAATCCTTTGTTAGGTAACATTTCCTCAGATCAGGGATAGAGAGGAGCAAAGGTTCCTTAATAACCTTCTTTCTTCTCTCTCTTTCTCTATTTAATCTTTGTAGAAGTTACCTGAAAAGCAAACTGAAAGGAGAATTCAAACTTGAAAAGTAAATTTTAGAAATTGCACGCAAGTGTTAATCATACAGTGGCATTATTTTTGTTTGACCAAGTCAATGCCAAGAATGGCTAAGGCTAAACTTTGCTACAGACACTTCTTGTGGAAAAATGGAAGTATCATGGAAAGGACTTACTATACTCACCGGCAGCCGAATTGGCGGGTGAAAATCGGAATTAAAACGCAAAAAAGGTAACACTGAGGACCCTAATGCGTCTCGAGTCGAGTGAATAGCCGAGAGTCGGCTATTGTTTGGGAGGAGCCCCGTGTCAGGCCACCTCGGACCCTTTTCCGTCGCCCAAAATTTCTGACGATTTTTTTTTGTCAGACAAACCCGCCGTTTTCATGTAGAAATTCGGTTTCAGCGTGAAATTTCAATGGAAATGAACTAAAAAACTAAGCTGATTAGCTTAATTTGAAGCTGTTTGATTCATCACCTATAACCAAACAGTGATGAATCAAACAGCTTCAAATTAACTCATCAACTTAGTCTTTTAGTTGATTTCCATTGGAATTTCAAGCTGAAACCGAATTTCTACATAAAAACGGCGCGTTTGTCCGACGAAAAAAAATCGTCAGAAATTTTGGGTGAAGGAAAAGGGTCCGAGATAGCCGGACACCGGGGCTCCTCCGAAACAATAGCCGGCTCTCGGCTATTCACTCAGAGCGCATCAGCAGTGGCTTTCACTGCGACGACTCGAGGCTCAAAAGGGTCCTCAGTGTTGCCTTTTTTGCCTTTTAATTCCGATTTTCACCCGCCAATTTGGCTGCCGGTGAGTATAGGTACTATGATGTGAGGAGTGCATGTTTTGAGTCTTCTCTGCGCTCAAATTTTAGGTGTTACCATGAAGAAAGAAAGCTAAATTTATTGCAATCAGGGCATTTCTAAAAATTGATGCTATTTTGTAAGACATCTCTTACCTTTACCTGTTAGTATACGTGATTTTGATGCCAAAGGAAGAAAGCTTTTGTGTGTTAATAACTTTCAGCAAATTTCTATTTTCCTCTTCAATTACCTTATCACTTGTTACCAATTGGTGTTAATTGTACATATGTAATTCTCTGAGGAATCGCATCCTATTTTATACTTACTGTTAAAAGCTGAAATAAAATGATGATGAAAACGATAGGGCTAATTTTTCCGAGCTCTTTTTAAAATGGCTTGGCTCTCTAGGCCGATCATTTACTTTTCCCAGAATCAGATTGTTAATACTGTCTTCGAGTGATCCTATTGGTTAGAATTTTAAGACTTAACTGTTGCTCTAGTAAGCATCGTCAAAGTTCCTGTTTTTGACTGCTATCTATGAGCAGCCTTTATAGATGGTCATCATAGCAAACATACAGCCTCTGCAACCGAGGTCATGGGACTGCAGCAAAAGTCGGTTCGGTTCGAGGTTCTCAATTTTTGAAAAAGTCAGTTTGTGGTTCGGGTTCACTTGACTTTTAAGTTTGCTCCGAACTGGTTTCGGAGTGGTATGATTCAAAAATGTTTCGTTGATGAATGAAAGAGGAAAACATGAGAAAGAATATCTGTCTGTTCAAAATTTATTAAAAATTATTGAATCAACTTATTTCTTTTACGCGGGTAATTTGTGACTGTGCAATACATCCATTGCGCAAAAGGGAGCTGAAACTTTCAGTGCTTTATTCCTTCACTTTGGGACAAGAATACTACACTTTCAGTCAAAACCCATGTTTTAAAATTGTTTGAACCGGTTCGAATGGGGTTTAGCTAGTTGGTCTGGGCCACAGTTCACTGCATCTTTAGGTAAAAGGTTTGTGGTTCAGAGTGGTTTTCGGTTCGGTTTAGTTCGATGCTGTGTCGTAACTTGCTGTGGTAACCATCGTGTAACTCTTGGTAATTGATCCATCAAAAAGGCGAATATTTATCAACTAACCCTTTGAATAGAGACTATAATGAGATCTGCAAATCTGAGCTCACTGTAGATAAAATAGTATCAGTGGGTGAAGGGAAAATGGTGTGTATGCGAAACTTTAAATGTGATTTTCGTGGTGATTTTCGCCTTTTTCATGGATCATTTCTTAAATCAAGATTTGATACGGCAATAACTAACATCACAGTGAAGTAATTTTTTCTTAAAGGCAAATAAAACAAGACCAAGAACAAATGACTGATACGCAAAAACTTTACTGAGTGAATTTTACATTCCAATTTATTTCACTACCTAACAAATTCGAACAAACGTAGTTAAACTACAATAAATTAATTTTTACAAAATAAGCAGACTTTTTTAATATTTCATCGCATAAGGCATGTTTAATCTTTAATTTTTTCTTTCTTGGGAAGTGGCTGAATTAGTTGTTAGCAATTTGAGGAAATTGACAAATTGAGCAAAGCCCCAATAAAATAAAAACATAGGTACCTATTAGGTATGCCTTTCATAGTAACAGGGGTAATAATCAGTAATTAACTCTACCAATTCTTCATGAGATTACATTTCTTCATCTCCTCTTTTTTTAAAAACTTATCTTAAGGTGATTCTATGGAAAAATCCCAGAGATTTTAATCTGATTGATGGCGTACCTTGTCGCTGGCTCCGAAAATAGCCCTTTTTTGACGGTTTTCGGCTGTTTTCTTTGAGCAGACGAATGATAGACAAAAAATCAGATTGTCAGCACCTGTAATTTTTTGCTTGATTTTTTGAGCCATAAAGGGGCAAAATTGGTTCCGAAATAAAGACGTATTTATGGGAGGAAAAAGTCAAGTGTAATTTGGAGTTGTATCAGCAAAGTTTATAGGCTTCGGTTTCACCTGTAATCTTTGCTGATACAACTCCAAAAATTACACGTGATTTTTTCGTCCTATAAATACGTCTTTATTTCTGAACCAATTTGGCGTGTATGTAGCTTAAAAAATTAAGCAAAAAATTATGCAGGTGCTGACAGTCCGATTCTTTGTCTAATATTCGTCTGTTCAGAGAAAACAGCCGAAAACCGTAAAAAAACGGCTATTTTTAGAGCCAGCAACAAGTAACGCCATCTATCGGATTAAAATCTTTGGGAGTTTGCCATTGAATGTCATTACACTCGTAGACATAGGATTTCTGCTGGAAGTTCCAGCAAACAAAAAGATTCTTCTCTTCTAAAATCCTCATAGAAGAATTACTCCAGCTAAATAAGATATGTTTTGAGCAGAGAAAGCAAAGAGCGAACAAAAATGATAAGAGGCGACTCCCATGGTCTGGCTTGTTGAAAGACTAGCAATTCATGGAGATGCTATACCGAAATGCTACAGGCTGATTTCTTTAAGCTCTCAACTCGCCAGTTACCATTGCTTGTCTCTTTGGCTTGGCAACCAGTGGCGCACCCAAGGGGGAGGGGGATATCGGGCTAAAGCCCCCCCCCCAAACCCCAAGTAAATTTCCGGGCTGGTCTAGAATTAAACTTCGCAATCTGAATTTTGCGATGCTGAAAAAATTTCTCAAGAAGCTTTGACTTTTCAGCCCCCCCCCCCCCTCCCCTTCCTCCCAAAAGAAATCCAGGGTGCACCACTGTTGGCAACACCTCACTTTTTCCAGACTAAGCAGTTTGGGATTGATCATTTGAGATCTCAATGTTAAAGAAATGAGAACCAAGCAATACTAAGATGAAAGCTTTAAAAAATCAATCTACTACTATCCTGTCGAATCTTTGACTCGCTGAGTCTTTCTTGAGTCTTTTAGGGGACAATTTAGAATACAGAGTCGTATGAAAATTCAAAAAGATGATACACCGATGAAGCTTGATGATAAGCGTTTGCTCGATTCATTTGGATAAATGAGTTTGATTGCTTTTATCGAATGAGTTCTCAGCCTCATCCTTAATCGTCACTGTCATCTTACCTATTGTTCAAGAAGGTAAACCCTTTGACACAGTGTTTCATAAATATAACAATCCTTCTGTGCGAAAACAAGGAAAAAGTTATTGGTACTCTTAGAAGTAATAAAATAAAATGAATAGAGGTAGACTTTGTGCCAAGATGGTGTGGGTAATTTCCAGATTTATAGCAAAAACAATAAGTCAAAGACAATAAAATCAAAAATTATTGTGCACTGTATTCTGTTACTTATAGTAAAGCATGAAAGAATGAAACATTCAATTCAGGGGCTTGTTTGTCAAGTGGACGATATTAATTGACAAATCGAACCGTATATCATAGAGAGAACTATCAAGCACCCAAGACGGTAAACAACCTAACAAAGTACAGCCTTGTATACACACAAAGGCTGCTTGCTCTCATGGGTCGTGACTAGAAGAGGATGAAAATAAGGAAACTTGGACCAATAAATGTACGGTCCGGACGGTCCTTGTTCTTTAACGTTAGGTGCAGTCCTAACCAATCAAAAGCGAGGATTCGCTACTTGGGGTCGAGAACAAGAAACCGTCCGTATTGTACATTTATTGGTCCCTTGTCTATAGAGGTCGGTTCACGAAAGATGGCAGGTGACAGTTTGCCTGATTTTCTGTGCAGTAGATTTATTCGCTCCTCTATGCATCAAAGTCAGTGAGCAGAAACACCAACTTGCCCACTGCGCTGTAAACAAGCTGATCTGTTAACTGCCAACTCTCGTGAAACGACCTTTTTTTGTGTTTCAAGCATTTTGACCCTCATTAATTTAGAGCAGCTTTCCCTCTGAATTGTCGGATGATATTACTCAAACTTGGATTCAATAAAAAAAGAACTTGCCTCAAATTGATTCAGGATTATTAGTGTATGCAAGTTTTTGGCCCTGACTTTTGTTGTCAGAGTGATTTAACGCTCGTGAACATTCCCAGCTGAACAAATTCCCAGTAATTTTTCTTCTTCAGTCTCTTCTCCTCTTATCCTCCCTGGTCAAGACAAGGTAATCTTGACAAAAAGAAACGGGCAATTACATAAATTTCCATTAAAATATAGAATCCCTAGGCAGCAACGTTGGCTAGCCAATAAGCAGAGCTTTAGCACTACTCTGCCCTGCGGGCTGATTCTGCTCTTTTGGACGAGACGAAATAGCAGGATCCAACCATTCCCAGTGGTTTAAACGGCGTCGCGTGACAGAGTTCGAGTCATTCGATGGATGGAGGAGTCATTTTATCTGAAATGAACGACTCAAACGACTTCAAATTTGCCACGTGACGCCGTTTAAACCAACGGGAATGATCGATTCCTGCTCTCTTGTCTCGTCTCGTCCAAAAGAGCAGAATCAGCCTGCAGGTATCAGAAGTTGGTTCAGTTATGACTCAGCCAATGAGAAGTTACAACTCCTTTAAAGGGATAAGGCTGGTTTGATTCACAGATGAAGAGAGGTGTTGCCATTTCAAACTGCTCACTTGTCCAGAGATTGATTGGTGGCTAAAATAAGTCAAAGCATGACTTTTTTTCAGAAAAATAGGAACATGGGGTCTTCGACATTTGTTTCAAGTACGTAACTACCAAACTGTCTAAAAAGAACTAGTAGACTGTAGGGCGGTTTGGATGATGTCATCCAATGAATAAGTTCTGGGATGGTTCCAAACTATCTTTCTTACTCTCACTTGATCCCCAAGCACTACTGTCTCATTCTCATCGCTGAAAATGTGTACGGAGACATTTTTTGTGAAATTTTTGGCAGGAATGAATTTCTCAGGTCATTTTAATACGAAAATGTTATGAAACAAAGCCCTACATACCAGGGGCGTGCCGTGGTTTCCAGAGGGGGGGGGGGGCAAGAATGCAATCTTGCCGCCTTCTGCAAACAACATTATAAATTTTATGACCCCCTTTTTTTTTTTTTTTTTTTTGTTGTTCACCCTGATTTTGCCGCCCCCGGAGAGTGTTGCCTGGGGCAAGGGTACCCGAGGACCAAGGCACCTCCCGGTAAACAAAGAGGACAACAGGGATAGCGCTCCAACCAAGTCACTCTAAAAGCCGTCTGAAGAAAACCAGAAAATAAAAAATGAAAAATAAAACAGGAACTTACCAAGGCACACCAAATTAATATCCCAAATTATTGATCCTGAAGATGAAGCTGTGCGTTAATATGCATTGGTATTCAAATGAACAACTTTAATTAGTAATATTTGGTATGATTCTGTTACGTTTTTTAAAAGTACGTTAAAAAGCCTACAACTGAGGTTACTTATCTCCATCATGTGGCTCTGCTAATCTGTAAGGTAGCCATTTACAGCCTCAATTCGAGTGATGGTTCACAACCAGCCCCTTTTTTCCTTTATTTCCATTCACTAAACAACTCTGACCTGCTGTCTTTTAAAAACAAAACTAAACAAACACGTCAAAAAATAATTTTTAGAACGAAACAGTTTGACTATAACCGATAAAATTCATCAATGAAAATTACACGTCAAGAACATGAATACATAATTTCAGTAGCCTATAGAGGAGGTGAGGAGAAAACGACTTTTGTTTGAACAAGTTTTCTAGTCGATAAATCAGGAAGTTTTGATGAAACTAAACTTTGAAGATTTAAATTTTCAGAAAATGTTGTTTCTAACAATCACTGTTTCTTTTGAATGCACAGGCCTACCCCAAAGAATCTACACTTATATTATAATACTGATCAAAACATTTCCTTATAACTTATTAAAAATTTCTGGGAAAAGGGTCTGCAAAACCATGGTATTTTGGAAAGTCACCGTTTACGCCTTGGAAAACACCAATTTTGACTGACAGCGAAACAATCAAAATTTTATTGCCCTTCAAACCTGTAACTCGGATAAAGCTCACAGGTCTTGCATATCAAATCTCCAAAAGAGCTACTTTCAGACTTGCATACTTTACGGCAGTTGGTACCCCAAATTAGGATTTTTTTAAAAATCTTCTGCACATGGTTTAGACGACCCTTCATTAAATTAATAGGAGGACTTACTTGCTTTTCCTACTTTACAAAACTTAGTCTCACCCCAATGATAAACCCCTCTTACAGAAAGGAGCTTGAAGCATAGATTTTTTTCATAATTCTAAGTTGCAATACAGAAATACTTTCAAATTGCAGGTCTTGCCTCATGAACTAAATAAGTGTCCGGATTATTTAGCTAAGCCAACAGTAAACAGAGGCTCAGATGCTGTGAGGAGAGAGAAGCTGTCAGAAAATTATTAAAATACTCTTCCTGGGTGTCCCTGGAATTTGGCTAGTTCAAAAAATCTATCAGAGATGGGTGAACTATTTCTCGTAAAAACAATGCTTGACACATTCATTGACTTTTCAAGAGTTCTTATTGCTTTAGTGTAGGGTGTGTAATATTTTAAACTGGAGCACACATCGATGCAGCTCAACAGCCAGAGCTGTGTCATTGCATTAGCGAAGACTCCGCAACCTTAAAATTTATTTCTCAATTACAACGAGAAGAAAATTTCCAGTACAAGGGCCCATAAATCAGCTTAGAAAATCTTTTTAAGTTCCCCTGAATTCAAATTAAATGTTGAATCCTGCCTTTGAGAAATAACAATGGTATGCCCCACTTGAGTCTGAATGTTTTTTCATGTAAAACAAACATTTTTGAGATAACATATATTCGAAGTTTTAATGTGAGCTTTCCTAGAATTAGCCTTTTTTATAAGGCTCTTCTTCCGGAAATTTCTTAATTACTCAAAAATTATGAAAGTTGTGCAAGAAGAGATCAATGAAATTTTAGATGAGTTTCAATTTTTTTTCCTGGAAAAATTCTGACTCAAATAGAGCTTGAATTTGTAACAGTGAAATACATTCTTTTTATTTTTAATTTTTGCAAATTGGCTTCAAGCATAATTCAAGTAATGCAGGTATTTTAAACAGTTTTATCATTTCTAGTTAAGAAATGAATGATACCTTGTTCCTTGAAAAATTTATTCATAAATTTTAAGGCTGTACAAATTCTTAAATTTTGAGGCTGAGTCCACTTGGAAAGAGGAATCAACCTAAATTTCAAGATTTAAGACTTCAAGTCTTGAAGAACAGCTTAATACATAATAGGCATAAGCATGTTTTGTGGTAGTAAGAGGGTATGCAACTCACCAGAAACCGGTTTAGAACAACGTAAAATTGTAGAAAAAGCTTGTGTATTTTGAGTTTCAAAATTTGAATTAAATGGAGTGTAAAAAACTTGAAATAAAACTCAAGATTTTGAATACTCGCACAACTGTACAAAGTACGATTCATCTGCTTAAAAATTTGAAGTAACAGAAAATAAATCTCTACAGAATAATCTAGTCCAAAGAAAAAAAAAGAAAAAAACTGGAGTAAAAGCCAAACAAAGTGGAATCAGAGGTTAATTAATTAAAAAAATAAATAAGTAAGTTACACTAAGCACAATAGTGGCCAATTTTCATTCTGATACTGGCAGTTATTCAGTCTCGTTTCTGCCATTTTCATTAGGCGGCTGAGGAAACCTTTTGTACAAACCTTGCAAGGGTACATGCAGCAATTCAACTAATTCCAGAAAATTTGGCTCTGAAAAAAAAACACAAGATACTTTATGAGGTCATGGAAAGAGGAAAAGTATGAGAGCTGACTCAGAATTTATGTACAGTGAGAGGCTGAAAAAGTGCCCAGCACATTCTTGAAGGAAACTGGCTTCCTTAGAAATTTGATGAAATTAGAGTTTGTTATTTCTGAATCATTCTAAGCATCAGCCACAGGAAGATTGAGGAGGTTTTGAGAAAAAACAGATTTTTTTTATTTTTTTTTTATGATTCCAGTTTTATTTTTGATTATTTTAGTGAACTATATCCATATGATACAAAGCCCACTTCATTTTTTCCAAGGGGTAATCCTCTCGATTTGTCAAAAATACAATTTTTTCTCGTTAGGTCATTAGCCGCTCAATTTGTAGAGCATGAGAGGTGAACGCAGCAGAATCATCTCAACAGAGTTGATAAATCTTTTTTAAACTTTTTGAAGTATTAAAAACTGGGGAAAAAAATCAATTCTTACCTGTTTCTGGAGTGATCACACCATGCCTTATCAAAAAATCTAAAGCAACAGGACAGCTGGTTGTCTTGAAGTCCGTTGAAAAACATCGCTCTAAAAATTCCTGTAAACGAAAGTCTTTGGATAAAACCTTGTTCAAATAAATAATGAGCAAAGAAAACAGGACTGAAATTATTGGACCGTTTTATACAGAAGTGTATGTTAGTTTATGCAAAAATATGTCACATAAAGATGCTAAACCCTCTCTGAAGAGATGTCACTTCAATTACCCTTTTTCAAGTTGATTTTTCAAAATTTGTTGATTTTAAACATAATCACGAATCAGTTTTATCAATTTATGTGAGCTGCACTTTTTGAAAGTTGAGGATAAATAGAAGCGGGAGATTAAAGTGAGATTACTACTAAACATTTCGAAAGCCAGCGGGCATGATATCTACACACACAGTCACATGGTTCATGGCAGATTTTTATAAACAAAATCAAGGACTTCCAAGGACTTTTTAAGGAGTTTTCACGATATTTCAAGGATTTCCAACAAGCATAAACATAGTCATTTTTGATAAAATTTTCCAGAGGCGGAAAAAACACACGGTGATTCTCACTTCAGGGTGCACTAACCAGAGGAAAACAGTAGAAGAAAAAAAATTAAAGGAAATAAAAAAAGTTTCTGCTAACTTCTGCAATATATTTTTCTGGCGACTTCGCAACCAAAACGACACAATATTCCTCAGACATACAAATAAAATGATCAACAAAATGGCGAGCTGACGAGCTGAAGCCGGTCGTTTTCAAGGATTTTCAAGTACACTTGGCAACTTTGTCAAAATTCAAGGATATTTACGCATAAGAAAAATGAAAAAAAAAACAAAAAAAAAACAAGGATATTCAAGGTTTTTTTCAAGGCGCAACAAACCATGAATCAGCCCAAAAGCTCTGTGACTCACTAAAATGCATTTTTTTAAGAAACAGCCAAATGAAAGGTAAATGCAACTGTGTTTGTTCTCAAAAAACCTTAGGATATCTCCCTTTTCAATAAAAAAAAGTCCAAAAACCCTACGAAATGGTCAGTTTTTGTGCTTTGCCCGCGTTTAGCTGCCTAGTGCAGTGAGAGGGCCTCTAGGTTGATCAGAGGGAGCCCAAACATTTCAGGGATCTTCATTAGTAACTTTGACATCTTTATTTTCATGAGTTGTTTTCTCGAGAAATTTAGATTTTAACAATCCTCCTCCCTTCCTCCCCCTAAGAAACATGACAAAAAGAAAAATCAGAAATGAATTTCAAAGCTTGACTTCTCATCTTCAAAAATTGTAAAATTAGAGCGTGTGGTATTCACGCAAATGCAACATAATCCTTCTCATTAAGAAAATAGTTATCAAAATAATAACTTACTTTGGCAGTCAATAATTCAAATTTATCTACTTCACCATCATTGTTGGTTGGAATGAAGTCAACAGGAAGTTCTAAGTCAAAAACAAATTCTGTATTTGGAAATAGGCCTCGTTCACTTTCGAAATAAAATCTGAAAGACACAAAAAGCATACAGATAGTGAGAAAAAGTGGGCCAGAAGTTGGAACTGACCATTTCAAAGCAGAAATCACAGTAATTGGAATGATTTCATACGTTTCAAACACATGTTCTCCCCCACTTTTTACGAATGCTGCGTGTTGTGGATGCCACCTCTCTTGCTGTGTGTTTTTGAACTAGGCCTGGTGGCTGCCGTCACTTATGATACAACTTTGAAAATTTTTAAAAATCTCACCATTTCACATCCTACACCTCTGCCTCTTTTCAATTTCATGACTAGGTTGTGAAAATGGCTTGACTCACAGAGCAACACCCAAAGGGAGGGGGGGTCGGTGTTCTAAATTGTAACCTCTAAATGGTCGTTCCCGTTTTTCCAGCTGTGTTGGGGTTGAATTATGCGTAACAGGATAGAACTTTCAGAGAGCTCTCAATTCATCATAAAAAGTTGATTAATTTAAACTTTTGAATGATTTATCAAGATTTTCGTAATTTTTTTAATCATTTTTTTTTTTTTTTTTAAATGGTCAAAGGTGAGGTCTGTACACAATCTCAAATTATTTTTATGTTAAGACTCAACACAATGTTGAAGTTTGAGCAAAATTAGACTTTGAAATAAGGAAATGAAAAATAAATAGATACATAAACAAATAAATAAATGAATGAATACTCATCGCATTTCAAGATTTAACTATTCGTTATGGACATTTTTTTATTGCTACTTTCTATTCAGTTTTCCAGTCAGTTTATGTTCTTTTCGATTGAGACTCTTTCGGCCCTTTTGGTTCTTTCAGCCTGTTATGAAAATAAGTAGTAGTAGAAGTGGTACGATTGGTAGTAAATTCCAGCCTCTCAAACACTGATTTGTTTTGCCAGTGTTCCACAGCCAACCGCTGGACTGAATACCGAAAAAGCAGAGCTGAATCTGAAAACAAGACTGAATAATAAAACATACTTACGAAACACAGCCACCGGATTTTAAATTTGCCAGCAATTCTCTGGGGATAGAGGCTTCTTCTTCAGCCTCCTTGTGCGCAGTTTCCAGGACACTAAAACCACAAGACAGTCCACCGCCAACCTATAAATAGACATCAAATTTAAACTCACTTGATTCTTGAATAGTGATGAGGATACCATTCAGAACTTAATCAAATAGAATAGAAGCTTCATTTATTTTGAAGAGGGGGGGGGGGGAGATTATTTTAACACATTTATGGTATGGTTGAATAACTCATTATTATTTAGGACCAAGCTTCCTTATTTATGCACAGCCGGAGGTAGGTAAACTGACAGTTTTTGAGTCTGTTTCTTGATGTTGGTAGGCGATTGGGCTCTAAGAGTTGCTTGTTTTTACTGCACTTCAACCGTGAATACTAACAAAACTTATCATATGATAGAACTGGTGCCGAACAAGTTTTGCTTAGCATCACCTAACCATTAATTTGAATAAGAATAAGAATCCATCGAAAGCCATTTTCCATAAGGGCAGTGGCAGAAATGAGTGGACTTTTCTTCTATATTGATGTGCATAGCACCCCCGTCCGAAATGGCTCACACATTAGCCACAGTGTCAAAGAAATGAACAACCCTTACCATGTTATCCCATTTGCCAGGCCAAGTTTGTTTTGTCGGAGATCGTCTTTGTAGCCATATGCACAGTCCCTTTTCTGGATCAATTACATAACCATTGATATCAACTCCGTAGTTGCAAATACCGAATAAACCTAAAGCAAAAAATATATTTTATGATAAAATTACTCTAAAAGACGTAATAGAAGCCTGTGGTGTGGCTAGGGTTCCTAGAAAAGACAAGGTGCTATACATATTTTCTCTTAAGATTAAGTCAGCGTTCAACAGTGTTTTTGGAGTCTTGGTATCTCCTTTTTCTCTAGCAACCCTTTTAAAAACTATGTTAAGGTTAGAGCCATGTCGGTGCATTTGCAATGGACCAATGGACTCGCTTACTTGGGAAGGAGATGTGTGTGAGGGGGTTGCTTATATTTTAAACCTGCAAAATTTGAGGTGTTCCACCACTTAAAATGTTCTTCATAGGTAGGAGAAACCTTGAGAGCTCCTCCAAAACTCAAAATTTACCAACCTTAATTTTAATTTCCTCCATAACAGTCAATTCCATTCCTATTAATTAAACTTTTTCTCAAAGTAGGTATTCCATCAGTTCCATGTTCCAATAGATGGTTTTAGTGATGCCGCCATCCGGTGATGAGCGTTTCAAACAAAGATAAACTGTCTTTCTTGCTCTCACGTAACCCCCATGTATTGCTATCTCCCTCTCATTTCAAAAATCTTATAAGAGACCTCTTTCCTGAAATTTGTTGGCAGAAATGAATTCCTCAAGTATTTTAATGAGATTTAGGTAATACTATGTCGTAAAACAAGGCCCTGAATACGAATGTCAAAACTAGAAAGAGATAGGTATACATGGGGGTCGGGGGAGAGTAAATGAGATAGTTTGGAACGCTACACGAGTTTTGCCACAACCACTTACGACCGATGAGTACATTAGTTTAATTGGTGGCGAACCATGAATTCGCACTAAAACCGTCTATATTCCATGATTCCTCATTTACCGCATTCCTCATTTACCGCTTTCTCCCTGAATCTTCCTTCAGTTAGCCCTCATCCTTTCTACATCCTCCAAGTATTTCAAAGTGCACACTTCTAGTCGAAGTGGTTTTGAGAAAAAGTTGAGAACAGTGTTAAAATCCAGCCCCAGTGGCGTAGCCAGGAATTTTTCTAGGGGGGGTCTGGGGTCCGAAAATTGTCAAGGGGGGGGGGGTCCAAAGATACTAATTTTGTATAATTTGTCTGAAAACGCAAAAAATGACCTTTTTCTAGGACAAGTTTTGGTGTCAAGGGGGGGTCCAGACCCCCTGGACCCTCCCCTGGCTACGCCACTGTCCAGCCCTAAACTTAATTTAAATTTAAGTCAGACTGAATAGGATTCTGGCAACTAGGTCATGGTTCCTGTAAATGTCCTGACAAATGCGGTCTTTGCAATGGTATTTTGAGTACTAAACACCTAACCACTCAAGATTTGATTTGGATTATATTACTTCATCAACTGTTCAGCCATTCTTGGATTATATTGAAAGTGACTATAAAATAGACCTTTACATCACATCGATCAGCGCAACAATAAGGAAATATGTAAAGCACCAAAATTAAGAGAAAAGTTACCGCACAAGTTTACTGAAGTTTTACTGTGGCTAGTTTTGTCCCCTCCCCCCCATTCCCTCAATTTTGATGACAGAGTGTAGTAGTAACAGGACTTGAACACCAAATAAAAACCTATTTAAAGATTTTAACAACAAACGGTTTCAACTTACAGGTCGCAGAACGTTCGATCCTCAACAAAGGCTCATGACAAAAACTTGGTCTAACCTCGTAGCTCTGTGAAAATACAGCAGAAGTGCAGGTTAAAAAAAGGGAATTTTTAGGAGTGATGAATAATCAATAAAAGAAAAACCAAATTCGGTCTTCTACTATCTTTACTGCTGCTTATAAGTTAGAGAAAAACCAACTTTATTGCCTGATATTCTGCCTCCTGTAAAACTAAAGCGATAATACAAGAACCTTGTCCTATCTCTCCTCCCATTTGCACGTGTGAGTTAGAAAAAGACGAAGATAGAGGCTAAAGTAAAGTGATGGCCCTCTCTGCTATCCTTTTCAAACACATGTGTTCAAATGGCCGAAGAGAGAGGAAGACAAATTCCTGTAGCCGCCTATGTGCTAGAGATCCATAGTCAAATCGTAAATTTGCATTCACTGCAAGACAACCATTTAGACTGACTTACTTTTCAGACTTAATAGCAGCAACTGCCTCCTCTCCCCATTGCTAAACTGACACATCGATTCTCTATAGTACATAATGGGGCTATTGCACACTTTTGCTAAAAGCGATTTAATAGTCGATTAAGGCGTAAAAACCTCAACAAATAACGATGGCGGCACTAAAAACTTCCAAAATCCACTCCTAAACTCAATAAACGCAGTTATTTGCGCGAGCGTAATGGTGGCCGAAGGCACTAACAATGGGAGATTCCTATCTTAATTTCGTCACTCTTTCTATGTTGACAAGGATGATTCACAGAGTAATTAGTCATCAGAGTGATGATCCACATCCAATGAATGGTGCCGCAACACCTAGTGACACCGGTGTCAAATGAAAGTAGTCTCTTATTGGTCACTTCTTGATGGAGTTTCAGAATTGTTAGATGGGAATCTCCCATTATTAGTGCCTTCGGCCACCATTACGCTTGCGCAAATAACTGCGTTTATTGAGTTTAGGAGTGGATTTTGGAAGTTTTTAGTGCCGCCATTGTTATTTTTTGAGGTTTTTACGCCATAATCGACTATTAAATCGCTTATAGAAAAAGTGTGCAATAGCCCCATTACATAATTGCTGAGAGTGATTGAAAAATGTCATAACAAATTTTTTAGGTAGTTAGAAAATATTGGCTTTATCTTACATATGAGAGTATGTCTCATGTATGCATGAGAAAACCCTAAGGTACAGATTTGTACTACTTCAAAACTGATAGTACTCCACTTTTTTGTGATGAAATGAAAAAAAATGAAAACTTTTATGACATAATTAGGAACTAATTACCATTTTCTGTAGAACAATACATTATGAAGGAAATATACAGTGGAATTTTAAGCAACTTCCTTAGGTTTCAAAGCGCTTTTCAAGTTTCAAAGGAGGGTTGATGATTATTGGATGGATTAGTCCCCACTTAGATGCTCCCTGCAGCTTTAATGATGTTTTTTCTAATCCATGAGTAAAGGTTAACTACCAGTATCACCGAGCATAATTAAGGTAATCACATGTATTAGAAGCATTTCTAAGTCCATTAATGATGCATCATGAATCAAAAACGAATAATAAAGAATGTAGAGTTAATAAGAAGGTTGAGAAGTTTCGCATAAACTAGGGTAAAACTTCTGAAAAAGTTTTCAGCTAGTCGATGCTACTAGCTCCTTGTTGACACAAAATTCCAGCTCAGATTTCCTTCGCTTTGAGGATATCCTATAATAGAGTCATTTACCTCATCTCTCCATCCTTTTAAAGTGATGAAGGCATTGTGAGATCGACATTCTTTCAGAAATTTGTCCATTTTGTCCGTGCGTTCACAATAATCTCGAAAAGCAGGATTTAGGATTACTGCTTGGGGCTGGACAAGAAAAACTTCTGGATACTTTGATAAATGCTTCGTGACATCAGGACGCACAAGACCAACTTGATGGTTCCCAACAAAAAATGGTCGACAGTCTCCTTTCTCAAACCCTGCAAAAAAAAAAAAAAAAAAAAAAAAAAAAAAAGAAGACAATTTATAAAAACTTTTCAAAAATTTAAAAAGTAAGTAGAGTTATCAGAAATCAAAATTAAACCAACTGGAAAACATGAGTTTACACATAGACTTCACCAACTCAGAGACCATTGAGATGCTGATAAACCTAACTTATGATGGCGACAAGTTGAGATTGCATTAGGGCTTTGAACTGAGCCAAACTACCAATCAAACCAAACTTCAAACCAAAAACCACTCCTAACAGACAAGTCACTAAGCCGCAAACTGTTTTGTAGATAATGCCTTACCGCAACTTAAACCAAACCAAACTGCCCGCATCGGACTTTAACTGGTTCAATAATTTTCCAAAAGTGGTTCAAGTTACTATGACTATAGATTCTAAATCAGACTATCATTAAAAATTGAGACATCAATCGATATTACAAAGAGCTACAGGAAAAGGTAATTCTTAGCGTAATGAGATGGTGTTTAGCCATACCCATAATATTGGAATGTTAAGAGTTGGCATCTGGCAACATTGTTGGTCAGTGTTGTGTTTAGACAACAGAGAGTTGCTGTAAACGTCACGTGCAGTGTTGATATGGATTTGCGTTGATTACGGCGTTCAGAGCGGACTTGGTACGTCAATGGCTTCGGTTCAAAACCCTAGTCCCAATGAACCCAAACTGAACAGATTCCATTTATTCTGAATTGCAAACCTAATGAAGTTGCTGCCAGTTCAAAGCCCGTCCTGCAATCACAAGGGGAAGGCGAAGGCGTTGCCAAGCGGGTGGGCCATGACCTCGATTCTCAGCTTAGTCCTAATTAAGAAAGAATCACATCACGTTTACTTATTTAGGGATTAATTTATTTACATAAATTCAAAGTTTCAGCTCAAAACTCTCAAAAATAAGGTCAGGATCTCCTAAACGCTGATGGGTGTCAACGACGGTTGTAATAACAAGTTGCATTTCGGAGCAAACATTTAGGAGATCCTGACTTTCTTTCTTAGAGTTCTGAAACTTCTTTCTCATGTAGATGAATTATGGAGCAAGATGATTTCAATCCCAAAATAAGTAAAAATGGTATGATTCTTTCATAATTAGGTTTAACCCTTTGCACTCCACGGCGTTCAAAACAAAGAAAAAGCAAGGTTAGAAGGAGAACTAGCTGGCTGAAAAACAATGACCACACACGTAAGTAGTTCCACTATGATCTGCCAGAGGCCACCACGTCCCAGCGCGGGCGAATATATTCGACAACGAGAGCTTCGCAAAAGTCGAATATATTCGACTTTAGCGCGGAACCTTCTTTTTTTGTCGACATTGTAGTGCAAAGGGTTAATCTCTGAATCGTGGTCATGGCCCACCCGCTTGGCAATGCCGCGACGGTGACGCAATCTCTGATTTTTACGGCCATACTGAGGGAAGTATGGAAACACCTTAATAAATGTTTGGTTGTTACATCTAGTACCTTGCAAAACTCGGGTGACACTATAGCGGACAATCTGGTTTGTTGCACTGCTGATGCGCATCGCGTTTGATGAATTTAGCAATGCAACTCAGCTTTGCTTTAAATTTACCAGCAGCCAATTAAGCCTATCATAGATCCAACAAAGTGAAATTAGTCACTCAAAGATGAGCAGAGAGAGGAATAATGTAGAAAGTTGCAGGACCAAGGAAAAGATATAAGATTAAAATGATAGCATGTTGAAAGAGACATTCATGTTTCCAATACCCCTAAAGCCTTTTCAGCTTGGTGAAACCATCAATCTTATGCTGCATACAGTAGCGGTATAAATAACACCGGTTCAAACGGTAAACAAATGCAAACCTGATAGGTAAAAACAATTGAATTTCTGAGCTAATTTCAATAATCTTGAGCTGGTTATTTCTTTGGCAGCCATCATCAAGCGAGGCTAACGAAAAGTATTCGCTTCCTTCCGCAATAACACACCGAGTACACTGAGTTTTGATAAGGAATATTCTTCTTCCTGTTCTGCTTACGACATACGCAAAAAAAATTATCGATGGAAAGTGGAGAACTCAATTGTGATTATGAGACGCGATTGGGGGTGAACGCGATTGCCGTGAAATCAAGACCGCAAGGATGAGACCGAATTGAATTAGATTGGTTTCACAGCAGACGATGTGGGACAGAAAAAGCGGATCGAGGTAAATTATCAGCTGCTCGACACATGATCACTGGAATTGTATCCATTTACGTTAAAACACGAAAATTGCAGACGACGGGTATGACGCTTTCAAAAATTGATACGCCAATAAAGGCAAAAATTCGAGATAACAGCCAAAAGGGGCAAGGGGGGCTACACAAAATCATAATAAAAAACAAAATGAAAGTGCAATACTTGGTACCAACATCTCAAAAAAAGACTCCACTGTGGCAGAAGTAAATATTGACGAATGGTTTGGATTTCACGATTTTATCATATTTTATTTCAGACCTAAGCAGTGGGGACACTTAAAAGAATTTAAAAAATGATTTCATTTGAATAATTTCTTATAACAGTTAGAAAGACGGTTCTGTTTTACGCTTTAGACCCTTATGAAACAATGAAAGATCACCGTGTAAAAACCCAAGCCGACTCCAAGAATACTTCTGGGGGGAAAGACATTAAGTTGGTGTTTTAAAAAAAAAAAAAACTGCACTGATTGGTTGAGAGTGCCTTCGTATCGGATGATAGGCAAAGACAACTTCGCGCTTCACTGCACTGCACTGCACTTTGCAGATAGCTGGAAAAGTGACGGAACAAGTAGGTAGGTACTAGGTACTACTACTAAACTAACTAAACTCTAATTTTTCAAGTAAAACAAAACTAAACAGTTATATTCTTCTTTACTGCTTGCCTTCGATGATAACTATTAATTATTTTTCAATTCCTTGTTATAACGCCCAAAAATTGCATCTATTAAAACTGAATCCCCACTCCCCAGTCTGAGTCTTTCCCCTGAAGGATTAATTCCAGTGAAAATTTGATAAAATTGATGACAGTTATTAGGAGAACGAATTTGGAGCCGACTCCTTGTTTGTTACGAAGAGAAAACCGACGGAAACTAAATTAAAAAATGCACCCTGACGGTCCTGACAGAGGCACGTGATTCCAAGCCGATCACGAAACATAATCGATTAACAGGAATCGAGTGACACACAAATTTTCAACATCAATCAACCGATGAGCGATGTGATACCTATTCATCAAATGGTCAAGTCACATAATCTGCCTCATTTTTATCACTTGGTAAAGTATGTATTCCTTAAGTCAATTAATCCTACGACTGAAGAATGGTTGCCACCTGTGAACAACTAGTATAGGTAACATAAGAATGCCGCACCGCACTCGCATTCTCCAGTCCCAATATTAAATTGAGTGATGGTACTTACATTTGTCAGAAACCCTCTTCTAAATTTTGAAACTCAATACTCTCCAAGAATAACCTTAAGTATGTGCGGTTACAAAAGGAGACTATAAACGTTGGCAGAGAACACTTTCACCTTAGGTGTGCAAGCTTCTAATCATAATGTATTTGCTTTCTCTCCTTTTCTGTCACAGTTCCAAACTTTTTTAATTTCTTTTCTTACTGAAAATCCACAACCACACCTCTAAACCTCAGTAGTCTGTATCGCTTTCCAATTAAGTGCTCAAAAAAGACAAAATTTCAGGAAGAGACGAGTGGCATCATCCAGAGGGTTGAAAGATTCCCGACTTTTACCTGGAATCACCTTGAGAGACAGGAGAAATCGTACCTTCAAAGAAACACTTTTTCTTTCCATGAGACAAAATAAATATTTTAATTTTGCTGATGATTACCAGCAGGGGTACTCCTAAAAGGAACAAATTGGCGACTGCTGACTCAGAGCCCAGATCAGTGAGTACCTTCATCCTCCTCCCCTCTTAGATTTTTAAATCAATCACTTTTGTTCCAAAAACTTTTGCTTACTTAGGTACAGGCATGTGGGGGAGGGAGAGTCTGAGGGGAGAAAGCAGGCGAGGGACCATGGATGGACAGGCAAGGGAGGCCCAGTAAATGGACTTGTCATGGGGCCCACAAAACTCTAAGGGCAGCTCTAATTATTTCAACATCTGAGATCTGCTCAAACATAAAGGTGCTTACGCAAAAATAATCATAAAAAACGTTCTCTAAAGATGAAGGGTTACTTCTAGGGCTGGGCAAGTATTGAATTTTGCCCTCGAGCAGAGCCAAGTTGAGTTTTTGGCAAAAGCTCCAAGTTTGAGCCGAGCTCGAGTAATCCCAATTCTTCATTTTCCTAGTATTTATCTATGAAAAACAAAAACTACCGACAATAAAATTTAACTTCTTTCAAATTTGTTTACTTTTTATCTCCAATATCGGGCAGTGAATCAAATTTATTGGGCTCTACAGGGTTTCTTTACATAGAGTAGAGCCTCTCGAATATCTCAAAACTCAAGTTTCGAGCTTTTTTAGAGTACTCGCCCAGCACTAGTTACTTCTGATCGCAACAGAATGACCCCACTGATTAAATTATTTTGGTCATCACAAATGTATGTGTTTAATAGAAAAGTTAGAATAGTAGGAGTATAGCACAGAATACTACAATAAGTACAAAAAGTCCCATAAGAGCCAATGAAAGCAAGATTTAAAATTTTCCGAAACAAACTGGCAACCATGCCTGCTCATTTCTCAAGATGACAAACATGTTTTTTGAGGTTATATTCACAATCAGGGTTGACACACAACCAATCACAACCCCCTTGGTTGCCAAAGATTGCTGCAAATGCTCACTTTTCATCATGGCAGAAGTAAAAAATATTTCATAGTTAATTTAAGTTTTCATTCTGATTGTAGTATTCTGTGGTAGCAGTATAGTCCAACAGCCCGAACCAAATGTTCGACACGCTGATGTATCACCGCGAACAACTAGCCTGAGAATACAAAAAGGGAACAGGAAGGATAGAATACAGAAAAAATAGGTTTTGGATTACAAATTTATTTTCAAGGAAATCCTTAAAAATACACGCAAAAAATAACAATTTTGAAGAATATTTTTTTAAAATCACAGATTAACCAACTAATGGTAGAGCAAAAAATAAATTAGTACAAAAATAGTAGTGGATGAATTAAAACGTTCGCATGTTTTCTTCAAAAGTGAGAAACTGGCAAAAAAATTGACGAGGCAAAGAATAAGATACATTCTGTCACCTAGCACTAAAACTTTTTACGAAAAGACTTACATGAGACAAATTCAAAGAGAAAAACTATGAGGATGCGTCACTTATAAAAATCAATAATTTATATATTTACAAAATGGTATTTACACATGAAAGAGCAGCAATGGTAATACTTTGGACTCCAAATTAAGATACTCAACTTAATCGTTTCTTTTTATGTCCTCTTCAATGAGTAAGTTAACATGTTACTACAATGAGCAAAGTGATTATTGAGGAGAAATATATTTTCTTCAAAATCTACTTGAAATCTACTTACTCAGAAAGAGAGAGAGAGATAGGAATAAAAATTGTTCAATTTTAATCCTCACCTTTCTACTTCGCTGATGAAAATTAATCCAAGAAGAAATCAAATTGAAGAATAAATGGACAAGTCTAAAAATATTGAACCAGTAGACTTAAAGCACTACAAGGGGGGGGGGACTATACATATTGCTCCGTGACACCACCATAGTAAAGAAAAAACATAAAAAACATAGTCAGGCATTCAATTCAAAAATTAATGAATTGACATCCTGATTCAGAATTAGCTGCTAAGCAGTGGCGAAGTGTGCTAACTGGCAACGTTGCATTCGGTTCATTTAAACTCATGAAGAGTATCAAATTGCCGAGGGATCAGCGATGACCACCGAATTTTACCTGTGCTATGGGTTCAAAAGGACGAAATGCTACCATGCCAAATAGCATGATTCGCCACTGCTGCTAAGTAACTGTCAACTTAGCAGCTACAAAATGTTGAATTCTCTTACAGTTAGAAGAGAAAATAAGATGAAAAGTACAGTCACATTATAATTTTTAAAATTAAAATGGTTTTCCTGCAGATCTAAATAATTTACTTAAAAGTGGGTCAGTCTAAGATAAATTTGCATACCTTTCCACGTTTACAAATTTGTTTGCCTTTTCAAGCACCTATAATAAGGATGTTGCATGAACTTAAAATAATTAAATTTATGCTGCCCCACCAGGTTACGTTTGATGAAAAAATGATGATGTTATCAAAAAAGCTCAAAGAAAGCCCAGGAATAATGAAAAACCTTCATAAAGTTAGGTAAACAAAATAAAATATTGTTATGGTTGGAAGGTTGTGATGCTAAGACAAACGTGTAAACAACCATAAAAACGTGTTTGTTTTCTACGAATTATTTTGTCATAGGGAACAACTCTTAACTTGGTGATTCAAGGTTTACGATCAATATTTTCAGGACTTAGGAGATAATTTAGAAGAAGTTTTCAGCGGCAATACATTCATCAAGGACAGATGTTTCGGTTTCTCAAGAAGAACTTCACCAGGCTATTTCGGTTCAAGATCTACACCATCACTGGTGAGGAAACTTCTAGAACTGGCAACCTGCTGTTCCAGAGTGGAATATACTGTCTTTCTTTAAATGTCTAACTTTTTTTTTAATCTTGCATTTATCATAAAATAAGAAGATATTTTCACCAACAGTCACTGGATAAGTTAATTTCTGGGTCACTAACATTAAAGGATAACTGAGTGATTCTTGTTACAGACACCATGATGGACATGACACATAAATTAAATAAATTAATTAAATTTATAAATCATGGTGTCACATCAAAGATGGTTCAAAAAATAAGCACTTTGAAAGGAGTCCAATTTTTGAGATTTCGTAAAAATTTTACGAGGTACTTCCCTGTATGAATAAGACCTGAAAAATTGCTACAAATTTGACAGACAATAGACATCCTAAAAATGAATTAAAAAAAATTCACGCAACATCCCCATAGCATGCTTCACAGATTTAAAAAAAGAGATAGTAACAACAACAAAAAGAGAGAAGAAACCAAGCGAAAATAGGATCATAACCCGCTAAGTCACAATTTTTTCTTTCCCATTCTTTCAAATTTTTATGGCCACAGTTTTCACTTAATAATATTAAATACTTGAGTCACACACACATTTTAAGCACAAGAAGCGGAACTATATTCAAATATGTCTCTTGCAGAAAATATTGTTCCCTCTTTATATCTATAGCCATCTTTTTTTGCGTCCACAGTCGTTTGCGGTTCGCAAAACGCGGTCATGAAATTATCTGTTCGTATGACAGAATCTATGAAATTATCTGTTCGTATGACAGAATCTCATTGTATCTAGTCTAATTTGAATCTTGAAACCTTCCCGTATTATTTCCTTAACGGTCCACGAACATTCGCTGGCTCAAAAGCATGCAAACACTTGTGGACAGCGGAACCATTTTCATGTGCCTGTCCGCAGTGGACGATTGTGGACATGAAAAAAGAAGGCTTATCCACATCCTCTTCCTTTTTTTTTTTTAATTTTTTTTTACTTGTTTTCGTGTGCACATTTATGAGTAGGTCAATTTTAAATCACAATGGAAATGTCAATAGGTTAGTACAGATGACGTCTTCTCAGTTTTACATTTTACTGACAAAATCACACTTTTCAAAAAACAAAAAAAGAAGAAAGTAGTAGCAGTAGTAGTAGTAGTAAAATTTGCCGCTCAAACGCAATAGTTTCTTGCTGGTGTTCTACTGCCTGCAAACAACTGGACTGAATAAATAAATAATTAAAAAAAAAAACAGAAAAAGGGAGAAAGTACCAAACAAGAAAACAAGAAACAAACAAAAGGGTGGAGAGAAAGGAAGATTTTGAATGTTGATAGCATTCAAATTTTTAGACCTGTAATTCAGAAGACTAATAGAAACGAAACCTAAAATAATTTGATAACTCGAAAAAAGTTTTCATGCCAGCGTTTTTTTTTTTTAAAATATTTCGGCCGATTTTCAAAACATTAAATTTTGAACTTCACCAAAAATTACAGGTCCAACAGACTCCAAAATTGAAATGAGCTCTTAAAGTCGCAAGTTCATGAGCAATAAGCAGTGGGAGACTAAAAAAAAAAAAAAAAAAAATGAAAAAAAACCTTGGAAAAAAAAAAAAAAATTAATCAAACCTTTATTTCAGTTCCAACTCGGCTCAGGTCAAATTGGTTGTGTTTGACTACACTTCTAAGAAGTTGGTATTTTTTAAAGATATTACTCATAAAGATGCAGCAATCTATATGCGAGTACCTGTAGCTCAAAAATTATGAAGGATTTAATATTAAGGATTTAAGGATTTAATATTTAATCAAGAAAATTAATCAAAAGAGATAGATGGATGGATAAAACAGTTTTTCTTCAATTTGATTGATTTAAAAATGAAGTAAATTAATCAAAATAGATGGATTAGATAGGTAAAACAATTTTTTGTCACTTAGATTCATTTACAAATAAAGTAAATTGATAAAAATAAATAAAAATGATCAAGTAAGGTTTTGGATTCATATTTTGAATCCGATCGGTGGATGCATCAAGAACAGCTTTTCTGAAACTAAGCTAGCCTCATGTGACTCAATGATTTCTATTATTTTTTTTTCTCAGTGATAGTTGCTGATTTCATTAGATTTACTTCTGACAGAAGGGTGTACGAATTTGCATATTTTGAATCCAAAGCCGAATCGGTCTAGATTTAGATTTTTTTTAAAAGAAATAATGAAATGATAGAACTGTGGGATGAATGAACATAAAATTAAACACCAAACAAACAGGAATCAAAACGTAAAATAGAACAGAAAAGATAAATCAAAAAACAAAAGTATTCCTCTTACTGTTCATTACATCATAGAAAATATGTGTGCAGCAGTTTAAAATAACTGTTCTTATATTTTCATTGTGCGGATTTGGGTTCGGAGTCAGAGAAATTTGACTTAAAGATTCGGATTCAAAATGAAAACAATTGGATTCGATCACCCCTACTTCTGACTAATTGAGAACTGATAGAAAGGATAAAGATTCATTCTCTAAAGTGTTGAGAAATAATTTGAGATTAAAGAAATATGCCTGGGCAGCATTTTTACGTCATACTAACATTTGTGTTATATACTGTTGATGAGGAAAGCACGGGAATATTTCAGAAATTAAATAATTGGCGAAAAAGCGACGAAACATGAAGAGCAGATTATTGTTCATGAGATTGATTTGCTAATGACTGAAGAGACAGAAATATTAGAGCTCTTGACTCCTAGATATAAGACAGCAAACAAAGTCTGAAAGACTATCTGAGGCGGTGGAAGGACCAAGTTAATCATCGAGCGCACTTATGCTGTCCGAGTCGTTTCCAGAGACAATGGAGGCATCACTGGAAATACTTTCTTCACTACTCCAACCACTGTTGTGAGAAGAGCGCGGCTGTAACATGAAGCCGACCATATTTGAAATGTCTTGAATTTCTTCCAGGGAAAAGGCTGGAATAGAGATAACAAAAGAATTTGGAATTAGTAGTGGTGGTAGTCTGCTGTAATTAAAACGAAATGCATAGAAAGATGGAGATAGATAAAAAGTTTACCACCTTGAAGTCCCTATATACTATAAGAGTTGTGTCATGACATATTCTTGTTCTTCAAAAAGGAAGGAGAAGAAACGAATGGAAGAGCGATGGCACTGTTGCCGCTATTTCAAATAGGTTCTGGTTAGGTTCCGATTCTAAACAATAATCGTTATTATTATTGTGTAGCGCGTAGGCAGAAGAAAAAAAAAACAATAATCACAGCGGTCGTGGTACTGTAAATGTGTGAAATGAGCAAAGTGAATGGTGAACAGAACTTTCCGCCATTTGCATTTTGCCTCTTAACCCTTTGCCTGCTGGGTTAGGAATTCAGGTGCAGCCACCCCCCAGCTGAGTTAGGAATCAAAAATTATGCAAATTCGATCATTTTCAGATGGCCAAAAATCATTAGAAAAAAAAAACAAAAAAAATCATCCAAAATCATATTTGTTGATATACCCATTGCCTGCTACGAACGAGTATACTCGCTGCAAAAAATCCGTACCCCTGAGGCAAGCGCGATACCGACAAACTTAGGTTAACTTGGTTTCATCAGCTGAGCAGAAGCAAAACATGCAGAGAAGAAACATATTTTAAAATCAAGGGGCAACGCATTCTATCGGAAACACTTGTAACTTGTAGTTCGTATCTTCTCCGACAGAATGCGTACCTGTAGTCTGATGTTTAGTTCAATCGCAACAGCGCTACCGTCGGAAATTCAATGGAAGTCACGAATGCGAGTATACTCGGGCGTAGCTTTGAGGAACGGTTTTTTTTCCGCGAGTATACTCGTTCGTAGCAGGCAAAGGGTTAAAGACTTCTGTGAGCTCCTAAAATTGAAACAATCAGAAATAGATTCCGACATGGCGCAGCCCTCATAATATACATATAGGAACTTTATTCCACCCTAGCTACCGGCTTAACTCTTATAGACTGATTTAGAGCAACATCACCAGAATAATTGGATTTGAATGAATGTCTTGTTTCACTTGCTCTCACACGGTTTTCCGCAAGAAATTGGATTCAAATGCAAATTTACGCTAGTTAACAACCCCAGGCATTTTCTTGAATCATAAATTAGACACCATTAAATTCCACATACCTTACAGAGTAACTGTGCTTCAACAACATTTTTGAAACGTCGCGCATTAATTACAACGACAGTTATATCAAGGAAAGTCCTTTGTTAAGTCCTTGTCTCAGTCATAGTTTCTTATCGGCACAGAATTCTAAGATATGAGCTCATTGGCACCATCACACCACGTCTTATATCTCAAGCAAGCTTAACTATGAAAGGAGGTTAGGATGATTCAGTGTCATGGCAATATTATGCCCATAAAAAACCGTGAGTAAGACCTTCCGAGATATACTTGTGATTATAGATTCACCTGTGATCTTTCATGAATTAAGTTGGAGAGAAAAGAAAATGAAAGGGACGTAGAATCAAATGGTGCAATACAATTTAAGAGAACTGGTTGCTTACTAGCATGAATTTGCTTCCAAAATGTGGATCTAATTTCTTATGGGTAACTCCAGGAGAGTGAACAAGATAGAAAAATTGTTTGGATCCAATTTGGATTGTGACATCATCACTAAATCGATCTATGCCAGTGTCTACCAGCAAACAATAAACCTGTGTTGAAGGAGAAAACAGGCACAAAAGATAGGTAAGAGCACGTTGGAATTCGTGCAGCCCCGACCCCCGCCTTGTGCTAAAAAGTTAGAAATTGAAAAATCGAGGAGTCAATGGGAGTGGAAAAAGATGCCATCAGAGGGATAACAAAAAGTTTAAGTTCAAGCTGGGCTAGACATAAGGCAAAGATACCAGAGGAAAAAGTGAGAAACGAACAGCGAAAAGAATACAAGTGACAAGTGGTAGTGGAAGGAAACCAAGGAGCTGGAAAGATTGTTACGTTGCGGCTCAGAAATTCAAATAAACTGCGCTAGCAGTTGTCAGCTTGGCAAGTATTTGACAGTTGCAGAGACTTAGGTGCCATGCTTTTGGTATCTTCTTTTGTTTGAACACTCTACACAAACTAAATACGAATGAGCATCCTCCAGCTGAGGTGGATGACGCTGATTGGTCCAACATAGGATAAAGCTGTTGTCAACAAATCAGCGATCACAAGAGTGTTTCGAAGGTTGCTGGGTGCTCCCTCTGTCCGCTAAGTCAGTTCAGTTTGTCGTTTCGCATGTTAATCAAAGTAGGACCTATGGCCAAACCTGTCAAACTTCAGCTGAATGAGGGCAACGCTACGAGATGAAATGGAAAGGTGGCTGGAAACACTTAGTTCAAGGGTGTGCAGAAGGAGGACCAAAGCAGGACACTGCGTAAAAATGTTGCCGGCTGCACAACTCAAAAAATATCCTTGTCCATAATTAAGTAAATGACAAATTCAATTATCAAGAGCTTTATCTTACCAAAAGAAGAGGATTTCACAGGACATTGATAGAAAGCAAAAGTTTCTTGTTAGAATCTCGATCTGATTCTCATTTTTACAGGCTATTGCGCCACCTAACGAGGGGGGGGGTGGAGTTTGTGCAGTTACAGACCTCTTCTTCAGAAGACATTTGCAGCTCCACACAGACGCAGCAGGGTTCACGGGTCCAGAAATTCAGCTTAAACACCCAAAACCAAGTCCCCATTGACTCAGGTTAGTAAACCAAGGTTTGGCATACCACCATGGCCCTAGTGTATAAAAGAAAAAAAATTACAAACTTACCATGTCCATGTTCATCCCAAAGGCAGTGAGTGAAACATCTGATAGGAGTAGGCTGTGGTAAAAAATAGAAACTCAAGATGGAGGGATGAAGGGTTCTCACTAGTTTTGCCTCCTGATGTGCTGGTCTCCAAGATTTTGGCGGACTTGGAGACTGTTTGACATCATGTAAAGGACTATATCCTTCTAGCCAACATTCTCCTGTCTCTGAGCTCCATGTAAAAAGGCATTTAACTTCGAAAAAGAGCCTTGGATCTTGGGTTTCCCTTATTTTCCGCCGTTTATAGAAGGATGCTTTACTTTCGTCCTCATTCAAGGATTCTGCATTGAGCCACATGCATAGAACAAGAAGAATGTCACCATTCAGAGGGCAAACATCTACAATTTCCACATCATAATCGTTGCAGAACCAAAACTTGAAACCTTCGCACCGACAAATAATATCAGCTACTTTGGAGCAGAATTGTTCAATATCACAACTAACTTGGCGGACAGTGCAAACTGGTACGTTCAATCTGCCTGCTTTCTGATTCGAGATCATTTCCATTTGGCTGTAACCTGATCCATGCACAGAAACTGCTAGAGCGCAGTCACCAATTGTGCCTTGTTCATCATCCTCTATGTCAGTGATTGTTGATATTATTTCCTCATCCACTTCCATGAATTTTCTATCAAACTTTACAGAGCTCCCGGGAATCAATTGTCTCCCAAAGATACGATCCATTTTCCCTTCAGGTACAGGTTTACTCGATGCAACACTTGGTTTACTTCTATCCATACAACATTTCATTCTTTTCACCGATTCTTCATCTTTCAAACATCGTGATTCGTCACACTTCTTGGAGTTTTGATTCTGCTGTCTTAAAACAACTCTCACTGAGGACTGACTTTTTGACACATCGTCACTATTGCATCCAACGTCAGTTTTCTCACAGTTGCTGACTTTTACAGTATTCTCTAAATTTGATTGAAGACTCGCATAACTCGGAGGATAACACTTGTGATTCGATAAATTTTTGACTGAATTTGATTTATGAAAGACACGATTATTAGAGTTGAAGTTTGATAAAGTAGTCTGCTGAGAAGCAACAGTACCAGGAATATTGTCTAAGAACGACTTTATTGCATCCGACCTTGATTCACAGCTAGCGACAAATTTGTCCGAAATTTCTGACCTTGGCGATAAAGTGTCTAATGACTCCCAATCTGCTATGATTGAATTCACATCGGACACTTCATTTTCCATAGGAAAATCAGTTTTTATCGAGAGCTCAGAGAAACAACCCTCAAGAATTTTTCTTGGTGTGGTTGCACACTTATGAGAGGTATTATTCAAAGCCTTTGAATCGTTACTTATTTCTTCCGAGACAGAGGCTATTTTCACTTTTTCACTACTTTCACTAGTTACTTCGTTGATTTGAGCATTATTAGAAAGCACAGCCGAATTGGTTTCATCCCCTGGTACATTACTTGGAGAAACATCAGTCTTCATGAGTAATAGATCATTACTTGGATTAGAGTTTTTTATTATTTGCAATTTCCTGCAAACTTTTCTCGAGAGAACAAAGTCGGATTCTTTTTCCGTATGTGCAAGGTCATTATCACAGTGTAAATGCTCATTGTCGGTTGATGATTCAGATTTTGTTTTGCCTCTCTCACTAGAATGATGATAAAGGGATTGTCTAACAATCGGCTGCACATTTTCAGTGTCTCTCACATCATCCTCCGTATGAAACTCGTACATTTTATCCGCTAGGCGGCGTCTACGAAACCACTTAAACTTGATGTTACAGCCATCATCAGACTCTTCGAATGCATAAACCTAGCAACAGAAAAAAGGATCAGATTAAGAGCTGCTTTAAGGGGATACCTTTCAGAAAAATTGTGAAGTAAGAATGATAAAACACTATTCACTGATCATTATATTGACAATAGTACGATATTAAACCAAATAAAGCTTCAAATAACTTACAAAATTATAAACAGGGAGTAGTTTTAAAGTACTACCAAGAGGGCGTCGGTTTGTTCTCACCAGTTTCTCACCGAAGATTGCAGTGAAAAGGTTACAGAATTTTATGATGATGATGCAACTGTCGAGCATTTTTCGTGAACATGCAAAGAGCCGCAAGTTTGTCACATAAAACTTGTACTGCTCTAAGTCTTAGTGATATAATATCTTTGGTTTTGTTACAACTGATTCTTTGCGGTTTTTTAACTTGATGTTTTCTTTTAGACAGACAGTTAAACTTACTTTTTCAGCTTGATCTAATATAGTTCTTCTCCACACTTTGGTTTTATTAGGAACTGGTTTCATTGCAAGTTTAGGCATTCTGGCACACCACATTTGAGAATTGGTTCCTGAGGGGCAGACATATTCTTTGGGCACAGGCGACTTCATCTGGAATTGTAAAAGGAAAATGAAACAATTGCTAGTCTCTCCCCACGCTATCTTAAGGTGATTCCAGGCGAAACTTTTCTAAATTTCAATCTGATGGATAGCGCCACTGGTCGCTTTTCAGAAAAGTCGTGTTTTTGGCTTTTTAACCCATTGCCATGTATAGACGAGTCTGACTCGCCCTTAGTTTCCCGGGACAAATATGCATAGACTAGTCTCCGTCCAGTTACTAAGCAACCTATTAACGTTGTAGTTCTCCGTTTTCCCAGAGATGGCACCACGGACATTGATCAAGGTGTAATCAGAGACACGGTAGCCAACTTTTTACAGTTTTTTCTTTCTTCTTACGTTGGTAAAACTGATATTAGTCGTAGCAACTTAACCTCAAAATTCTCTCGAATTCTGTAAACAAATACAAGCCCTTGTGTCGCTGTTACCAATTTTATGTATACATCTTATTTTCAAGTAAAAAAATCAAAAAAATTAAAAGAAAAACGAAGAAACCTCAAAAAATTAGCAGAAAAACAGTTGGGAACTAGGAATAACAACTACTATAAGAATGGGCGTTTTACCCTAATATTTCATATGTATTTTCTACACAAGTCGGGGGGGGAAAAAAATGAAAAAAAAAAATCACAAAAATAGGCTGGGGAACTGTTGGAAACTGAAAATAACATCAAATCTCAGCATGAGCTTTTTACTGGAAAATTAATTAGTATTTCTGGGTGCGGCAGGCTAAAATTAATTCACGTGTCAATGGGTTAAACTGGAACCGTAGATGAAACGCAAAATCCAATAACGTCTGCTACCGCAAAATTTTTTTATGGATTTTTCAAGCCCAAAACAAGCAAAATTGGTTATAGGATTGAAGCCATAAATTATGAAAATCATTTCGCCATAAGCTTAGTGAGTGAGAGTGAGTGAGTGCAAGTGATAATATGTCTATCTCTTGCACTCATTGAGGCTTATGTGAATTTTTGTATTTCATAATTTCCGGCTTTACTTTTGAGTCTTTCAGCTTGAAACTTTCAGGGTATCTTCCTGAAGTATGCTCACAGGTGCTGACATTCCTCAAATTTGTGTTTTTAGCGTGACTTTGTCAATCTTAGCCAAAAACTGTTAACTTTTTGAGCAGCACGACGTGGTGTCTACAGCTGGAACTAATCGACCCTGGAATCATCTTAAGCCTTTGAAGTTCAAGTTAGGAATGATGGACAGCTACCACTGGCCACGTTAGTTTTTTAGAATGGGTCAATACAGAGTTTTAAAAGTAATTTCACTGAAAAGTACCACGTCATCAAATCGGAAATCAGGTTTTTTGATTTACACAATGAGTCAAGTAATGTTACGAGATAGTTTTGAATAATATTTATCTTGGAAGAATATGTACTTTGATTAAATGAAATTAATGCTTTTAGAGAACCATCTTCAGAGGGAAAGAAGCGATTTTTACCGACTCCTACACCAAATTTTACCGAATCGTTCATTTCACAGCAATTTTTACACATTTCTCCGGATTTCTACTGTTATTTGCCCAGCAAGTGTACTTAAGCTTGGAAACCTGAAAAAGCCTGATTCCGCTTTTCACACGTGCAACCAGGGAGTCATGACTGGAACTCTAATCACGGTTGAAGTGATAATTTTAAAAATTTTGCTGCAGTTTGCAGCCGCAAAATTTTCCAAGCTCTAGAAATGGAGTCAACTAATTTCTTCTTAGAACCAAAATAGAACTATAATTATTTCAATTTCTACACTGCTCATTCAGGTTTTTGGTTCTTGTTCTTAGAAAAATGATACACTCTTTTCAGCTCCTACCTCATTACTTCTTTATCAGAACCTCAATCATAAAATTTCTTGGAGGTAAAAAAATTTGCAAAAATCATACCTGAAAACGATCCAATTTATTTTCATCATTCTCATCTGTCACGTGACAACTAACATTTGATGTGACTCCGTATTTGAATGGGAGGACATAGTCGTAACCATTTTTCTCTAAATTTGCGCCTAGCCTGTAGAAAAGAGAGCAAATGGAATGGCGTTCTGAAAACTGAAATTTATTAGACCACAAGAGCATAGAACAGTTAGAAAATGGGTCTGTAGTAAACTTTTGCTATGGCTATAGAGAGGATTTAGTCGGGAATAAGTTCACTTGAGAATATCATTGGAAGCATCAGAAAGTTCCAAAATCAACTCATAAACTCAATAAATGCATTTAACAAAATTGCAAAATATTGGTCAAATGAGTTGGTCACAATGGAGGACTCCCATCTAATCGCGGCTTTCTGAGCTTTCTGAGAAAAGAGATTCATCATAGAAGAAGCTGCAATTAGAAGCGATTCCCCAATTGTGACCCTCTCATTCAACCGCCATATTAAAATTTTCTTAAATGCATTTATATTGAGTTTGAGAGTCACTTTTGGGACTTTCTGAAGCTCCCAATAGTATTTTCATGCAATTTTACTAATGAACAGACCCTTAGTAATGATGTGGCAAAATTTTGCAACAAACGCATTAAAACTAAATACAGTAAAAGCTCGATGTGTCGGATCGTCTTCGGACTGCAGCTTTTATCCGACTTAACGAAAGTCCGACTCATGAAAATTACGTCCGAGTCGGATTTTTCTCCAAAAAATCCGACTCAGCGCGAAGTTTCCCGAAAAAACCAGTAATTTCTTGGCGATTTCGTACTCAATACTTAATACTTGTGTCAGCAATTCGGATGTGGAAAAAGAGGATTTGCCGCTTAACTAAACAAACTCCCGAGGGGTGTCTTATCAATTTTACCACGAAGCAATAGAGACTCTTCGTTGCGACACGATGACTACCGCCTGCCGCTGAACCGGCGCCTCGAGCACGACAGCGGCTCGCGGCTGAGTCTGGTTGGCGCTGGAGGTGCCTGAAGGAATTGGTCTTTTCGGACGCAGCATCTAGTATGAAGGAGAGGGGGGAGGTATCACACTATCACACATCACACCGACGCAAGAGATTTTCTCGTGTCGTTGATGAATCATATGGTCTGCTGAACTCTGCATTTTTTTTGTTTACTTTTCACCGACTCCTCACCCCTCCCCCTTTTTCTTCTCCTTAGTCTTCAAGAGTGCCGTGTCGCGCCAAGACTTTGGTGTCGCGTGCCATTCTCCCTTTGTTCCGATCAGTTTCCTCATCTTGTCACCCTGTCGTATTTTGTCTTCCGTTTCCGGCTACAAGTGGCATAATGATGCCACCATGGCAACACTGCTAGGCCCAAAAAAGTCGGTTCTTTCCGGGACCAAAGACTTCTAATCCTCAAAGTCTTTTACGTCCGAGACTTGCGAAGGGTGTACGAGGACAAGGTACGAGGAGTGCTACATAACCTCAATATTGAGCGAACGTTTGCCGACCGTACGTTTACATAGCACGTACCTCTTGCTTAGCGACTTAGCGAGGGCTCAACATTTTTTTGGCCCTGTAGCATGGAGTCGTCTTTAATTAAATGCCGATCGTATTGGAAACTCTCCTCGGGGTCCTTGCAGTGGTATCACTCCCTGCCACACCGCGAAGTCGGCGTGTGGTAGAGATGAAAGGTGGGTCGGCTGGTTTGTTTTATGACATAAACACGCACACAAAAACTTGAACTCGGCAATCTGTTCTTGGACTTTCTTTTATTCATTTATCTGCAATTTTGTCCGACTCAACAAAAAAAAAAGTCATCTCGGGACCAGAAAAAAATCCAAGACAAGCGAAATTCCGACTCTGAAAAATCCGACTTATGCCGACGTTTTTAACATTGGTCTTGTGGGGCAATTCAAGGGACCGGGGAAAAAAATCCGACTCAGCGAAAAATCCGAGTAACTGAGCGTCCGACACAGCGAGCTTTTACTGTAACTGTCAAATATTTTATCAGATTTTGAGAAAAACTTCAACTTAGAGAGAACCTTTACAATAGAATATTTTATCATTTCATCTAAGATTGCATACTTCTCTGGCAAATGACATTTTTACTGAAAAAATCAACAACTGGACTGAATAAAAAAAGAAGAGGTAGGAAAGACAAACAAAGTATTCTCAAAACAAAGGATAGGAAAGAGGGGAGTAACAGCGACCTGCCAGGGACTCTCAAAATTCGGAAGGAAGTACCTAGAGCACTCAAGGAGTAAAAGTGCTCGCTCCAAATATATTTTTTTCTCTCCCTTTTCTCAAATGAAACATTACTCCACTCTCTATTTTTTTGCTATAAATAAATAAATAAATACATAAAGGAACTTCGTACTTGTGTTCAACAGATGCGTTAATTATGGTATCACAGTCGCTTGTTGGAGGTGGAGCTGAGATTGGTGATGGATGATCAAGATCAACAGATAGCACATGTAGAAAGACTCCCGTGTTAAATACTATGCGGTTGGGAGCTTTCAGACTTATTGATAGATCTAATGAGGGGTTTGGACTTGACAAATTGAATGACGAGTGAACAGTTAGACCATGATTCACGCAACGCAAACTAATGCAGCTGTCCCAGTTGGCAGCAAAATCTGTGAACCAAAATCAAATTTTCATTGGATAAATCACACGATACAAAATAGGAGGCTGTCTTAAGGAGATTGTGAACCTTATTTTGGCATGAATGAGTTAGTTGCACTATCTATAAAAGCAGTTCTTTAAACTTAAATCTCACAGAGTTTTTCATCTGGGTTTAAAACTGTCATTCGATATTGAATTAAGTCAAAAAGTCTATTTAATTTAGATGACTGTTGGTACTGCACACCTTCTTACCCATAGATAGTTTAAAAATAAGTGTCACAAGGTTTCGTGAAAGTCTCAACATTAACAGCATAGTTTACTAATTGACACGTATTGCAGGGCAATTGCTAATATCCAATTACAATACTGGCTGTTAGGTAAATTATGCAGTGTAAGTAGAGAATTTCACAAAACCTTGCGGCACTTATCTTCAAGATTTTCATGGTAGACATGCTAGATCTCACGCATTTTGAGTTTCGGATTGACTGGTTGTGACAGGTATTGGTGCCGGCTTTCAAAATGCATTAAAAGACATCGGTGAGAAGTTCGTCAGTGACAAGTCTTAGATATTTGCTGAACAACAGCTCACCAATCCGTTCTGATGCGTTTCGGAAGCAGGCACCCATACTTGTCACAACCAGTCCACCTGATACTCAAAATGCGTGAGCTCTATCCCAATAATCATCAAGATTTAAAATACGTTGTGAAATAATGCACCCGCCAAAGATAATATTGAACGCAGATTTTTTCTGACCATATAGAATCATCTTAACCCAAAAAACAGCTATTGGAGAAATAGTGATGATGGTATCATCTGGCATACTTACTACATTTACTATGTAGAGGTTGCATCAATTTAGGCATACATTTACAGTTCCCTACAGTACAGACAGCTTTGAGTTTGATTAGAAACATTTTCTAGACTTTTAACTTTAAATGCTGAGGAATTTAATTTAAGATTCCAAGCCATTAATGAAATCACAAGTTATAGTGCAGAGTGATTCTGTGCTTTTACCTTCTTCATTGAAAGACGCTGCAATAAGTTTGCACTGGTAACAACTACGTAAGGCTGGTAGGGTGGTGATAGTAATGAATGCTTTTCTCTCTTCTTCAGGAACGGGTGTATCCGAGTTACTAAAAATAAGAAAGCAATACACTAATAAGATTTCTTGATGAAACATGTAATCTCATGTTTTATTTCTTCCGTTGAACGAGTAGGATATTTTAAAACCAAAGTAAAGTTCAGGGTGTATCTTAGAGATCAAATGAATACTTTTTTCTCCATGAATATAGGTGTGTTTTATAAAGGACCTTCAACAAGTTAGATTCCTAAAGTTTGAAAAAGTTCCATATTTTTTTTTTACGTAGTGTCTACAATTTCCAACCATTGCAGAGGTGGCCAGATTTGGTATACCCCTAGTGATTATAGATTTTTGGGAATTTATTCTTGGGGCGTATACCTGGGAATATTCTAAATCATAAGTGGCGGTAGCCGCCCAGGCCAAGTCAGAAAACGCAACCTGGAGAGCACTGTGAACACTTATTATACTTGCACCAGCTTATTTAGGGCATTGTCATGATTGAGAAATCACTATTTTTAAATGAGTGAACCCAGCTTTTGACTTCATTTCTTAAAATCAGATGAACTAATCTTTTTACCTGCTTATTACCACAAAATTTATGAAATTAATAAATGAATTGAATTTTTGAAGAGTAATACAGATTTGGTCTTGCGTCATTTGTTCCTGACCCTCAACGATGCCCAACTGCACTCCATGATTCAAATTATTTGACAATTTTTATTTCCTCTAAGGATATCAGTTTTTGATACAATTATTAATGTTCCAAGGATGCCATTAATTCTTATTATTATGAGGATCATTTTTATTCATACTGACATTATATCATTATTACTTAAAAAAAAACTGGGAATATTCCCTAATGAGAATTTAATGAGCAAAAAATACTGCCGTGCTAAGGAAGAACGCCATAACTCCACTGCACATGAAATCAAGTAAAACGCGTTCCAAGTTAAATGCATGGCCCTCTCAACCGGTTTCGATTTTGGCACGTTGTTGTGCATAGATCGATTATATGTATCATCACTTGATTTTTGATCGTTGTAAAAGGGTGCCAAGTCAAATATTTTTACTCCAAATAACAAAAGATCAAAGCGCGCGATACACAGATAGAACCGCCGCATCTCCACTCAGCTTGGCTGGAGATTCTGCATTCTGTCCGTGTGCCTGGCGCTTACAGCATTTCTCCTGAGTAAAGGTATTGATTTCAATGTACTTACAGCAGGCAGCCCCTCTATATCTCAGAAACTAATAGAGATAAGTGAATTCTGATTTCACCACGTGAAAGTGCATGTCGAAATTAGACGATTTCTGAGTCCAACTCATTTTTTTTATTTTTGGCGTTTACGGCGTTCTTCCTTAGCAAGGCAGAATAGTCCCAACAGGGAATATTTCCAAACACCAGAACTCTTCATACTCCCTGATTTTTAACATGAAGCTCAACAGTCAACTTATTAACTTCTGACAATTTTATTTTTATGACTAATTTAAGAGGGATTTTTGACAGACCTAAAAGCTTTGACATAAATTATACGAAGTCCATATGAATTTGTTAAAATTTGAAAGCATTTTTAATTTTTTTTTGATACAACAAATGGTTTTAGCAAGAACTAGACTTGAGGAGTGAAACCCCCTGATAACAACTGTGCGGGCAGGTTGAGGAGAACAATGAAATGGTGGGTCAAAAGTTGTGAAGCTGGAATACCATGCACAGAGGCTTCCCTCAACCAGCCGACAGAAAAGGTATCATTGAGTTTCAACTCAGCAAGTTCAGTTTTTGTGATTTTGTCAAAACCACGCGCTGAATCAAAATAATGAAAGAGACAGCTCCCCTTCAATTTTTCTGCGTAGAATTCGTAATGACAGCATAACATTCTGTCCATCAAAACATTCAGGTCCCCTAAAAATCCCTCTTAATCCTACCATAAGAACTTTTCAAGCGTACAAATGAGCTTTAATAGTGAAGTAGTAGTGTAGTAAAGTACAGTCGCACAAAATATTTGTTCATTATACTGGTACTGGTATTTCACAGCAAACAACTGGACTGATCAAGTTGACAAATGAGCTTAACGTTAAAAATTAGGAGTTTGCCAAAGTTGGTCACAATTTGTTTGAAATTAAAAAAAAAGTAAGTAGTAGTAGTAGTAAAGTACAGCCGCCCAAACACAGTGGTTTGTTATGCTGATATTTCACAGTGAACGACTGGTCTGCATGAAAAAGAAGGGGTAGGAAAGACAATCAAAGTCTTCTCATAATGAAAAAAAAAAAAAAAAAACACATCAAGTCTTTGGGGGTCTCTAACTTGAGGGGGTCCATTTTAAGACCTGGCTTCAAAGAGAAAAAAGTATTTTTGGGCCTCTAGAAAACGCTTCAAATTTTTGGATTTATTTTTGTTTGTTTGTTCCCCCCCCCCCCATAGGTTTGGAAACACCCTGTAGAAGCCTTATGAAGAGAAATTCTTTAGTCAACAGTAGAATTTGATAAACTTGAAAAAGAAGGACTTGATTATCCAATGAAATAAGAGCTTATTGCTTGGACCTTCTCATAATTGTTATTACCTCATAATTACCATTAAGGCTTAAGGATGATAGTGAAACATTAATCTTGATAAAAACCTCTGATCACCGATCATAGTTTATCAATCTTCTATTTCCTGGACCCATCCTAAAAGTCAACTCCTTCCAAATTGATAAAAAAGATTAAAGAAAGAGTTTCTTCAACATAAAAGTTTGGACAAAGGAATGTTTTAGAATCTGATTGGTCAAAATGTCAGTTACCATGCTGATGAGAAGGTTTATAAAAACATCAGTGTAATGGAATAAAATGAAAAACTTGCTTCCTTCAGCTTGAATTGAGTCTCTGCTACGATTGAGCTATCCCAGAGTGTCTGGTGGAGTCTTAAAATGAAAAAAGTCTCTATTTGTCAATGTATTTTTGTTACCAGACTCAAAAATTAAGAATTTAGTATGAAAAGTTAGTCCAAAGGTCAGTCTGAAATTCTTAAGCTGGATAGGGAAAAATTCTGAATGAGTCTATTGCAAACTTACGCTTCAGCATTATGAAAGGTCGGACGCTGAGTAAAATTGAGAGAAAATCATAATGCAAGCATCAAAAAGTCTCAAAATCCACTCATAAACTCACGAAAGGATTTTCAGGAGAAATCCAAGATGGCAGTCAACTGAATGTTGCAGTGGGGGAGTCCCATCCAATTGCAGCTTTCTGCATAACTTTCTCTTTCTCTTTTCTCAGCATAGAAAGTTGCAATTAGATACTCCCTCATTGTGACCCCTTTATTTTATCACCATTTTGAAATTTTGCTAAGAAACATTTATTGAATTTGTGAGTAAATTTCAGAACTTTTTGATGCTCCCAAAGCTACTTCTTAAGCTATTTTACACAAAAATAGACCCTCACTACACGCGCAGCAAAAATTTCCAACGGACCGATTTGAGGCAAACATAACATAGCTGCGAAAGAAGCAAAAAAAAAAGAAATAAAAAGAGAGATAAATGTATCATTAAATAAACTTACTAAAATCCATAAGCCACTAGTTTATCAGGAATCGTAGGCCACTGAGCAATACTTATCGACAAAATATCACGAATTTCAAAATCGCCAAAAAGTTGAACTTCAGCTACTTTCACCGCAGGTACAAATGGACGAAAAGCCCACCAATGAAGAACGTATTTGTACGGTGGAAAACCAAAGTCCGAAGAATTCTGTAAAGGGTTGCCGTTAGTGAAAGAGTAAGTTATCAGGAACTGGCCGCATTGGGTTGTGCCCATCAAAATTTGACTGAAAAATAGAAAAATAAATACATTTTTTAAACTTTTAAAGAATGCACACACTATAGGGACACACACCAAAGAAACCATTACCCTAATGGTTTCGGCTGAGAACAATAGAAAGGCGCAGTAAATTTAACATTACTGAGTTTCACAATTTCTTGATTAATCCCTCAAGAATGAATTTTCTTGCTATCTTTTCTGATTGGATCAGAGGTGCTCTAGAGAGAATAGATGTTTATATTGGTCCTCCTTAAATTAAGGGAAAAATAAGTTGATTACGAATTCAGCCCCAGATGTTTAACAATTGCGAAAGGTGAGGCAAATGTATGCGAGGAATTCTTGCTTATTTTCCTTCTCAACTTAGAAATGACTTTCCAGTTATAGAAAAGTACATAACATCTGGATAGAAACTTTCAACATGGCTGTTTCATGGATTGAATGACAATTTTCAAACTCACTACTTGAGATCTGAACCAAAATGTTGAAATTTTGATGAAAGATTTTATATTCACAGTAATTTGATAATGATTGCTGTTTTAACACTGTTTTACTATTGAGCAATTTTCTCCAGCTGTTTTTTTACTCCAATGCTCTCAGGTGTGGGATGATCTACACAGACAGTTTCTGACAGTTGGGCAGGAGTGAGTCCCCACATCACTCAGAGATTTTTTTCTTTATTGGTTGGTCAAACATATTAGATTGCAGGATAGGCCGAAAACACTGGAGGATTCCCATGAAAAATTAGAGGAGTGCTGTGAGAACAGCTACCCGAATCCCGACTCAATGCGACTTTTTCGAAAAACTTTGCACAGACCGCGATATTCTGGTGTCTTGACAAAGAAGAGATGACTTTAAGATTTTGAAATCTACAACCCTAGTCAATATGACTTCTCCTCAATTTCAATAATTTTGACTGATTTATGTAGAGAAAACCATATGAGCAGAAATGAAGAATAAATGGCAAAAATAGACAACAATAACTGGACAATTTTTTTTTTCATAAACTGTTAGGTATTCATGATACTTACTTTCCAAGATGTAGGACATCTCTCAGATGGAACATAAGACGGTCCGGAATCGCATTGAACAAATACTTTGCTGGTTCTCGGAGATTTTTACAAGATGGCTTGAAATGTCCTGAGATCTAAAAAAAAAGAGAGGAAAAAATGTAGATCAGTAGGAGAGAAGTGGCTCACTTGATAAAATAAGAGTCTTCAATATAATTTGAGGAAAACTTGTCTTTAAATGAAAGAATTGGTCACCTGGGGTAACTTGGCCAGAGATCTGTACTGGCACAATATACAGTGGTTTTGGTCGTCGGTTTTGCTGACTGGCATCCCTTGCTGCTCTGGGCACTGAGCAAGGAAAGACCTACGGTCAAGTTGCATCGGGTGATCTCTTACCTTCTGTCGAGGACCCGGGACAAACTGTTACGGTTCCAGACAGTCCTTCCTTTGAAGGAATTCAGAAGAGGCTCCTGATAGATCCTTTTGCCGCCTCGCCGTTTACTGATGCGCAAGTAAGAATTTTTACCAACTTATCATAAAAAATCAACCCAAAAATGATCTTGTTTTTTCACTTTTTCACACAAAAAAAGTATATCTTCGCATTTCCTGAGCAAATCCCAGCTATGCACAAAACTTTCAAAACATTTGTGTAAAAAGTTTTGAGAGCAGAATTTTGGAAGATAGCAAAAATATAAAATCAACACATGTCATACCTTCATGAGCTCAGCACATCAAACGCAAATCAACTACCAAACTACCAAAATTTTCCTGGAAATCCAAGTCTTTAAAATAATTTTCAATAAGAAAGTTGTTTTTCTACATCTATTATTAGTTATTAAAAATTCACAAGGGAACAAATGATTGAAAATATTATTATGAGTTTTTTAACAATGTATTTGAACACACAAATGTTGAAAATGTCAACTTAATGTCTCTCTTGTTTCCCTTTTCTTCCTGATCACTACTCAAACTTCGGCAACCGGCCGTGATTTTATCGCTATGGCCGCTATGGGCAGCTGCCTTCTTCGCCCTTCTCTAAATCTGGGCCAGCTGATGTAATTGTTGTGCTCTATCCAACTTAGGCAATATTACGCCTCTTGGATGTAATCTTAAGCTTTGCACCTCTCTTCCCAAACACTGACAGGGGCTTTGAAAGAGCCTTCTGAAATCAATATTTTTTTACTCTTGGGAGGCCTAATCAAAGCTCCCTTATGAGTTTTGAAGAAGGGCGTAGCTTTTATTCCCAATAACTACTTATGCTTCATCAGATGGAGACATCCCACCACAAATAGACCAGCTATAAATTATGACGGATTCAACAAACATTTTTAAAAGGCACTGTTACACTACACTTACTCAACTCCTTTGAGAGGAAAGTTTAAGATGTGAACTGAAAGGACTAAGATTTCAATTATCAAATGCCCACTCGAATTAAAACAATAAGAAAGAAGAGAAATGGAGAAAAAATGAGAAATTTGAAGACAAATTTAAAACAGTTTGAGGATGTGGATTAATCAAGCATAAAAGAGGGAATTGATGATCTACCCATTTAAAAATTGCAAGAGATTGATTATATTTGTAAAAAGAATTTGAAGTCCACCAGGATCTGAAGCTGACATTACTCTTAAACTTGTTGACTGCCAACAGACCTTTCAGTACAATTTTCCATGGTGCCAAGGGTTTTTTCTATATTTTTGTTAATTTGAAAAAAAGGAGGGGCGAGGGGAACTCCAGACAAACAACTTCTGTTGTGCATTGCAGACAGAATGCCACACTAGTCCCAAAAACATGGGAAAATGCATTGGTCTACGGTCCCACTGTGCTGAGCAAGTGGATATCGAGAACACCTACTTGTCAAGCCTGACGCGGCAGTCAACAAGTCAAAATAGAGGCTACCTATGGAAAAAAACACACACACGCACAAAGGTATAGTCAGGCATAGGAACTTTTCTTTGAAGGAGTAAAAAAAAAATACATATCAGAGAAGCTGTACAATATCACTTGAAAGTTGCGTGAGCTAGCATCTGAAGGTAACAAAACTCAGCCATTTTTATCGAGAATCCCCCCCCCCCCACTTTTCACAACTATTCCAACATGGTAAAGAGACCACCTCTTCTCCTCCATCTAGCTGAATTCAATGATAATGAGTGAAAATGAGGAAAGAACATCAACTCCTGCTGAGAGAGGTTCTTACTACACCAGTGTTTCTGATAATATCCAAAAGGTTTCCTCTTTTTCTTGAAGAGAGAGCCAAGGAATTTATGCATCAAGCAAAGTCAAACATCTTAATTGTCGGACAGAATTGAGTCTAGGGATTGTTGCTTGAGAGTTGGTGGATGGGAGGCCACTTATTGGATACACAGAGAGTTTAGATAATCGGATTCTGCGCATCTCAAAACTAACAACTCTGCCAAAGGGAGTGGGCTTGGTACCAACAATATAAATCGTTTTTTTTTCATACTTGGTTTTTTTTTTTTTTTTATCAGGTAGCATGTTATGAGAGTGATTCACACCTTAAAAGTCCGATATAATTCCTGATTGTAGTATATTGGGCTTATAAGGTGCGATTTCATTCTTGTAACATGATAACAGTCATCAGCCAACTTTTGAGAAACCATCTCCAGCAGTTTAAAAAACTTTCAGCAAAGGTCCCTTACGACCCCTGAAAATGTTTCCGGGCACTCTACACAATACAGAGTGTTTACGAAGTCCCCCCTCCCCCTATCTAACTTTTGAACGGCTGCAGATAAAAAAACGAAACTTGGGGAATGTTTATACCTTAATAGAAGCTACCTTTTAACCAACCCAGATTTTCTAGGGGCGCCCCTAAGGAAGGGTTTCTCCCCCTAACTCGATATTTTCAAAAGGTAACCCCTATCTTGTGATACATTGTTCGAATGGACGTTACATTTTAAGACTTTTGGCGCAAACTAGAGGTCAATATCATTTTTCGTTTTTGATGTATCGAAGGTCAAAGTTCGATTTGGACTCATTTTCAAAAAGTCATTACTCCCATTCAAAACGGCGGAATTTAGAAAACTGGAAGTCTAAAGTACTCTAAAAAGTGAGTCCTTTGCAGGTGCGGAAATGGTTTTAACATGAATTCAGTGTAAACTTGATTTAAGAGCCCCAACAATTTTTTAAAATTTTGCCCCTCAAAGGGGCTATCTTAAAATTTCCGTAGCGCTACCACTATCAAATGATACATCAATTGAAAAGGCATAAAAAACTGAGCATTGTAGTGCAACTCGGAGATCGATATTATTATTTGCATTTGAGATATCGGATTTTAAAGTTCAATTAAAATCTATCCTAAAAATTTGATATCTCAAATACGAAAAATTATATTGATCGCCGATTTATGCCAAAATGCTCAGTTTTTGATGCTCTAACAATTGATGTATCATTCGATGGTGGTCGCGCTACAGAAATTTTGAGATAGCCCCTTTAAGGGGCAAAATTTTAACAAATTGTTGGGGCTCTAAAATCAAGTTTACACTGAATTTATGTCAAAACCATTTCCGCACCTGCAAAGGACTCACTTTTTAGAGTAATATAGACTTCCAGTTTTTTAAATTCCGACGTTTTGAATGGGAGTAATGATTTTTGGAAAATGAGTCCAAATCAAACTTTGACCTTCGATGTATCAAAAACGAAAAATGATGTTGACCTTTAGTTTGCACCAAAAGTCTTAAAATGTAACGCCCTTTCGAACGGTGTATCACAAGATAGGGGTTGCCTTTTGAAAATATCGAGTTAGGGGGCGAAACCCCTCCTTAGGGGTGCCCCCAAAAAATCTGGGTTGGTCAAAGGGTAGCTTCCATTAAGGTTTTTTAACATTCCCCAAGTTTCATTTTTTATCTGCAACCGTTCAAAAGTTAGATTGGGGGGGGGGGGGAGGCAGGACTTTTTGAACACTCTGTACAGTAAGAATACAACCCCTACAAAGTGAGGTTTCTATCACACCATTTTCCAGTAATGCCCCTCAGACATATTCTTTTCGGGTGGGACTCACACGCCAACTCCACAACTATGAATGCTAGCCAGCTGCCTTTAAATCAGACACACAGTCAGCACTCCACCTCAGTTTTACACACAAACCACAACAGACAAAAACTAGAATCAAAATTGAATTATCTCAAATTCTGATGGATTTCTGAGTATTACTCTTAAGGAGGACTTCAACAGTGCTTTATGAAGAAGGCAAATCTTGGGTGTTTCCCAGAAGATGACCCCAGACCACCATTTACTAGGGGGTTAGAGGATCTACATCTTAACTTCAGATGCAAGGTATATGGAAGAACAGGTATGGACAGGAGGCGGAGCCTATCTCAGGAGGTGACGGCTACGTCACAGATGTTCTAGACGGTCGCGATAAAATTCGCCTACCGTTCCAATCTATCTCACTCACTCTCCCGTGATCCCCATCTCTCGCTACTGCAGTAGGTGACGGCTACGTCATCGCCAAAGCAAGCGTGTCGTCATCATTTGGCGGGAAAACTCGAAAGCCCCTTAAACCCCGCCTCCTGTCCATACCTGTTCTTCCATATACCTTGCTTCAGATGCAGCATGGGAGAGCTCCAAAAGCAGACATGAGAGAGGATGTTGAGGTGCCAGTCTAACCCTGGGTACCTACCCACTACTAATGAGGCTGAATCATCTAATAGCTCACTAAAATCAAGATATGGCTAATTCCTTTAAGCATGGAACACAATGGAACAGATTGTTCTTGATTTAAAAACAATTTAAAAACAGGTTTGATCTACATGACTGTATGATGTTTCTGATTCCATTTTTGAACTGCGCTATTTATTTGTTTTTCATGTCAACTTTTGTGGAGAGGCGTTTATAATTTGTTTTCTGAAATGGAACTTGCGCCATTAGTGAGTCAACTGGTCACGGAACTCATGATTCGAGCGGAACTGAGAGATTATAGGTTATATGTCAGTGAACCACAAGTAACCTCGATTGGTAGACTAACTTGTCGGTGTGGTTATTGTGCTCTATTTCGTAAAAACTGCAGTAAAACTGTAGTTTCATCGTGTTCCAATTAAAAAAAATAGCCTGTAGCAGCATGTTTCCAAAGCTGACGTCCTTAATTTCTGAGGGAAGCAATGTCAAGATGATGCGTGAACCACTACAAACACAAATTATAAAACTTATCGGCTGGAAAGACTGGAACTAAAAAAAATATGAAACAGCTGATTTCAAACAATACTAGTGAAACAAAGATGATTTCAGAAATGAATGGGAGAATTATAAGATACAGGGGTGATTTTACGGTAAGTCAGAAGTACTTTAGATCATATTACTTCCAAAAGTAAAAGGCATACAATTCGTAAGGTGACTGATAAGACGAGCAGCCAACTTTACAAGTTTCAATGGCAGGTTCCAAAAGTTAACGATGATAAACAAGTATACCCAGGACTGAGCAACTACCCTCTGAGGCGTAAATAAATCATGCAAACGCAGCATATTTCACAAGTTCAAAGGGGAATAATGTCTCAAATCAGTGCTTTGTTAAATAGAAAATAATGGGGTTTCAGAGTGATAGGGAGATGAAAGGAACTAGAATAAAAGCACAGTTCTGAAGATGATTAGTCAAGGAAAAATTCATTGTTATTTCATTATGTCAGTAGTATGTATCTCATTCAATTTGACAGAAAATATAGATTCCACAGAGGAGGATAGGTAAAACAAAAGATATTGACGATTCCAAAGAAACAAAAGTTTGCATCCCGTTTCGAAAGTGAATAGTTACCTCGCGATTTCGAAGTTTCTTCAGCAAATTTACATGATTGACATTTTTCTTGTCGATATTCATCGTTTTACCACATTGAAAGGCAAATGAATTGTAAGTTTGAAACTCGGGCTCAGAAAAACCACCTTCGAGACAAAGTAAAAGCTATCTTTCTTAAAACTCCATTCCGCACAGATTCAATTTTTTAAATGGCTACGGAGCCTTTCCGAACTTTTTGGTCATTAGGACTCCGTGCAGCACCTCGGAAGCTGTCAAAAACCTGAGTAGGAGTTCCTCTTGATTCGATACTATCCATCTAGGATCTATCCTTTACCATCAAGCTTGGTCGTCAAAATTGGGGCTGCAAATCGCAATAAATTAGTTGCAAACCGTCTGAGATACAGAACTAGATCGGACGTAAAGAGAGATAGAGGATTAAAACGAGAAAGAATAGTATTACTGGGGGATGAACGGGACAAGAATTACTCTCGGAATGCACACCATGAATCAGAACTCAGAAGCCACTCTACTACAAACTACAACACAACTACATTCACATGAAAACAAGAATGATACGTGAATAAAAAATCGACGAGTTCGATCGTTTTCACAGGTTTAAATGGACCGAATGCAATGTTACCAAATTTTACGCAACGCCACGAACTTTTTCCATCGCCACGCTTGTATTCCGCACACCCCGAAATAATTTTCTGACAAATCCGGCAGCTACGCATGTAACGCTAAATTTTGAGGTTATGTTTATATTTTAGTAAGAAGTATTATATTGGTCCACGAAAAACGCTTGTAATCATATCTATTATATCTCAAAAAATTATTTTGAGGTAGCCACATATCTCAATTTTCTCACTGCTTCAGTGCTTTACTTCTTCACATAAGTTTCACGATGGATTGCTCTAGTAAGATACTTCGAATTCTGTTTTCTCATTTTCATTACTTTCCTAAAATCTTTTATGCTGCTCCCAACTCCATTGATGTCTCTCCAGAGAGATAATGTTCTAGCTGTCTGTTCAAAAAATTTCTTTTGTGCAGAATTCACGTTTTTTCTTGTGCTTCAATCATCATGATTATTTTAAATTTAATCCTTCCTAGTGACCATTCAATTGAGCCTCTCATCCATGTTTGCAGTAAAGCCGACAAACTGATTTGTCTTGGCGGGTTTTATATCCTTTATGTTTTGGTACTATTCCTTTCTTGAGCCTGACTCCAAATACTGCCTCATTTCTTTCTGAGCTGGGATTGTAAGGGGGGGGGGTCACTACTAAGATCTTATTGCAAGTGGTTTGACGTTTAGTGTACTTCTACCGTAGCAGGGGCATTTTTAGCATAGGAATTTGATTATTAATATTTAGCTACCGATAATGCAGGGAGACAAATTTATGAGCAGTTCTATCTGAAGAAACCGCTATACATTTATTTATTTGAATTCCATCCCTTATTCAATAAATTCTAATTCAATTATTAAAAAGTTAACTTTTTGCTCACCAACTGCTCACTAAGTAATGCGTCTTAATACAATATTGTCAAATTCTGATTCTCAAAAGGCATTTGTACCAATAGGTCTTTTACCTATTTTGCTTCAGCAAAAGGAAGAATGTATTCCCATAGATTGCTTCAGCAAAAGAGAGAATGTGTTCCCTTAGAATTCAACCAGAAATTACCGATGAAGCCACTAAGAATCTTGAAATTCCACTCCCAAAGTCACTTCAGTATGCCCTTTTAAAATCTGATAATTTGAACATCTCAAGTGTAATTTCTAAAGCAAGCAAAGAAGCAAATGCTGTAGTTTTCACCTAGTCCAGACATTGTTAGCGCTGATATCCAATTCAAGATTTTTTGTCTTTTGCTGCCAAGACTTTTAGTCATGAATTAATTAATATCTATCTATTCACGTTCCGTAACTACTCTGCAACGTGTACTTGTCTCATGTACGTATCTACTGAGAGAAAAATATTTACTTAAATGAATGATTGAATATGTACTACTGAAAACAATGATATTCAATATGATATTCAATATATAATGATATTCAATATTCAATCAATGATTTTCAATATTGTTGAAACCAGAAATAATGCCATTGTGCACCGTCCCTAGCAAAGGCATTCCAGCACACATTATCCTGGTTCATTTTTGAACCCATTAGGTAATGTAGCAAGTTTCAAACTATATTTGGTGTAACTAGCTGCTGAAATATCCTGATTTTCCTGGAAATGTTCTCATTTTTGCATACTGGCCTTAAATATTCTAATGTTTGCCCTTTTTCCCCAAAAAATTTTTTTTAAATTTTTTTAAGTACTTTGAAGTAAAACTTAAGTACTTACAGTAAGATTAACCTTGTCTGTGTGGGTACTGAAGTAGAAACACAAGTTTAGACCAGTTAAAGATTCATCTTCCTAGAATTCTATTTGTGAAAAGAAAGGGTAATTTTTCACTAATTTCTTTGAAAAATGAACACAGACTCAGAAGCAATTTAGCACATCTTCAGACGTCAAAATTTGGCAACTGATCCTTCACTTTTTAATCCATGCAGCTCAAAAAAAAGAAATTTAGAATGAAAAAAAAGACAGAATTTCTGTGGACAAGCAAGACAGAAATCCCCAGTTTTTTTTTTTTTTTTTTACTATTAATCTCTTTTTTTGAGTACAATGTTCTAACGCTTGTTTAGTGCAGCGTTCTGTTTTAACGACATCTTACGTAGGTGTTGTAGCACCGCGCCATAACCACTAGAGTTGTGTTGTTGGGATATGCCAATCAATTCTCTAGAAGAGGCACACATACTTCACATGTGAGGGCGACTTAATGGGTCTCCAATAAGCATGAGGATACAGATCGTAAACAAATGAGTTTTCCAAAGAGTTACCAAGATGGAGAACAGAGTTGTCTCATTGTGGTGAAGGAGCAGTTACTAAAGTTGTGATGACTAGTTCAGAGAAAGAAGTGAAAAGTGTATAGGAGTTATTAAGAGAGTGAATTGTTAATCGTAGAGAGATGAGTTACACAGATTTACAGATAGTTGAGAAGAGAAGGGGGGGGGGGGGGAGTGGAGTAACCAACACACTTGTATGGAGAACTGAAGAACAATATAGAGAGGGGAGTAATATCCTGAAAAACTATGAGAAAAAAAATCCATACATCTAGAGCACTCTATCTCCTTGTGTGCTTTAGGTGCATCCTTCCCATTCTTGAGAGTGTCTGGTAGGTTGCTGTATCTCTCCTCTTTCCCATCCTTTGTTTTGAGAATACTTTGATTATCTTTCCTATCCCTCCTTTTTTTAACCAGTCCAGTGTTCGCTGTGAAATACTGCAGCATGACTGACCACTGTGTTTGGGCGACTGGACTTTACTACTACTTCTACTACTTTTTATCTCTTTTTTTAAGTAAGCTACATGGAGTAAAAAGGGGATAGTCTATTCTGTTACCAAATTTTGACAACGCTTGAAGTGTGGTCTTTTCACGTGGTCTTCAGATGCGATGCTGCATTGCTGCTATCTCCACTAGATCAGCCTTACAAGGCAACCCTTTGCAATCAGCACACAATTGCAGCATAGCGCAGTCGATGATTGCATGGGAATTTTTGTTTTTGTCCTTCCTAAAAGTTGTGAAAAATAACTGAAGTATTGTATTAGAAACATATTTTTGCCAGTACCTACAGTCTAATATCCTTTGTTTGTATTTTTGTACAATTTCTGTTCCTCTGTTCTTCCAGCTGAGGGCGATCATGGAGATGTCAAAGAAAACGGGACCACGGAATGTTCAAGATTAGAGAGCAATATTAAGACCAACTCTGAAATCTTAGAAAATTCATGTGATTTAAAGCAGACTGAACTGGATGACTCGAATCTTACCTCAGTCGAATTCTACGTCGTTCACAACAAAAACAAGCATAAAGTTAATTTCTTCCTAGAAAAAAAAGTTGATGAACTGAAGAAACATCTGCAAAGTATCATAGGTATCCAATGAAAATGTACTCCTTTTTTTTATAGCAGGGTGACTGAAAATTTTGTAAACCTGGAATGCCAGTAAAAGTCAGACAAATTTCTTGAAAAGTCGGGAAAGTGTCAGGGAATTTTTCAAATTTCTAAAAAGTCAGAGGAATATCTGAAAATTTGCGGAAATTATGAAGTTCTGTCATTACGTTTCCTATCAAAAATCTTTTTATGTCACCTAAGTAAAGTTCACCCAACATTTACTTTGCGTTTTCAGCAATTTTTTCATATTAATTTTGGGAAAATTTCTTCCTTCGTTGTGAGTTTCAAAAGTGAGGAGAAAATGTTGAAAAATGACCGGGAAGAACTGAAAAAGTCAGAGAATCTTCTGAATCTAATGCAGCCAGCCTGAATCGGTGCAGTTCATTTTGTCCTGTCTTGTTTGACATGGCTTGCAAAAAAAGGGAATCATTACTAAGCTTCAAATTTTTTTTGATCCGTTGATTCAGAGTTGTGGAACCCATAAAATTCAACACAGTGCACTGAAGGATTCACTTGAGTTTCTTTCCAAACTGATTAACCTCTGCTTTATCTAGAGATGAAGTTTCTGTTAGTATTCAGAAGAACATTTTTACTCTGATTCATCGCTGTGCAAAGAAGATAAACTGTCTGCGAGGTAGATCTATTTTAGTTGTGCATCTATGGCTTGTAACCCTTTGATGTCACTCATGGTTGCGCCTCCCATGATAAACTCTTATTAAATATGTATCATGTGCATCCAAGGATCTGTTGCAAACTTTTGCTGCAGCGTTATGTAGGGTTCATTCATTTGTAAAATCGTGTAAAAGTCACATTGAAAGCATTGAAAAGTCTTAAAATCCGGTCACAAACTTGGTAAATGCGTTTATCAAAATTCAAAGATGGCGGTCAAATGAGCGGATGAAAATGGGGGAGTCCAATCTAATTGCTCCTTTCTCTATGATGAGTCACTTTTCTCTGCATTGAAAGTTGCGATTAGTTGGACTCCCCCATTGTAACCCTCTCATGCGACCGCCATGTTTGAATTTTTTTAAACGTATTTATTGAGTTTTTGAGTGGATTTGAAGACTTTTCGATGCTCTCAATGTGATATGCACATGATTTTTCAAGTGAATGGACCCTTCAAGTGAATTGAGTGAATGGTGATTTCAGGGGAAACTTTTCCAGATTTCAATCCAATGGATGGTGCCACTTGTCGCTTTTGGAAAAAGTTGTGTTTTTAGAATTTTATATTGAAACCAAAGAAAAAAGAAAAAACGCAAAATCTATTAACATCAGCACCTGCAAACATTTTTATGGATTTTTTGAGCCCAAAAACAGCTAAATGGGTTTAGAATCAAAGCTGTTAATTATGAAATTCATTTTGCTAGTAGCTTTGTGAGTGAGAGTGAGTGCGAGTGATAATATGTCTATCTGCCTCACTCGCTCTCACTGAGGCTTACGGAAATTTTCATATTTCAGAATTTCGGGCTTTGTTTTTGAGTTTTTTAGCTTGAAACTTACAGGGAATCTTCCTGAAGTACAATAGCAGATGCTGACATTCCTCAAATTTGTGTTTACAGCGTAAATTTGTCAATTTTAGCCAAAAACTGTCGACTTTTTGAGCAGCGTGATGTGGTGTCCACGGTTTGAACTAATCGGCCCTGTAATCATCTTAATGTTGCAGCAGAAATTTGCAACAGACCCATTACAGTATCTAGGATACTTTTCTTTTCGTTTCTTTTACACACTAGTGGTACTGACAAATAGTCCCAAATCTTCATTATTTTTTCTTTTATTCTAGGAGTACCTCAGCATCTGCAGAAAATTATGTTCAAAGGCCTAGCCAAAGATGACCAAAGTCTGAAAGATATGGGCGTGACCAAAGATGCCAAAGTCATGGTCGTTGGAAGCAAACTCACTGATGTCCTAGCTGTCTCAACTCCAAGCAGTCAGGTACGGTCCTCTATAGAAGGGTATTGCTTTTTGCAGGTTTCTTTTCCATTTTAGAGCAGTGGTTCTTGAATGATAGCTGTAGTTTCTGAATGGTAGCACTGGTTTATCTATGGTCTGCAGATTATCAGAGACGGAGTTGCAGATGACTTGAAAGTCAAGGAGGAAAGAGAATGAAGGCCAACAGAAGAGATTTTATTCAAGTATTATCCAGAGAATAAATGTTGCAAGGAACTAAACTGTCATGAATATTCTTTGCTGATAGCCTGATAATTTCAAGTTCAATGCCCTTGAGTTACTATCACTAAGAATGCAATTCAAAGACTTCACTTGAGATCTGCTGGGCTTGACTTAGCTGGAAAAATGCTCGAGTATAGTCAAATAGAGTCAGAAAATTATATTTAGCGATGCTTTTGGCAGATCTACAATCCAGAGACTCTCACTGTAGATCTGTAATTCAGAGACGCTAACTGTAAATTGGCAATTCTCAAGAAATCTTGAGTTTAGTTGTAGGTATTGAGCTGCCTTGAAATTACTGCACAAGTTGTGCGATTATAAATTGTGCGAGTTCGAAGCTTTTTTCTTTAAATCCATACCTAATTGTTCTTGGCCTGCCTAAGTTACCTTGGAATAAATGTCTAGTATTTGTTTACTTGAAAATCAATTGAATTTTTTTGTTTTTGAAGAGTTTGAAGTATAAAAATGCTGTTTTGTTCACTTGACTAGTTCATCAGTTTTTTGTCCTGTTCTTGTTGATTTTGTTTTGATAGTACCACTGCCTTCTAATTTGCATGCTATACTTATTATCAATATTGTTTTTATTCTAGGACTCTTCAGATGAAAAATCCGTAGCAGAATCAACAACAGAGCCTTTTTGTAGACAAAAGATTCACCGCAAAGTTCTTGATAAAGGAGTTCCTGATGATGCTATGCCTGGGATTTTAAATCTAAAAGTAAGTTTTTTCTGGGCAGCTGTTTAATTAGGATGATGTCTTGTGATTTTATGCCTCCTCAGCCCTCAAGTTAAGTAATCTTCAAGAAATAATTGGAAATGGGAGGTAATCGGACGTATCATGAGTACCTTGATTTGCCCAGAAAGTTTGGCTAATTTACTACAAGGGCCAAAATCACTGATTTTGAATACAGCTCTTGGTGTTGATAAAACGAATTACTGTACTTTGTTAGTCAAATTATAATTTTTTTCAATTAAAGACCTTGCCGAGATAAGAGCGTTAAGCGTTTAACGCCCTTTTTTTGACGATCGGTGAAATGTGATCTACGTAACCTCAAGAATATACCCTGAAAGTTTCATAACGATAGGATTAATCCTCAGCTCGAGAGAGATCCTCAAATTGCACGCCCTTCTCTTGGCAATTGTTTTTGTCAGGTATTCGGTGCACTGGTTTATACATTCTTCTAATTGTGCGAGTAGTTATCATACTTTTTTAGGTTATTGACCAACTCAAAAGGTAAACGTGATTCTGTCTTCTAGTTGATCATCGATCAATGAATGAAAATCATATCATTCTAACATATCTATAAGTTGATCGATCCTGTATTACTGTCGATTCCCAACATATACGGAAATCATGTATGATATCAACTTGAGCAGTAGTGGTGGCGTGTGCAATGTGGCAACGTTGCATCCAGTCCATTTAAAGTCATGTAAAAGGTCAAAATATTGGGGGTACACAATGCACTCCCTCGAATGGATATTTTAAATGGGTTTAAATAAATAAAATGCAACGTTGCTAGATTGCACGCACCGCTACCGAACTTGAGCTTCCCCATACGCTCGTGTTGGATTCAGTGTTGTCGCAGAGTTTTGAAAAAAAATCCTCTCATCTCATTACTGAGTGTTATGAAAACTGTAATAATGTAACACAAAACGGCAACCCTAATAAGAACTTGCATGGACTTTATCATGATAATAGCTGAGATCTGTGACTAGGTATAGAAGTCGCTTTCTGAAAATCTTGTGCGTATTCTAATGCTCGTTCCAGAAGTATAGGCGAACCTAGACCATGAGCTTTGGTGACTTTTCAATTGTCGTTCCTTCAAATCAAAACAAAACTTACCTCCGACTTAAAACTTTTGATTTTAAAACGTTCCTCAACGAAAAACAAACGCTCAAATAAGTTTCACTAATTTTCATTTTACAACATGAGAAATAATGATGAAAAATTCCTAAGATTATCGGTCTGGGTGCGCCTATACATCACTTCTGAAACGCCTACTAGTCCTCTTTTCCTAAGTTAATTATTCGGACTTACAAAATAAGCATTGGATCTAAAAAATATCCATTAGAAATGAGAAAAAAAAAAGGTTTTTTCCTCCCTTCCTTCGGGGGGGGGGGGGGGGGGGGAGGCTAGAACTGTGATTATTGTGAAGCGAATAACCACTAATGGTAGTAGATAACTGTAAATTAGTGCTTAAGAGTTCAACTGATGAAAGTAACTGCTAAAATGAAAAAGAACAAAGGTTATTTACATTTAATAAAGTCGATTGCCGATAGAAGGGCGTTAAACCTGCATGAATTTTCCGAATTGTTACAAGAAGTCAAAGCAATATTTCAGTGACCAATGATGTGCGTTGACACGAATCGTTAATCTTGGTTTTATTTATTTCCTAATTTAACTTATCAAAAAATCACTTTGAAACTTCAAATGAGTTTCTCTCAAAACTATAAATTTCACATAAAGCCCTTATCTTGGCAAGGTCTTCAATTGCTCTTTGTTGAAAAACTTGTCACAAATTTTTAACAGGTTTTTCTTTTCAATTTTTATTTTCTTTAATTACAAGCGTAGCAAACGAGAGGTTTGGGCGGCTGTACGTTACTACTACTGTGATTACTTTTTTTCAGTGAAGGACACTGCTTGTTTTTTATGGTGAGTAGGCCATGGTCAAGGTGTACTATTTTTTACTGAAATCGAAACTAGATTCATTTCTGAGCCAACGTTCTCACGGACTCAAAAACTTTCTGTGTCAAGTTTAGCCACCGTTTAAGTTTGGAAGTTGGATCAAATGACTTTGTGAACTCATTTTTGAACACATACTGTATTGGAGTGAACAAGCTCAAAGAACGGTCTCTATCTCTAACCGTCACTTCCTCTGTCGTTGTTTTGGCTCTGTCTCAACTGTCGACCCAACCTTAGATCTTAAGGCTGGTAGAGACAGAGCTGGGTGACGGTCCTTCGAGCTTGCTCACTCCATTTCAGTATGCTCAAAAACGAGTTCACACAGTATTCTGATCCAACTTCCATTAATGGTGGCTAAACTTGACATAGAAATTGAATGGGCCAGTAAGAAAATTTTTGCTTAGAATGGTCTCTTGTTTTGATTTCTGCAAAAAAGAAAGTACACCATTACTGTGGTACATGAATCATAAGAAATGTGCACTGTCCAGTGTCCTTTATTGTTTTTCTATTCCTTACATTTCTATACGACTATTTTTTATTAAATTTTTGTGCAATGTTTTTCACTTGTTTGAAATTGATTTGCCAGTCATTATGGGGTATAATTATAACTTATAATTCAAATTTCTCATTTGACCTCAAATTCTGCTCAATTTTTTCAGGAAGCACTACCTCCGTTCCCAATCTCAGGAATGCTGAACAAGAGTGGCGGAAAAGTAAGGTTAACTTTTAAATTAGAAGTGGACCAGTTGTGGATTGGAACAAAAGAAAGGACGGATAAATTATCAATGAGCTCAATTAAAAATGTGGTCAGTGAAGCCATTGAGGGTCACGAAGAATATCACTTAATGGCTGTCCAGCTCGGACCTACTGAAGCCTCGCGTTACTGGATTTACTGGGTTCCTGCGCAGTATGTCGATTCCATTCGAGATACTATCTTGGGAACTGTTACATTGTAAAGGTCCAGATGCCTTATGTTCCTGTCTCAAAGCTCTGCCTCACATGAACTGCCACTTTTCCTCTTCCTAGTGGTTTCTTTTTCTTTTGGTCCGAAAAGGATGTATTTCTGAACTTTGCGCCTTAGTAGGAACTGACTGATGATCTTCACCTGTGAATCTTTCTGTAAACCACAAGTCAAATAACTTGCATTTTTTAAAATGTTCCAAAAGTGATTCATTTTCCTGTAATTCAGGTTAGAGTCAGTGGTTTTTTCTTTTTTTCCCCCTCCTTTTTTTTCTAATAAACCAAAACTTTTTAAAATTCTCTGGTATTTGTTTCTCTCCTGGCTTATTTCATCACAAGGCAGATTGATACAGATAGAAGTAGGCCTCTTTAATGACGTAACTGTCCGCCAACAGCACCAAACATCAGTGTTATTTTTAACTAAATTTTAATGTATTTCAATGAATTTTCTTGTTAATTACATTAAAATCATGCTAATCCATAGTATTTGGGACGCTGATATCAAAAATGATATTATTTTCTACTTAACTCGTCCTGATTTTACGCATATTCTACTTTTAAACATTTTTCACGATAAAGTTTAAATTGCGGAAAATCTAGAATATTTCGATCAAAACTAAGGCCAAATTTGAACTCGGCAGGTCAATTTCAGTAGAATTGTTGGCTATTTACGCGACTACAGGTCCAATTATAAGAGTAGAATTGTCGGCTATTTACGCGACTACAGGTCCAATTATAAGGAAAAAACCCATGTTTGTGTCCAGGGACCCTTGTTTTGTATTCATTGGGGATGGACATCTATGTCGTTTAAGCGTAAAAATCAAAAGATAGTGGATAAGTGTGGGGAGAGCAGACAAGTTATGTCACAAAGTGAGCTACCATTGGTCGTTCTATCAGGGCAAGGGACCACAGCAAAAATCAGTTTGTGTTCGGTTGGCGCAGCATACTTTTTGAAAAAGTTGGTATGCTCTTCTGTTCGAGCTCACACGCCATTTACATTCACTTTATACTGGTTCACACACCAGTGAACTAGTTGTGGGCTCTTTTAAAAATATATTGGCTTGATGAAAGAAAGAAAGAAAAACAAGTTGGAAAAGGAGCTCCGTCTGTTTTGAAATTAATGAATTGTTAAATTTATTCCTTACGCGCTGGTTGTTGACAAATGTGCCACACATCGACTGCGCAAAGAATAAGTGCTGCAACTTTTGTGGCTTATTCCTTTACCCTTCAGGTTTATATCATTTTTGAAAAAAACAGTGCTACCATATCAAATTCGGTTTGGTTCGGCTGATGGTTCACAATATTTAGAGGGTTTGTGATTCAGAAAATTGGTGGTTTGGAACGGTTTTCATGTCGGTCCGATACTCTGCTTTCTATGAGTGGATCATAATTGAGGACCTAGGTGCGAGAAGGGCACTTGTGCATTACAGTGTTTCATTTTCTCCCGAGTTTATTTTATCTTTCCAAGGAAAGCAAATTCTTTTATCTAGCTGAAAATTTTACTAAGAATTATTCACAATTTATGGGTGTTTTTAGTGCAATCCCCAAGAAAAATTTAGTCTTTACATTCTTTAAAAAAAATAAAGTAGGAAATGAGATAAAGAAACACTGCAATGAAGAAGTGTCCTTCTCGCACCTAAGTCCTCAATTGCAAAATAGAAAAACGGTGCATGCACGATTCAAAAGAAATCAAAGATGAAATTTGAAGCTGTAGTGTTTTTCTCTTTCAGTTTGATCAGAAATGGCTGCCTTACACGAGAGGGTTTATAGTCTGTTCGCTCTAACATGAGACCTGAGCGGGCAATGAAAAAGGAGAATGGCAACACTTCAATAGGTTCTCACCGCTGGAGAGTCGGGCAGCAGCCCTTTCATCTCGGCCAACTGTCGAGGATGGAGCACTCCTACGTTGCCACAGAAGGCAAATCTACCCGAATCTCCAGGTCTCAAGTTAGAGTGAACAGACTATGGCTGAGTATATGATACTCCTCTTTTTATCACAGAAAGATAAATTGATCAGATGGATTTTCAGCATTGATGTGTCATGTTTTAAAGCACAGAGAAAAATCACTTCCCCATAAATGACAATATATCCGAATTCTATGGGTTTTCATTAAGTTGGTCCATAGGTTCTGAAATTAATTTGTATTTCAAATGAGTCAAACGCTTACATTGAATACCAAAAAGTTCTCTAAGGGACGACTGACGCATCACTGCTGGACATTTTGGGTTGTAGAACAATTAGATAAATGTAATTAACCGCTGGATAGTAATAATTGGTGTTTCCGATAGTAAAACCAAGTACTTTTGGTGTAGTAATCAGTTCATTGAGTAGATAGTGTAAGTTATAAAGGTGCAATCTTAAACCAGAATTGCCTCCGCAATCCGAAACCCCCAGCTTCCACTTTGACGCCCTTTTAGCAAAAGCACTTCCACAATAAATTGATGTCCTTGTTGCTACAGTGCCTCTAAAATCCATCTGAAATAGATAGGAGCACAAAAAATTGTGTTTTTTCCCCAAGATAATTTATTTTTGATTTATTTGTTTTTTTCTGTAAATTTTTATTTTGGAGGAGTCTCCACAATTTACACGCGATCCTAGGATCGTGTGACAGTGAACATTCTGTAGCCCTCGGCAACTCTCACCGACTTTTGCAGAATCCTTTACCTATCTTCCTACAGCGAGTGCTATGTATTGTATCTCTTTGGCTCTCATTGAATAGACAGTCAAAATAGATGTGAAAAATTACAACTTGTTCTCAACAAATTTTGCTAATTGTTGGCTCAAAATATCCACACAAAAACTTTGAAGTTGAGAGCCTGTGTCACCCAATGTTCCAATAATTAATGTAAATATTTGTTACTTCATTCAAATCATCCGATAGAGAAAAAATCTAGAACTGTGATTAGTGGCACTATCTATTAGATTGAAAGCTCCAAAAGTTTAGTCTGGCAGCAGTTTGAGGGGATTCTAAGAGAGACGTCATAAAAATCATGAAGAAAGGCTTTGGAAGTAAATTTTGGAAAAATGGACAACATTGCTTAAGAAAACTACATTAAATGCAATTTCAATATAAATCTTTATTTAATAATATTAAATAGTACCATTGGTTTCAAATTTAAAAAAAGAATAAAAATACAAACTTGGTAAAAGAGTTATACACACTAAATAGGTTTACAAAATTTGAATCCTTAAATAATTTCACAAAACGAACTCAATCAAACCCAAGAAAAATGAGTTAATAAAAAAAGCATTAGCAATAATAAAATTCCAGAATTTGTCAAAATATTAAAACGCTATCCATGCAAGAGATCAATACCATAGGATACCAGAGGCCTGGTTGTTTACTTTTAAGTCCAAGTCATATGCAGACACTGGATGAAGCTACTGAAATGTGCTACATTTCTATTAATACCTCAAGAAAACTTAAGATAGACAGCCGATGAATTAAGAATATTGGACACAGAAAAAAATCCAGCTCTCTAAAACTAAATTGATAAATTACTTCCAAAGTGATTTAAAAGAGCTCCAAAATGGACAATTTTCTTTTATGAATATCAATTTATCTATCAATTCACAGCTCAACACTAAGCAAAAGCAAATTTCTTTTTAAATGACCCATGATTAGTCTTTCTCGTGATTGGTCTGATGACACTTTTCTGCAGAGGCACTTAAAAAGTACCAAAACATTAATTTTGCCCAACAATCTTTGCTAAACCATTTGACAATATTCCTAAGATTCTTGAGCTAGCTTTATGTACAGAAGAATATATCGCAAACTCCAAAAAGTCCATCAAGGATTCTGATGTAAATTAAAAAAAGAAAGAGGTTTGATGGTTACTTATAGCAAATAATTGGTCAAGAAGAGGTCATCACTGAAAGTAACTAATTGGAGTCAGATGCACAAACTAACTAGAAGTAAAGGAGGGCCGTTTGATTCCAGATTGCTTCAAACTTCTGCAGCTTGCAAAAATCAAAACAAAACGGGAATCACTTGGTTCTAACTAGTTTGCGCTTACAGCTCCTGCTGATAGTTCGGAATCTTGTCAATACTTTGCTGATCACAATTGCACAAAATTTGACTAAGCAAAGCTAAACTTCATTAACTTCATTATTGGTATTAGTTCTGCGACATTTAATATTGCAAGTTAATAAACTACATATTTAATTAAAGTCTACCAAGACAAATGATGACATTACTTTGAATCACGCTCTTGGAAGTAAATTATTTTAATGGCTGGAAAGTAGGTCACAAGACATGATACCTGATAATACTCTGATTCAATAATTCAATAAATAATAGGCAGAAACTTAAAATAAAAAGTTATCGTGTGATGAACAACCTTCGAGCACATGCAAATCATCTAAACCAAAATATTTCAACCACGGGTAACTGTACGAGAAGGAGTGAAACATTGAAAAATGCAGAGAAGATACCATTAAAATTCAGCATCCAAAGCAAAGACTTGCCTTTCTTTGTCAGTTGTCACCCCACTTTTCTGGTATTCGCCGACTTTCTTTTCGAAGAAGTTGGTTTTTCCCTCTAACGAGATGTGTTCCATAAAATCGAAAGGATTTTCTTTGACATAGACCTGTTAGGACAAACAAGTTAGTGAGACAAATTTATTTGAAAAGGAGCTTGTGAAAGAAAATACCAAGATCCATTAATACCAGGTCAGTTCAGTCTGTCCATGCCTACATTTCCTCAAAACGGTGATCCTTCACCATTGTATTCCACCCAACATTGATTGATGAAATAGAATCACGTGATCCGTGATTCCCCTACATAAACAACAGACTAGGGACGAGGAGGTGACCAATACAAGAAATCGCCTCAACTCTACCAACTTGTAGTGGACTAACCTAGTATTAATAGATGTTGGATAACACAATTGAGGATATTTCCGGAAGAAGTGCCCATGAAACAATAAGGCTCTTCCTGAGAATGATGCAGCGTGAGCTAATGGAGGTTTTTCGTTGAAGAGCACACCTGTTGTTTGATCAGCCCTTCTTCTACGAAAGTCCTCAATTACAAAAGGAGTTTGGAAAGCCATACTTATCAGTATTTTACTACGTTCTTAATTCATATTCTTGCTGATTTTGATGATCCACATCAAAATGAGCTTTGAACTAACTCATTTGGTGGATATTTCCAATCTTGCTCCGAATTGTACCTCAGGTCCCTCCAAAAATTTGAAAATTCAAAACATTTAAGGGAACTATCAAAGGCTGACATCAATTCCAAGTTGGAGTAAAAAAAAAAATCATTTCTCAATAAAAGTTTTGGTCAAGATACTAGGACAGAATAATACAATCAGAACGGAAACTCTGTCGGATTTTGAAGCAAATTAATTTCGTGTCCGCCATGTTGGGATATAGGATGTTAAAATCTGGATTCGCACTCGAAAAAAAAAAAATATAGGACATGATCCGCGAAATTTTCATTCTGAAATGCCAATAGAATAAAAGTGAGAACGGAAACTTAAGATTTCTTTCCAGAATTTACCAGAAATAAATGAGTTTCAACACAAATCACACACGTCCGCCATAAAAGATCACAGTCCGTGTTGGGATAAAAGATCACAGCGTTGCCTATTGGTGCCGTTAAATTCCAAACTTGCTTCCATTGGCTCTTATGGGAGTTTCCGTTCTGATTGTATTATTCTGTGGCTCTCGTATTAGGGAACAAGATGTCAAATCGATTTCTCTTTTAACGATTTCCAACTCTAATTTTGGGACATCAAAAAGGGATGAAGCTTGTGAGGGAAAAGCGAGAATTAGAAGAATTTTTCAACAAACCTTTGGACATCCTAATTCAACGAGAAGCCTATCAGCGACAAACTCAATGTACTGTTTCATTAAACCGCCATTCATTCCTATCATGGCTACTGGCAGAGCTTCAGTTAAAAATTCTTGCTCTATTTGGACGGCATCCATAACAATCTCCTTAATTCTTTCTTGACTCGGTTTCTGGATGATATGTTTGAACATCAAACACGCAAAGTCACAGTGAAGACCCTGAACAAAAGAAAGTAGAGGTTAGATAAGAAAGAGCTGACAAAAATGGATTGACCCAAAGATTTAAACAGCGGAGAAATAAAGTTTTAAGTTAGGGGACTGGACTTGTTTTCTCAAATCTAATAATATTAATTTTCTTTGAACAATTGAGGAGTTCTTTGGTGAAAGGGGGTACAAAACAGTGGGTATGCTTGTGCTAAAAAAAACCTGATTTTAAATTTTTACTGCGTGAAACTCTGATGAGAAAAAATGGGTTTTCTTAATTATCTAACAATTAGAGCATGTAGTCAAATCTTCAGATGACTGAGAGAACCCAATCGAACACTTCATACTCACAAAATAACCTTTTGAAATCAGGTTTTTTGAGCACAAGCACACCCACTGTCTTATAGAGCTCGTTTCAGAAGTGTAGGCGGACCTAGACCGATAATCTTTGGAATTTGTCAACATTATTTCTGATATTACTCGATGAAAATTAATAAAAATGAAATTGAGAGTTCACTATTCAATGAGGAAAACTTTAAACATAAAAGAATAAAGTCAGGGGCAAATTCGGTATTGATTTGAAGGAATAAAAGTTGAAAATTCGCCAAAGATTATGGTTTTGGTCCGCCTACACTTCTGAAACGAGCTATACCCCCTTTCACCGAAGAACTCCTCAATTCAAAAGAATAAAACTAAGAACCCCACAGCCCAAACTACTCGCTACAGCTGTTATGCTGATGTTTCAAAGCGATCAAATGGGCTTGACAGTGAGAGAACAAAAATGTATCAGCAGCACGTAGATTACAATAAGTGAATAATCTCTGATAGATAGACGAAGATAGAATAGGAGTGAGAAGAATTGTCAATAGCTCCAATTTTGGATGAAGTACCTTTAAAATGGTAGTCAGTTGCAAAATTTTACAGCAGCGACTCTGAGCATTGATTTTAAAACAAACCTTAAAGTTGTGAGGCTACTCAAAAATTTGAGAGGCTTATAGAGAAGAAAATTAAATTCAAAATGCTAGCATGTTTCCTTCCAATTATGTCAACCGTCTTTAAAATACACACAGAGAAGACAACAAGATCTGTTTTGGAACATTTCCTTTTAACACTTCTATTTCTGTTTCTCCCGATATCTTCACTCTATCAAAATTGTTTATCACATTCTTTTGAGGCAAGAGTAAACAAACGCTTGTCGCTACAATGAAATAAAATTAAACACTTTTGACAATGTAGTCATATCAGTTATCAGTAACTGACCTATGCTAATTGATACCCACTCAAAGAAAAACAGATAAGACTACTCGTGTTACTTTATTAAAAGTGAAGGTAAGACTGCCTCATCAATTCTTTCAATGGTACGGTAAATAATCTCCAAAAATTTCAAAAAGATTTACACTTATTTTCTCTTTTCTATTTCTTGAAAAGTCTATAATGAAGGAAGTATTAAACCCAGCTCCCCAACAGATTTTTATCAGTTCCTAAAGTCTCGGATAAGAATAATTGAGGAAATTTTTTGAGTAAGGGCTTCAGGCCAAAGTATGCAAGATGAGAAAAATACAAAAATACGTTTGTAAGTTCAAAAGCTAGAATACCTCCGCAGATACTGTATAGGTACTTTTGAGGATTTTTAGCGATAAAGCTCAAAAAGACAACTGACATAAATAATTTTGTAATTCAATCTTTTCGTTAAAAAAATTGGTTTATACGCTCTTACACTAGGTATTGACTTTTCAGATTTTTTGGATCAGTCATTTTTTTGGACATAGCTTCAGACTTGGTGTTCTTACAAAGACACTCAAATGATGAATTAAAAAAGAAAATCTTACTTCATCTCGAGAGATCAGTTCATTACTGAAAGTGAGTCCAGGCATTAGACCCCTCTTCTTAAGCCAAAAGATGGAAGCAAAACTACCAGAGAAAAAGATTCCTTCTACGGAGGCAAACGCAACCACTCTTTCACCAAAACTTGAATTTTCATCAGAGATCCACTTCATAGCCCAGTCTGCTTTCTTCTTTACACAAGGCATCGTTTCAATGGCATTAAAAAGATATTCGCTGGAAATTAAATAAATCAAAATTAAAACTTGTAAGTAAAAATTAAACAAAGGCAAGATAATTTTTAATAATTTCAATGAATGGGAATCAAGAGGAAACAGATCACAGCAGACCAAATAGATAAATTCAATTTTATTTGTGGGCAAAAAGAAAAATAATTACAGCACTGTTTTAAGACTTCCTATTTTAAAAGATCCACAAATTAGAACAGATGGACAAGGTAAAAAAATCTTAATCCAAGGAGAGTCCCTATGTACTATGAGAGTTGCGCGATGTCAGAATTCGTTTCTGATTGGCTCTCAGATTTAGGCTATCAAGAAAGCCCCAAGAGACAAACGCAAATGTCGGTGGGTTTGTTTACTTTTTGCGTACTTGCTTTCATTAAAGATTCGCAGTGACAGTGACCGGCGGTAATTATTGTTAATTTCTCCTCTGCTTGAATGTTATTGTCGAGAATTGGAACCTAGCCTATTAGAGATGGCAAAATAGCAGCAACAGCGCAGAGGCACATGAGCATCTGCCATTTGCAATTTGCCTCTTGGGGGCTCCATTGATCCGCTTCTTCTTCATCATTTTGAATGACACGGCGCAACTCTCACAGTATATGGCGACTCTAAATCCTTGCAGCAAAAAGTTTCCTAACTTTGCCCTATTTTTCAATGGTCGTTCATTTCAGTGGATGGAAACGAGACTTTCCTGCTCATCCGATGCTCAAGAGGAATAGCCCAATAATATAAAGTTAATCATACAATTCCGGCCTTTCCTATCAGCTTAGAGTTGAACCAGCAGTACACCATTGATTCATTAGCTGACCTGCATAATTTGATCATGATTTTTCGAAAGATTCCCACAGCTAATTGTTTCAACCAAATTTCATATTCACCAATAATTCAGCATCAAAATGAATTTCACATTCCATGGATGTTACACAATCATCAATACTTAATGGATGTCGATCAATTCAAGATAAAGAAAAAAATCCAGCAAGCAATAAAAATAATTTGACAGTTTATGGGAGTGGATCAATCATCAAAAAGAATTCTACATTGTGGATGCTGATCAAGTAAAGGTTAAGAAAAAAACAAAAAAAACAAAGAACAAATTAAACAGCTATCAAAACAAATAAATGAATATACAGATGAAACAGTGCTGCAAAAGTTTTAGTTTATAGATTTTCTTTACTACTAGAATAGTTGCTACATTGTTTTAGCCACGTTTGAATGAAAATCAATCTAAGATTATAAGTGGTGGTAACCACCACGGTCAAGTCAAAATAACATCATAAAGACATTGAAATTCTAAAGATCAAACAGACCCACACCCCCCCCCCCCCCCCCCCCCACTGAACCCATACTACATGGATTTAATTTAAAAAACTTCAAATACAGAAGAGGAGGAATTAAAGTTCTCACCGTTCTTTGGGATCCCTAATGTAGGTGTCGATTAATAAACTGTACATTTCTGAGTGAACATTTTCCATTGCAATTTGAAAACCGTAGAAACAACGCGCTTCAGTTACTTGCACCTCTTGGCTGAATCTTTCGACAAGATTTTCATTTACAATACCATCTGAAGCGGCAAAGAAAGCTAAAATATGTGAGACAAAATGTTTCTCGTCCGGTTTTAGTCTCTCCCAATCTGACAAGTCCTAGAGAGAAAAAGATTCATGAGAGTTAATGACGGTAGAAAGGCATTCAATTTTTATTAAATTATTTATTCGGTTACCTATGTTAAGTTTGACAATAATGGCACAGAATAATACAATCAGAACGGAAACTCTGTCGGATTTTGAAGCAAATTCATTTTGCGTCCGCCATGTTGGGATATAGGATGTTTACATCTGGATTCGCGCGCGAAAAAAAAAAAAAAATATAGGACATGATCCGCAAAATTTTCATTTGGAAATGCCATTAGAATAAAAGTGAGGCTGGAAACTTATGATTTCTTTCTAGAATTTACAGAAATAAATGAATTTCAACACAAATCACACGCGTTCGCCATGCTGGGATATAGGACCACAGCGTTGCCTATTGGTGCCGTTAAATTCCAAACTTGCTTCCATTGGCTCTTATGGGAGTTTCCATTCTGATTGTATTATTCTGTGATAATGGTAATAAATTCAAGTTATGATTAATTTATTGCGGTGTCCACAAGATGAATACAGAAGGACAAGTTCTCAATTTAATGTCATAAAGTCTTCAATGTCAAAGGTGTAGAAAGTTTTTTGCTTCCACAATTTTCACACAAACCACAGAACAATTCCACAATTTTTACACAAGCCGTAATACACTTCCACAATTCATGACCTTTTTCTGGAAGAGCCTCCACAATTGAAGACCTTTTGATAAACGTGCTTCCACAATTGATGACCTTTTCGAAGAAATGTTTCAACAATAAAGAGAACTTAGGTTGAAATCTTCTTTTTCCCTAAGAGCACAGGCTTGTGAGATGAACTATTTTGTCTCTGAAGAAGCCTTTCTAGATTTTTAGCCTTTCAGATTTTCTTTTAAAAAATGGAATTCTTCAAAAAACTACTGGATAACAAAGGGTATGTTTGTCCTTAAAAAGTTATACTTCAAAGTATCGGTGAGTTTGTTTCTGAAAAGTTAAACAGGGTGTTCTTATCATCTGACTGCTGGACTAAGCTCCCATTGTCAAGTAAAAACAAACAACTTGATTAACTGCACAAGAAACACATACAATGACATGAAAAATGAATTTTAAAGGTCCAGCATACCATCTGAATCATACATGGATTTTCTGAACTGACTCCTCAATTAAGAAAATTTTGAGGACTGAAATTGATGTACATGCTTCAGCTTTCAAAACTGTTAACTGACTAGCGGCAACAATTTATAAAAGTGGTTAAAAGAGTGGAAGTTACTACTTTAAATTACTGCGTGGTTCCAAAAACTTAACGTTCACAAGACTATTTTCAGAACTTCTGAATAAAGCCTTTAAACCTTAAGATCAATGGTGGTCAGGTAGCAGAGTAGAAAAATTAAATGGTGGATAGAGAGGATACTCACTTTTGATAAATCAACTTCTTCGGCAGTCCAAAATGAGGCCTCAGCTTTTTTGTACATCTGCCAAATATCGTGGAACTGAATCGGAAACACGACAAACCTTCTTGGATTGTCCTTCAACAAAGGTTCTATGGATGGATCATACGAGCTACTGTTTTCTTTCTCTTCTTTCAAGTGACCCTCCTCAAAAAAGGAAAAATTACATTAATGATGCATTCGATACTTATCGACGCAAATTAGGTGAAACTATTCTTCCCCTTACGGTACAGTCTCAGCTTTGAAATATGGTACAAAAGGATGATGAATAATCAGGAATTTGAGGAAAACTTGGAAACTTTACAGTGTTTTTAACATCCTCAAAAAAATTTCGAAATTCGGAGACTTGTGCCGGATAGTTTCAGGATAAGAGAGTTTCTAAATTTTTTGTCTTCTAATTCATCAGCAACCCTGATGAACTCATATTGGCTGCGCTGCAGACAACATCTTAATCGGTAGAAAATGTACTCAGACAAAACCTGTTTCAAAAACATAACCATTAATTAGGTCTCTTCCGCTGCATAGTTACATACTCCAGAAAGCTGTTCATGTGCTTTTGGTCACTAAGACAAGACAAACAGAAATCAATAAATTATTTCTGCAGATTAGTTTACAGCTGATGCTAGGGACCAGCTTTCCAGGAAAAGTACGAATGTTTTTGGGTTTACTGTCTCTTTACAAAGGTGAAGTTTTTGTTGAAAGACTGTAATAAACTTTCCATCAGCAAAGGAACCACACAAAAACCAGTTGAAATCACTTCCAACCAAGCATTCTGCTTGAGATCCCCCCAGTTCCAGTTTGAAACTTGAAGAAAGATGGCTGCATTGAAGGGCGCTGCAAGAATAAGAGAGCTAGCAGATGGCATTTATGAACCAAACAAACCAAAAACATTTTCACTTTCCTGAAAACATAACGAAAATATAGTTTCTGTTACGTCATACTGAACCAATTTATTCATTTGAAAGTATCCATGTAATACAACAAAGCTGACAAAGCCCATGGCACGCTGACATACTGTTGGCAGACATGATATCAATGTCCGCTTTGTCTTGTCATGTTGGCAAAAAATACAGTCAGTCAGCAGGCGCAAATTTTGAAGTGATACAATGAAATTTTTTTAAATTAGATGGAGTCATGGCTTACTCACTGATCCATCGATAGGGCAAATCGAAAATTGACCGGAGAAGAAAAAGCTAGGAAGTAAAATGTGCTGTCCGATGAGCGAATACCCAAGAGAAACTAACACTCTTTACTTACATTGTGAGATTTTCTGTCGATGTTGGCAATATTCTTGTTTTCTGACAATGGTTGATGTTTTTCATGGACAATGATATCCTACAACAAACGAAAGAATGATCATGAAAGAAAATCGTAATGGAACGTAACAAAAGACCCACAAACTGAATCATATGGTTAGGTGTTCGAGCTCCCAGGAGTTGAAGGTTGGATTTCTGAAGTTTTCATAGTAATCTATGTTATTTTTGCTGATTTAAGCATCAAAGCTGACATAAACATCATCAGCGTTGCGAAGGCTAGCAACAGCCCTATTACAACAATTTCTGCAGGCTCTCATTTCAAATAATTTTTGGGTTAACAATACTACAGATTCCAACCTATTCAGCTATTCAACAAGCTTGACAAGGCAGGTGCTTTCTAAGATTCAACTAATGGAAGATTAGCAGTTTTTTTTTTTTCATGTCCACAACGATTATGCGAATGTATTGTGGACTCAACCTACAAAGTCACATGGTTGCAGGCGACTAGTGAAAATGATTAAAAAAATCAGAGTGCCGATTCCGCACGGTGCATGACTTCCTTCTCATCCATGATAGTTTGCGTGCTCCAAACCATGAGGACGATTGTTGTCCACAATTGCTTGCAACAGAGCAACCAGCCTGGGAGAAGGGAAATCCTGCAGCGATCTTGCTCCAGACGCTCTGCCTATTCGCGGACGTCCACAAAGAAAAAACCGATGACCATGGATTGTGGACGGCAGCGAGCGATTGTGGACACAAAAAAGACAGGTTTAAAATCAGATGGACTGCAGAGAAGGAGTAGTCTTCTTCTTAATAATGGTGATCTTCACCTTACTTGAGCTCACATGCTATGAGTATCACGCTCTGACAAATAATAATACCTGCTTCCGAAATGCATTAAAACACATCAGGGAGCAGTTGGTTAGCAATGAGGCAAAACTCAGAGCTAACCAACCGCTCAAATGCATTTCGAAAGCAGGCACTACTACTTGTCAGAGCCCTAGACTCAAAATGCATGAGCTCTAGAGCTGCCACCAGCTTCGTCTTGAAAGAAGACACCACTCCTTCAGTACTAAAATTCAAAGTGAAAGGAGCCCTACAACACCAGATTAAGCAAACATGTCCAAGCCTACATTGAAAGCCATCTTGCTACGCACTTTACGAGGATGTATTACAGATACTATACCACTGCATTGTCGAATCTGGAAACTCAAATTATTACACTAGTTCTGCTTTCTGCTTCACTGCGTATAGCACTTCTTCAGCTCAACCTGAAAAACACCTGTGTCCAGTCAAACTTCAGGGATTTGAAGCCCTTATTCAGACATGATGTGCCCTCTGACAGGGCAGATTCCAGCTCCTGAAAAACGATGTGGACCAAAGGTTCTACTACACGTGAGGTTTACTGCAAGCTGATCAGCTGACATCTGAATCTCACGCTACGGTGACTCAACCTGCACTGAAGCTCAGATCTGCCCTTAGACCTTGCACATGACAAGTAAGGGTTCCGCAGTTAAAGCCACACTCTACCTAAAAACAATGCTAGGACAATAAGCTTCTTAATGCAATAGAAGGCACCATACAGCCACAATCATTGGGAAGGTTCAGCTACCAAAACAGTCTCTAAGAATTCCTCGCTTAACTTTCATTTTCAACTCTGGGGCAGGAAGTGATTACATCATCATGAGGCTATGAGGAGGGGCTGAAAATTCCAGTCTCAAAAGGTCAGGGAAAATCGAGTGACAGATCCATTCGAGCTTTAACCCATTAGGTTTCATGGCAAATTTCCTAAATTATTTTCAGGGGAAAGTGAACTGGATAAAGAACAAGATAATGAAGGACCACAAAGGAAGTTATGCAGGACACAAGATACTTACATCTTTCAGGGATAATTTGGTCAATCCACCGATGTTTTCCTTATTGCAAACGATAGTGGCCATGCTTCTTTTTGAATTAGTTGATAATTTATAAAAAAAACAACCACTTACAAGACCTGGACACAAAATTTTGAAAGAAAAGAAAACACTACGACTCGCCGACAACCACACCAAAGCAAGTCAACACAAGATATGGGAGAAATGCGCGGGAAAATATCAAAGAGGACGTTGAACGATCCGGTGGCCGATTCGCGCTCTTTACAGCTGACGAGTGACGATACAAGATATTCGAAGCGTCCTTGACAACAGGCGTTACTGTTGCCACATCATGCAATTTCCGTCGAAATGTACATTTACTCGACGTGTCATTTTGATAATTTCCAACGCTGAAAAACACTTCCTCGTTCTGAATCGAAACAATCTTGAACACCGACCAAAATTCTTATCAAAAACATTTATCTCCGGCTAATGAGACAACAATTTATTTAAGTGGCCCGGTTTGGCAAATGCGCTGGAGCACAGATGATTTTAGCGCGATAAAATACCGCCTCCCTTACCCCTCTCGTCGTTCCCCTTCCGCAATGTCGTCTTATCTCATCAATTTTCTTACTTTGTACAAGCAAAACAAATAATTAACAATTACATTAACTAGCATCAGGGGTGGACTAAATTTAATGACAGGCATACGGCTCTTCCGCAAGCGATCAACATTTTCTCCGTCGTAAAATCCATTACATAACACAAACATGAGAAAATGTTTTTGGTGGAAAACAAAAGCACGTCTCACACTGGCAAAGGCAATGCAATGGCCAATTCTAATAATTCCCGTTAGACTGTTACAGCTGCCTGCTGACAATGAGTCGCACAATATTGTAGGGAAAAGAATGACCCCTATTGGGCCGTGGCCCGTGGGCGTTTGTGGTTGGCGCCTGACGCCTGTGCTCCCAAAGGCGGCAATGTAAACGTATAGGGTGTCCCACACCTACCGTACCAGGCCTTTTAATTTTTCGGCCGCTATTCAACATTAAATCAATTACTATACAAGATTGGCTATCATTACAAATTTTGTTTCATTTTATTTCTCATTTTCTATTTAGATCCAATATAACTTGTTCTTTGCAATGTTACAACCGCCCTTATTTCCGCTTATGCAATTCATGAGTGCGTTTCAAACGCTAAAGGTACAAACTGAATGTTTTGCATGTGTTTGTATTGCATGCATACCGGGAAAACTGTATGATATATACCTATATAAATCTATGATCTTGAGACAAAAAAAAAAAAAAAAAAAAAATGCCATAAAAGCAATAATTAACAACAAAACAATGCAGCATCACCAAATAGCACGCAACATCGTTGTTCCCAAATCTGGAGGGAAAGGGGGAGAAACGAAATAACTCATGTAACATCAATGGCAAATCTGGAGAGGGAGAGGGGGGCATGGAAGTACCTGCCGACAACCCCTCAATTTGCAGCAAAAGTTACATTTTTTCTACGGAAAATGGTCCCAAAACTTGAGCTGATTGTGAGTCACTGCCAGCTTCAATTTCAAAAATGTGCCGACCATCTGTCTCACCTTCCAGGCATTCCAGGCTCCTTAGAAAAACTTTTCTGAATTCGCCACTGATGAACGAAAATAAAACATCGTTGACCAAATAATGAACCAATCACCTATTACCATCGTTGAACTATCCATTATCCACCCACCGAATCAGTGGCCGATCCGAACTTTATACTTCTTTTTTTACAGTCACAAAATTTGGAAAAAAAGACAAAAAGGGGGAAACTGTCCTGGGATTACCTCCTGTCCTCCTCCACAACCGTCGTCTTAATCATGCATTAAAAAAATGACAAAAATCAGATCCGCCACTGCAAAGAATCATTGAACAAATGCTAGTCCACGTAAGTACTTTACTTTGAAATGTCTGAGGAAAATATTCAGTACAAATAATAATTAATACAATCTTCAGTAATTACCTCAAAACGCCTTCATTCACAATGAAATGCAACAAGCATTGATGTGTCTCCAATGTTGCATATGTAAAAAAAGTAAGGCACCTGCAGAACAAAACTGACATTCTTCTGCTATACAGCGTGTTGCAAATATAAATACAGCATGAAATTACTGTGAGTCAGTTTCAAAAACACTGAAACGTGTGTTTAATTATATTGAAGGATTAAGGATTTATCATTTGCGGAAGCTCTCAAATCCTGAAAGGAAACACGTAAAACAAGAGAAATGAATGAATTGCGTAAGTCAAATGATAGCAGTAATTACGCAGTGTTGCCAGATCGAGGGTAAAAAGCCGTATCGTCCCCATTTAAATCAATGTATAACGTACGGCTTTTTCACCCCAATCTGGCAACACTAAATGATAGCCCTATATATGAAGGGTTAATCTCAAAAAGGGCACACCCAGCATGTTTCGGGTCAGCGTTGGACGAAAATCAACTTTTTCAAGTTCAACACTACCATGTCATTCGTCTTATGACAGATGAATATATATATATTGAATTATATGCTGATAGTGTCAAAACTTTGATTTACTAATAGGAGTAACATGAGAATAATGTGAATAACTTTAGTAAATTGTTGAAGATTATTCAAAAGTTGATTTTTGCCCAACTCTGTTTTGGGTGCGTTTTGAGTTAATTCTGGAAATGTACCCTACTAGGCAAGGGGTCTTTCTCAAGTAGCATTTTGCAACAGAAAAATTGTAACTTGTTGGAAAAAAGTTGAAAGAAAGTTACAAAAAAGTTGCAAAGCTATAAATCGTCATATTTTGACAACGTGTGAGCGATTTACCATGATTTTATTGTTGAAAAGTGACAGCTACACAGCATCTAAGTAGAATGTATCTTTTCTTTTAAATAGTAACCATATTTTGTATCTTTTAGCACGATTTCCTCCAAGAACTTACTTACCAGTTACCATAGCTGTGCGTGCAGCGCACAGCGCCTGCGCTGTCAAATGCGCCGAGAATAAATGGAGCTGTTGAGAGATAACTATTCCTACACGAAGGTACGGGTTTTGCATACATCGCAAAATGAAGGCGGAAATGGACTATCTCTGGACGCTCAAACAAAAGCATTGTATTCTCAGCGTCTCTGCCATTACGGCCTTAAGGGGTGTCTCCACCTGCGAATTTAAAAGCGCGAATAAACTGATTGAGCCAATGAGCTGCCTTGAAGTCAATAGGTCGAGTCCGATGTATCGACAACAAAGAAGCTCATTGGCTCAATCAGTTTATTCGCGCTTTTAAATTCGCAGGTGGAGACACCCCCGTTACTCTCAGTGGCGGATCCAGCCCTCGCGAACGGAGGGAGGGGGCGATTTTAGGATTTTCGCCCGTATATGACCCGGCCCCTTTACTTGCTTCCGCTTTTGCTTTTCCCCTTCCTCTCCCCTCTTTTTCCACTTTTTGAGCCGAACGGGGGGGGGGGGGGGGTGGATCGCCGCCACACACCCCCCCCCCCCCCCGTGTATCCGCCAATGCTTACTCTTCGAGGCCATTAGGCTCTAATATCTCAAATGAGGGGCCAGGTTGCCAGGTTAGAAGCGGCTCAAGAATATCTGCAGTTATAAAATGCTTAATTAAGGAACTCATTCAATAGGCCTCCATAAAATTAGTCAATGTTTAAGGGTCTTCTTCAAACCACTAAGAAATCTACTTTTTGCTCCTTTGGATGCCTCGCAAGTCAAAACATAATTTTATTAATCGAGGATCCCTCTCCATGAACCTCACAAGACAACTATTCGTTGGTCTCTCGTTCTAAGGGCCCCGGCCGGCCCCGCTACAGAGTTGGTTTCAGCCCTTCCTTAAAAAGCATGCATAGGAGGTCATTCTTCGAGGCCTTTAAAGAGGGAACCGTAAATTCCAAGAATATAGGTTCTTTTTATGTCTTCCTTTGAAGCCCTGTATTGTCTACGAAAAACACTTTCAGACTTCAGCGTCCTTCGGAGCGCAAAGTCGTTGCCCCCTAAATCTGAAAAAAATACATTAAATACAATATACCCACAATACAATTCTAAGAAACCCCCCCCCCCAACGCATAGCTCCCGAAAATATGTTCTGGATCCGCCACTGTGTGATTTTTGAGTGGTGATCACCACTTACGTCAGCCTCCCTGGCCCCTGGGTCATTCTTCATTCCGCCCCTATACAGGGTGTCCCAAAATTCATAGTAAATATTTTTACCACGTATTTTTGGGGCCAAAATAAGACTTTTTTTTTCCTATGAACACGTGTCCGAAAATGCCCCCCTTCGAAGCTATAGGCCCCCAAAGTTTTAAAAAAAAAATAGGTTTTTCTTCGATTCTAGCAACGGATCTACATAAAAATGGATGAAAATTGGTATCTAAGGGTAACTTTAGGCGTCCTTTTCGATTCCGGGGTCGAAAATTCCCGAAAGGGCCAAGAAGGGAGGTTTTGAGGGGAGTTTAAATTTTAAATTGAATAATTTTTTAGTGCTCCGTAAGAAAATGAGAAAAGTAACAAAAGAATCTGATGGAACAAAACAAAAGGAACATTTTTGATATCTTGTGTTTTTTTCATAAGACACACGGGAAACGAGTAAAATCGATTTTTCGCCGGGAGCGCACAGCCCGATAGCGCTGTTTCAGTGCCGCGTTGCGTCGAGTCGATCGTTGAGTCAGTTGAGTGCACCGAAACAGCGCTATCGGGCTGTGCGCTCCCGGCGAAAAATCGATTTTACTCGTTTCCCGTGTGTCTTATGAAAAAAAACACAAGATATCAAAAATGTTCCTTTTGTTTTGTTCCATCAGATTCTTTAGTTACTTTTCTCATTTTCTTACGAAGCACAAAAAATTATTCAATTTAAAATTTGAACCCCCCTCAAAACCCCTCTTCTTGGCCCTTTCGGGAATTTTCGACCTCGGAATCGAAAAGAACGCCTAAAGTTACCCCCTCAAACCAAATTTCATCCATTTTTATGTAGATCCGTTGCTAGAATCGAAGAAAAACCGATTTTTTTTTTAAAAACTTTGGGGGCCTATAGCTTCGAAGGGGGGCATTTTCGGACACGTGTTCATAGGAAAAAAAAGTCTTATTTTGGCCCCAAAAATACGTGGTAAAAATATTTTTTATGAATTTTGGGACACTCTGTATAAACATGTAGGTTTTGCAGGTATCAATTCGAGGTCCCGATATCGATTCTAATCAATGATGCTTATTCTCGCTTTCAACAACGATGATCGACGGCAAAGAGCAGTCTTACTTGCACAGCAGGACATTGGCAGTTACAGGGGGGGGGGGGGGGGCGATCGCCTCTCCCCCGTTCGGCCAAAAAAGGGGGAAAGAGAGGAAAAAGAGGGGGAGTAAAGGGGAAAGGAAGAGAGAAACAAAAGAAAAGAGGGTCTCCGGGGGGCAAAAATCCCAAGGTCGCCCGCCCCCCCCTCCCCCGTTCGCTAGAGCTGGATCCGCCGATGCAGCAGGAACTCAGCGGATCATTCATCGCGGATTCAAATGCAAATGGGAGATTCTTTGATTGAGTAAGCATGAATCATGTATACCAGAAATACGAAACTTGCGGGCTAAACTGAATTCAACTTCCGTGATCATCCGTGGGAAGAGATGGGGATAAACTCGGAGTCAACACCCCCCCCCCCCCGGCAATTCATAACTCTCTTTTGGAGCTATTTATATAAAAAAAAAAAAAAAAAAAAAAAAAAAAAAAAAAAAAAAAACTTAGTAGGTCAGTCGAATGCGCACTGGCGCACTCGTTAAAAGTGGAGCTAACCATAACGAGTCTAGATGATACGGGAGCACCAAAAAAAGCAATTCGTTGATGAAATAAATCGTTGATAGCTTCACGGACCCGGAGAAAACTGTTTTAGACATTGATGTATCGTATCGATTGGCGTTGACAGCGTTACAATTTTCAAAAGAAATCATAATCAACTATCATTTTCACCGATAATACCTAATTGTGCGTTGCGTTTAGCATGCCCTGCCAAGGCTCTTGTATTTTTGTCTCTGGAGCTGCGACCACCATCGATAGGCTAATGGATATCGATAGTACCAATAGTTGCGATAGAGCTTGAACTATCGATAGTGCAGTGCATGAACTATCAATAATTCAATACAATACCATCGATTACGCATGATTACATTGTTGGGTTGCCGTTACTCGTTAGCATTCTACCGCGCGGTGGAAGATCATAAAAACCCGCGAAAAACTGCTCTCGTAAACAAAGGGCCGATATTGCTGAGGTATCGATACTTCCGTGCTTCCAGTGCTATTGATTGAAAAACATCAATAACATCCATAGTTTCCCAGGGCTCTTACTTATGTCTCCGCTAGAACGTAATGATTTTCCGATCCAATTCGAATAATCTCCTTCAATTGGTAGGTTATGCAATTTCACTTACAGGGCGTCGTAACCTGATTGCGCGGCGTTATGACTCGAATAATGAGGTAGGAGATGGAGCTACTTTAAGATGGTCGTGAATATTTGATTTAGGGGGTGGTCCCCCCCCCCCCCCACCCAATTAGGCCAATTTAATTACGAGAGGCGGCAAGGATGCTTCTGCCTACAGGCGGCAAAAAACCTAAATCCGGCCCTGCCAATATGATCGATTCATCAAAACTACTTATGATATCAATAATAGAGACGGTAGCTAAAGTAAGGGCTCATGCGCAAAAATTAAGTTTTGAGAAAAACGGGTTTAATGGTTTCATTTCTACAAAAAACCAATATTAAGAATAACTTTGACTAAAATTCTGGCTGATACAGGTCGTATTTATCGTAGAGAACAACCTAAGCCTCAAAGGATTCACCAAATTACAAAAAATTGGTCGCACAATGGGGAAAACCAGAGGTGTGTTGTGGGCCCTAATCTCAGAGAACGCACTTTTCCAACATTAAGTCTTATTTTTTCCAATTTCATTCACAGGAGGAGCATGGACTCAGGAGCTGACTGTCAAGAATAAGCAAAAATGTTGGGGAGGGGGGGAGAGATATTTGATGATTATTCGCAACACAAGACTATTTTTTTAAGTTGAGTCACTCTGAACAGGAGGGAATGCGCCGCGGGGGTGCCCTCCAAGAAAATTTGAAAATATAGAACCACAGATACAATATTAAAAAATTTCATTGAAAAAGTTGCACAAATTTTACCAAAAAAATCTTGGATTTTAGGATCGAAATTGAAGCATCTCCCCTCAGCAAGGCCTTTCCTGATGACACAAGTTAAATGGTTTCGAATAAAAGGAACATGTTTTGGGTATATTAGCATTTTACGACAGTCTTTTTTCCATCTTTATTTCTCTTTTTCATCTAATTAATGGTACGATTGTAGGGGGATACTTTGCCTCCATCTATGGAGAAGGAGTTCTCCTCTTCCCCCAACATTGCCGTACTGAACATGATGATTTATTTTTCACTTAGTGATAACACTTATTACAGAATTAACGGTTTTATTGATCTGAAACAAAATTCATTTTTTCTAACAAATTTAAAATTTTATCAACTTTCTCAGCATACTTATCTTCTATTGATTTCAGCTTGCAATTAATCATTCCAGTTAGTTTGTTTTCAAGAGCTAGGAATTTTTTATCCATATAGTATTTTAGTTCAGATTGTCCAGTGATGAAATCGGTCTCTGAGCAAAGGCCACTTTCTTGGGCAGATGAATGACTATTCCTCCGCTCAGCTGATGCCCCATTACGATTAGAATCTTTGGCTAGAAAAGAGCTCAGGTGGAAAGGACTAGTTCCATTGGAACTATCAGTTTGAGCCAGTAGGGAGGATAAAAATTCGCCTTCCAACATTTTTAATACTAGTATCGGATCAGGGACTTTGGTTTGAGCAAAGCTAGGCATTTGCAGATTGTACATTTTCAAGAAATCTTTGCACTTGGATGCTTTGTTAGTTAACGGCTGATTTGACAGCTTCAGTCGCTCTTCAATTCGACCGATATCAAAACCGGGTTTTGTCGAGCTAGCTTCGCATTCAGCAATTGTTATATGGATTCCGTAAACCCAAAGACTGTTTTTTTGTCGTGTTTTAGCAAGCTGAAACAAAGGAAAGAAATCAAAATTGTCACTAAAAAAAGAGGGTTGAATGGATAAAAGCAAAATCTTTAATGATTTTAGAAGTTGCCAAAAGAGTTTTAGTACCTTTGATCATCCTTGAATGCCTCATTTAGAAGATAAACATACAAGCAATAAAACCAAATTTTTCTCCAGCAGAACATTTAATAATCTAATTATTGATAGTTTAGTTAATTGATCTGACACAACTCTCTGTGACCACCATAGCCGTAGCTAGGAATTGAATTTGTCTTTCTCTCTCCTTCTCCACTTGACTGCTTGAGTTAGAAAAGGACAGAAACAGGGGCGGAAGTCAAGTGACAGGCCCTATTATTCCATCCTCTTCTAACACATGCAGTCAAATGGACAAAGAGAGAGAAAGATAAATTCCTGGTTACTTCTATGGTGCCCACTCATGTAATACATTCTGCGAAAAGGGACCTTCACTGTCCTAGAGAAAAATTGAATTAGGCACATATTCTCAAAGGAGAGGATAGACTGAGAAAAACAAGACAGTAAGATTTGAAAAGATTATCTTTAAACAATCTCCTTTGGAGTTCAAAAGGCGTCGCAAAGGAAACTTATCCTGAATATCGGTGTTTGTTCCCATCTAATTAAGATAGAAGAAGTGTAAATAGGTGGCATGTCTCACAAAAAATTAAAATCCATTGAAATATGATTACCTTTAATGAACATTCATTTGCTAAACCTACATCTAGTTCAACAAGGTAAACAGGCAGCTCTTCAAAGGTATCAATGTACTCAGCATGATAGGTACCGACGTATTCTTCGCATTTGCCATATAATTCAAAGAGTTTCGCCTGGATGAAATCAAAATAAAGCACTTGGATGAATTATAATGACACTTCAATAACTTCAAGAGGAGGAGGGAAAAAATGAATTCTACAAACAGTAAAAAATCAGGGCTGAAGAATGTTCACGATCACGCGATTCTAGGACCGTGCGTAAATTGTGGAGGCTCCACCAAAATCAAACATTTTTTTTTTTTTTTTTTTTAAGTCATCTTGGGGAAAAAACCCAATTTTTGCGCCCCTTTCTATTAGGATGGGTTTTAGAGGCACTGTAGCAAAAAGGTCATCAATGTATTGAGAGAGTGCTTTTGCAAAAAGATTGTTAATGCGGTTTAATTCTGGTTTGTGTGTAAATTGCGGAGGAGAAAAACATTCTGCACGGCAGTAAAAAATTTCACTGTCTGAAAGTGACATTTAATCTAAACATCACACAGTTTTTTGGATAGACCAGGCCGGATTTGTAAAAATTAATCACAGGGTCTATAACAGTAATAGTACAACTAAGTACCAACAAAAGTGCTTCTCTAAGATGAGAGATAAAAACATATGCCAATTTTTTTGGAACTATGATTAGATATCTGATGCTTCTGCAAATCGGTTACAAAATGTTAAAAGATGGGAGACCAAACAAAAAGCTAATTTTTTTAATGAGTTTTGGGACATATGTAGATTGATGGTTGTAAGTCACTTTCAAAGCTACTGCTAGATAAGTTGGCTGCTTAGTGAAAAAATGTAGTCCTGAAGAAAACAGCTGAACATAGGAAATTCACCTTTATAAGTAATTCTAAGTTAACATGAGGTTTAAAATGATAAATACCTCCTCAACTTTTAGGAACTATGTATGCAGGGGCATGTAATGGTTTCCAGAGAGGGGGGCATGAATGCAATCTTGCCGCCCCTCAAAATTATAATTTTGATTACTTTTTTCTTTTTTTTGTTCACCCTGATTTTGCTGTCCACCGAGAATGCCACCCGGGGCAAGGGTACCCACTAACCCACATGCCACCCCCACGGGACACCCCTGTATGTATGCTTACCTCAGAAGCGATGGCTAATTTTGATATCATGAAGTTCTTTTCCAACTTGAAATTAACTGTGCATGGTGCATGACTGGAATCATCACTTGCAGACAGTTGGATACATCTTTCAAAATCAACAACATCATCTAATCCTACTTTGAAGCTGAAAATTAAAAGTAAAATAGATTAAATATAATCCCAGGAAATGAAAAAAAAATGTAAAATTAAGGAACTGAAGAACATATCCGATAAATTTATAATAATATCTACATTCATGAAAATTCTTAAATCTAGTCTCTCAGCACACCAAGATTTATTTCGATTGCCAATGAAAGTTCGGTTTACTACTGACTCAGCGCGCACTTGACGGCCCAACGACCAGTCTACTTAGCTTGCAATGGCTTCAGGTGATTGATTTGATGTGGAACTAAATCAACAAATCCATCCTGAGATTATTCAGTCAACGACAGATTTTTACTAGGGATTTGTTGAAAATTCTAGAGTAGGTACACTACAAAATTTTTCAAAGACTAAGTAGTATGGATCTTCATAATCTTTGGGGTCTATGCTTTTCAAGGAATTTTCTCTCTCATCCAGGGCGTTTTCATACCGGGAGATCTGCAGGTCATAACCAGGAATTTTTTTCGGAAAAATCTGAAGGTTTCCTCAAAATTTACAAACAAACAAGCGCTGACTGAAATTTGTTTTTTCTTCTCACTGTTCTTCAAAGGAACCCAGCAAAGATTCAGGTCTCAGACCAATTGCAGCGCATATTGGAAGAGTATGATAGCAGTTTTAGTTCGTAAAATGGATTAACGGTTGATAAGGGAATGAATTTAGTTGTTCTATTTTCGATAAATAGCATTTAAGTTTTTCGTTCCTAATCAGTTCACAGTAAATATGAGAATAAATGAGCATCAAAAGTTAAGAAACAAAGCATTGAACAGAAGATCTCAGATACCCCCTCAGTTACATCTTCACCACCAGCTCCAGTTTCGAAAGCATCGACAAGCTTCTGAAATTTCGTCACAGAAGCTAGAAACTAGGTCTAAGCCACCATGGGAATGGTAATAAATGAGACCTTCAAAAACTTATAGTTTACTTCCAACGGCTGTCTTGTGAAGCTCTAGCATTTCACGCCATGGTTCTGAACCATTCAAACGGAAAGAAAGAGGAGCATCCACGAGTGCGACCGACTTACAAAGCTACAAGAGCAAGACCAATGGAAGCCTGGGACCAAAATAAATATATGAGGACATATAAGGTAACATAAATAACTAAGAATCAAACTGAAAAGTAAAAACAAACCTTGGATCCTGAGAGACTTTGATGCAATCCACAAAATTTTTTGAGGCACTATTCCATGAGCAAAACACTTGCATAAAATTAGAAATAATGTTTTCGGGAGTACCCATTTTTTATAGTGAAAAATTTGACTATGTCTTCCTAATTCATTTCACCCACATATTATGCATATCTACAAAGTTTATTTTGGCACTTGAGCATAGTTAAAAATAAAAATATCAAGCATCAACATCAACCAAAACCAAAACATAAATTTACTAGCATTGTAAAAAACATGTACAATTTTCATTTAGTCACCGGCTGAATATTTTCATAACGCATAGTAGGTAGCTTGCATGACGTCATCAAAAACCAAATTTTCAGTTTCAAAACAAAACAAAAAAGAGTAAACAAACAAAACTATTTATAACCTCAAAATCGACCCGTGGTTGTGGAAATCGTGGAAAACTGGAAATCAAAGAGTTTTAAACAAATAGTAACACATTTCTTGGTAAAATTGACTGAATTGAATGTAACTTGTTTTAAGAAGTAAGTTTGTGCTGAAAGCCAATAATTCATAGCTCTTTCTTGGCTCCTTCATTGTTTTTTGAATCATTTTCAGAATAGGCACAAGTTGGATTGCATTAAGAAACTGATCATATTTTAGTAACACATACTTACCTCTATATGACTGTCTTGCTTGTATACATCACCTGTTCATTTAAAAAAGACAGTCTGAAGTATTCCTGATGTACTATCAATCACCCTTAGGTCCTATTTTTCTTCATGCCAACCACCAAGGCCTTACTCGCTTAACTTTCCAAGGAAATCTTCCTTGTGAAGATATCTCTGAAAAGTCAACTGCTTGGAAAATTCTAGTTCAGGCACAAAAAGAATTGGATGAGTATATTGCAGGCGCTCGCAAGACATTTGATGTCCCTTTGCATATAACTGGTGGAACGTCATTTCAACAGCGTGTTTGGAAAGCACTCTTGACTGTACCTTATGGAGAAACTTGTTCTTACACTGAACTTGCCAAACGAGCAGGAACTCCCAAAGCTGTCCGTGCAGTGGGACAAGCTAATAAGGCGAACCCTATAGCATTGATTATTCCATGTCACAGAGTTATAGGAAAAAGTGGGCAACTCACAGGTTACATGGGTGCTTCGGCTGATGGTATAGCCATCAAAAAATCCCTTTTACAATTGGAGCAGGGTGATCCAGTTGCACACCCTAAGTGCTGTTCTTTAACTTCTCCTCTGTCTGTAACTTCCCCTTATTTTTCAGAGAGTTTTTAGGTCCCAAAGAGACTATCTACAACTTTTTCTGTGATTCTATGCTAACTTATCATTATTCATTGCTAGGTATACTTAATTGATTTAATCAGGGGCTCTTGTGCTTAAATGCAAGTACTTAGTTTTAAAGAAACTTCTGGATTCAATTGAAAAAGTGAACTTCATTCGGTGGGAGCAGTTCAGCATAATTTCTGGGTCAATTTACAACTTTCGATACCTACCTTCAATTTTCCTTTGCTCTTACAATACTTGCAAACCTTTCTTGAAAGAAACCATTTTAAAATGTTGTTAATGACATTAAGGTGGAGGCTGTTGGGCTGTCGTTACAGAAAGGATTCTAGAGGACATCAAAAGTAAAAAATGTCACCAAAATCACAAATTGTTGGCCATCTGACGTATAGGCGTAAGTCGAAACCAACGTTACATGATTATCTTTCACGTCTTAGTTTTTCTGTAGAAAATGCGTATGTGTGAATAAACAAGAATATTTTTTTCTTTATTCTTCATGTGTCAAAAATCTTCAGAAAAATATGAATGAAAATGAAATTGGAAAGTTTGAAATGTTGAATTCAACTTACGCCTGTACGTTAGATGACCAACGATATGTCTGAAAGTAGTTTTGGCTGCTTCTTAAATCTTAAATATCCATTTTTATTTGTTTATTTTCTTTTAGCCCTTTTATTCTTTCTAATTCTGATTGCTATTTTTAAGTAATATAAAATGGTTTCTGTTCAAAGAAAATTTTATGTTTGTCTCTGAAATTCACCCATACTATTACAAGTAATTTTTTCAAGGACACATCTGTAAAAAAGTTCTGTCAAAAACTGCATCTACAAGCTTGTCAAAAATACTCTTCAGAATAATGTTAATGATTTTCAATTAATTTATAATATTTAATTATAGGTACTCATTTTTGTGTACATATTTCTTTTTTCAGGTTTTATTTTCATGTACCTTTGTAAAATTGATCTATTTTTATCTGTATGAATAAACGAATACCATTTCTAACTACACTTATTGTTAGTATCACCACCCATAGTTTCTTTTTTACTTTCTCACTCTGACGAAGTTAGAAAAATTGAGAAAGTGTTGCGATGGCGCAGAGATTTTCAAAATATTTTGTTTCGATACTCTTGGCCCACCACAACTAAGTCAATCATGATAATTGTATGAAGTGGGGTCTGTTTAAAGTTTTAAAGGGGGGTCTGAAGGTCACCCCCAGAATATGAAAGGGCTCTGAAGGTTTCCCCCAGAACATTAAAGGAGGGTCTCCAGTCTCTCCTAGATTTTTGATGAGAGGAAATGTTCGCAGGGTATTCCCTACAGTTTATTTTTCTTTTACTGTACGGCAAGTAAATAACTGCAATAGCAAATTGAGGTTTCTATTTTTTAGATTCGATCCAAGACAATAGAAGCATTGGGGGTAACAAACAGGAGGAGGGTGAAGGAGACGATTGCTCCCCCTATCGGCCAAAAAATGGGGAGTAGAGGGGGAAAGGAAGAAATGAAAAAGAAAAGGGGGATAACTGAGGGGGGGAGGGGGCATAAATCCCAACACCGACACCCCCCTCCTATTCTCGAGGGCTGTATCAGTCAATGAATGTATTAACAATAATAAGTAGGTACTATATCGTAATGAGGGAGAGGGGAGGGGGGTCATCATACTAGACTGATGGATAAATGAAGACATGGACGTATTTCGGTGATGGGGGTGAACTGAGAAGATAAATATTGATAAATATACTATAAGTATGCAAGTAAATATAGGTATACATCATTAAGTAGCAAACCACGCCCACGGCCACATTTCTCTCGAGGCCAAATAGCAAGGGCGTATTCAGAAATAATGCCTGATGGGGGGAGAGGAGGGAGCCATATCATCCAGTGGAATCAGAAAGTTTTATTTTTTCCCATGTTTCAGTACTTCGAGCAGTATTTCGCTATTTTCCCTTTTATAATTGGCGTTTTCTAGGGTGGTGACCACAAAGATTACTTACTTTAAACCTGGTGAACCCTCTCTCCCCGAGGTCTTCCCCCTTCCCCTTGTTTATGTCTTCTTTTACCCATAGGATTTTGGTCCATCATTTTAATTTTATCTTTTTTTAGAGGCGCGCCTCTATAAAAAACGTTGAGAATTTAAGATCTCTATTATATTATGGAAAGTATCTTGTCACTTTTATTCAAAATCCGTAAACTTTGAAGCTCATAAAAAACACGTTTACGGTTTACCGCCTACCGGTGCTCATGCCGGAGGATAAAAATTTAAAAACCGTACTCTAATCACAGCTTTGCACGCGTGTTGCGTGCATTTTTTCGAAGGCGCTTATCACATTTCAAACCCTTTCTTTTTCCATTTCCAAGTTCATTCGCAATAATCTTTGGACTTTGACAATTGACGCAATAATCGGCGATTTTGGCGTGTTCGTGTTTTCTCTCTTTGTTTGTTTATTGCAATTTTAATTGATTAAAAACTAATGCTAAGTAATTGTTTTTCTCATTTGCATTAGTGCTGAGTGTTTGACAGATCATGCTCCCTGCCTTTACGCAATGTTTCTTTAGTTTTGGTTAAGCTATAATTTGATTTAAAACCATAGGTAGGAAATTTCAACTGTTCGCCTCGTTCACCAGTTATCTGAGGAAGTTTTTGAGTAAATTTGAAATGTCTTCACCTTCCAGTAAGTATTTGACCATGTAAAATTTAGTGAATTATACATGTTGTATACCTTAATGTTTGCATGATGCGGGTCGATTCGATCATTTCAACTCAGGCTTCCATCAATTCATCTCACCTTGGATGTACTCTTATACTTGTTTTCTTTTATTTACCTTTGAGCAATGTACTCTTTGTTTATCCAACGGGAATATGTATCTGTCTTAATGTTGTGACATTTGGTTGGGGTTATAGCCCCAAAATCTCAGAGAAACTTTACCTCTCGATTTGTTAAGTCGGAACAAATAACACGGTGACCGTTTTGGACTTGTTATGTCCATGGTGAACAAAGCTGCAGGTTATGGATACCCACTTGGCCATGGCACCAGGTTGAGGCTGATTCCAATATTTTTGACAGCATGACATGAAATGAGGGGAATCGATTAATATCAATGTCTGAAATGGAAACATGTGACTGTGAGGAAGGCATGGAATAATTTTTTCTGCTACAAATGACACCATGTCATGTTTTTCTTGTTGCGCTACGCTATTCGGATTAACTGATTCCTGGTAGAGCAGAAGCATTTTGAGTGTTGGATTCTGACAAGTCGCAGAGCCTGCTTCCGGAATGCATTAAAACACATTGGTAAGCGGTCAGGTAGCAACGCGTCAATGCTCTTTGCCAACCAACTGCTCCTTGGTGCATTTTGATGAATTGCAAAAGCAGGCTCCATTACTTGTCTAAGGTCCGGTATTAAGAACCTTGGTTTGTCTAAACCAATAGTTTGATTCAACCACAAGGCAATCCGGTAGGCAGCCAAACTACTAGTTAAAGGAAGAACAAAGGAGGGTCGACCCCTTACTGGAACAAAACAAGAGGTCGAATAACGCCACTCCTCGTATACCTGAGATTAGAGCTCAAACCACAGCCAAACTATCACCTAACCAGAGGTCGTAATACGGGGCCAACACTAGATACTCTAAGTGTTTCTGCTCCATTTCGCGGAAAGTCATTGGAAAGTGCAGAATCAGCCTGCAGGCATAGAGGGTTGATCTCTACATCCTAGATAGTTCAATCATTACGTGCTGTTCTTGTTTTCTAAGGATAAGTTTGCGTGATTTTTGTATAAACGAAGAGGTACTGTTTAGAAGATTTAATGTTAGTTGTGGCTGCAACTGCACCCAATTAAAATTTCGTGACTATTCTTTTAGGTGGTAAAACAAATAATCCTGTCACAAAAGCCGAGGTGACTGAATCATCGTCAGATGAAGATGATGACATCTACAAACGTTTTGCTTCCTTAAATGTTGCATCTGCTGCTGATACTCATGTTGAGTCTGTAAGTAAAATGCTGCCCACAATTTGTTGTTCTTTTTTCTCTTATTACTTGTAAAGAAGGTCTGTAGGCGAAGATTCAGGACGCTGATTCTCCTGATCTAGGTATCTCATACTTTACTTTAACTTGAAATCTCTCAGGAAAATTTTTAAATTTTTTTTTTTTTAAACTTTTCTAAAACCTTTTTTTATTTATTTTTTTTTATTTTTTTATTTTTTTTTATTTTATTTTTTTTTTCTCTTTCTTCTTTCTTTCTTTCTTTCTTTCTTTCTTTCTTTCTTTCTTTCTTTCTTTCTTTATATCAAACCAAAGATTAAAAAGTATAATTATAACTAAATCTATCCTCTTCTAATTGTAATTTTTAATATTTAATATTTATTAATTTTTCTTTTTATTTTTTTGTTTTTTACGATTGGTTGATTATTTATATTTAAATTGTACCCTACCGCTGCCACTCAAGTTTTCTTTAGGCAGGGTAGTTTTTGTTTTTCATTTTGTCAAAATATTTCCGGAATAAAATTATCTATCTATCTATCTATCTATCATACGAGATGACACAGAACGGTCTAGATAAACGACTCTATCTTATCATGTCTTGTAATCCTTTATTACAAAACTCTTTTGACAAGTGACCAGAGACAGTATAATAGAGACTTCGCACTATCTGTCTTGCCCATGTTTGCGCGATAGCAACTTTTTTTTGGGGGTCTCAACAGAACACCTCAAGCATGGTCCATACATTGACTGATGAGCAAAGTTGTTGAAGTTTTTGCCTGGTGAAACTAAAGCACCGAAATTGCATTAGTCAACGTATGGACCATGTTTGATGGTGCTCCCTTATGCTCCCTGTATTAATTCCTGTTGAGTCCAGAAAAATAATTCAGTCACTGCGCACAGGGCTAGTGCTCGGTCTCTTTTATGTACTGTCTCTGCAAGAACCAAGACGACTCAGAGTCATCTCCTCTCATCTCTGTCAATGAGCGGAATTAGCTTGCAGAGATGTTTGAAAATGTCAACGTTTGATGGATCTATTACTAATTGATCCAGACCCATCTGCCAGTTAGTTCCTTTAAAGTTTAGCCTCTGGCATTTTATGGGGGGGGGGGGGGTGGATTAGATTTAATTAACAATGTCAAAATAAATGTTGATGCTCTTATATTTTCGAAGTCCATTGAGATAGGCATTGAGTCTGCGGCTGGTAGGGTACTAGATTAATCTTCAGGATTCGTTTCAAATTTCATTATTATTCTGTTCTGTACAGTTTCTTTAATGGAAGCATGAATTCTTTAAATTTTTTCAACTCCTCAGACAAATAGTAGAAAGAAAATAAAAAAAAATTGCAAAATCTAATGGTAATTTCTGTTGCAGGTACTGGATGAAGTTTCGATTGATGGCATCATAAAGTTCATCAAAGATAGAAAATGTCAAAATATCATTACGTTAGCTGGTGCTGGAATATCTACTTGTAAGTTTAGAGAAATTAAACCATATTCTAGCTATAGTCCAATTTTTTTTTTTTTTTTGAACAATATGTCTGTACCATACTCTCTGTTAGTGTGGCTTCTTTAGTGTTCTGATGAGAAGAAAATGAACAAGGTACCTACTTAGCAGATATTTTCTGTTTAGGAGCGTTCTAGAATTATCTGGAGTATTGCACCGGTGGAGTTGTTCAATGTGTCAAGATGCACTTTAAAAAAAAAAAAAAAAGCGCCCTAGATTCAGTGGTCTTGAAATATGTACCAAAAAATTGGTTAATTTGCAAGGTGAAAATGGGGCTTACAAGCTCCCCTTAAAAAGAGAAGTGAAAATGGCAATGCAATGCATGTACCATGAGGCAAAAGAGATTCTGTCATGAATCACTACTCTAGTGGCTTGTTACTCTTTAAATCTCCTTTTCCATCATTGAGAAAGTAACGCATCAGATACGGCTACTCCTATGGTACCTGCATTATGTTAATGTTGCTGTACTAATATTTTTAAAAGCTTTCATTAAAGTGACCAGTGGATTTTGGAAGGTTATGTCCCTATTCCTATTCTTTCTGGTTTAGACTTATTATCCGACACTCCACTGGCGCAACCAGGATATCTTCCATCTCTCTCATTTCCCATTTGAATGTATAAGTAGGAAAAGGACAGAAAGAGGGGGTTTTATCCCCTTGTCCATCCTTGTCTAACATACGTTTTTTAATGGAGAAAAGAAAGAGATGAAGAAACTCTCGGTGCGCTACTGCGGCACTCCATTCATCCGTGGCATAAGCTTGCAACAGCCCCATTTAACTTATTACTTTTTTTTTTCTATTTTTTTAATTCTCGAAAAATCTTATCCAATAATTTCCTTTTTTTTTATCTCTTAATTTCCTGGTTACTTTATTTTCAATGAATCACAGGGTTTGAGTGACTGGACTTTACTGCTACTACTACTACATACTGCTTTTATTTTATGTATTACAAGTTGCCATATTTCTCTCTTTTTTGATCCTTATGTGAGAGTACCTTGGACACCTGGGTACTTTCTTCCTGTTCCTACTCCTTAATTTTTACGTGCTGTTGCGTAGCAAAGCACCTAATGCTATCGTTGCTATCCGTATGTATGTATGTGACACTCAACGCTTTCGTTTTGTGCAGTCGAAAAGAGGCAGTAAATATTAATCGATTTTCACGAAACTTTGCTGAAACGTTTGTCACTGCCTTTGGATGAACTGCCAATTCGGAAGAATTTGGATGAGAAATTTCAAAGTTATTGAGGTTTTAGTTTCATTTTTTATTCAGTCCAGTCGTTTACTGTGAAAGTGAAACATCTGCATAACCAACCTCCAAGTTTTGGCAGTTGGTTTTTACCACTACTACTACAACTATTACCTTTACTGTTTTGTTCTTGTTTTAAATTCATTCAGCAAATCAGATTAACCCAGAAAAGTAGCGCAAATTAATATTTTAAGATGAATTGAAAGACGTTATGCATGCCACTGAGCTTAATCACTCAAACTGTAAGGTAGAATTACCAGTTGCAAAGTCATTGATTAGAAAGAGCAAACCATTTTTTTGAATGGCTTCTGCTAGTCACCTTTCGTTCCTAAAAGAAACACAGATCTTAATTGTTACAGCTCTTGCGTGACAATTGCTATGTTACTTATCGTTCTCATAATTTTCTGCCTTCAGCTGCTGGTATTCCTGATTATCGATCTCCAGGTTCTGGCCTATACTACAATCTACAGAAATACAATCTTCCTTCCCCCGATGCCATCTTCGATATAAGCTATTTCCGGAGAAATCCTCAACCTTTCTTTTCATTGGCCAAAGAGCTGTTTCCAGGGATTTTCAAGCCGACTCCTTCGCATTATTTTATTCGTCTCCTGCAAGAAAAGAATCTGCTTCTGCGCCATTATACCCAAGTATGTATACTTAACTGTATGTCCATGTCGATAGACCCCCTTCCCACTTTTAACCTTAAAGTCTGTAACCTAAGGAGTTAAATTAGCTTAACTTTGAAAAGATTCGAGGGATTTGATGGTGTACGATTTTTTCAACATAGGACTCTTTTTGTGCCAGCTCTCCAATTTCGAATTTTGTCATTCCAATCAAATCACTGCTTGTCCTAGTTTTGTTTAATTTTAAAACGCAATTCAAAAGTTTTAAAACTCAAAATGGGGATGGTAGGATTGGTAGGACCAAAGACTTCTAATACTATAGTAGTAGTACTAGCAGTCTTTAGGTAGTACTTCAGGAATTTCAATTTGGTAGTGCAAGGGATATGTCTTGTAAGTTGTATCAATACTACTCGAAGGTACTTACTCTACTTTACTTGTATCGTAAGTAATCGTAACAATTTTGTGCAGTTTTGAAATTGCAATGCGCCTGTTGCGCACTTTTGCTATAAAGCCAGAAATGCCAGATTCCAAAGTAAAATGTTACAAAAAAACCAATAGAAACAACAAAAATTCTTGAAACTTCCTTCGTACAAAAGAAAAAGTAGGCAAGCCGCATAATAAATTTGAAAATTACTGTTATGACACGAAACTCGATAATAATACACTCTCTTTTTCTTTCCATCAGTCATAATTTCAGAGGAAAGTGCTGAAACGTGTCTTTGCAAATTGTAATTGGCACGCAGACGGACTACCTCTGGTCACCAGATGTCCTACACTATGACGTCATCAAGTTTCGTGCCGAAACGAAACCTTTTCAAATCGCTCGAAATTTGTGCAACTTTGAAAGCGCTTTAGTTCTAGATCCCACGATCAAAAAATACTATATAAAACACTGTGAATTCCTTTCTAAAAGGTGCGCAACAGACCTGTTAAATGTTCAGGAGCCCTAACCTTGAGTTTTAGTAAAGTTGATACGTATGTTTACGTTTCTGTGAAATTTCATGAGTGTTTCTCATGCTTTTTTGACCAAGCAGGTTTAGTCCTTTATTAAATTTACCTTTTAGTTCCCCTTGACTTTTCCATTAACTTCTCTTGTACTGTTATTTTGTTTCCAGAATATTGATACATTAGAAAGGGTGGCAGGCATCTCTGGAGATAAAATTGTTGAAGCTCATGGCACCTTTTACACATCCCACTGTTTGGACTGTGCAAAGGAATACTCTTTAGCATGGATCCAAGGTATTACATCATTACTCTGCTCAACTCTAGTGATCATTTGTCATTAATTGACCTGATGGATAACTGATGGATATCTCAGATTTAACCCTTTGCCTGCTACGAACGAGTATACTCGCGGAAAAAAACCGTTCCTCAGAGCTACGCCCGAGTATACTCGCATTCGTGACTTCCATTGAATTTCCGACCGTAGCGCTGTTGTGATTGAACTAAACATCAGACTACAGGTACGCATTCTGTCGGGGAAGATACGAACTACAAGTTACAAGTGTTTCCGATAGAATGCGTTGCCCCTTGATTTTAAAATATGTTTCTTCTCTGCATGTTTTGCTTCTGCTCAGCTGACGAAACCAAGTTAACCTAAGTTTGTTGGTATCGCGCTTGCCTCAGGGGTACGGATTTTTTGCAGCGAGTATACTCGTTTGTAGCAGGCAATGGGTATATCAACAAATATGATTTTGGATGATTTTTTTTTGTTTTTTTTCTAATGATTTTTGGCCATCTGAAAATGATCGAATTTGCATAATTTTCGATTCCTAACTCAGCTGGGGGATGGCTGCACCTGAATTCCTAACCCAGCAGGCAAAGGGTTAAGCTAACTCCATAGAATTTATAGCCGTAGCCAGAAATTTGTCTAGCTCTCTCTTTGCCTTTTTAAAAACAAGTATTTGAAAAGGACCAAAACAGGGGCTGAAGTTCTGTGACATCCCCTCTCTCCGTCTTTTTCTAACACATGCAATCAAACGGACAAAGAGAAAAAAAAAGAGAAAAAAATCCTGGTTACAACTATGAGAATTCAATGTATACAACAAAACCTTTGATGGCTTGATTCTCTAAGTTATTCCACACAAGGACAGTTCTGTCCTTGTGTTGAATAACCAGAGATTACTAAGCTAAAGAGATATGGCAGAACTGCTCACAACTGTTAATCGACTCCAACGAAGTATGCAAAGTGGTATACGATCTAGTTGGACCATTTTTGTAAACAAATGGAAGTGCGTTCGGCTGCCACTAAAAGACTTTTGATTAAAGTTTTAGTGGTTCTTTTAGTGGTTAAATTTTTCCCTTGACATTTTCCATTTTGTCAATGTGTTTGTAAAGTAAAAAAATTCAGAACAGTGTGTGCCTAGTAGTAACAGCCAGTAACAGCAGTAATAGCAATGTTTACGAAAAATGGTCCACCAGGTGGTAAGCCGAATTGTATCACAGCCTATTTGAAGGCGTTTTTTTTTACGAAATGTCGATTAACGGTTTTCCAACATGGCGGTGATAGGACTTGCCATATCTCTTTGGCTTAGTAATCTTTGGGAATAACCTACTTTTATGTAATATCACTCTTACGTCCAATTATTGCTGTCCTATACCTCTTGTACATGGTATCATCTGTATGGGTGACTCCACAGTAATACTAATATGACTGTTCACTGATGCCTGAAAATTTCATGAAAGAAGTACCTAGAATGATTGGCACATTTGAAGCTACCAAATCAATTTGTAATTATTTCAGTGAGACTTGGGTTTCCAAAAATTAAAGAATAAAAGTGAACCACATATTTTATAAACTATTGAAATTTTAAAGTTTCTAGTGTCCAAAGGTCACAGGTCACTTTGCCATGGCAGAATTACCTTTAGAGTACCCCGAACGTGATAAAACTCAATGATTTATTAAATTAATTGTCCATCATGGTTTTTCCTGAAATCTATGTCTTTCTTTGAGAAATATTTTTTGTTTGATGGCTTTAAATGTTACAATAATTCCATTTCCATGAAATTTCCCGGCTTCAGCTCTAAGTCTTGTTACGAGAGTAACGTTGGGTTGATTAACGTTCTGATCCTATTGTTCAACTATTTCTGGAGAAAAAGTTCCTTGTGTTTGCAGATTTTAGCCAGATTCTGATTGATTTGATGAACAGGATGTATTTAATGCAGTGATTGATGTGGAATTGCTTAGTTTTGTCACACTCTGGAAGCTTATTTTTCCCCCTTCAGAAAAACTCCTAAATTATGAAATTAATCGATTTGAAAAAATAGACCCTGTTACCAAAATTAAAATGAAATTACTCATATTTTATTGTTCTTTGTATCATCCAAGAATCCACCATTTTTTTATTTTCTAGCTCAAAAATTGCATTTTCCAATAATGCTGGCTTTTTTAGCTTGTCTTCCGTCACTATTCCGGAAAATTTATTCTTCTTCAATGTTTCACAGGCTAAATCCTACTCTCTGTTCAGGAGAAACCAACAAAAAGCCAATTTATTTCCATTCCTGAATTTTATCTTTAATCTTTTTATTTATTGTTAAGTATTGGTTTTTCTTTTTTTTTTTTTTAGAATTTGTTATGTCTGAAGTGGTTCCAAAGTGTGAAGTTTGTGAAGGCATTGTCAAACCGGATATTGTATTTTTCGGAGAGAACTTACCAAGTAAATTTTTCTACAGCTTAGTAGAAGATTTTCCACAATGTGATCTATTGATAATTTTAGGGTCTTCTCTTGTTGTGCAGCCTTTTTGCACTTTAGTCGACAAGTAAGTATATTTTACCCAGTTATTACCAGTAAAGTTTTTTTGTTTAAAAAAAAGCTTCGTGGTGAAGATGCCAAAATTGAGATGTTACCCTTATCAATGTTTCTTATCATTTAGAACTCGTTTGAGTTCATAGAACGTAAAGAAATACAATCAATCAATGGTACTGTGATAGTTCTGCAGGCCGATCATGTACTTTATCGTTAAACCGATCGTTAAAACTGTCTACGAGTGATGCTATTGGTCAAAAATTTTAAAACTTGGCTGTTGCTATGGTAACCATCATTAAGAGTCACGTTTTATAAAGGCTATTCATGAGTAACCTTTAAAAAACGGACACTATAACGATGGTTACCATAGCGATGAAGTAAATGATCGGCCCGCTGGCTGTATCAGAACTGTCAATATTATCAATAGCCTAACAATTGAGGCGGCCCCTGCATTAACAGCCCATGCGCGTATGTGCTGTTTTTGCGCCCAACAGCGCAATTGAAAATTATACTCAAGAAGTATCACCCCTGTGAATTTGGTGACGTGACGATGATTCTGCGCGGAGATATCGCGTCGATGGGTGCAAAAACAGCACATACGAGTACATGCACTATACGTATAACTGTGTGTAACTGTGTAATATTCCCATTTGAATGCATGAGAAACAATCGATTAGTAAAAGAGCCATGGTCTCCTCAAGAGTCGATTGTTTCTCATGCGTACAAATGGGAAGAATTCATGGTTGCCAAATTGCTGGCTATGCTCATGTACTTTGAGAGGTCATTTTTCTTTACATTTAATTGCGAGCCAAATATAGCTGATTTATTATTTAGTTTTTACTTTTTCGTTCCAGTTTGCATTGTTACTTTACTTTAAATTTGTATGTTTCAATAAATTAAGGCAAACAAATTATTATTCTCTCATTTAACTGTCAAATCCTATTAAATTTGCGTTAATTTAATTGTTGGGTGCAAAAACCGCACATAACTCACTTTTTTAAATTGGCCGCGAATGAACTCAAACCATTTTTTTTTTTAAATTTGTCCTTGAATTCTCTTGAAAAAGGGCTCAAAGCATAAAACCAAGAAAAATTGTACTCATTTCCGAATCAAATCAACGCATTATTAGCAAATGAAAACTTTAAATGCGTTTTCTGGAAATCAGGTTTTTCGGTATGTGCTGTTTTTGCAGCCACCGCCTCAATTGTGGCTCCGTTGGCTATTTGAAACTCTTTGAATGAATAGAATTAATACCAATACCAATGGAAAGAATCAAATTGCATTCATAGTTTTAAAATCTAAGTCTTATTTTTTTTTTTTTTTTTTTTTTTTTTTTTTTTTTTTTGTACCTGACTAAAAGGTGGATAAAGGAATTGACAAAATGCATTGCTTCAATGAGAGTCCAAACAGCTTTCTGACTGTATCCAAAAAGTGAAGGGATGGTGTGAAGAGGCAAAATTGGCTCTACTAAAATAATTAGTTTTTTTCTCTTTCTTTGGGAGGGGAATCAAGACTCAGTAGCAGCTTTTCTCTCTCCTGGCCATATCGTTAATGCCCCAACGAAACTGTCTGCTATACAAGTTTGCAGCCTCCTCTCCTATCTCAATTTTTATCCTCCCCAACAAAACAGAATCTTGAAACTTAACAGATCCAGCCAGGTATTCCAGGTGTGTATTTAGAAGAAAATAAGGAAGAGGAAGCCTGTTCAGAGGAGGGGGAGGCCCAAGATTATAGATCAAAGAGGTATGCTCATCTGACTTGGCACCACAAATTCAGTGGCGCGCAGTTCAAAATCACTGCAGGCAAGATGGCCGACAAAAGAAGAAAACGTATACTCTTTGCAGAAATTATTGGGCTGCCCTCTGCAGGAAAGCAGAAAACAACCCAATGTTTTCTGCAAAGAGTATACGTTTTCTGCTTTTGTCGGCCATCTTGCCTGCAGTGATTTTGAACTGCTCGCCACTGAATTTGTGGCGCCAAGTCAGATGAGCATACCTCTTTAATCTATAACCTTGGGGGAGGCCTAACTGGATTAACTCTTTCACAATTTTTTAGCGACAGTCTTTAAATGAATTCCAAGTGTTTTCATCAGACAGGAAGAGGCAAGTGCTCACCTTTACCATTCCTCCTTGAAATCACCCTCGGACTCATTAGAATGTGCATTCTTTCTACTTTTTCGAGAAAAACACTCTGAAATGAAGTAAAGTGGAGGTTTTGGAGCTTTTCTCCTCGATATTGCATATGTTTCTCTCAGAGACAATATATAATAGAGACCACGCACTGGCCGTGCGCGCGCTGGCTGACTTATTTTTCGGGACTCAACAGGAATTAACACAGGGAGCATGAGGGTGCACCATCCAACGCGGTTCATACATTGACTGATGCAATTTCGGTGCTTCGGTTTCACTAGGCAAAAATCTCAACGACGTTTCTCATCAGTCAACGTATGGACCATGTTTGCGGTGTTCTGTTGAGACTCCGAAAAAAAGAGTTGCCAACGCGCGCAAACATGGGCAAGATAGATAGTGTTGGTCTCTATTATATATTGTCTCTGGTTCCTCTAATATACCAGAGCAATGATAATTTTCAAGGGTGATAGTAAGTAGTAAGGAGTGTTTGTGGTCCAATCTGTGTTTTCTAATTCTGTTATAATCCCAATCCTTGTTTCTCTTTCAGAGTACCAAACTTTTGTCCTCGTCTTCTAATCAATAGAGAAAAGGTTGGCGCAAGAAACCCTGCACTAGCATTTTTAGGATTATCGGGCGGCTTGAAATTTGATGAGCCTAGCAATGGAACCGATGTAGCATGGCTCGGTGACTGTGATGATGTCTGTCTTGAGTTTGCAGATAAATTGGGCTGGAAGGTAAGTTTACTTCTCTGTTTTAACCACTCCCAGTGACGCATTTGTATATCATCTATCTCTCTCCTTTCTTAATCGAAACATGTATTGTTGACAACTGGTAGAAAAGGGGATAAAACCCTCTTCTCTCATCCTTTTTCATCCTCTTTATTCAAATAGAAATGAGAGCAAAGAGTGAACTTCCAAACGCACCGATGAGCTCATCATTAAGATATTATAAAATTCTTTCACAGACTCACAAAATGACTTTAAAGTTTAAGGCATAATGGCAGAGCTACGCAGGCACTATGGATGGGAGATTCCTATGTAATTTGAGGCTTTCCTCAGTGTGTTTCTGTAGAGAGAGTGACAAAGGAGACAGTAATCCCTCATGACACCTGCGTATATCCACCATTTAAGAGCAAAGGTGGTGTAGCTATGCAGGTATCACAGAAAATTCCTATCTAATTTGTCTCTTTCACTGTAGAAATTCTCAGAGAAAAGTCTCAAATTAGATAGGAATCTCATGGTATTTGCGTAGCTCCGCCATTACGCCTTGAGTTTTAAAGTAGTTTTAAAAATCTGTGAGTGAATTTCGTGATTTTTTTATGTGCTCATTGTAATTTCTCCTGGATTTTACTCAAAAATTAACTATTCAATTGCTTGTAGCAAAAGTTAGAGAGCTCCATTGTGGTGGCCAGCAGCGTAACTAGGAGGTAGCAAAGCAGCAATTGCGGGGAGGCGCAAGGTGCTTTGGGGCGCAATTTGATCGAGAAAAATAGATGAATTATAAACCATATCATAGCCATAGAGAAAAAAGGGAAAAAAAACGAGAAGGCAAAGAATTGGAACATTAATTGTCTTCTAGTTTCCACTGAATGACTAAATCCAAGGGGAAAGGAAATGCAAAAATGCTCTCAGAATCACCGGGAAAATAATACAAGTCAGTCCACAAGTATAACTTAAAAGGCAGGGTTTAAATCAAACGCATTCTCTTCCTGATTCATCTGCATACTATCTGAAGTGAAATTGGACCGGGGAAAAAGTGACTAAATATAAAGAATAGGGATGGAAGGGGTATGAGAGATAAGGATGTAAAATGAAGGGGGCTCAAAATTTTGAATCATGGGGGGTGCCAAAATTTTCCTCGCGGGGGAGCGCAACCCCACCAAGGTACGCCACGGTGGTAGCACCAAATTGATCTTGTAAAAATTGGCAAAAATAATCCTGCAACTTTCAAATATGTCTCTGACAGATTGCTATCAGCTCAAAATAATGTTGCAAGCATGTACATTCTGGCTGTTTTTTTTCTTAAGTTTTGTGTTTTTGTTTCATTTTCCAGAGTGAATTAGAATTGTTAATTAAGGAAGAACATGCAAAAATAAACAAGGAACAATCAAAAAAAGAAGAAAAAAAGTCAAAGAATCTGGAAACCTCAGCTGAAGAGGCAAAAAGTGATGTTTCTGCCTCTTGCGAAAAGGCTAAGAAAGATTCATCAGAGAAAGCAAAGGTTGTGTGTGGTGAAGAGGTAGGTGACAGTTCTTCAACAAAAGCAGAGAAGAACTCGTAAAAGTCCCCAACAGTTAGCCGAGGCTTGGGTATTCTTCAGTTTTTTTTTTTTTTTTTTTTTTTTTTTAAACTCAGAGGATAAAACTTGGGTAGTTTCACCAGTAACTACATTCTGTCAGCCGATTGATGAATAAGAATCTTTAAATAATAGAGGATACATCAATTTGTTTGACGGATATTCGTAAGCAATCAGAGAATGGATGTCTAATGGTTGTTCATGGAATGGTAAATTTTAGAGGTGTTCGAGTATTGAAATTTTTGGTTCAGTCGAGTTTTGCCTATTTTTTGAATTTGGAGTTCGAGTTCGAGTAATCGCAATATTGCAAAACAGCAGAAAAAGTTCTGTAGAACTGATAGACAAAAAAAAGCTGAAAATGCCAATACTGGTCGTTATACCATCATTCATTATTCCAAAAGCAAAAGCGGAAAAAGGAAGGAAAAAGCTATTTGATGTGAGCAATTTCAAATGTTATTTTGATTTATAACAAAAATTTACCAGAAAATGATGAGTTGACTTGTTTGAGTCTTGGCACCTTGCCGAAAAACCGAATTTAAACTAATGTAGTTTGGGGTAAAGAAATAATTAATGACCAGATAAGGTGACAAGATAAGTTTCAACTTTAAGGAGAAAGCACCAGTCATGAACATCCCCTTAGAATGGGACCAGTGATAGACACCCCAACAAGCTGATGCCCTGATCGGAAAAGAGAAAGTTAGATAGGACTTGTAAATATGTACTTCTGAGTTGTGCTATTTTGATGTTAAAAGCATTTCAATACAACTTCAAAGTCCAAAAATTGTGTATTTTTTGCAAAATAAATTAAAAATTTTAGGTGTCTGTGACTCCCGATTGGTAAGTTTGTCCAATACCCTCCGGCTCCTCATGCCGGGAGCAAAGATTACTTATACATACAAATATGGCATAAGCCCGAATTTTTTTAAGTTGACTTCGGCCGTGATACAACCGGGCATACAGAGGGGATCATAAAGATTACATTTTCCATGTTTGTCTGTTATAAAACTGTTCCACGTTCCACTGTTCACGTTCCGTGTTTGTTCTAGTTCTGCAAACAAACACAGGAAAAGTGGGAAACGTAATCTTTTCGAACCAGAATTCTGTAATCTTTATGATCCCCTCTTTATGCCCGGTTGTATCACGGCCGGCGTTTTATCCATTTTTCACTTAACACGGGCGAGACGGCTAGTGTCATATCTGTATGTATAAGTAATCTTTGACCGGGAGTCAGGCAACGCAATTAGCACTAAGTATCATTACTATCAAGAAGCTTCCAGCGGCTAATTAAAAATAATAATATAAGAATAAAAGAAATATCCTAACGTTGCCAAATTTTTCTCAGAAAACCGATGTCTCATCTATTAATGGTAAGATTAGATAGATGATCTTCAGGTATTGGACGTGTTGTTTAAACATGTCATGGAATAGAAAGATGTTTAATTTTTATAGAAAAATTATTAATACCTAGCCAAATTTTACTCAAAAGACCTAAGGTTTCTTCAACTTTCTTGTATATTTTTTCCATCCGTTTATAGTAAGAGTAGATGGATGATCTCTCGGGACTTGATGTTGTATTTAAAAGCCTGGGATTGGCGACGTTGAAGATTGAAAGAAAAAATATTACTATGCCAAATTTGACTTGATAGGCTTAGGCTGTCTTCAACTCCCTCGTTAATTTTTTTCATCTATCACTAGGATTAGTGTTAGTGGCCTCTGTGATAAAAGAATCAATGAAACAGTTAATTTTTCTCTCAGTTGCAGAACAAATCAAAGTTCTGAATCTGTTTTATTCTTCATGTATTAATTGAATTGTTTACTATTAAAAAGTGATCAGCCGCAAATTGTTATACGTTTATTTTTCCTACCATGTTTTTCCTTTTTTTCCTGTGATAGGAAAGGGCAAATGAGAAGAAGAAAATGCAATTTGTAATTGTTTTCCATGAGGGAAGGATCAAATCAATCATTAATTCTGACACCTATATGTCTAGACTTATATCAGTTGGTTTTCTCTGCTAAAAAAAGGAGAAAAAGAAATCCAGAGTTTCCCAAAACAAAACAAGTCCGTTCAGGTGTTGGTTTTGATGTCTCAAGACAGTTACTGGGTTAAAAATAATTTATTAAGAAGTAATGGTAAATTCTGGTTGATGAAATAAAGTAATCAAAGTAAGAAATCAGTCTAAAATTTATTAAAATATCTCAAAATAAGTTACACTGTATTTCAAAGAAACAATGTCAAAAATATTTTCTCGCAACATTTTGATACAAGAATAACATTATCCTAGAATCTTAGAATTCATTCTGCCATAAATTAATAAAGCATCTTTCAATAAAAAAGTAAATACATGTTCTTCAATAATAAAATTATGTAGAAATTAAATCAACGACAGTTCAAATTTTTCAAAAGAAACTGAATGCTTTAATAAATAGGCAGATTAAAAAAATAATAAAAACGTAAAAATGCTTTCCACCTGTCTTTTGGTGTTTTCAAGCATAATGTATACAACCCTTTGGGCATAAATAAATTTACTTGTTAATTACAAGCTAAAGTAATCTCTTCAATTTAGTAAATCAGATGATTAATTTTTAAATTAAAAATAAATAAATAGATCAAACAAACCAAAAAATAATACAAGGAAAAAAATAAATTTTAAGTAGTAAGTAGGAACAAAATCAGAACTCTCACAAAAATAAGAGAAGAGAATGACAGAGGAAAAGAAATAACATGAGCAAATTATAAGGTGATTATTTTTCGATTAAAACTTTCATCAAGACATATTTCCGGAATAAAGACAGTTGCCATGAAAATGAGTCATTTTTATAAAATAAAAGAGTTTCTTGGATTAAATCTGACGAGTGATGAGATTGAAAAACAAAGTAATGAGTAATAACAAGAGGGTAAAATTTTAAAGGCTAGTCTCTGATTGACTGAAAGCACCAATGGATAGTTTGGAAATCATCAGTTTGATATCGTCTTGTAATTTCAGCAAAGCATGATGGACCTGTTTGTTACTGAACGGAACCAAATGTAAAGCTTCTTCAATGTCTGTGGCAGCATCATCGTATAACCTGAAATTGAGCAATATATGTTTAAATGAGGTCTATAGACAGGTTCGGGGTGCAAATAAAGGAAGAGAATAAATTAATAATTAACACAGCGTCTATCAGTTGGGGAAAAAACAAGCCATAGAAAAGGAAATCGGAAATTAAGTCTGCAAACCTAACAAGGCTCCATGAACACATTTACAAATAATTAAGAGAGTCCAGATGAATATGCAATAGCCAAAATATCAAATATGAATTTAGATTTTTGTTTTTTTCAATGTAAATTTAACTTGGAGAAAAAAGAATAGTTAAATTGACCGAAACACTTGATCCAAGCCAATCCTTGTTAAATTAACAACAATTCTGCTTCAACAAACAAAAGTTTTGTTGGTTCAAACAAAAGTTTTGTTGGTTCAAACAAAAGTTTTGTTGGTTCAAACAAAAGTTTTGTTGGTTCAAACAAAAGTTTTGTTGGTTCAAACAAAGCTCCAGTTAGTTCAGTAAGAACTTCTGGTTAGTTTAACAAGCACTGACATGGATCAAACGGAACAACAACTTTTCAGTCAAATTAACTATCCTTTTCTCTAGCAAAGAGTATTGGTAATTATTGTGAAAATTGATTATTTCATAACCTTGCAGCATTTACTGAACACCAAGCAGCATCCCCAGGTAATCGCTGTCCACTTAACCCTTTATGGACCAAGCCCGAGTATACTCGTTTTTCTCTTCTAGTCTATCTCACATTGATTCAGTCTTCATTCCGGATCAATGCGGTTATCGATGAAAACACTTACAATGATAAGATTTCTTCGGGCGCCTTCAATGTATTGTATAGGCAATTCCAACTCCCCCGAATACGAACAGTTACCTACCTTCCGTGTATAAAAAGAAAAGAGTGGCGTTCTTTTGAGCTAACCTGGCCCTTAGAGGGTTAATGCTATTCAGAGTTTAAGAAACGCAGACCTTTATTTTGAAGCTGAAACTTTGAATCCTAGCAGATGAATTCAGTGACTAGAAGTTTGCCATTCCTAATTAGTGATTACATAAATAGTTAATGGTGATTTCTTAATTTTGTCTAAATTCTGGATCCATGTTGAAGCCGAATTGCATGGCAACGCTAAGCGACACTGGCACCGTATCTGATTTAGGGCTGTACTATGGCTACGTATTGAATCACCCAAAGAGTCTACCCACTTTAAAGTGCTACTGCCGTCGCTGAATCAGAGGCAACTGATTAGAATGGTTAACTCAACTGATCAATTAAAAATATGAAAATACAAAATTATCTCACCTTAGATCAATTTCTGCTTTGGCTCTGGCATAGAAGGCTTCAAAGGAATCCTGTCTCAATTTCAGAACCTGAGAGGCCAGCTCAATAGCTTCTTTTGGATCCTGAAAATTATAATGAAATACTCTCTATTAGACTATTGTTCTGCCTGGAAAATATTTTTTTTGCTTCAAAAGAGATGACTGCACAGGAAAAAAAAAAAACCTTCATAAAATTCAACATTGATTCTGTAACCCATTTGTAAAAGGATGCATCACATTTATTGTTACTATCCTTTCATTAGCATCAATTTGGCGGAAGTTCTTAAATATGGGTAATAATACGTTTCCACTTGCCAGTGAACAAAATCTAGACAAGTTGGGGGATCTCCACGTTAAAATTGGAGACAGTGAAAAAACATCAGGGTATTCATCAACATTTCTTGAAGGCCAGTTCAAATCACAGAACTTAAAAGGTTTGAGAAAAAATAATTTATATTCAAATATTTCAACAATGCATCCAAATATTCCGAGCAGCAGCAATTCTCTATAAATTGACCAGAACAGGGTACATATCTACTGTCAGGAAAAACCAGGTAATGTCAGGAAAGTGTCTGGGGGCTTGGTTCTAAAGCCAAGAAATTATGTTATTCTCTCCCAAGAAGCTTATTTTCTCCAAAAAATTGTTATCCTTCCACCAAAAATAAGATCCCACACAAAAATATGATAAAAAATAAGAATTATAAAATAACAAAAACTTTTTTAATGACGACCAGGACATTTTTAAAATTCAGGAATCTGATTGGCTTAGATGCTTGTTTCAAACATGAAACCGACATCTGATTGGCTTGGATGCTTCTTTCAAACATGAAACCGACATCTGATTGACCGATTCTGAAATTTCTGCTTCTCACTAAAATAGTCTATTGATTCTTAAGGGGTTCTTCATTTTCCCTGATCCTTTCTATGACTTCTTGAAAGAGAATGTACGTATAAAGAATTTCTACACTATTGAGCTAAAAAAGTTTATTGAATTTCTGACAGTTTTGCGATTCTTATGGTCCTTAAAACTTCAGCTTTTGCGATTCTTATGGTCCTTAAAACTTCAGCAAATGAGTCTTAGATTGAAGAAATGCTAGGAAATTTGAAAAGTGAAAGTCAGAAAATGCCAAAGAATTCAATCATTGGACTTTGTTAACACTACAGAAGTTCCAACTAATCAAGCAAAAGTCAAGGAATTTGAAAATAAAATAATACTGGCAATCCTCCTAATAGCCTATCCTGAGATGGCAAACGTCAATTGACTGGAGGACAAAAAAGTGATTAGTTAAAAAGCTCCATCATAAATTACCAATATTCAAAATTGAAAAGCTCAAACTAAATTTCATTTAGAATACTTACATTCATTTTCCTCTTACACCTTGAGTAATTCAGTAGAAAATTAATTCTCAATTGCTTAAATGTTGCGTCTAGTTTATCAATGGCAGGGAATTTGTTTAATGCGTAATTGTACCGATGAGCCGCCTCTTTCAAATGCCCTTTTCGAAAGAGGAAATTTCCATCTTCTAACAATTTATTTAAAAGAACTAACCTGTAAACAAAAATAATAGTAATCGACCATAAGAAATATGATCCAACACAGGAATGAATGCACTCAACAAAGATAAAATATTAGGAGATAAGACAACTAGAGTCGAAAGCTGACAAATTAATTTGAGGGATTACTTAGGCACTAACAGCAACAGCTAGAAGGCAGACTTTAACTTGAAAATGCACTGGAAATGTTACTCTCACTTAGTTTTGTTGCTTAAAATAATCAGACTGAAAATTTAAGTTTAATTTAATACATAGATTTAATTTGATAAATACGTGTGAGTAAATAGACTTACAGAATATCCAGCCGGCCGGCTGCTAGTTGCCACGTTGTTGGTCCTAGCTTGGCCCCTTTGCGCAAGAAACATTGAACTACGGGCAAATTGCGACAGCTTACAGCACGGTCTAAGGGTCGCATTCCATGAACATCAACGTGTTCGATCATAGCACCACGATCAATTAGAAGCTGTAAACAAAGCAACAATAAGGAAGCTTGTTGAGGGAATCTAATAGGTTAATAAAATAAATTTATTTCTTGCACAGGAAAAAAAAGTGAGTTTTCTACATAAGTTTGTATCAGGGGCATTCTTGGAAACATGGAGTATTCCACGTTTCCATTATGATGAAAATTTCGACGATATGTACTTCCGATCACAAGAATTTTTCATCTTAAAAAATTATGGGATCTGGAAACTTTGAGAAATACTTCTACGATTGGTTATTTTGAGTATGAATTCTTGGTTTCACTTTCCTCTTTTATAAAATTATATTCAACATCAGAAAGTCAAGGTTAAGTTCTTTATTGGAGAAATAAGCCAAACCAAAAAATAAAATATGCTTCATGAGTCTCAAAAGGATAAATAACTTAAGAAAGCACCATCCATCCACACATTAATCAACACATTCTCAAAGTCGTTAAACCGTTTTAGACGCTGATGGCACTCATGCGCTTGAAGTCTCATTAGCAAGACTATACTGCATCAACAATGTTTTCAAAAAAGCAAGCTAATTTAACTAAGGTCAAAAACAATCGATTAGTATTTCAAACTGCAATGTATTTTTCTTAGAATAAGTTGTTCTGCTGGACACTCAATAACACATTCAAAACCTCCAAGTAGCACACCTTTTATTCTTTCGTTTATTGTCAACACAAAGGACGCACAAAACATTTTTTCCATGAAATTTTGCTTTCAATGAACTCTACACACAGAACCACAAAATTTGTTGAATAATAAATGCAGGTTTCACTGTGTTTAAAAATACAAGTGACAAGAATCAGAGCGTACCTGAACTAGATTTGGGTTTCCTTGAGCAGAGGCCAAGTCAAGAGGTGATCTACCAGTTTTATCCGCACAGTTGATTAAGGCACTATGATCTAAAAGGCACTGAGCTGCTTGCATACGACCTCGAACACACGCCCATGTGAGAGCGGTCATTCCGTCTGAATCTTCATGCTCCACATTGGCTCCTTGAAATAGGAAAAGAAAAAGAATGGAAGTTATGACAAAGATTGACAAATTAATAACAATAAACTTTCAACATGATTCTACACAGCACTCTCACAGATTACAATCCAACAGACAAGACAACAAGTTACTATTCCAAACTTTATCTATATCGGATAATCTGAATGACAGAACAATCAATGAATCAGATTCCATTCCAGTACAGTTTTTATGGTTTTAAAAACCTACAGACAGGTAAAAATCTGGAACGGCCATGTTCATCTAAATTTTGTATAAAAAAGTTCAGGTAAAATAATTGCACTCTACTTGAAATAACAAGTATTTATGCATAATAAAAAAAAGTCTGTGCCTCCGTAATTTTCCTGTAAATTGATACAAGCCGATATGGCTTGAACGTAAGACTGACTCTTTAGAATGAAGCATTTCATTAATCTATTCATGAAAAAATTTGGAACTGAACTGAGGATTTACATTAAAGGCTTTAACTGAGACAAAAGATAGATTTTGGAACTTTCAAGAGCTTCCAGCATTTACAAGCAAAATAGTGTAAATGAATCAATATTTCACTATATTTGGGTACAGCGAAAGTTTGCAAAGATCCCACTTCTACCACGAGAAATAGTTTTAAATGTCATTTCTTCCCTAAACAGTGCATACTAACCTTTTTCCAATAATAATTCTAAAATTCCAACGTGTCCTTCAGCAGCAGCTAGTATGAGAGAAGTGCGACCTTGTTCATCCGTTTGTTCAGTGGGTGCACCAAGCTGAAGCAAGCGTTCAACAACAGCCCAATGTCCCTCTCTTGCAGCAAGCATCAATGGAGCCTTATTCTGAGAGAAAAGAAAAAAATTAATGATTAACAAACTAATAACTAAAGAACAGGGATAAAAACTTAAAAGTGAAAATTGTAGCACACCTAACAAAACTATAGCTGTTAATTTCAAGGACACGTCAAAATCAGCACAATACTCCTCCTCATGAAAATATCTCTACAATGGCCTCTTTTCTTAGCTAAGGGTCCTCGGAAAAACTCAGTAGGTACCTACACAGTTTAGTTCAAGAAGCTCTGACGATTATAATGAATCAAATATCATGAAAACTGGTCTGCTGGAGTAATTTTACGTAGAAAGTTTGATTTAGGACCATGAAATAAGCGCTATAAATATTTCAGAGGAGGGGGGTTTGTTAAGGAGTTGCGTAAGAATGGATATCTAAACAGTCATTAACTAATGGTGCTTAGAAAGGTTCCAAATTATGAAAAAATACAATTTTTTTTCCTTCTCAAAAATCAGTCATTTATTGACCGGTCCTTCAAATTGCTAGTGGTTGCAATTGCAGGCGCGTTCTTCTTTAGCGTAATTCACATTCAGTAAACACCTCTTCTTAACATAGACATTACGCAGCAGCGATCAAAGTACACGTTTAAATTTGGAGAAAACAGACAAAATATTTGTCTAGAATTAGGACTTATTCACTTGAGCGCTCAAGTGCCTACATTGGCCCAAGCAGCCTTATTCACAGATTTTTATTTTCTATCACAATCTCATTCATGTGGGTAGAGTTTGTGTGATAGCACAGGAAAAGTAAAACAGAAAAGAAAAAATACAATCACAATATAAGAGGGTGAAAAAAAAAAGCTTGATCATTTTCAAATTTTAAGTTCGTAAATTGAATTGAATAATAATAAACTAGATTCAAAATTAGAAAGTTTTGCAGCACAAGCACATCTCCATTAGAATCCGACAAATTTCAATTACGTACCTTGCAATTGGTGGCAGAGACGTTCGCATTCCTATTTATCAATACAGAACACAAATTGACCTCCCCCCGACATGCAGCAAGCGTCAACGCAGTTTCTCCAGTTAAAGTGTCCGGCTCATCAGGTTTGACAGAGGCCAAGTCCAATAAATACTCCACAATCTAAAAAATCATTCATCAAATCAAAATAACAAGTCATGGATAAAAAAATGAAAATCTAAAGGATAAGCTGAAAAAGAGAAGTTGAGATAAAGGGCTGTGTTTCAAGAATGCACTACAGTTTGAGATCATCTGGCAAAACATCAGAAAATAAATTCTCACCAGTTTATTATTTTATGCACACTTTTAACAAGTGATTCAAATCTACAAATCGTCACTAGAAAGTTGAACAGCTTAAACAGATGAAAACGATGATTTCGAATAACTTTTTTCCACTGATTTCTGGCTACTTTCTTTCGATCTCAGACCATAGTGCAATGGGGCTAAATGATTTAAATGCCTACACATTTGTAAAATCAGGCTAAGAAACAATGGTGGCATTGAAAAAGGCCAAAATGAATTCCTTAAGTTTAGAAAAGCTTTTCAAAATAGGTAAAACAATGGTGCTATGAAATGTGCCATGAACCGTTTTTAAAACAAATAAAGTATTATTATTATTTGCATTTTAAAAATTCATTTTTTTTAAGACTAACTTTTAGTTCTCCCGGAGTCCATTAACGATTCATCGAGACAATTACAGGTCAACTTACCTCAACATGACCTTGAGAGGCAGCTGCCACGAGGGCTTGCTGTGTGGCTTTTTCTAGTTCTACCTCATTATAGTGAGACAATGACAGCTCCTGCTTGGAATTGGAGGACAAGACCCAGTCACAAGCCAACAAGTAGGCAATTACCTCTAGATGACCGTTTCGTGCAGCATGAACCAAAGCACACCTGTTGAAATTAATATAAAGAAAGATGAGAAGGAGAAAACCATCTTAAATTCTATTAGATTTTTCTTGATTGAATTTTTATTTTGTTAATAGGGTTGTTGCACAATTTTGCTAAAAGCGATTTAATAGTTAATTCTGGTGGGAAAACTTCCAAAAATAACGATGACAGCACTAAAAGCTTCCGAAATCCACTCCTAAACTCAGCAAACGCTTTTATTTGTGCGAGCATAATGCTGGCTTAGGGCAGTAATAATGAGAGATTCCCATCTAACAGTATTGTAACTCCATCAAGAAGTGACCATAAGAAACGACTTTCATTTGACACTGGTGTCACTAGGTCTCACGGCACCATTCATCGGATGTGGATCACTACTCTGATGACTAATTATACTGTGAATCATCCTTGTCAGCATAGAGAGAGTGACGAAATTATGATAGGAATCTCCTATTATTACTGCCCTATGCCACCATTACACTCGCTCAAATAAAATCGTTTATTGAGATTAGGAGTGGATTTTGGAAGTTTTTAGTACTGCACTCGTTAATTTTTAAGGTTTTTACACCAGAGTCAACTAATAAAGCGCTGACAGCTAAAGTGTGCAACAGCCTCATTCTGATGTTAAGTCAACCACAGGCCTGACATACTCTGACCATTTGGAACCTGATTTTAAGCTTTCAATCGACAAGATAGAAAAAATTAAAATAGAAATAAATATTAGTAGTAGTGGTAGTATTGAAGGCCAGCCGTCCAAATACGGCGGTTCGTTACGCTAATATTTCACAGCGAACGACTAGACTGGATAAAAAAAAGAGAGAAAAAAGACATAAATGAAAAAAAGGAATATGAGCACTACTTCACAGTATCTTTACAGCATACCTATTCAAAAGTAGGTTGACTTTCATTTAAGCTCACAGCAAGCAACAACTCAAAAATTTACCTGTTTTACAGCTTTTGAAATGTAATGAAAATTTTGCTGCTTATAATTATTGCATGGTCACAGAATGAAATTGATTTTATTCCCAAGAACTTTACAGCAGCCTCTTTGAGCAAGTGAACAAGAGGGGGGATGGAAGTAAATATTTACCTTCCAGAAGTATCCGTTCTTCCCAAAGCAGCTCCAGCAGCGACTAACTGACGAACAGTGGATGCGTGTCCATTACTCGCCGCTAGACATAACGCAGTCGAGCCTTGACTGTTGGCTAGATTAAGAGAGGCTCCAAATTCAAGCAACATCGCCACCATTTCCGACATACCTTCATGAGCGAACAAGCAAAGAGCTGGAGCATTTCCAAGTAGGTTTGTGATGTGATTCGGATCAGCACCCGATAAAAGTAAAAGCCGCGAAACCTGAAAGGAAATTACAAAACACTTTTGAATCAAAAGGTTTGGAAATGTTATTTTCTTCTTTGACTTTCATTTTAGATTCTTCCAACTAGTTAAAAGTTTCTCAAGTAACCTTCAAGTTGAGGAAGACCTAATTCATAAGTATCTCTCTTTCTCATTTCGAGGGTAGGTTGAAAGAGATAGCTTTAGTATTTAAACAGAGGGATTGAATATATATAGGAAAAAATTAAAATTAAGTGAATAAATACATGAATAGACAAATGAATAATTAAATAGTAAAGTCCAGCCACCAAAGCACAGTGGTTTGTTATGCTGGTGTTTCACAGTGAATGATTGGACTAAATAAAAAAAAAAAATAAGAAGCAGAAAAAAATCCAATAAAATAAATAAACAAATAAAAATAAATAATGACCAAATAAAACTATTTTTAATCTTCCCTCATATTTTATTTCATATGTTCTTTACAATTCTTAAACCTTTGCAAAAAATTATTTAATTTTTTACCTCTATCTCGTACCTAGATTCTAGATGTTATCTATTGGTTGTTTTACATATAAACCGTAAAAACTGGTAACTTGGGACAATAATTTGGATATTCAAAATAAACTCCTAAGCTAAGCAAGAAAAAGGCGCTAAAAATCTTGTCCCAAGTTACCAAATAGGGTATTCAAAATAGACGCCTAAGCAAAAAGAATTTATCCAAAGTTTCCAACTTTTAAGGTACTGCTGTTATCTTCGTAAAAGGATTTGTCCCTTATATTGTAATGAAAAATAAATTCAAAAGCGAATATATAAATTAAAATAGAAGTAGAAAGTAGTTAAGTCCAGCCTCCAAAACCACAAAATGAATAAAAAACTAAAACCACATGTATATCATTTAGAATTACGTTTAAGCTGAGACATAGATTCAAAATGGATATTAACGACCTTAATGTCATAAAACTTTAAATTACACGGAAAAAAAAGATTAGTGAAAATAACCATACGGATGACTGATTTTGGCACCTGCTAGATGTTATGGTAAACTTGACCAGAAGTATGGTACATTTACCGATACTTTGAGTAAATTCGACATGCAATCAGGTAACATCACCTAGTACCTAGTCAAAACATAGTATACTTCTGGTTAACATTACCATAACATCTTGCAGGTGCCAAAATCAGGTATCCGTATGGTTATTTTCACCGTAGTTTTTTTTCCGTGTACAACTGTTCAATCTTTAATTTATAACAAAGACTCCATCATAGCCAATGTAAAAAATTAATTTAAAAATCAATGAATGAGGCAACCCAAGTATGGAGATTAACTGATGCTTTAATACAGCTACGAAAATGGAAATAATCAGATGAGACAGCAAATTTTCTTTATCAATGCGTGTGTGTGTGTGTGTGTGTGTATTGTGTTTCTTTATTGTTTTGAGGCTGGCAAAAGATTATTACATGGAAAACGAAAAATAGAGGAGGTGATGGGGAAAATCAAAATGAAACAAATGAAGAACTTACCTTGACATTTGGGCTGTAAATATTTCTCAGGTGACACAAAGCTTCAGAGACATCTTTGGACGCTGAAGCAACCCAATATGACTGTAAATCTCGCGGAGAATTTTTGTGCAAAGTCATATTTTTGTAAATATGAGCTTTGAGAATGTGGTGTCCTAATTCGAGTGTTCTTTCTGCATCGAGAGGAGTTTGGAGACGAGATAGCCTGAATGCGATACCTGCATGCCCAGCTCTGTGAAAGGAAACGAGTGAAAATGAAAATTCACTTCAGTGCTTTGTAAAGTAATGGGCGAAGGGGGGGGGGGGGCAGATTTTTGTCCATTACAATTAATTTTATCTATCTACTCAAAAATATTTATACAGACTCTTGAGGTCAATTTCTTCTGCAATGATATCTTGTGGTTGGGGGAGGGGGGGATACAATATATAGTACTGTCTGTTAGCAAAAATAACTTAAAGTTAAAATTCAAGATTAAGCGTCTCTTGAAGAAAATGTCAAAAGGAAATTTTCTAATGTTTCCTCAAACAACAATCTTTAGAAATTTAGTAATTTTTTTCTTTCGTCAAAATTTTCACTTATTCAGGCCTAACAAGTGTAGGGAGCTCATGAGTTTCAAGAGAAAAAATTAAACTTATAGAAAATAGAGCAATTTGTAATTGCTTAGGAATCCTTACGCAAAAGAGCTGAAGAAGATGAAGAACCAAAGGTAAAAATTAGATGAGTACCTGAGATCACAGATAAACTTATGAGAATCAGCATCCAGCCCTTTGATAAGCCACTCCCTGAATGACGGGTGGAAAAACATATAAGTATTATCCATTCTTTTCACTAAAAATCCAGCCAACATCTGGAAGCGTTGAAGGAAGTCGTCCCATAGTAGAAAATCATCGACATTGAGAGCGTTGACTGAATAGTAAATTTCTATTAGAGTTAACGGATAGAGAGCGGCAAGGCAAATGCTTAGAATGGGACAGACCTGAAAAAAACAAACAAGCACATTTACTTCTTAAATACTTTTGAATAAGACCAACATGAGATTATTGGTTATGAGAAAAATGGATTCGTAACACTTTGAATTACAAGATAGCTTTCCAAGAATGTTTTCCTTACATATTAACTCTAGCCAGTGACTCTTCCATCAAGAGATTAACTGTCTCTCTCTTTTCTCCATCAAAACATGTATGTTCGAGGGGATGAAACCCCCTATTTCATATCTAATCCAACTTTTACATTAACCCTTTCAGACTTGGAGTCCATTCCAATGAACACTGGAATAACATGTAGTCTTATGGAAAACATAAAAAACCTATGCAGATTAATTTAGATGAAGAGACAGCGATAAGATCAATCATACTGGTCAAAAATCCGTTTCTATACAAAATGAATTTCAGATATGAAAGGGTTAAAATGGGAGATGAGGTATAGCAGAGATCTTGGGTACCATCAATGAGTTTTCCTTCTCTTGATTCAAACTTCCTTATTTTCAATTAGGTTTTTTTTGGACCTCTAGGCAAAATTTTCTTTTGTTGCTCTTCTAAGAAACTTGGCGTCCTGTCAAGATGAAACGTAAGAATTTTTGAGAAATAACAACACTTGTTGCAAATGAAGCTGTTGCAAACTTTTGATACAGATAAATGAAGAATCAGTGATAATATGACCTGACCTGTATTTTATCACTGTTACGGCATCAATTTACAAAATCTTTTATTATAGTGACAAATAGCTTTGCTCATTGTTTTCAATCATCATCAGTTTTTCCATTGGTTATTATAGAAACACCGACCATCCGTCTGTCTGTACTAAACGTGTGCAACAAACCAATAGTTAAAAAATGAATCAAGACTAGAATAACTTACCTTTTCAAAGGACTGATTAGAGGGAAACCGAAGATTAAAATGGAGTAAGTAAATCTCTGAAAGATCTACAGGGAGGACTTTGTAACTTGCAGATTTGGCAACAAGTTGACCTTTTTCGAAAAGATCTAGGATTAGCTTTGCGAAAATAAAGGAACCATTAGATAGTTTCAAGAGATGCTGACAAAAACGGAACTGGCCAGCAGCCCCTTGAACTAGATTGTTTTGGATGAGAGGACTATTGAGCACCTGATGATTGATGTATGCCAGAAGGTCTTTATGAACATTTTCTGCATTTGTAGAACCTTCGTCAAGGCTGAAAAAAAAATATCAAGAAACAATTATCATTTACAGAACAGATAAACAAAGCATTTAATAACAGAACAAATTTATAATGCAAGGTGAATAAATTAGCTTATAATTTTAGATCTTATGTTTTACAGGGTTAGGCAGAAAATTATGTCATTGCAATCACCTTTCACCATAAGACTTATAGTTTATTTTGAGAGAACTTATTTCGGGAACATCCATTACTCTCAATTTATCCTAAATATTAGTAATTTGATCGCTAGTTCCAAATTTGCCACCAGTTATCCTTCATTTCAATCAATTTCCTCAAAATTTCAATTTTAAAGAATGTTTTGCGGCTGGACTTCAGAAATCAAGAATTTTTCGAAAAATGCAGCAGAAAGGACTAAATAGAGGTCAGATCCAATAACTCTGATTAAATACGGATACATCTTGGTGCCAATTTCTGGAAATAAAAAACTCTGGAAAGAATAAAAAAAGAAGTGAGAGAAATGAAATAACCTCACCTCATAGTGAGGGCGAAAGAGATGCCGCACCAAGCAAGACACCCTGCCAGGCCTGATTTTCAAACCACCAGAGAATAAGATTTTCTCTCAGTTTCCTCTAATTTTTGTTCTCTATTAATTATCTTCACAATGATGTAAACTGCAGATTGTAAAATTTTTTTATAGTTTTCACTCTTAACCAGTTGGTTTAATCAGTAACCACTCTGTAGCTCTTAAAGCATGATAGAAACCCCTTATTTCTAACGCCAAAATTAAATGAAAAATGATATAGTTTCCGGTTTTAAAAAAGTGGTAGTAGTAGAAGAAAAAATAGTAGCTATGGTAGTAGTAGCATTAGTTAGTCCAGCCGCTCAACCCATAAGTTCATCATACTGTTCACGCACCAAACGACTGAGGATACAAAACAGAAAAAGGAAGGAGCGGAGGTACCTATCAAGGTACTAAGACTTTCAAAAGAATGTATCTTGATAGAAATTTTCATTCTATCATTTCCCCGTCAATTTTAAAGAATTTTGCAGTTTTCAGGTGTTTCAGAATTAACAGCATTGACACTTGAAATTATGACATAAGAAATGTAAAACTGTTTGGAAAATAATGGACAACATTATCAAGGACAATTCCGATTAGTGGAATTTCTTTTGAAGGCCATAGTACCTCACAGTAAGGCCAGAGGACAAGGAAAAAAAATTATTATCTAGAAAAACTGATTAGAGAAATGAGTCACCTACCTCATTTTTTTAGAAGGAAAAGTGGGCACACTGTCCATGATATCAGATCTGAGAGTCGCAACCACTTTCAACCAAGAAGGAAATTGAGCTATATGTCTTGCTAAGAAAGAACCTATTGTATCCCCGACATCAGGCTGATGGTATTCTGCCTCACAAAGAGCATCCACCAATATTATGCAAGATTGTCCGGCAGAAATTTTTCCGATGCGTCTTAAAATACACAGTGGCTCTAACACACCACGGAGTAGTGCTTCATCAGGATCTGCAATGCATTCCTTCATGGACAAGACATTCTAGAAAAAAATAAAAATAAATAAGCTGTGATTTATGAAAAAAAAAAAACAAAAAAACAAAAAAAAAAAAAATAGAACAAAACAAAAATATTAATGGTAACACAGTGAAGTAAAGATTTTTCAAATTTTTCCACTTCTGCAGAAAATTTATGGATTGAAAATTGTCAGCAAAACAAGAAGTTTTCTGAGTCAAGTGTTAAATCTTAATTAGAATGATTTGCTATTTTTGATTCTTGTTATTGCTTGAAGAACAATTTCAATTTACAATAATCAGCCATTTATGTAAAAAAAAAATTGTTTCCCTCCTTGTGAAGAGTTGCAAAAATTGATTTACCCTCTGTCGGTATAAATTAAATGACACAACATGATTTTGACCAAAAGTTTGAGAGAAAATGTGTGGAGTACATCCTACATTCCATTTAAAGTATGGATATTTAATGAAATCAACTCAAAATGATTACCTTGATAAATGTGTGATTTAATCATTTAGTTACAAAATTTTTCGAAGGCTTCCATCTAACACGCCTGACCCAAATTTTATTTCAACACAAAAGATATAATGCAAAATGAAGACCCCAAATAAAAGACATGAGTAATGAAAGGATGAACTAGAAGAGAAGACTTTTGCTTACTTGCAAATGCGTTTCATTCTGTAAATATTCTTTGTAAGCTGTCAACTGAGGCGCTTGACACATTTGAGCGGCAATTGAGTGAATGAATTCTGGAACGAGGCAAGTAGTATTGTTGTCCACCTAGATGAATAATTCAAGTTAAAAGAAAACAAATATAAATATAATGGACTGTTTCTGTAAATTGACACATCCATTGAATGCCATTAACAGGGCTGGATATACCCTTTTTTTTTCAAGGCCCTGTCTTTTTTTGCACCCCTCTTACTGAGGTCTTTTCATTGGTCAAGGCCTCAAGGTCTTTTACTAATGAAGTAAACATAGACAGAATTAGTTTTCAATCCAATGCATTACAACATAAACACTGAGAAAAATTTACCCAATTAATTTCGGCATCACAAAGTATCATTCTCAAGTATCTTCATTTCCTTTTTATCATAGTCGTGCAAACATTTCCGAAACATTGAATTGTGAGAAATAAATAATACCTCTTGCCAAAGCTCTTATATTTTAGGCAAAAAATTAGAGTTTAAGAGTAAGTCAATACCATTCATTCTTTCAAAAAGGATGCATCTTATTATTTTTCCCTTCTGACCAGCAGCGTGAAATATTAACACCGTGTGTTGAAAATGTGCCCTCTACTTTTTCTACAACAGGGGCGCATCCAAGGGGCCACAGGGGCAATAACCAAAATCCAAAAAAATACATTACGTACATACAAAATACTTGTTGGATACGGGTGAAAACAATATAATTTGAGGAAATCACCCCCTTCCGAAAGTGTGTCCCCGGTTTACACCCGTTACGCTGCAAACCCAGGCATAGTAAGCCTTCCTATAAATCAATCCCTGATCGTAAATACTGTTTTAATTTTTAAGGATCGAATTTTGAATAACAAAACAAAAAAAATAAATAAATAAAAAAAAAAGCAATTAAATTTTTTTTAAAAAAAGTAGGATATAAGTTCATTGCGGTAACGGCCCGAGCAATTTGGCAACAGTGGATTCTCATAAAAACCTAACTTAAGTACCTAGAGGTTGTTTCACAAGTGTAGGCGGACTTAGACCGATAATCTTTGGAATTTGTCAACATTACTTCTGATATTACTCGATGAAAATGGATAAAAATGAAATTGAGGGTTCACTTTTCAATGAGGATTACTCTGAACACAAAAGAATAAAGTCAGGAGCAAATTCGGTATTGATTTGAAGGAATGAAAGTTGAAAATTCGCCAAAGATTATGGTTTTGGTCCGCCTACACTTCTGAAACTACCTCTAATCAATCTTCAGAAGGTTCATTGCACCCCGAAGAAATTGATACAAGTGTATAGGATTAAATGGCAGAAAAGCAAGGTTGCCAAATTGCACAATACGCCATTGGTTCATAGACAAATTGTTACTTGTTATTACCTGACAGAAGTGATAAGCAACTACGTGTTGAGCTATTTGTCTAATTTTGTCTGAGACTAGATTGGCTTGGCAGTAATTTGATTGAGGACTAGAGGGAGATGCAGGCCTATCCTTAATATTGCACGTGCAAGAATCTGAAAGTAGAAAATTAGGTAATAAAAACTCATAAAAAATCACGGTCCAGAGAATTAATTCTCGAATTGAATAAAACTTTGGGAGAATTGTGATGAATAAATCTTTCTCTTTGATTCAAAAGGAAGCTGCTGAACAAGTAGTTACAAAAGTCCTTCGTTGACGCAACCGACATTACAAATCACCCGAATCTTTCTTGGATGTGAGAACATAACTTGGGTTACCTACACAAATACTCATATCTTTCATTCTCAACCAATTTTAAGTAAAATTGTTCGTAGCTGAAAAAAATCTGAAATATTTTTGAGGTCTTGACTATCCACTATTGTGTAGAATTTTGTATTACCTCCTGTATTCAAAATTATCCTAAAACACAAAATTGAGAAAGGTAAGGGGTAGAACCATCTACTCAGATGAAATCTCATAAAATTTCCCCTAAAATGTGTTAGATAGCATTCTGCATAATATATCCACAGTTTGAAAGCAAAATTTGCAAGTCAGCAGCAGTTTGTTGAAAGAGGTGGATACTGTGTCCGATTTTTGAAGGAGAAGGGAAGAAATAGGAGTCATAGAAGTAAACACCACCCAAAAAAAATTGTATCCAGATTTTTTTGGTTGACGGGTACCAACACCAAATTACTCAGAGTTTGAAAGCAAGAACGTACCTTGAGTTGAAGACTCTTTGGATTGTCCGAAACATGAATTCTTGACCAGCTGTAAAATGAGGGCAGTTTTACCGCTCCCACTTAGACCATGAATAACAACGCCGGGAGAACTAGAACTTAGTGTGTCTTCTATTTCTTTCATGAGCCAGTCACGACCGATAAACAATGGGTTAGGGTTTGCCAAGGGTACTTGAAAGAACAGTGGTTTTAGAGTTAACGGTTTTGAACAAGAAATCTGCTGCGATCTATGATGGGCAAATCGGGCTGGAAATAAAGAATAAGTATAAATTAGGCACTACTTAGACAGGATTAGAGGTTGTTCTCAAATGCTTCATCAGATAAAAATTTACTGAAGATAAAAATACCAGTACCCGGTAGTATACCGCTACCCGGCGACATACCGCTATCTGGCGGCATACCGCTTTTCGGTGACATACCACTATCTGGCAGCATACCGATTACCGGTACCAGGCAACATACCAGTACCTGATAGCTCCTTCATATTTTTGTCAAAAAATAAGGGGTAAGGGGCATTAATAAAAATTTAACACAGCTGCCGAATAAAGGTTCATACACTGCCTTTTACCTTATTAACGGAATCTTGACTATTTACTACATTACTAGTTCAAAAATTACAGAAACTTCTTGAAATTAGGTTCTGCAAAGTTGAATGGCAAGAATCTCTTGGGAGATGACCATCGTTTTGTTACCTGTCTATTATTGTCTTGAGGTTTGGTATCTTGCTTAAAAACCCACCACAGTGCTGATAACAGTTTTCATTTAACCTATTCCTGATTCCTCTAAAACCTGGCATTCAGAAACCCACTGGTTGGCTCTCTGCAGCTACCTGGTTGTAATCCGCTATGATTAGTCCCTGTTTAAACTTTCCCGCAAGTTTTTCTCAGTATTCTTTCGCCGATAAACAGATCCACCGCCGATTCGCACCGTTAATCTGGTAGGTATCACGTGATAATCACATTATTACAACAATTTTTTGTCATGTAACGCGGTTACCGGTTAGCAAACCGGTCGGTTTCCGAACGCCAGGAAACTAACTTCTCCACACTCTTCAACAGGAAACAATCGAAATCGATGAAGACTAGACTAGACTAGACTAGGGCAAAAGTTTCCCAGTAACAAAACGCTAGAATAAGTAGTAATTATTATATTTATATTAACTCCTAGTAAATTAGTTACAAGAATATGGATTAATTTGTTTACGACAAAGTAGCCATCAATAAAAAAAAAAAAAAAAGACTTTTTGAGACAATAACCATCAATACTGGTTGAGAATTAAAGACATCATTTGTCACGGCAACTTTGGCGATCTGTTTAATGAAAGTGCATGAGGAATAAAATGTCTTTGCACTCAATAAACAGATCACCAAAATTGCTGTGAAAAATTACAAATTTAATTCTCCACCAATATTGATAGTTGTTTCAAAAATCCACAAAAAAAGACGGAGGTGTCAAACTTCCGTTAAGTGTGTTGCGTAAATACTTGATATATTATTCAAACTGCTTGATAGAGATAAAATTTAAAACATGGCTCAATAGGACTATCAATTGGATAGGAGTCTGAGGACATTTTGCCTAAAATCACGTAGAAATAATTTCCTTGAAAAGTCACTTGAGAATGTACCTTTTGAGTCGTTCAGTCCTTTGCTTGAGTTAGATCTCATAGATCTGAGTAGAGTTGTTCGCCTGTTATACCTATGTACACTCTGCTCCTCAGGGTAGTCAAGCTGTTGTTGTAAGGCTACCATGCAAAACACACACACAAAAATCGTTAGGCAAAATTCATAATCATTAGTAAAAAAAGTTAATTTGGCGATAGAAAATAAAGAGAAGAAAGTTAATGATGACTCATTGATAAATAAAATTTAAACAAAATTAGAAAGAGAAAGAAAAAGAAAAAAATTAGAAAGCAAAAATAGTATGAACTGATAGAGAGTTGAGTGAAATGGTTAAAATGAGATAGGTACCTAGAGGCTGTTTGACTGAAAGAGCATCAATGAAAATCTGAAATTTTACATAGAGCCAGAAAGGAGGAAGTGAACTTTATTCTAGCTTGAACTAGGCAACCATAGATATAATTTGATCTCACAATCATATGGTATTGAAGATATGTTGCATCAAAACACAACAGATATTTCTGTTTGCTAAAATGTGGTTCTCATGCTCTTTCAGCAAAAATTCATTGATGAAACATTTAAAATCAAATGGTACAATCAAACGATATAGTTCATTGCAAGAAGAGATTTTTTTTTCTAAATTGGAGATCTAGGATGATTATAGACATTTTATTTTCTTCACTTCAACCTATGATGGATTCTAGCGTCTCACAATCAGTGACTCATTGACTCATCACGCCTCCTAAGTGGATCGAAACATGGCTTTTTTCGGACTGAAAAAGTTTTAGGATTTTTCCTTTAAAAATATTCTAGTGTTGATATGTTTTTGCACAAAACTTGAAACTTGACTCTTTATGATCTAAAATGGACGATTTCACACATTTCTAAGTTATGTAGTTGTTTATTGTTCATAAAATTGATTTCTATTGGTAAAATTATGTCTGAAAAATTATATCCATAGTGCGTCCGCCTTATGAGAGTAGCTCTACTGTTTTATTCGCCCGTTAAAGTCTCCAAACACTACACTGATTGTGAGACGGCAAACATGCGTATTTGTTGGCAATGTTGCGTCTCGATTTTTTGAAGGCGCTTTCAACAATAACGGAGCTTGTTCGCGCCTTGATACTGCAAGAAACGACGGTGGGAGACGAAGGTAGCCGAAAAATCATGAAGTTACAATTACGAATTTAGCTATGGGGTTTATTCACCCACCATGAGGAACGAGATCCCCCATTACAAAGGTTTTCAACCATTTTTGGTCACGATCCAAAACAGATCGTAATTCAATCGCGGGCCGTAAGTATATACTGATTATAACGACGAAAATTGATGGAAATTCCTCTTCTTTAGGCCTTGCTTTATTTCTGAAAGCTTCTGATTTAAAAACATCCTTTTAACAGACTTGATCAGAGTTGAGAAAAGTTGATTTTCTTGGTTTGGTAGTTGGGAATCATTTACAGAATTTTCCACTGCATACCTATGGTTCGTAATTAAAACAGTACCTATGAGGTGTAAAACTTGAACCGCTCGAGACAGTTTTGGCCAGCAAGTTTCAAAAAGAAAACGTCAAAATAAAACTCACTTTCTATGCTCCGGTAAATAATGGGGGGGGGGGGGGGGGGGGTAAATAAGTTAAAAATAAAAACTATATAAAAAAAAAACTATCAGAAAGAAGGAGAATGAATAAAAGAGATAGTAAAAAATAACTAAAACTCATTGACCGTCAGTTTTAATAAAAAATTAATGAGTGTGTGAGTGGTAAAATTTCATCTGATTTATCAATTCATCATGCTTCATGTTCAATCATTTCTCCACGTTGTTTCCATTGATTTTTGGTTGTTGACAGTGGCGTAACTACAGTAGCGTAACTACAGAGGCGTAACTACAGAGGCATTAGGGGGGGGAGGGGCGCAAACCCCTTCCCAGAACTTTAGACAGGAAAAAAACGAACACTTTGATGAAATATTTTGACATTTTAACGATTTCCAAGACGAGGGAAGGGGGTGGTTAATTGAGCTTGGACTTACAGCACTTTAAAGCTTAAGAGTTTTGTTTTCATGTTCAAAACAGTCATGATGTAAATCAATTTACTTTAAATGGAGGGGACGGAGATTAGAGCTTTCATCCTCCACTGCAGATTTCCAGTCTAGTTACGCCACTGGTTGTTCACGACCAGTTCGACCTTTTTTTTTTTTTTTTTTTTTTTTTTTTTTTTTTTTTTTTTTTTTTTTTTTTTTTTTTAGTCGAATTCCAAGTTTTAAGATTAATCATTAATCATTTTATATAATAGTAAGTAATATCCAAAAATCAATGAACTAAAACGTAGTAGTAATGGAGACCTTCCGGTTCTTGCGTACTTACTCGTGACTGAATGTCTTCTGGTGAGCGGGCTGGACGAGCAGTTACTCTGACTCGACATTGACATGAGGGATCCAATACTGTCGGCCGAGGGTTCTTTCCCAGACGAAGAAACTCCCCGATGATCATTTTCCCGATGGTGATGATGGACCTCGACCTCCGATGACCCGGTCAACGTTGATATAGGGCTGGTGTTATCCGAGCCAAGAGTGTTCGCTTCAAAGCTGGTCAAAGAACAGACCGAATCGCCGTTCCTTGAGCTGGCCCCAGAGCGCACCCAAGGACTATCCCTGCTATCCCTGCTCCTCTGAGGGCGGACGGGAGTGCCATCGCCAAGGAGGAGACCCAGTCTCATGTAAAGGTCGTTCTGTTGTTGGCTACTCGGAGGTTTCTTCGGGCTCGCATCCGGGTCGCGGTCTTGGTGGTGGACCGGTTTCAGCGGGCTCCCTTCATCGTCTGTAAAAATTAAATTATAAATAAATTAATACAATTTCATTAAAGGTGCAACGGGAATTTCATCGTCAATGAATGTCGATTATACCTATGCGCAGTACCTACGCTGCGCGTAGCATCGACTTTGATATTATGACTTATGAGCATCGCTATGAAAGCGCAATGCTGTGAAGCATAACTGACTGATTGAAGGCACTTTCGATGAGGAGTGTTCACTCAAATGTTACGGCTAGATGGGCAGTCAATTTGGGTGAAATACTTCAGAGGGAACGAGCAAATCCAACGATGGATCAACCGGAAAACTGAAATATTGTTGATTCGAGTATTTTTATTAGATATGGTCGAACCACTCAATAATTGAACAAGATCTTGTAACCATGTAACCGGCAAAAAAAATCGTGATTTGGACGTAAATTTTATGAATTTTTTTTCGCCGATCACTTTTGTACGCAAAAGCAGTGGCGTCGCGTGCAGTTCGGCAACAATGTATTATATCCATTTAAACTCATTTAAAAGATCGATTTCAGGGGGTGCACAGTGCACAAGGAAAATTCGATATATTTAACGAGTTTAAATGGAGCTGTTGCATTGTTGTCAGATGGCACGCAACGCCACTGCGCAAAAGACTGTACATTTCTGACCAATTCGACTTTTCCAAAATTTCCTTCGAATGTCCTCTAGGACGTCGAACGCCCATTTTTTTCTTTGCCAAGGCTTCAGATTAAGGGATTCCCGTACACGTAGATTGATAGCATTGACTAAGGTCTGGAAGAAAAAATTTAGAAGATTATAGGCGCCAGCAAACATTTTTCCAAAGGGGTGGAGGCCGGAGGGGGCTCCAAACAAGTTCCAGGGGGGCAAACCCTCAATTAAAAACAAACAAAAAATAGTAATTTTTAGCTCTTTTCAGAGAAAATTGGCGCAAAATCGGTGATTTCCAACTTCCAGAGGGGAAGAGGAGCATCTGCCCCATTTGCTCCCTCTTGTCGACGCTCAAAGAGAGAATTCGAAGTTCAGCCATATCGCATTATGTAGATTCAAGAGGAGACGAAAATACATGTAATTCGTGAACAAATTCTTCCGGGAACATTTCCAAGCAGTCTTAAAAGAAGGTATTCAGTACTAGCGCCGATTTTCTTGCCAAAGAATGAAGCATTGAAGGTCCGCACTGTCTATTGGTGAATCTAGGAATTTGCTCTTTTCTCTCTCTCTCTCTCTCTCTCTCTCTCTCTCTCTCTCTCTCTCTCTCTCTCTCTCTCTCTCTCTCCTCCCCCCCTCTCTCTCTTTGCCCTTTGAACGCGTAAGAACAGATTAGGGGCAGCCGCGTGCCGCGTTCAAGGAAAAATTTCCGGATCCGCCTCTGATTGTCTGATATAATTTGAGGAATGGTCCAAAACACTTAACCACCCCCCCCCCCCCCCTCGGTCCAATAATTTTATCAGTTGTATGTCTCAGTTCCTGTCTCATCTGATTATCATAGGTACAGTGTTGCCAGATAAAGGCGATAGATCGCTGCATCCTGCATTTAAATTTTAAAATTCAATGAAGTTTCTTCCGAATCTGGCAACTATGTTCTCATATTTTGCAGTCATTTGACTGAATATTTATCTAGAACGGCAGTCTGATGTGAAACTTGCGTAATTTTAGGTTAGGGTTAAAATATCATTTTTTCCTACATTCTCCCGGGTTTTTGGTCCATGAAGTCGATGTATATTAACGAATACATACGTCCTCGGCACTAATTTAATCCAATAAATCTCCAAACCATAAATTGGTAATAGACAACCAATTTTATTGGTTGTACTTGCCAAATATAATTGGTACTAGTTACCAATTCTCGGTTGGAGTGACTATTGGTACAGTACAACCAATAAATAGTTGGCGCAAATTTCACGAATGATAAGTCGGTGAAACAGGCCCCCCCCCCCCCCAGTGAGGCAACAGCCCCATTTCATCACTTTCTGCAGGCCCCACTTTAATAGTGCATAGGTCCGTCTATTTGAGAGAGAGAGAAGGGACGTGCACTCACGCATAAACTGTAAGGTATTTACACAGATTTGCTCATCCAGCTGGTTCAAGGAGATACTTAGCCGTTAGCCTCAGAGCCAGTGCACTCAGGATAAATAAGTTCGTCTCCCTTGAGAAAGGAAAAGTTCAAATATGCGCCTTCCTTGACGTCTTGTCTCTCAATGTCTCACTGTTGTGCCAACAACTGAGAACTGAGCCCATGGCACGAGACAAGACGAGACGCGCACGGCGCAAGAGAGGAGCTTCCCAGTTCCACGCGCAAGCGCAAACGCATACCTTCACGTGTCAATGTGATCGCGTCATCAATGGAATGGGCCAACGGGAGAGATCCAGGAATTTATTCATCTCTCTCTCTCTCTCTCTCTCTCTCTCTCTCTCTCTCTCTCTCTCTCTCTCTCTCTCTCTCTCTCTCTCTCTCTCTCTCTCTCTCTCTCTCTCTCTCTCTCTCCCTCTCTCGGGCGGGGTAACCATACTTGGAGGATAGCACTCACTTTTACAAATATTTCGGGCAAACCCATAAATTGGGTTTGAATTTAAAATAATGGCTGTAATAGATGGATCAATTGATTCCCAGATTTGGTTTCTCAAATCAATAATAAAAAAAATCAACACTTAAATAAAAAAAAATTAACAAAAAACCAGAACCGGACCAAGGCATTTCCCCATTACAGTATGTTTTCAAACAAAAATCCCGGAATCCAAAAGAAAAGTGTAGTTTCTGCGGTGACATAGAAGTAAACAAAAAGTTACTTTACGAAAATTAATTTGGGAAAACAATAAGACAAAAAACAAACACAAACTCGAAAAAAGTGGGAGGAAAACAAATTAAAAAGCTTGCTCAGAAATGAAAGCTTAAATAAAATAAATAAATAAATAAATAAATAAATAAATAAATAAATAAATAAGTAGTAGTAAAGTCCAGCTGCCCAAACATGGTTCGTTATGCTGATATTTCACAGCGACCGACTGGACTGCATAAAAAAAGAAGGGGAAGGAAAGACAATCAAAGTATTCTCAAAACAAAGGATAGATAGGAAAGAGGAGAGTAACGGCGACCTGCCAAGGACTCTCAAAATTGGGAAGGAAGTACCAAGAGCACTCAAGGAGGTAAAGTGCTCTGAATTTATTTTTTTTATAAATAAAAAACAAAATACTCGTCGATTTAGGTTTCGATTTTTTGAAGGGATGAAAACCTTTATTTTTGGACTAGGCAAATGAAGCAAAACCAACTCTACTTTCTACGAAGCAAACAAATTAGAGAAACAAATGAACACACAATCGCAGACGCAAAAAATATTTGATAGAGGAAAAATGGAGGATTGAAAGAGGCGATAAAAGGGACCAAAAATTAAAAGAAACTAAGAAGAGCAAAAAAAAATTGGTTTGACCAGAAATTGAATTAAAACGGAGACAAATAGACAATTAAGAGTCCGCACTTCGATTGTGACATTAAGCGAATGACAACATGGGTATCCCCATTTTATCAATCCCGAATAGAAAAAACGGAGGATTAAAGTAAAGGCACAGAATAATACAATCAGAACGGAAACTCCCATAAGTGCCAATGGAAGCAAGTTTGGAATTTGACGGCACCAACAGGCAACGCTGTGGTCCTATATCCCAATACGGCGGAAGTCGTTGATTTGTGTTGAAACTCATTTATTTCTGGATAGAAATTTTAGTTTCCGGCCTCACTTTTGTTTTACTGGCATTTCAGAATGAAACTTTCGCGGATCATGTCCTATATTTTTCTTTTCGAATCCAGCAGATGTAAACACCCTATATCCCAACATGGCGGACGCGGAATGAATTTGCTTCAAAATCCGACAGAGTTTCCGTTCTGGTTGTATTATTCTGTGGTAAAGGAATAAGTAGAGGGTAGAGGGATAAGTACCTAAAGGATTAATAGATGTTAGCGAGATCGTTTTAGATATAGAGCTAGAAAAGACACACAGAGCAGAGCAGACGACACACAAAAGAACAAGAGAGAAGTTGGCTAGCCTGTCAAAAGGAGATGGTTAAAGCCGGCTCCAACGGCTGCTCCGCTGCTCAGCCAAAGAGACTTGATTTTATTGAAAACTAGAGACGACCAACGGCGCTGCTCGGACGTGGAAGAACAAGAGGAGGCCGACATCACACCTGAATCTAAGATCAATCCATCATTCACTCTATAGTTTTTGCATCAGTCATCATATTATCGTCATAATTTATTATCAGGAATGGGCAAGAAAGAAAAAGGGGGGGGGGGACTGCGTTGATCTTGACTGTAACTAATTGATGAAAAGAAATGAAATGAAATTGTATAGAAATCGTTTCAGAAGTGTAGACGCACCTAGACCGATAATCTTTGGAATTTTTCAACATTATTCGTCATGTTACAAAGTGAAAATTAATCAAAATGAATTAAAGCGTTGGTTTTTCATTGAAGAACGCTTTAAAATCAAAAGTTTGAATTCAGAGGCAAGTTTCGTTTATACTCTGTTCAGGATACGATGAAACTTGGCGAGTCAGGTAGAAGCGCACTACTTTGCAACGCGGCCCTTTTAGTTCTATAGCCATTGTGCTCACTCGGGCTCTTTTCGACTGGACCCTTCTTCGGGAAGAAGCAATACCGAGAATCGGCTGACTGTGATTGTTATCTGTGCAAAAGTCAACTTGGAAATCATTACAGATATGACGAAACGGATGAAATTTACGCCCAGAGGGCCATAACTCGCCAAAAATAGTTGCAATCAACTCCTTATCACCTTCGGAGAGTTATTATCTTAAAGAATTCAATGATATTTCACTCATAAATTGATTTGGTAAAAAATAAATCTCCGAGGGCGATGAGGTGTTAAATTTGACTAATTTCGGCGAGTTATGGCCCATTGGGCGTAAATTTCATCCGTTTTGTCGTATCTGTAACGGTTTCCATCTTGACTTTTGCACAGATAACAATTACAGTCAGCCGATTCTCGGTATTGCTTCTTCCCGAAGAAGGGTCCAGTTGAAAAGAGCCCAAGTGAGCTCAATGACTATAGCATTCAAAGGGCCGTGTTGCAAAGTAGTGCGCTTCTACCTGACTCGCCAAGTTTCATCGTATCCTGAACAGAGTATAAACTTGATGGAATGAAAATTGAAAATTCGCCGAAGATTATGTTCTATGTGTGCCTACAACGCTCTGAAACGAGCTCTAGCTGATACGCTACGCATGTTGGGAAAAAAAAAAAAAAATCATACGAATCATAAGTAAGTGGTGGTAGCCGCCAGACCAAGTCCAAAAACACACAGCGAGATAGAATCACAATAAAATACATCAGCTACAATTTCATTTCATTTCTTTTTATTATCAATATGAAATGCTGCTAACTGCACCAAAATGTTTGAATAAAACTAGTTGGGCAGTTTGCAAGTTTTTGCTACAGATTACTGGAGAGCCTCGAAATAAAGTAACCGGCGAAAACAACAATGGTGACGCTAAAAATTGCCGACATCCACTCGTTTTTACGTAACAAAAGTTTTGAAAAAGTGAAGCAACATTGGCGACATTTACCTAACGCAGCGCAGGTGCATGATAGTAGTTTTATCTAATTTTTTACTTTCGCCAAATGTTGACGAATGATATTCTGTTGTGAATAACTACATTTTTACTCTGCTGCTCGTTAGGTATACTTAGCGAATCTCATTTGCTACTAAGCAACAAATTAGGTAGGATCGCCACTATTTTCACTTCACTTCTCAAAAGCCTCGATTAAGTTAAAGAATGAATTTTGGATGTTGTTTATTTATTTATCATGGTTTATTTCGCTAGTTTAAACATTTTATATTCGACACTCCATTAAAAATCTATACGGAAATCATCTGTGTAAAAAGTCCCATTTTCACACATTATCTACAAATTTTTAGCGGCCCAAATGGTTGAGGTCTGAACATTACTGATCATTTTTCTTCATTCCAAATTTCCAAGGAATATTTCTGCCCAATATTTTTCAAAAAATATTGTCAAATAAACAATTTCAGTTCATTTGTTTGGAATTTGATTGCGTATATCGGTATACTTTCAGCCATGGTCGTCGCCGGAGGAAGGGGGCTGATGAGGCTTCGGCCCCCCTCCCCCCCCAAACGTCAGAAAAAGGGAGAATGGAAGGAGAAATATGACGGAAAGAGACAGGAAAAGACCAGCAGTAACCCCCGAAAAAATTCTGGATCTGAAGCCTCTTCCGGGGGGGGGGGTCTTGGCTACGGTCATTCCTTCAGCGCCCTTTGCATCATACAGAACACACGTCCAATTATAGTAGTCCCTCCTACTCCCATGACATTGAAACGGTGGACATCATCCAACGTACTGTAGTCAGTGGCGAGGCAAGCGATTTTACAACGTTTCTTTGTCCCATTTAAACACATTAGAAAGGTCGAAATGCCTGGTCATCGCCGATGACTGAAGTGTTCGACTTTTATGGTGAATTTAAATGGAGAAAATACATTGTTGCCAAAGTTCACGCCTCGCCACTGACTGCAGTGCGAAGGGCTGCGCCCTGCGGCTGTAAAGAAAGGAGAGCTTAGTGAGCTTAAAGTCTTACCTGAAAGACCATTGCTATCGACAGGAGTCATTTTGCTTGCACCCCGCCAAGCCAACGGACTTCTAATAGTTTTAGGACTCAGGAAAAATCGTCTCCGATTCTGGGGAGGAGTAGGACAACCTGTCGACACACAAAACAAATCATCATTACAACATTATTTGTAGATCGCGTTTTTTTTTTTTTTTTCTAGTCAAATTTTAAAAAGTCGGTTTACTGCTTCCTTTAACAAAAAAAAAAAAAAAAAAAAAAAAGGCTCAACTTCCTAACGCTCTTTGGATCTCCTTGTAAAAAGAGAAAGAAAAAAGAAAATTGATTTTTTTTTTTAATAAAGAAGGCAACATGTAAAAATATGGTTGAATAAACTACACTGCAGGTTGTAAAAGGTTGTCCACTAAAAAACATTCAGGAACTCTGTTGCTAGAAAAATGTAATGACATAAGACTTGACGGTGGGAATATCGCCCCTTACATTGGCGGATACTTGGAGACATTCGGCTGACATAAGACATAAATTTTCCATTTATTTAAATGAACGATCTTAACGTAGACGGGGTGGGGGTCCCCCCAGGAGTATCCCCTCCCGACACGGTTTGCCTTAAAAAATGCAATTTTAACCGTTTTCAGGGAAATTTTTATTGAATTGATACCTTCGGGGACCCCCCCCCCCCTTCCCCAAATTCCTGGTTACGCCAATGAACTAAATATGTTATCTGTTGAATCTATAGCGACCAAGTCTCTTGCGACTTGCTGATTCATTTGCGGGCAGTGGCGCAGCGTGCAGTTCGGCAACGTTGTAATACGTTCATATAAATCCATTAAAAAGATCGAAATATTGGGTGTTCGGTGAACACCTTCGCATTCGACCTTTTACATGGGTTTAAATGGACACATTGCAGCGTTGCCAGATTGCACGCTACGCCACTGTTTGCGGGACTGGGCCAGATGCCGCGAAGCAAATCGCGGCTGTTTCGGTCGCGAAAAGATGCTTTTTCATTACGCGCATGATGCGCCGCGGCAGCACCTGCGCATGCGCGAGTAAGAAAGCCTATTGTCCCTCGGTATGGTGGCGGACAGTGGCGGGCGGTGGCGGAACACAGCGCAGAGTCACGATACATGATATCACTCTTGGCACTTAATTAATTTAGTACATCACATACATGCGTTCATAATAAAATCGTTGGATACGATCTCTTCTCGACGAGAAAAAAAGATTGAAAAGACTATGCGATTGAAAGATAAATACATGTAAGTACATTAATACCCCCCCCTTCCTCCTATCATCATCTCTTCTCCCTCCGCTTATAGTCCCACCAGGGCTGCCGTTTTGCGTATAATCAATGCTATTTTTCAATTCATCGATGATTCCACCGGTTGAGAAAAGATTACACAGTTCAGTTCAGTGCATGGCTGTAATAAACTAAAATACTCGCAACTGTAATCTTTTCTCAACCGGTGGAGTCGTCGATGACTTTAAAAAACTTGCGGATATTTCAATTAATCAACGGAGTTTCCATCGATTAAGGAAAGATTATAGATCACAGTATTTTCGTGCTTTACAGTCAGACACTAAACTGAACTGTGTAATCTTTTTTCAACCGGTGGAATCATCGGTGAATAGAAAAATAGCATTAATTATACGCAAAACGGCAGCCCTGAGTCCCACAGCCTCGTGCGCCCGCATCTTCATGACGCCTTTCATAATTGAAGCGCTTTCCGGAAAAAGGGCCCATAAACCATAGGGTGAGCTCTATCCTTGATATGAGCGATGCAATATAAAGAGAATTCCTTCAGCAAAGCACACCAGATGTTTTTATGAGCTTTTCTTCTGGAAACTGCTTCAGTTGCCAATAATGTAATTCAACGCTAGTGTCAATAATGAAGGCTACAGTATGCGAACAATAGATATTTAAAATCGCACATAGTTATAGAGTCCATCTAGCTCTATACTAGATACGTAACAAACATATACGAAAGAAAAACATGCGATAGTGGTACAACTGGTAATGCGATCACTTGAATATTCTCTTTCCAGCAAGGTGGTACACATATGTAACATTTTCTGTAACATAAGTTTCAATGGAATTTAAATGGACATTTTGCAAAACATGTGTGACCCATCAAAAGTCTTGGAAAATTGTCCTCTTTTGAACGGTCTAAAAAAATCTCAAAAAAGTCAAATTCCAAAATGCGTGCTGGAAAGGACATTATCATAATACACACTCTTTTTAACTTTAAAAAAAAAAAAAAAAAAAAAAAAAAAAAAAAAAAAAAAAAAAAAAAAAAAAAACCAAAACAATCGGCGCGGAAATGCCCGTGATGCCGGCCTAACACACGTCCCAAATAGATAGACTTCGCTGATGATGACTTACTTTGAGTCATTGGTCCGTTCAGTCCGTTGTCCAAAAATGGCCTAGTGGGTCGGGGCAAGCGACATGGGGCTGAAGGCCAATCATCTGCATCATGACTCCGCATCTGAAATATAAAAGAAGCATCAAAGAGAATTATAAAACAGAAATCGAATTGATACACAGATTGCAATGAACTTACGAAGCGCAAGCTTATGTGAAGTACTATGACTTTCGAAAGAAAGTACCCGGGTCGAAATATTTATTCCTTCAAATATCGGTTAAGCTTTGAGCAATTTTGTGACTTTCATGTGTTCAAAAACTAGGTCACATTTAAATGTCTACAGGATTTCATTTTAGCAAAAAACCAAAAACAAAGACAAAAAACTCACAAAAAATCTCTGTACACGCTTTTTGCGATTAGAGTAAGATAGCATTACACAGAGGTCACTCGAGAGCGAGAGAGATAGTTTGGAACGCTTAACGAACTTTTTCACCAGATCAAGTCATCATTGAAACCGTCTCGTAAAAAAAAAAAAAAAAAAAAAAAACGTCGTTAACCGCCTCATAACCTAACATGACGTCTGAAAAACGCAAGATAAAAAAATACGAAAATTACGGAAACTTTAACGCTTGTTTAGGAAGATAAGAGGAGTGAACTGAATCGAACCTTCGAGGGGCTGTGTTATAAAAGTGAGTGATAACATAATTTTTGTAACCTCATATCCTTCCCACCGAGATTGAATTTTTTCGCATTCTCTATTTCAGTCAATTGCATTGGTGCGGCATCGGCATAGTATTTAGTTAAACTCATGATTTTAATTATTTTTTTTTTACATAAATATGTTTTGTCGTATTTCTCTGTTTGCGCACGCTCAAAATGTGCTCCCTTTAATTCTGATTTTAGACCACTATGATGAGCTTTACTGTCTTTAAACGACAATTTCCGAATGTCTTCGATGGCAAGTTTCTGCGTTAGATGCTCATTGCAGTTACGTCCGCTGTGCTCTTCCGGGGCACCCCCAATGTTATTTTAAATGGGAAAACGGACTTACGAGCAGCTCTGGGCACACCTCAGAAGATGGTCAATCGCAATGTCCATCTAACACCGAAAGTTTCCATCGAAAAAATTCTGTAATTTACATTTAAACAGCTAAAAAGTTCAATTGAGGTGGTTCAAAAACAGAACCAAAGTGAGCACATTTTGAGCGACCAAACATAATTAAAAAACGACAAGACATACTAACGCAAAAAAAAAAAATAATAATAATAATAATAATCAAAATCGCCATCGCGATGGCAAAGCAAAATACGGCTATATCATGCCATCTTCCAACGCACGCAAAAACACGTTCATTTCTCTGGAACGTGCCGCCGAGGCGTGTCAACGTCAACTTTAATAAAAGAACTATAGATATACGATAACGCATTATTACTAGTCTATTTTTTCCCCCATATCAAAACCATCCAATCACAGTCTCACTTTACAATGAATCGATATAACGCACGGCTTCAGGAGCCTCCAGGATAGCGGGGAAGGGAGATTATTCAAAATCGGTTAAACAATGCGTCAGTTTTTGATAGTGATTCGCTGCCCCTCGAGCGATGACGAAGAAAAAAGCGCAGTAGCGCGGCGTATGAACAGCGTTTCAAAAATGTATTGTGTGCCACGGCTTTCAGAGACTCAAAGTAACATTGAACTTCGCGAATGGATTAGATTTTAGCGATCATGGCGGTATTTTATCAGCCTTCAGGCGAGCCTGTGCTTCAACTTGATGAATCAATCTAGATTTTGATATAAAGCTAATTTGTGTGATGTACACGAGAATTAGAGCGCTTTCGTGACGGTCATGTTTCAGATCAGTTGAACACGTACACACCAGAAATCGAGTCGTGGGGAGTGGAGGGGAGAGGGAGGAGATCTCCTCTCCAAGAAATCGATAGTTTTACACACATTTAGGGGAATAGAATACTTTCTTAATAAATCACATTGAACGACCCGCAACTGGACAGCTTTGGGATTTTTTTTTTTTTTTTCATTATCTGGCATCCTCGTTTTTTGTGATTTAAACTCGGGTAAAAAAACCGATCCTCTTCAATAATCGATTGTATTCCACAGGTTTAAATGGAAAAAATGTGTTGTTACCGCACTAAACACACGAGCCGCTAGTGCGCGATAGTAAGGAAACAGTGGCGTATCGTGCAATTTGGCAACGTTGTATTGTGTCCATTTAAATCCATGTAAAAAGTCGAATGCGAAGGTGTTCACCAAACACCAGACAGCTCGATCTTATTCGTGGGTTTAAATGGACAGACAGCAATGTTGCCAAATTGCACGCTACGCCACTGTAAGGAAAATAGAATTGAGGTAAGCATATTCCAATATGAAGTAGAGCAGGTGGCTATTCGATGAAATTAAACAATAAATATCGATGTAGATAGTAGTATCTTTGTGGATCGAATTTTTGAGTTGAAAATTAAGATTAGAACTAAAAACAAGGACGATTTAGAGTAAGGAATCATTGAGAATGAGAGGCTTCTAGATTACCAAGGGATCCGTGTGCACTTTTTTACATTTTAAGAAAATCGAGCTGGGTCAATAAAAAGTACGAGTTTGTATGTGATTTACATTAAGGAGTTCAACTGTACAAAAATGCTACGGCACAGTACCTAACTATTGCGATTCAGCCACTCCTGAGGTCCTTTCAGACAACTTCGAAATTTACCGTCCTTCGTTTACTGGACCCAGAAAACGCAGAAGACGGGACAGTCCAAGAAACTAACGTAAAAGTTGCAAAACCAGCTTTTTGCATGGTTGGTCGAGACGTAACTTGGGTACGACTTAACCTCAAAGCTGCGAGAACCACCCGTCGTCCGTCCGATAGTGCAGCCTATGAACGCACGTGAACAAAGAACTTTGCGTTACAGAGCTATCAAAAACAGCTTCAAACAATGTCGATACAAAAAGTTCGTTTGTGACGTAAACATTAAACGACCAATTTCAGAATTAGAAGTCCTCCCGAGAATCGAATCCAGGATTCCAACGTGAGGGCGAGATGCAAACGTTCAAACCACTTGGTTTACGGACATTTCCCCCCCGCAATTTCCCCCCCGGACACTTCCCCCCGGTCATTTCCCCTCGAGGACATTTCCCCCCCGTCAATTTCCCCCCCCCCCCCGGACACTTCCCCCCCGAGGACATTTCCCCCCGAGGACACTTACCCCCCGGACACTTCTTCCCCCCCGGTCATTCCCCCCCCCCCCCCCCCCAGTTACTTCCCCCCAGTTATTTATAGCTAATCAAATAATCAATCAACTTTTCCCTCACAATTTTCACAGGTTGAAGGGCGTGTTTAAAAAGTTGCATTATTTGTTCTTGTTCTTGTTTTATTTTTTGTTTTGTTTTAAAGATTTTTTTCATTGTTAATGTTTCATCAAAATCTTTCAAGAAGAGGGTGTAATCTACTAAACTAAAAAAATCTTTTGGAGATCGACAGAGTCTGAAAGAGAGAAAACCAAGAGAAAACCAAATATTGCATTCAACTCAAATAATTATTTTATAAAATAATTTTAATAGTAATAATTTTTAAAAGTAATTAATTAACAATAAAACTAGGGGGAACAGACGGGGGGGGATATCCGGGGGGAACATAGCCGGGGGGAAATGTCCTTTAAATTCTGATGTTGCTTTCAACAAGTTTTCAAGTGATTTCAGGACATAATATGTTTTTATTCTTTGAGTTGAATGCAATATTTGGTTTTCTCTTTCAGACTCTGTCGATCTCCAAAAGCTTTTTTTAGTTTAGTAGATTACACCCTCTTCTTGAAAGATTTTGATGAAACATTAACAATGAAAAAAATCTTTAAAACAAAACAAAAAATAAAACAAAAACAAATAATGCAACTTTTTAAACACGCCCTTCAAACTTGTGAAAATTGTGAGGGAAAAACTGATTGATTATTTGATTAGCTATAAATAACCTCGGGGGGAAGTAACTGGGGGGGGGGGAAATGACCGGGGGGGAAGTGTCCGGGGGGGAAATGTCCTCGGGGGGGGATGTCCTTGGGGGGGAAGAGTCCGGGGGGGAAATTGACAGGGGGGAAATGTCCCTGCGGGGAAATGACCGGGGGGAAGTGTCCGGGGGGGAAATTGCGGGGGGGGAAATGTCCGGACACCAAACCACTTAACCATTCGACAGCCACCTTTCAGTGTCCAGACATAGACGGAGGCTCAGCTTTGGCCTCAACCTTGGCGATAATGCGTGGGTAAATTCATCATTCATCAACCAAGCACCCATTTTATTGAGGACGAAAAACAAAGATTCAATACAGAGGAAGGAAAACCGCAGGCGAGTCCACCGCGGCCGGTAACCTAATTGCAACCGTTCGTCGGTACTATGGATCTCGAAAGGATAACCATGTAATTAGGATCAGTAAAAAAAAGAGAGAGAGAAAATAAAAAAAAAAAACAGCTTTAAATGGATGAGACAAGAAAAATGGTCGGGGTTAGCGTTAGAAGCAGTAGACACCGCGGAGAGTGGAAACTAGTGTTGCCAGATTGTGGGTTCAGCCGTATCGTCCCCATTTAAATCAATGTAAAACGTACGGCTTTTTCACCCCAATCTGGCAATACTGGTGGAAACGGTAATAATGGGCGCACTCCAGAGGCGTATCCAGAATTTCCTCTTTCTCTCTCTTCGTTTGTGAGAATGGATGTGTTAGAAAGAGATGGGAGTAGGGGGATATCAAGTGGCTTTATCTACTAACTCAACCCTCTTCCAACACATGCGTTAGATTGAACGAAGAGAGAGAGAGAGAGAGAGAGAGAGAGAGAGAGAGAGAGAGAGAGAGAGAGAGAAAGATAACCTACTGGATGCGCCACTGCGAGAAAACTCGCGGACTCGCTTCTCGGACTCTTTCATCACGCCTCACGGGCGGTGCTCATGGGCCAAATATATGAAGTTTTAGACCAGCACAACGGCGGATCCGGAAAAATCTTCATTTTCCACCATGGATCCACTGTGTAAAATTGTGAGCACATGAAACGAATCAGCCAGCAAATACAGTTAAGGGGTTCGACTGGTGGTAGGTATATCATGTTGTACACCTTAACCCTTTAAGGGCCAAGTCCGAGTGTTCTCGTTTTTCTTCCCTAGTCTACTTTACATTGTTTCAGTCTTCATTCTGGATAAACGCGACTATTCATGAAAACATGTACAAAGATAGGATGTCTTCGGGCGCCTTCGATGTATCGTATAGGCAATTTCAACTCCCTCGAGTACGAACAGTTAACTACCTTCCCTTTATAAACGGAAGAGTGGCGTCCTTTTGAGATAACCTCGCCCTTAGAGGGTTAAGGGGCTGTTCCACTTCCGAGTACATCCGAGGGAGCCAATACCGAAAAAGAGCAAATAAGCAGAGGTCAATCTGATTGTTGAGACCAAGTCGTTGATTGCTTAATTTTTTCACTATAGATTTTCGCGCGAGTATAAACTCGCTGCGGTGGAACAGCCCTTTCACTTGAGTGAGACACTAAACTTGAGTTTACAAAGAAAAGGGGTATTAGGAAAGGGATTTTGGGCTTCATAGGGCTTCAAGGGTGATTATCGCGAGATCGGCCACCACAAAAGAAATTTAAAAAAAAGTTTTACACATCTCCGATCAATAATGTGATAAGATAAGCTTTCAGTCTTTATAACATTAATCAATAAGTAAGGTTCTAAAATGATCGATCAGAATTGAAGAATGGCCCGAAAATAAACGTATTATTTATTGAAGAGACGGATGGAACTTATACACTAGCGCAATAAAGTACGGCACGTATACGTAGCAAAATTTGATCTTTGTGAAGAAAGAAAGAAAGTTAGTTAGTTAGTTAAATACGTTTTTATTGAAGGGGAGCCTTAGCATCTCAGGCCATTCACTCCCCTGTATAAATACATGGTACATATGTAGATTTCTAGAACAAGTTACAATTGATCATTACACGGTTAGACCCGTTGATTGAATAAAGTTCAACATTTTCACTTGGTATTTTTCCTCAGAGACCCAAGAGGTCCAGGGGAGGTCAGAGGTTTGATTCAGATTTTGATTTTTCCTGTTTCCCTCAAAAAGAGGGCAGTCTATCAGGACGTGTTTCACAGTAATGGGGGTGTTGCACTTTCCGCATGTTGGTCGGTCAGTTTTTTGCATAAGGTATCCATGAGAGAAGGAAGTGTGGCCTATCCTCAGTCGAGTAAGGACCACTTGCTGTCTTCGAGTGAGGGGGTGGTGATTTGAGGAACCTTCTTTTTTCCTGAATTGCTACTCATAAAAAGGGAGGCTCGGAGCTCATTGATCCAGGGTGACAGAATCTTATTTCGAAGGCTTTTTAGGCAGTCAGGAGCGGTAACTGTGTTTCTGTTAAATGGCCCGATTGAAAGGGCTGCATGACTTCCTTGCTGCTTCATCGGCTCGTTCATTTCCTTTGATACCGACATGACCCGGAGACCAACAGAATATCAAGGAATAGCCAATAGATGTTAGGTTGTGATGCATGTTCTGGATTTGAGTAATGAAAGGGTGAGGGTTGGGTAAAGTTTGGAGAGATTTTAGGACACTAAGAGAATCGGAGCAAATGAGGAATCGGGTGAACTTTGAATTTTTTATTTGTTGCATGGCTTTTAGGATGGCGAAAGCTTCGGCGGAGAAAATAGATGCTTCCGGTGACAGTTTAAAGGAGAAAATTTCGTCTTTGATGATAAAGGCACATCCAACATTTTTTTCCATTTTAGAACCATCACAGTAAATCTGTGTGAAGTTGGGGTACTGTTCAAGAATGGACAAAAACTTTGAGCGCAGTTCGGCGTCAAATTGCTGAGATTTTGGACGAAGCGAAGATTCGATGTGTAGTTTAATGTCAAAAGTGGTCCAAAACGGAAATTGAAGATTTTTTGATGCTACGATGTTTTCAAAGTCGTTAAAGGTCAAATCTGATGATAAGAGGGGGGTTTCTAGAAGGTCGTTAAAGAGGTATGAGTTCACAGGGTGTCCGGGAAGGCTTTTCACTTTAGCTAAATAATTAGCAAGGAGTAGTTGTCGTCTGAAATAAAGGGGTGGTTCAAAAGCTTCCATACAGAGGCTAGAAGCTGGGCTTGTTCGAAATGCTCCAGTGGCCAACCGGAGACCCGTGTGATGGATTGAGTCCAGGGTTTGCAGAGTGGATTTGCTTGCATATCCATAGATGATGCAGCCGTAGTCTAATTTTGAGCGAACAGTTGATCTGTAGAGCATTATTAATGTTGATCTATCCGCCCCCCAGGATGAGTAAGATAGGTGCTGCAATATTCGTAATCTTTTAACACATTCACTTTTTACATTTTGTACATGTTGTTTCCAGCTTAACTTTCTGTCAAAAATTAAGCCTAAAAATTTGGCAGTTTCAACAAAATTAATTTTCTTTTTATACAGATGAAGATTGATTTTCGGGACTCTCAGTTTCCTGGTGAAAATTAATCCTTTGGTCTTGTTCAAGGAAAATCTGAATCCAGTCAAATCAGACCATTTTTCCAAATTTTTAATGGTCTTTCGGAGTTTAATCTTTGCAGTTTCAATGTCTTTTGTGGTTGTGTAAATGCAAAAATCATCTACAAAAAGGGAACCATTTACATTCTTTTCAAGGCACTTTGTGATATCGTTTATGGCAATTAAGAAAAGAAAGAAAGAAAGAAAGAAAGAAAGAAAGAAAGAAAAAAAAAAAAGTTTAGAAAATGAAAAAAATTTCGAGGAAAATGCAACAAGAGCTAAAATGTGATCCTTTAAATGACAGTTTAGCGAATAAACAACATCAAACAGAAATTGCATGGGCTACAGGGGCTCATTAGGGCTTAGCGGGCCGATCATTTACTTTATCGTTAAACCGATCGTTAAAACTGTCTACGAGTGATGCTATTGGTCGAAAATTGTAAAACTTGGCTGTTGCGATGGTAACCATCGTTAAGAGTCTCGTTTTATAAAGGCTATTCATGAGTAACCTTTAAAAAACGGACACAATAACGATGGTTACCATAGCAGCGGCTAAGTTTTACAATATTCGACCAATAGCGTCACTCGTAGACAGTCTTAACGATCGGTTTAACGATGAAGTAAATGATCGGCCCGCTGGTTCGTATTTTCGGACCCATCCAAGTGACCTTGAATCGACTCGTCAGTAATGCATTAGATTATGAGCACGAAGAGTTGAAAAAAAGTAAAGGACCATTTACTGCGGCAGAATAGCGTGAAATAAGAGGGGACAACGAAAAAAGCTAGACACAACATGAGTTGTGAGAAGATGAGTTCAATAAGTATTTTACGATTACGAGGAAGCAAAAGATGTCGGAATCCATCAGGATTACCTGCAAGATGGGTTCAGAAAGTCAGAAGAGAGCGGTAAACAGCGTTGTCTAATTTTCTTTGATGTACGTTAATACTGAAGTTCCTATACGGGGTGTCTAAAAATAATGATGCGAACGTAATCATAGCAGAGAGTTAGCTATTGGCTTTTGCATCGAGAATCGACCCCTGTACACTGTCAATCGTCATGATGCCACGAACATCCATGGTTGGAGTTCACAAAAACCTCAACATTTACAACGAAACGCACCAGTCCTCACACGGATGAGCCCCGAAAAACGTCGGATCGGGTCAAAATCAAATACAAATTAGGTGGGTAGGGTAATCAAGCTATCCATCAGATTATTCGCGAAAATATGCTAAAAACTTGCCACCCTACGAAGCTGCCCACGAGGTAACGAGATTGTAATCTTTGCTCCCGGACCAATAGCTGTTTTGCGTGCGAATTCACCCACAATGGCGGGGTCCGAGATTTCTCATGAGTCAACTTTCATAGTATATGACAATGACTCTATACTAACCAATAACCACCTTCACCACTGATGCCGTGATGCCTGCAACTGGAAACGGATTATTTGACAGAGAAAGGATGTTACCCATCACAAGGCTATCCGCTTGGAAGTGACACCGCACCTTAGCGCAACCAGGTAAGCAGGTAAGCAGGTGAAGTGACAGAATATACTCTCTTTCACTCGCCAAAGCTTTTTAACAAACGCTCGCTTAGCGCTCGACAGTGGGCATAAATTACTGGTTTGGCGGCCAAAATCACCTCAAATAATTGTCACTTGTACACGGAGAAAAAAAAAATCGGTTACGAGAACTGAACTTCGGCTCATATAGAACACCGAGGTGTTCGGTTACAGTAGCCAAAGTTTTCGGTTGTGAGTACCGAACTTCAGTTAGGAGTACCGAAGGTTTCGGTAAGTGTGACTAATACTATGACTCACATTTCGTTCCTACTGAACCACTTCGGTACTCCTAACTGAAGTTCGGTACTCACAACTGAAAACTTCGGTTACTGGAACCAAACACCCTCGGTGTTCCATATGAACCGAAGTTTTTTTTTCTCCGTGTAAGATAAGCTAATTTGAGACTCTCTCTGTACACTTTCCAGCTAGAATCATGTGTTAAAATAACTAAAGTTCAAGAGAGTAAAATTTAGTTCTGGAAGCTTTTAAACGATGAAGTTTGGCATTTAAACTTTCTGATTTTTGGCAGTTTTGACTTTCTGATTTTTGGCAATTGCAACTTTCTGATTTTTGGCCGCCAAATCGGTCATTTCTGCCTTGAGTGCGGCGTTTGACTCTATAAATCAAAGGCCGCGAGTTTACTGACAAGACGCAAAAGCTGTATCGGAAAAAAGCTGACAGGCCGATTTCGAACTCCGGAGAGTCGAGAGTTGCGACCGCGACACCGCGGATTTCACAGTAAAGGCCACGATCTACTGCACAGACGGAGGGGGCATAAGCCATACGCATCGGAAGGCAGATCAATACAACGCTATTTACGTTACGATCGCGACGGGGCCGTTATGAATGGCTGTGACAATTCGGAACAATCCTATGGTAGCTAGCAGCTAGCGATGTTTGCGTGAAACTGAAAACCAACGATACCATACTGCCGGATTTACGTGTATATAGTAGAGGAGCCACGAATTGAGACTATCACCACAGATAAAGGATCCAGGGACCAATAAATGTTCGGTACAGACAGTCCCTAAAAGACGTTGGATGGTGAGCGTTTACGTGTGCTTTTAAATGGCCGTAGGTGCACACCAATCATCTGGGTGTGTAGGACCGTCTGTACCGAACATTCATTGGTCCCTGGGCCCAAAAAATGTCCAGGGCGGACAATCCACGATCCAAATTCACACAAAGACTTCAATACTTCAATAAGCATCGGTCACCAATCAACGGATCGCATCAGGTTATTGAAATCGCTCCTCTACGATTGGCCATGACTCAGGTCATTTCACGCGAACCTCCGATGACACATCGTGTTGCGTCAATTTTTAATGAAGGCGCTAGACTAAAAAAACGATTCTCCACATATTCATTATTTACACAGGAATAATTCGTTCGCAAATCTAAAACTGGCAACATTGCCGATGAGCGCGAGGATCATCGCTGGAAGCGTTGAAACATAGCTGGCTTTCAGTGGGTTTAATCCCGTCATCGAGGAAAGAAACCGATGATGAAGGATGAAGAGGAGGGAGTACGGGGAGGGGAGGGGGGAGGGGGGTTGAGACGGCAGGAGCACAGGACACTGCTCCTTCTCCTTCTTCTTTTCCTGACTCCTTGAACAAGTAAACTTACCATCCTGGGATTGCGAATGTACACACAGAAAGGAAAGACATGCACACATACACTTGCACACATATAGGTACTCCCTCACACACACGTTCGTACACAATTACCTGATATAGATACATGCTCCCCCCCCTCCAGTCTTAATAAGCCGAGTGTTGGCTCAGAGCCTAGCCAAGCTAGGCCAGGCCAGGCTGCTGATCAAAAGCACTCCGATGGCTGTCTGAGCTAAACTCCGGAGTCTTTCATAGCCTCCAGTCAAACACGTGCTGGACAATAATATAATTGATGGACACAAATTCGATAATCGATACATGATGGATGAACGGAAAGAGTGCAATTTAGAAATTTTGACAAAAACTCGTCTGAACTTGATTTGACTTCAAGAGGACTTTTGACACCATAAGCCGTAGCGAGGCAAGGTGAATTAATATCTACAGATAGATAAATTAGGGTATGTGGCGGGTCGAGGGAGATATACTTCTGGGTCATTCCAGGTTGACTGTCCCATCCATCACATTTTAAAATGATTTTTTTTTAATTCTCAAACTTTGATTTTTGCATGTTTTAGCAATGGAAAGGGTAAGAAGACAGACAATTATCACTCTTTTCTTCGCTGAAAAGTTGAAACTTTCAAGTTTTAAAACGAGAAAAATAGTTTTGAAATGTGACGGGTGGGACGGGACACCTAATCCGAAACGACCCTTTTCTCGAGAGCTTACAGGTACTGAAAAAACAAAGTTTAAGTAGAACCGAAGCAGCTTTTTAAAATATAGCTTCGCTGAACGAAATTCCTAGAGTAGAGAGCATCGCGTACCCACAACTTCCTAGCTCTACCGGAGCAAGTTGTGGTTGTCCTGAAGCATTACTTCGGTAGAGCCAAAGCAAGAAAAGAGGCTTTTACTCTAAAGAAGTAGTGCTTTGGTACACCTGCAACTTTCTACGGTACAGCTTAAATGTTTGCTCTGCGAAGCTATTATAAAAAACTGCTGCGGCTGTACAAAAACTGTGTTTTTTCAGTGGGTTAGCAACGTTAGTGAGTTCACCAGTGCTGTTTCACCAATCAGAGATCGTAAACCGAAAACGTCATAAATTATGGTATAAGGAGTCCTCTCATGGCTTTTTCAAAAATTTCAAAAGGTTGCCGAGGTTTGAGAGATTATCATTTTCTACTATGGTACTTTCTTTCGTAGGTCATAGTACACGAGTGCATCTAAAAACAACGATGTTACTTTCTTTTGTAGGTCATAGTACACGAGTGCATCTGAGAAACAACGATGCCTTGGGGAGAAAAACCGAGTGGTGTTCCCAGCTCCACCAAGTATAGGTATACTTCATTTTCTTGATTAAAAACATACATTCAAAGATTCTATATCGGTAGAACCAGTTCAAATATTAAATAGAGTTTCCGTTCTGATTAGAGTATTCTGTGCTCTATTAGCTCTGCGAAGCTATTATAAAAAACTGCTGCGGCTGTACAAAAACTTTGTTTTTTCAGTGGGTTAGCAACGACGTTAGTGAGTTCACCAGTGCTGTTTCACCAATCAGAGATCGTAAACCGAAAACGTCATAAATTATAGTATAAGGAGTCCTCTCATGGCTTTTTCAAAAATTTCAAAAGGTTGCCAAGGTTTGAGAGATTATCATTTTCTACTAGGGTACTTTCTTTCGTAGGTCATAGTACACGAGTGCATCTAAAAACAACGATGTTACTTTCTTTTGTAGGTCATAGTACACGAGTGCATCTAAGAAACAACGATACCTCGGGGGGAAAAAACCGAGTGGTGTTCCCAGCTCCACCAAGTATACACTTCATTTTCTTGATTAAAAACATACATTCAAAGACTCTCGGTAGAACCAGTTCAAATATTAAAAACAAGTTTTTGGGACTTACCAGAGGAGTAAGAGACTTTTGTTTTGGTCGACTAGAACACTGAGAAACGAGACACGGGTCGGAGCTATCCGAGTAGAGATCTAGGTTGGAGTTGCGCAAAGGTGTTGCAAATCCGGACATTTTTTTGGCCACCGGCATAGCTGGAACAGAGAAAGACATAGAAAATAAGAAGAAAAAAAATTAATCGATGGTCGATCAATTGTGCGCTGACTATACACAAGAAAATTTGAAGTAAGCATCCAAAACGACATAATGTGTCCGCGACATTCACCGCATCAATCAGTGTTAATTTTACTAATTTTTAGTGTTTTAGAGTAATTCTCCGCCTACAATTTCACTGCATTATCGCTGTCTTAGGTATTTTGAGACGCTGATTTCAAAAATGGTATCAGTTTTCATTAAATTGGCCTAGATTTTACGTTAATTGGGAATTACGTCTTCTTAGAAAAAAATTCAAAATTCTGGAGAAAGTATAAGTTTTGAGTAAAAACTAAGGCCAAATTTGAAATCAGCGGGTCAAAATACTCTGACGTAGTGCGGAGGGGTGAGAAAGAGGTATCTTATGATAAGAAAACCTGGTTTTACGTTCATAACAGCCGGACAAGTCGTTAAAGCGTAAAAATCGAAAATTTAATTCAATCTAACCTCATCACTCATAAACACGAATTGTCCAACAGTTTTGAATGAGTATAAGAGTGATTCCACGATGACAGGACTTTTTGAGTTTGAAAACTATTCAAAATTTAGTAGAATGATTATTGGTTAAGAGTCGTCCATAACAATAGTTCCTTTCACAGCGTCGATTTTTAAATGTACTCTCAGGGTTGGCACGCCAAATAAACCTTACATCTCAGTCCGCTTATATTGACGTAAATTTCAACTCATTGTTTTGCCTGTTCGCAGAATGCCCCTTGAAAGGGCGGTAAAGAATTAGGGGTTTTCGTGAAAATTTCAGAGTAAACTAAACTTTTTCAGGGACCGAGTATTTCATGTCTCCACTTCCATATAAACATCATAAAACAAAATATCAACCAGCTGATAAAAAGAATTCTGTACAAACTTCTTCCCAAACGATTATTGGTTATTGGCAGAGTGACCGAGTGACCCTACATTACTACATTAGTATACTTTACATCAAATACATCAATTTTTTCAATTTTTTTCTCTGAAAGGATGTGATGTTTGAAATTGAATTCTTCGACCCACAATGCCGCGACGTGACATGGAGAAACGGAGGGTGCTCTATAGGCACAATAGGAGGTCGTTCAAAGGAGAAGTTAATTTGCCCTGTCATACATACTCAATACTCCTGCCTATCGTCGACTTAATTACTAATACAATGTGACTCTATTTATGGGAGTTTGTTGAACTAACCTTGAAAATTAGGATACCCTCGTCCACTATGTATGCGTATAAAAGAAGCCGGCTGATACTAGATACAATTAATCATAAATCAGCGAAAAGGAAATGTGAAAAATGGCGAAAACATACCCAGTGCGGCGTCGCGTGCCATCTGGCAACAGTGCAACTGCTCCATTTAAACTCATTAAATATATCGAATTTTCCTTGTGCACTGTGCACCCCCTGAATTCGATCTTTTACATGAGTTTAAATGGATAGAATACATTGTTGCCAAATTGCACGCGACGCGACGCCACTGAACATAGCCCCGCCTCAAGCGGCTGACGATGCTTGAGAATAATAAAATTATTGTCGACTTTTCTATTTCAAGAGAAATCCCTCCTTAGACGATCAAATTAAAACTTTAAAGACTAAGCTAACATTGGAAAAGTTAACCATCGAATCGCAGTAATCGCACCTTACACCCTCTATACCTACAAGTAATTTCATATCAAAGAAGATTCCACTTCAACCTTTCATACGGCGAATTTTATTAACAGGTTCCGAACATAGCTGTTACCGATGAAAATTTTCACCCCGGGAATTGAGCAGACGGATGCGCATTTGATTACATCCCCGAACATGAGAACAGTGGTCGGCAGTGGTGGATCCACGAGGGGAAGGGAGGGGGGGCACGTGCCTCCCCTCGCCCCCGAGAAGCCTCAACTTTTGCCTTTTTTCAATAGCAAATAGCCCGAAATGGCTTCCACCTACGCTCCAAATTTCAAAGTTTCACAGGCATGCCTCCCCCCCCCCCAGAAAAATTGTCTGGATCCGCCACTGGTGGCCGGTAACGTAGAGCAACACTCAACCGAAACATTTCTATCCCATCAAAATGCATCGATGAGTTTTTGGTCTTACCGCCAAGATCTCTTGTACCCGTCTCGCGTAGTGGGTAGGTGAGGGCAAATTTTGAGGACCGAGAAACGAAAAGGTGAATCCAAGATCTCATCACTAGTACATCGGAACGGAACCGATGTCTACTCCTCTCCTCTCCGAACCACGAACCACTGACAATAAAATATGCTTACATAAAGTCGTGTGTCTTGACAGAAAATGGGTTTGTGTAATGATTGATGCTGATCCCTGACAACGTCACGATGAACGTCGAAGATTTACGAGCCCAAAAAATGTTAGTCCTTAAGTCGACCATAAATTATGCGCAAGTTGTAAATCCTTGCCTTTGATTGGTCGCAACGCAACTTGCGTATAAGACTTAAATATTTTTTTTCTTGCGCATTTTACGGTCCCAGGTCAGAATTATAAGGTTATAGCTAGAGTTTTTTCGCAGGCTATTAATGATGCATGTATGTCCGGGGATCATTCTGGCAAGATGTGCTATTGTGCTCTCCAAATAGTAAAAGAAGGTAAAAAAAGATGAAAAAAAAAAAAAAAAAATTATGAGGAAAATACTCATTCAAAAATACGGCAGAGTCAAAAAAATTGCACCTGTGATTAACTTTAGAGTTATGGGGGGAAATGGGGGGGGGTCGTCATTTTTTCGGAGGGTAATTTTACTACAACCCGTGCTGAATGACAGATCACTTGTGATACTATAGTTTCAGTTGCAGAGGAATTGGATCTAATCAGAATGATCCTCATGTTTATTTTAAATCAGCGAAGGTTACATTCAATAACCATCCAAAGGTTTCCTCATCACACCCCCATTCGCCCAACTCTGATTACATTTCAACCGTTAACAGAAAACAATTTGTAGAAGAAAACATACACGAATATAAGTGAGGGCAAGTTATATACTTTAGTAGGAAATTTCATTTCCCAAAAAGAATCCATAAATTATATCATTAATTTGCTCGAAGAGTCCTTTCGACTCAGATTCAAATCACTTAGAAAAAATTAAGAAAAACCTTGTCTAGCTTGAATCAAGGAAAAGAGCCTGAACCTTATCGCTGGTAGATACATTAAGATCGACAGCAGTCTTGTCTATTTATGAACGGATTAAAGAGAGCCGTGGAATTAGAGACTTAGAGAGCTCATCGTTCTATTAACCAGTAGCTTTGTGAAGGCCCAAAGCGGAAAATTACGGCGTGAGAAGAACATCAAAATAAGCGACGCGAAAAATCGCTGGGGTACAAGCGACACAAGCGTACATCAACATCAGACCATTAATACATATTTTCTTGCATCGGGAGGGGAGGGGAGGGAAGGGAAGGGGAGGGGAGATGTTCATCTCTCTCCAAAAGAGGAATTTCTGCTTGAAAGCACCAAAATGCAGACGATGCGATGGAGCCGGAGTGAATGAACGAACGCAAAGGAGAGTAGAAAATTATGTCGTTCCGTTGCGTCGGAGTTGGAGTTGGAGGAGTATCAGAAACTTCACTCAATGTCAGCAGCGACTCCTCCAGAGGATCTCGGGAATCTCGGATCAGGCCGACTGGCGACTATAAAACACGACGGGACGCGGGTGCAACAACAGAAAAACTCATGTAACCGTGAAATCGGGAATTCTTTTTTCGTAAAAAAAAAAAAAAAAAAAAAAAAAAAAAGTGAGAAGGGGAGGAGGAGGGGGATAATGCGAATGCCCGAAAGATCAATCTCGGCGTGCTGCGCATACTCGGTAGCGCAGACTCAACTGATGTGGGGTCAGGTCCGTACGGAGAAAAATATTCTTCAAAAATGGCTAGAATTCTGCTGATAAGTTTCCGAAAGGAATTCTGGCACAATTTTCAGGAGAATGGGTCTGTTGCGAACTTTTGCTACAGCAGTGGTGCAAAATGTACCAAAACTTCGGAAGTTTCACGCGATCCATGACTTATTTCATCACAGGATTTTAAAAAACTTCCTCACAAAAATTTGAAAGTGACGACTTTTTTTTCGTTATTTTAACATTTCAACACCGTATGTTCGCAAAATTAACGATATTTTCCCATTTTTTACACTATTCCTTATTGCCATTATTTTAAAAAAATTAGACAAATTTCCTCACTTTCCCAGAAATGTTCTCACTTTCACGCAATCCGCGGATCGCTGGATCGGGCACATTTTGCACCCCTGCGAGACAGCGCTATAGAGTAAACAATCTCATGTAAAATCGCGTGAAACGTCCATTGGTGGTATCAGAAAGTCATAAAATGCAGTATTAAACTCACAAGAGGCGTTTAACTGAAATCCAAAATGGCGGTAAAATATCGAGCAACCTGTATGCAAGCACCATGAACATCCAAGATGGCCAACCTCACAACATCGATCACAACCAATCACAGTGCAAACAAACTCATAACCTCCGATGCTGTGAGGGTGTTAACGTTGCGGCCATCATGGATGTTCACGGTGCGTGCACACAGGTTGCTCGATATATTACCGCCATCTTGGGTTTCAGTTTTAAAAGCCTCTTGGGAGTTTAATACTGCATTTTATGACTTTCTGATACCACCAATGGACTTGCACGTGATTTTACTTAAAGTTTCACACTCTATATAGCTTTAGCAAAAGTTTGCAACAGACTCATTCTGGTCTTATTCAGGAGCGTTCCGGCCATAGAATCCCCCTGAAAACTGCCTGCACTTCTTTCTAGGAATTCTTTATTAGAACTCTGGCAATTTTTAGGGGAACATTTTATACCCATACGTAAAATTTAGAATGAGGGTCATTCAGTCACAAATTTTTCGAGGGAAGGGGATCCGAGGTCCGAAAATCAGGCATGTTGTCCCGGAGGGGCTCGTGTGTTTTCAAGGTTGGATCGTACGTTTTTAGGGGGGCTATTCTCTGCGGTAGCCTCTGATACAACCAGAGATTACTAAGCCTAAGAGATATGGCACTTCCTATCTCCGCCGTGTTAAAAAACCGTTGGCCGGGCTCCGTAAAAAACGCCTGCAGAATTGCCGTGATACAACGTGCAGTACGCTGGTGACCGTAAACATTGTTGTTATTCATATTGTTGGAAATGAGGTTAGGTTCTCTGTCGCATACAAATGTTTGTCATTTAATGGCCGATGGGATGATTTAAGTGACTAAGAATTTCAGATTCACGTTCAAAATAAACTCAGAGCTCATTCAACTTCCCAAACACTTTATTAATCTTAGTAATTTAGTTAGTGGCGTTGCTGTCAAACCTCATTTCAAACAACAACAGTAGTAACAATGTTTACGGTCACCAGCGTACGCCACATTGCATACTTCGTAGGAGTCGAACAACACTTTAGAATCGTTATGCCATATCTCTTAGGCTTAGTAATCTCTGGATACAACGCATGGTAAAACAAATTTTTCCACGGGGCTCACAATGTTTTAGGAGGGGCTGAGCACCCCTTGGCCCTCCTGGTTACACGCCTGCCGAAAATTGTCAAGGGGAGGGGCCGAAGGTCAAAATTTGGTCAAATTTTTCTGAAAACTTAAAAAATTACCTTCGTAAGGTCAAAGTTTGGTGTTAAGGGAGGTCCATCCCCTATCCTCTCTCTCGGCTACGCCACTGATGAGGGTGCCGAAGTCCTGAAAACTAAACTGAAAAAGGTTTTTCTGGTCCTATACTCAATGGCGAAGCGTGAAATTTGGCAACAATGTATATTTTCTCCATTTAAATTCATCAAAAAAGTCGAACGCTTCAATCATCGGCGATGACCAGGCATTTCGACTTTTCTAATGTGTTTAAATGGGGGAAAAAAGGAACGTTGCCAGATGGCATGCCTCGCCACTGGTCCAATGTTTAGCCATCAAATCGGTCATTTCGGCCCACCGCGTATCTCTACACGCTGAGAAAATGGAGAAGAAAAATACCTGTAAACGCATTCCTGACATTTCTTTTAGAGCCCCAGACAGTGATGCTGTAAGTAGCATGGTAGCGTCCTGCATCCCGCTCCCGCATTTCTCACCGGTCTCGGCTCGTAATAATTAGGCCTCCACGATCCTGAACACTTTGCTCTGTGCCCTGGCAACTCCTGAATTTCCTTTCACACGAGGCGCTACATTTTTTTTTTTTTTTTTCTTTCTTTTTTTCTTTTCTTCTTCTTTCCAATTCTACTGCTCGGGCACTTGCCTATACGTAACGTATGGCGCAGGCGCGGTGCACATAATGCAAATGGCGCCGCGTCACCTTCAATTTGAAAAATACGTGTGTATCAGATTTCGTTTGTCCTGGCATTCTTTTCATTGAACTATATTTACCGTCTGGCTCACTTAACCATTTAGATCACCGCGTTTTACTGGCTATAATAGTTGGGTTTAAAATCATTCATCCAACTGATTTAAACTTCATTGTTTAAATTTTTTCAGATAATATTCGATTTTTTTTTTCTTCCACGGAAACAACGAACGGCTCATTGCCATAAGCGCTGTGTATACAGGGTGAATGTAAAAAAGTCCCGTATCAGAAGTTAGGGTGGTTGCCACTCGTTAAATTGAAGGAGCTTCTTCTATTTACAGAACGATTTCAACACAAGCCTTAAGATTTAAGTTCTTTAGTACCACTTCATTTGCATGTATTTTTACTTTCAAGTCAACTTTAATGCAGGTTAGTGATATGGTGAAAAGCCCCTTCGATTTTTCGAGCGGCAACCATCCCAACTTTGGGCCAACTTTGCCTTCTTTTTCACCTATTTACTAACACACAAACAGGGGCTCTAGGTTTAAAGAAAAAACGGAATGCAACGCTACCAGATTGCAAACTACACCATTTGTACTTACACTGAGAAAAATTTCCGATTGTTTCAAGGAATGCTCTGATAAAATATCTATTCTCGAAATTTATTCCTCATAAAGACCCAAGGAATTTGTTTCGATTGTCCTAACTAGTGCAACGATAGGTCTTTTGATCGGAATTAGGGGGAAAAAACTATGATTTTTTTCTAATAGTTTTAACAGCCACTTGTTTCTCACAAAGTGTATGAAATGTGAAAAAGGACGCAAACAACTTTCAGGAGAAAAAGAAAAATTGAACATACATGAGAGAAATGAGTAGACTGACATACGGGGAAAAAAATTCTGATTGAAATTATGGAACGTAGGAAGAAATTGGGGTAAAAAGAAATTCCCTTTAAAATAATAAGAATTCTTATTGATTCAACCAGAATCATCATTGGTCCAATTGAACGTTCTGATGATTCAGAAGAATCATAAGAAAGAATCGTTGAATCAATAAAAGAATTCTGGTTGAATCAATAAGAATTCTTATTATTTTAAAGGGAATTTCTTTTTACCCCAATTTCTTCCTACGTTCCGTAATTTCAATCAGAAATTTTTCTCCGTGCATGAGCCTGTAGAATAACATCGTAATAATCATGCTCTCGGCAAGGATTGGGGTGGGGGGTGGGGGGTCGAGACACTTGTCCATCAGGTGGTCAATTCGTTGCGCCTTTCAATCCCTCCGTGGGAATGTATACGTATAATCGCATGAAACTATCGATGACCTCCCGCAAACTTGATGCACACCTGAGCAGCAAAAACCCACAGAGGACAGCTCACAAGGAGCACGTGACCGCACAAATAACCACAGGAATTTGATTGGGATTACTATGCGGTCATGCTGCGTCTTTTTTACAGGGTGTCGACTGGATCCGCTTGCAAGGAAGCAAAAAGCAAGTTTAAGCCAAAGGAGCCCCATTTCGTTCCCACACACGCTTGCAGTTTATACCAGAGCTGTCGATTTGCGTAGATTTAATGACATTTTTAAATTCACCGAAGATTCCATCGGTTGAGAAAAGATTACACAGTTCAATTCAGTGTATGACTGTAATGCACGAAAATACTCTGATCTGATCTGTAATCTTTTCTCAATCGGTGGAAACGCCGTTAATTAATTAAAATATCCGCAAGTTTACAAAGTTATCGACGACTCAATCGGTTGAGAAAAGAAATAAAAGGCGCTAGTATTTTCGTGCATTTCTGTCATCTTTTCTCAACCGGTGGAATCTTCGTTGAATTTCAAAATGCCATTAAATCTACGCTAGTCACCAGCTCTGGTTTATACGCTTTCAACAATCAACAGGACGGTATTTGCAATGTTTGTATAGTCATACGTCGAGGTTACGGTGAATCTTCGGCGTTTTGTGCCATTCTCTGCTACCAGCGCACTATCGTTCGATCAGTGTCAAATTATAGGTCATAAAAGAAATTTTTATTGAAGAAAACAGAAAGTCAGGCGCTACTAGAATCATCTAATTAATGTATCTGCAAAATGTCTCGTTAGTGATTTCAAAAATAAGACTGTAGCTAACGAAAAACCGAGCACCGCAAATAGGTTCGAGTATCGGAATGTGATGTTAAAACTATTGATACTACCAGCCTTATTTTTGAAGCTTTTAATGAGATATTTTGCAGAGACATTAAATTCTTCGGATGGTTATCTAGGCCTGACACTCAATTGTCTTAAATGTGAATTAATTTTGGTCTGCAATTTTCCTTTAATCGAACAGTAGCGCTCTGCCTCTGGTGGCAGAAACCGGCACTAAACGCTAAAGAGCTGCCTAAAAGGGATTGAGTTGGATAAGGAGGTTTACGTGGACCTTTAATTCTGATAGGAAATATTATGTACTCACAATCTTGCGTTCTTATGGAACGAAATGAGTTCTTTACACCAGAATAGACCCTCTCGATTAATGTAGCAAAAATTTGCAACAGACCCATTGATAGATATACAGAAATATAAAAAATTGCAAAAAAAACAACAAATCTGACTGTGAGTGCATACCTTTTGAAGGCATGTAAGGGTTGCTGCCTGAACCAAAAGTGCTTTACTGTGTCATACTTTTGGGCCAAGACGGCGACGCCCCCCTTCTCCCCAAGACTACAGAACATCTATAACAGGGGGTGAGATAAAATTCATGCTCTGATGAGTGGTAGTCCACAGCAAGGTCCATATACATAAGGTCTGGCCAGTAGCGCCAACTCGGGAAATCCAATGTTTGGGATCCCATACCCCCATTTACTTTAGCATTCTTCCCGAGTTCGCCGCCATCTTGGATCAATAGTTTTAAATGGAGAAGTGGTTCCCAAACTGTGGACCAACGAGGGGAGCCGAAAGCTACCGGCCAGACCTTATGTATATGGACCTTGGTCCACAGTGTGTAGTTTTTCGGACCAAGCGCAAGTAAATTGCGCGTCCTCTTTTCATACATGCACGAGAAAAATGCACGCGTCACTTCTGATCTCTTTCAACAAAATACTTGGTTTTTTCTCTCTCTGAAAAGAATGTAGAAAAAGGTGCTAAATTAGTTCAACGCGACGAATGACTTATCATCAAGTCCTTCCCGTGCAGTCTGCACTTGTAAACATACCGCTCTTTGATCCAAGCACATAATCAAATAATAATAATAGGTTATAACGTACGAACAGGTCGGTGGATGGATACTTACGTGTGGTTTCTTGAGTCATACTCGCACAGAGAGGGCACCGTTCGTTGCGAAACATACAAGAGTAACACCTTTCATGACCGCACGTGTCGATGAGTTTCCTCTTCTTGCCTTTGTCAAAGGGCATTTTACACGTGGGACAAACGCCCAATGGGCCACCGCCACCACCGCTCTCCGCCTCCAGCAGCTTTCTGATGGCTCGAAGATCTGAAACAATAAACAAACAGACAAGAAACTTGAGTGATCAATGTGAAAATGAAGGTAGACGATGCTCTAAATACTCGACACTGCCAGATAGGAATTAACCCTTTACAGACCAGGTTAGTTCACAAGAACGACACTTTTCCGTTTATACAGGGAAGGTAGTTAACTATCTATTCGTACTCCAGGGAGTTGGAATTGCCTATACGACGGATTGAAGGCGCCAGATGAAATATCATCTTTTTATATACTACATTGAGAATCGCGTTTATTCGGAATCATAACACTGAAACAATGTGAAATAGTCAAGAAGAGAAAAATGAGTGTGCTCGGGCTTGGTCCTTAAGGGGTTAAAATGATTACGAATAAAAAAAAAAACAAAAAACAAAAACAAAAACAAAAATGGCGATCTTTTAAAAAGCTGTCTACCGCGGCGCGCCCGGTTTCGGATCGCATAAAATGCGGGAGCTGCACCCGCGGTTTGAAGGTCTCAGTAAAAGAGGCACCCTAATTAAATTATGTTCATTTGTTTTTTGTAAGAAGTATACTGAAGTATTAAAGTATTTTCAAGCATATTTTATGTGTAGCATTACTGCTTTTGTGACTGTAGAAACTGCGTGTACAGCTGTGAGTGATTACTTTTGTAAAGCAAGTGAAGAAGGGGGGGGGGGGGGGTTACTTACTAAAATCTTAGGATAGTAGTACGGTTTGCATAGGCCAGAAATTGTAGGCGCTCGATGATAGGTGTTCAATGTTCATAGCTGATGAAAGAAATCAATCGAAGGTGCGATTATAAAAACGTAGGTAGTTAACTATTCCTACCGCACGATACGCACTATTGCCTACGTCAGAAATTGTAGGCGCTCCGATGTAGTAAAATTGAATCGTCAAGACTTCTCAAGTTCCAGTCATGTCAACGGGGTTTCCAGTAAAGTTTCTAAATTGCACCATATACTTAAACATAACAGTCTTTCTGAGTTCAATAAGTGGAAAAAATTATTTTCGCTGTAAAGGACTTTTTGTCATTCAAATGGGCCTGTTGCAAATTTTTGATACAGCTATGGAGAGAATATAGTCTGGTGAAAAATCGCTTGAAAATAACGTTGAGAGCACCAGAAAATTCCAAAACTGTCTCTTAAACTCAAAAAATTCGTTTAAACTAAATTTCAAAATGACGGTCAAATGAGCGAGTTACAATGAGGGAGAGTTCCATCTAATCTCAATTTTCTAAGCTGAGAAAAGTGATCATCATATAGGGAAAGCTGCAAACAGATGGGACTCCCTTATTTTGACCCGCTCATTTGTCCGCCATCCCGCCATCTTTGATTTATCTTAAACCATCTTTCGTGGGTTCAGAAGTAGATTCTGAGACTTTCAGGCGATTTTACATTGAAATCGACCCGTCATAACTCTGTAGCAAATATTTGCAAACAAAACCATTACGCCACCTGGAGCCTCCGAAAGAGAACCTAAATAAGAGCCTATCAGAAATGGATTCAGAAATGGCGCAAATGTTGTCGTAATGTATGCAAGTACATACGTCAGACAGGGACAGTCCCTCCAGTCAAGACGTCTTCTAAAACTTGGCAACACGATGCGACGCTCTAGGCAACGGCGGCACACAGTGGATCAAAATACATAATTACTCGGAAATATAATTATTTGTACGAATAAAAATCGAGATAAAGAAAATAAACCGCAAGATAACTTATAATGCGTGAAATCTGCCACTAACAAGCAGTGGCGTAGCATGCAATTGGGCAACGTTGTATTCAGTCCATTTAGACCCATGTAAAAGGTCGAATGCGAAGGTGTTCACCGAACAACCGATAGTTCGATCTTTTTCATGGGTTTAAATGGACAAACTCCAACGTTGTCACATCGCACGCTACGCCACTGCACGGGAAAAAAAGATAAGTGAAAATAACCATACGGATACCTGATTTTGGCACCTGCTAGATGTTATGGTAAACTTGACCAGAAGTATGGTACATTTACCGATACTTTGAGTAAATTCGACTTGCAATCAGGTAACATCACCTAGTACCTAGTCAAAACATAGTGTACTTCTGGCACAGAATAATACAATCAGAAGGGAAACTCTAATTCATTTTGAAACATTCTTTACTTCGGGCCGCCATGTTCGAAAGTGAGTATCTTCGGCAATCTTCGGCAGATCTTCGGCAACTGGCCGAGTTGTGATTGGTTGTATAGCCTGAAAAAGCATGTCCGCCATCTTGAGAAGTGAGTAGGCACAGTTGCCAGTTTGTGCCAGTAAATTCCAAATCTTGTTTCCATTGGCTCTTATGGGAGTTTCCCTTCTGATTGTATTATTCTGTGCTTCTGGTTAACATTACCATTACATCTAGCAGGTGCCAAAATCAGGTATCCGTGTGGTTATTTTCACCGTAGTTTTTTTTTTTCCGTGTGCTAACAAGTTACAGATGCGTCAAAATACAAGAAAATATCAACAAATAAAATGTTTTTAAAGCAAAAGAACGACAGTGTTTTTTTGTTTTTTTGTTTTTTTTTTTTGTTCTTTTTTTTTTAAATGTCCGGAGAACTTTATAATTCGATCCAGTGTGCGGCGTGTGCGCGAAGCTGAGTTTAGGGGAAGCCGGTTTTTTTGCCGCGGCATCTACCGGATCGCCCACTTGTTAATGTGTACTAAACCACGCAGCTTTGAGCGTTGTCGCAGACGCAAAGCTGGCGTGCGTCGGGCGTCGGGCACGGCAAGGCATTGAGCCCCTCGACGCGTCGCGTCGCGACCGTCTGCGTCTACTCAAGTGGAGCGCGCGAGACACACAATCAACAAACCCACGCTTTTGCAAAATAGCTTCCTCCCGCTCTCTGCTCTCTGCTCTCACCCGCCCTAAATCCGCGAAAGCACTTCCTCTCTACGTGTTTCCTTTCCACCGCTGGCTACATGGGTCAGGTGAATCTCCGCGTGTCCAGCCTCCATCCTCTCCGAAGTCGCAGCTCTCCCATCGTGGATCGTGGATCATGGATCATGGATCATGAATCTTGAATCTTGGATCACACACCTTGCAACCTTGCAACCTTGCTCTTATCAACGATTCGATCCTTCCGACGATACTCCCACGCCGGCCGCCACCAAGTGAGAGCTGAGATATGGGAGTCAATTATTCAATTGGAGAGGGCTGCTGTCATGCAGAGGGAGATTTGAATTGGTTAACAAATTTGGTTGCGACGTTGTGAGCAAACTTTCTCGTTGATTTTAAACGATAACAGAAATAATCGAAAATTTGCAGCCAGTTTTAGTAAGATTGGGAGATAAAGTCTCCCACACCGAGCGAGAGCTAAATTTAAGAGGGTCGACGCAGAGGAACTCGGAAGAGTTAAATGATTTTAGTCGTGTGTAGCCCTTCTCCTTGATTTTGGTCGATAGAGATTCGAAGCTACTATAAAAGCTTCGTTGAAAAACAAAGACTTCCATACCAAGCAAGAGCTGAGATGAAAATCAGATACTCTATTTGAGAGGACCGGTCGGCGCAACTCGGTGTACCGAAATTTGAATTGGATAAAAGAAAATTTACATGCGTGTGATCAAGGGTTTGTGAAATTGATCTATTTCGGCTACTGCTACAGGTCGTTTCTCGAGAGTTGTGACAGACTGACAGATCGACATTCTGGAGGTCCGTGGGTTCAAATGTGGGGGAGGGGGGAGGGGGTTGAACTTTATGACCTTTTTTTTGCTTCTCACTTCAGTCCCTTCTCTACGTAGAGGTGGGGGGTACTTCAGGCGTTACAACCTGTGTTTTTCCCTTTTTTGAGCCCTTTTCCAAAAAAAGTGGGGACCATCACTGGTAGGCGAGATTGTGTTTCATTTCAACACACAGACTTCGATGCGCAGAGACGCGAACGAACCTACGGCGCAGGAAGCCGAGCGAGCTGTCATGTCACCCTCCATCTTTCGTGAAGCGAGCTCTAACTATGTAGGCTACTGCTAACACAATAAAATAGTGAAACACTTTTTTTTTTTATTTTTATCGCAAATATGAGGGTTCGTGGAAAATGAAGAAATTTTTTAGAGTTGATTGCTTGAATTTAAAATAGGTATATTTAGCGCCGAGAAATATGAACATATTTTGTTGTTGTTCTACTGTTAGACAAAACTCATCCCGAAAAAGAGAACATTTATACTAGCGTTTTTCTCTCTTTCAATCTTCCTTTTTTGATGCGTAAGTATACACGCGTACTGAAATCTGAACTCCCGCGATGATTATTTCGCTGCGTCAGAGTCTCATTATTTTTGCTCAAGTTGTTGTTTGGAGAAAATCGTGGTTGCAGTTTTACGTTTAATCTGAAACTTCGGTGGAGCCAAAGCAAGAAAAGAGGCTATTACTCTAAAGAAGTAGTGAAGCTTTGGTACACCTGCAACTTACTCCAGTACAGCTTGAGCATTTGCTCTTCGAAGCTATTTTTAAAAGGCTGCTTCGGCTGTACATAAACTTTGTTTTTTCAGTGAAGGGGTATATTTTATTTTTGGATTCATTCTCGTAGCAACACTGAACACTCACTGCTCTCGATAATATTTTAAGGCTGTATGAAGCTAGAATCGACTGTCTTTCAAGCTATAAATGAAATCAACGAGTGAATAATATTTTGCGGCAAATGTTTTTTCGTGTCCACTCTGCAAAACTAATAAAAGCAATCGTGTTTGTTTTGAAACATACTGCTGACTGCCAGCAAGATTGTTTCTCCTTCTTAAAAACTTGTGTTTGCTCCGAAGTAGTTTATTTTGCACGGATTCAAAAGGAATTGTTTATAATTTTAAAAGATATACTGACCCCTGTTGAGCAAGATTATAAACTATTCGTTCAATCCTGAAAATATCGTTGGTATTCTAGATTTCTCATTCCACCATAACCTTTAATTTTAAAAATCACGAAAAATTCTTGGTGATATAATTAATTTAGGTTACTTTTGAAACAATTTTAGATAATCTTTAGTTCACGATCACGACTGAAAATAATTGCCAGACAGGCCAGCAGCGTTAGGCCAAAAAATCACCAGTTTTTACACCGACTCCAGAGGGAAATATGATGACTTTTTGGACTAAACTGGCAACTACGCGACTAAATCAATCTAAATCTGTTGAATCTATTGCATTCAGATACGTGGTACCAGAGATGATATTTTGACTTTCACACGCACGCGCGCCAACTCAATGATAATGAAGATGATGATGACTTCATGGCGATGCAATGTAACGCTACGAGAGTCGAGACTCAAAGCTTGCACCCCCCCCCCCCCTCAACAGGGCGCCATCACCCGCTCTCGCTACAATGTTCCTAGCTTATCGGCTTATCGGTACTATCGAAAGTGTGCAGCGTATAGATTAGGCAGAGTAATTGGTTCCTGGAAGCGAATGTGGAGCGAAACGACTTATGTTATAGACTGACTCAAAACATTCTCCAAAGTTACTCAATCACGAAATAATTTTTTCATTTTTTTTTCTTTTTTTTCTTTCTCAGAAGCAGACATCCAGAGTTAGTAACATTGTGTCGTCCAAACATTTCGTACTTTAGTCAATAATTCAAAAGATCATTAAACGAAAAATCAGGCCCACGGAAAAACGCTACAAGGTAGCTCTGACAAAACCTTGGGTAGAAAAATGACCCAACAAAAGAATATTGTAAAACTAACCAAAGGTTTTGTACGCTTAACTGAAGATTTGGTTGGCTCAACTAAAGTCTTTTGAGGGGTCATTTTCCTACCAAAGGTTTTGTCAGCGCTATAAATGAAGTGTTTTTATCCATTTAGTCGGAGCATTTCCTTACACATTTAGATTTCTTATAAAATGAATAATATTCATAATTTAATAGAAGCATAATAAAGTAAAAAAGGAGAGATGTTAAAATAAATGTCGGGACCTGCTCTTCTGCAACTCAGAATTTAAAAAAAATGAATCCTATACTCTTCGGTGCTCCCCCCCTCCCCCAAAGATTGCGTGGGAGTTGAATGCACCGTGCTGTATGAATGAGCAACGCTCGTAACAGTTCAACAAAAAAGTTCTTTAAAATAATTCGTAAACGATAACTATTTAAACAGCTTAACTTCTATTTAAAAAGCTTAAAATCAAAGATACTATGAACAAAATTACAGTCCTATCACAGCACGTGTTTACTAATAAATGAATTGCATTGGAGCTTCCTTGCTTGTTTATGATTCCAAAGTTCCTAAATTTTCATAGAAATGGTCATGGTATTGGCCATCCTAACTGAGGTTCTTGGTACGCCCAATTGAAGTTCTTAGTTCGATACTCACAATCAGAACCGAAAGTTTTGGCGTTCCACATGTAAGGTCAGTTCACAAAACAGATTTATTTTTCTTCGTGCAAAAGTATGCTAAAAGGCCTCTATAGACGATCACATTGTATCTTCAAAGTAGCTTCCAAGTGGGCATTTGGTGACCGGTGAGCAACATACATCACTTTCAAATAATTGCAAATAAACAGAGATTTGTCGTCTAAACTTTTAAATGTTGAGCAACTTGATAGGAAATTAATCTGCGCCTTTATTGACGATAACGATCCCTGACAACATCGATGATCATCAGAGGGTTTTTTTGTTTTTTTGTTTTTTTTTTGTTTTTTTTGTTTTTTTTTTTTGTTTTTTTTTGTTTTTGTTTTTTTTTTTGAAACTTAAGAGTCCTCTTCCGCCAACTATGGCCCAACAGACGAAATTGGACGAGAGAAGATGAAGGGAAGATGATAGAGAGAGGAGTTGTATACATCCACGTCCTTCAGAGATGACTAGATCTGAGATCGTCAAATCTTGTCACCTCTGCAGGGATTCGAACCCGGGACCTCCCAGAGGCCAATTGCGCTGACCACCAGACCACGGAGGCCGACTTCGTCAGAGGTTTGCAAGGCCGTCAAACAATGATGGTGAATGGTGCACACCACTCCCCAAATGTTTATTTGAAGGGTCCAATTTGATCGTCTGTAGAGGTCTAAAGACCCATTGGCCATTGAAAATTGGATGTTAATCATGATATTCTGCTGGCCGCAGAAAACTCACGTTCACCTCCCGAACAACTACATCCACCTTACACTAAACTGCGATAGCACAGACTGATCGTGTAATCATAGTTTTCAAGCCAAAAGTGTTGCACGTGCTCACGCGTGAAGCATGGAGGAGTGAACGAAACATTCGTCAAGTTCGTCCTAAGTTCCGAAGATGAAGTGACCCCTGACGAGTATTGCGCGAGACTTCAATACTTAAGCGAAGCTGACCGGAGAAAGGGAGAAGGGAGGGCGACAAGAAGAAACGCATGAATGCAAAGACTACATGACTGATAGCTGATGGCTTATACGATCATGTTTTCATATACAATAAACAATGTGTCCATGCATTGGGGGATCGGTGTGGCTCATCCTCTTTTCTCTCTCGTCTGATTCACGATCCGTCACGGAGAAGCCGAGGAGTGAGGATACAGCAAGGCTGCAAGGATGCGAAGATGAAGATAGAACACGCCTCCGCCTCCTTCATTCTCTTAGCGTTTCACAGCTCATAAAGAGGAAGGGAGGGAGAGAGAGAGAGAGAGAGAGAGAGAGAGAGAGAGAGAGAGAGAGAGAGAGAGAGAGAGAGAGAGAGAGAGAGAGGGGGGGAGAGGGAGAGAGAGGGGGGAGAGAGGAGGGAGAGAGAGGGGGAGAGAGAGGGGGAGAGAGAGGGAGAGGGAGAGAGAGAGGGAAAGAGAGAGAGGGAGAGAGAGGGAGAGAGAGAGGGGGGAGGGGGAATAAAAACAAATCATAACATCCGCCCTGATGGCGAAGCAATGCCTCCGACCGGCCATCATCACTCATCGATGCACATTTGCTAGTGATGAATATTTTTTTATTTCTCGCCTGAACTCGTTAAAAACGCGTTTCCTCACGCTTTAAACTTCATCAATAGTATCGACAGGGATTAGATTGCGATGTATGCTCAAAGTAGGTTTCGATCGGACATTGAACTTAAATATTGTCACCAAACCGCACTCGCGGGAGTCGAACCGTAGGTGGTGGGTCCATGCCGGAGTTCCAATTCATAAGCAACTCCGCGAACCTGTATAATTTGATGCACAAGACTGCAAGAGGACAAGAAAAATTCGTCAACGTCTATCTTAGTTTTTTCCTATATGTATAAGAAGTAGAAAGAAACACTATTGTCTTTTCTTCTCTTCCCTAGGCTTCCTTCGTATAAGCAAGACATTCTACTGTATAGGTTTTAATTTGGTTTAGACACCCCCCCTCCCCCTCCCCCCCCCCGGGGGATTACACCAATGGGGCTCTTGCAAACTTTTGTTGTGAGTAAATGAATAGTCCAATCTAATATGATAACCAGCGAAAATCATGAAAATCACACTAAAAAAGACTAAATTCAGTAATAAACTCACATAATTGCTGTAACGGCAAGTTCATAATGGCGGCTCAACGCAGGTATCATGAGATTCCTGTCTACTATGTCACTTTCTCTACAAAAACACAGAGATATGTCTCAATTTAGATAGGAATCTCCCATGATACCTGCGCCTCTCCGCCATTAAGCCCGATTTTGAGAGTTAATCTCGTGATATTTTAGCGTAGATACTCATCGTCATTTTTACAGGTTTTAATCAATGAGCTATAACTTTAGAGTGGCAGCGGGCTGGTCCACCTTGTGCCACACAGGGTAGAAGGAATCCCGGGAAAAAGCGGAATTTGAACGGCAGATTCCGAGTTTTGAGGTTAAATTTTGTAGGTCGTTCGGAATTTGGCGGGAATTTGGACGGCAGATTCGTAGGTCGTTTCCGGCGATGCCCGAGTTTGTTTACGAAACGACCGGAAACAACCTACAAAATTTAACCGCAAAATCGATTTTTACGGCAAGATGGCGGCGCCCTAGGTGACAACAATGAACCAGCGGAACGTTCCTTGATGTGCCACTCTAAAGTTATAGCTCATTGGTTTCAATACAAGAATCAACACTTCAATCCCCTGTAGCAAAAGTTTGCAAGAGCCCCATTTAGAAGACCATGGCAGTGATGACACCCGAAGACGCGGGGGGAATAAAAAAGAAAATCTCTTTCCTAACTCAAATTTTGATTAGGAAAGAAGTGAACAGAATTTTTTTCGCGGCAACAGGAACTTTTTCTCGGTACATGGAGCGAGTTACAAATGGGGGAATCCCACGGAATCGCAATTTTCTACGCAGAGAAAAGTGCTTCATCATACAGAAAGCTGCAAGTAGATGCAACTCCCTCATTGTGACCCATTTATTTGATAGTCATAATGGATTTCGCTTAAAACGCCTTTAATATACACAGAGAGAATAATTTTTTAAATCCAATGTGTATTTCGTTTGCGTTAAAGAAACTGCATACAGTGAACTGTTGACTAAAGGGGATTTCCTTTAACCCAAGAAAAACGTCTGCTGCTACAAGTAACAGATTCCTTGTTGTGACATTGATTCTCTTTAATGCAATCAGAACTTTACTTCGAGCAAGAAAAAATGTCACAAATAAATGTGTTTACTTGTTTTTAAAGAAGTGATTTCTCTCATCAGTGTAGGTTCATGGTGAATTTTGAGACCTTTGAATGCTTTCAATGTGATTTTCAAGTCATTTGAAATATGAATCGACCCTTCACAACACTGCGTAGTAGCAAAAGTATGCAACAGACCCTTTCTTAAAGGACTCTGTGAAACTTGAAAGAGGGTGAGGAAGATTGTTGGAGAAGTTTAGAGTAAGCGCCTCTATTGCGTCGTGCCTACGACCTTTCTGCCCATTTTTGCTTTCTCCTTCTTCTTGTCAGTTTTCTCTCCTTAAACTTGCAAATTTGCATTCTTATTTCAAATTGATTAAATCGTTTCGACCTCAAAGTCATACCCAAATGTTGGAAATGTCCGGCTCGTTTATGACCAACAGCTTGCTCCTCATTAGCACTTTGATACACACTTGGGATCTTTTTCATCTACGTTCAGAAAAAAAGAAAGAGATAGAGAAAAGAAAGGCACTAAGAGTACAATTTAATGGTTACAGTCAAGAGTGCAAAATTTTCGCACTCTATCGCGTATAATTATTCCACACGCAGGGGCAGAGTAACGCCGGATGGGCCTTGGAGCAAGTCCTAACAACTAACGGGATTTGCAAGTGCCTAGTCTCACCTCATTAATAATTTATCCGCGGAGACATCAAACCTCCTTCATTCACTCTCTTTTTACGTTAAGTTGCCCATTAATGCACTGGTTTTGTTTTAAAATAAGCGAAAAAAAAATGTAGCATGGATTAGCAGTGAGATGAGAATGAGGTCAAACCTCAATGTATGCATTTTGCCGATACCGATACCCACACTTCAACAATGAGTAGAGTAAGTATTGTTGCATAATGCATGATCACAGGGGCATATTATTTTTCAGGCTTCAAAATTGTCCTAACCGTATGGAGAAAATAAAAGACAAAAATCTAAGAAAAAAAAAAAAGAAAAAAAAAAATCAACTTCCGCTCTTTTTTGAAGATAACTTGTTCATTTCATGAATGGAAGCGGAGGCAAGTTGACAGCCCACGACTTTCCTTCCTTTCCCCGACGCACACTGATAAGAATGTCAAAAAGTCTTTGGGACTCAGATTATGTATAATATCTTTACTGAAAGGCAGACCCGGGAATTTGTCTTTTTCTCTAAGAAGCCTCCCAGTGGGCCAATCCTTGAAATTCACGACTTTTGGGTAGACTGGATAAGAATGGAAAACGGTGATTGGTGGAGACGAGTCACGTGGTTGCCAAGTCTAATCAAAATACGGAATGGATTAGATTGGTTATCGGGCAGTCTTGGAGTACCCGATAACCAATCTAATCCATTCCGTATTTTGATTAAACTGGGCAACCACGTGACTCGTCTCCACCAATCACCGTTTTCCATTCTTATCCAGTCTACCCAAAAGTCGTGAATTTCAGGGATCGGCCCGCAGAAGCCTCAAGTTTTGCCTTTTTTCAATAGAAAAGAGCCCGAAATCGCTTCCACCGATGCTTCAAATTTCAAAATTTCACAGGCGTGCCCGTGCCCCCCCCCCCCCAGAAAAATTTGCTGGATCCGCCACTGATTGCTTCCGATCAAAACTTGAAATAAAAAAAGTTAAAAACGAGCAAGCCTATAGTACGTAAATTTCGATTAATTACCTTTTTAAGAAGTACAGGTATATTAGAATTAGACTTTTCTTTAAAAAATAAATAAGGTTCCGACAGGTTTCGTTTTCGAGTTTATTTTAAACTAACGTGAGCCAGGCTAACAAGTGGTGAGGGAACCTTTACACATGCAAAGAGCGTTTTGATCCACTGCGCGTCGAGTCACTCACACTCGTAAAAAAGAAGTTCAGATTATGAATGAATTTACTCACAATCAGCGCCAACCGCTGACAAGTGACCGAAAAGGAGCCGATCCAGTTAATTCAATAAAAGTGAATGAGTGACACACATAACATTAAATAACGAGAGGACAGGTGCGATTCTGATCCGACGCGCGACGCCCTGGAGCTTTATTTTTTGCACACTTGGTCCTCACTCAGCTCTCATTACTACTGCGGTCAAAATCGTAGCCAGAAATTTGTCTTTCTCTCTCTCTTTGCCAACTTAAACACGTTTGATAGAAAAGAACAAAATTAGGAACTGAAGTAACGTGACAGCCCCTCTCTCCGTCCTTTTTTAACACATGCGTTCAAATGGGCTTAGAGAGAGAAAGACGAGTTCCTGGCTGCGTCTTATTGTTAGATTGCTCCCTCCGTTATTATTGGCAAATTATTCTCTCCATCTCTCTCTCCCGCTCCTTCTTCTTTTTTTCAGACAACTTTCCGTCGATTTTGGCAAAAACCCGAAACACTACAAGCGATTTCACTCTTCCCTTTCTGACCCCTGAGCTCTAAAGGAGGTTAAAGTCTCGAAGCAGAATCCTGACATCGATGATCAATTGGACGGTTTTAAACAGAAAGGAATCAACTGCATGGGAAACCGATACAGCAGTTGGCTCCTTTCTGAATAAAACTGTCCAGTTCAGCTCGTTTTTTTTCCTCCATCGGGAACAACAAAAAAAAACTGGAAATTATTTTTTATGATCAACTGATTGAAAGGTCAGTTGCAATAAAACAGAGTTTTTAAGAAGACAAAAGTATTTAAGAGGAGGAAATGCAATAGTATATTCGGAAAGGGCACTTGTCAGACAATTTATATAAACCGTGCAGTTTAGAGGAATTAAAATTTAGAGTAACGAGAGAAGGGTCTTCCTCGAAAAGAGAAGAGAGCGAAACTTGAAATACAAATAAATTTTCAAAGTTTACTGGAGCTCATATCAATTAATTAAGGCTTACAGCATATACATGATCTTGCCACTTTTTCCTGCACCAAATCATTGCCACCTTTCAATCATACAGCAGCGTCATCGTCATCTGCAGCAACATTTTATTACCGTCCACATTCCACAAAAGCGCAGACCTGATTTTATTGGCAATAAACAATCGACAAAAAATGGGAATATTGAGATTTTAAGCAAAATATCTCTGTCTAAACTTTATTGGTATTTCCCTATATTTTCGGAGAGAGCTGTATTTTTTCCAGGTGACAAATTATAATGCAGCAAATTTGAATATGACATTTGAATTAGGTACATAACAATCAGAGTTGGGCAAATTGCCATTTTTGCTTACATAATCGATTACTTTTTGAAACTAATCGAATTGGATGTCATCAGTTATCAGGTGAGTCGATTTCAATGAAACTAATATTATTAAAAAAAAAAAAAAAAAAAAAAAAAAAAAAAAAAAAAAAAAAAAAAACAATGCTTTGTTTCATCTTAAAACCTTGACTTCATAATATATACCACTAAAATACATTACATTTCGATTACTTTTGAAAATTAATCGATTTCTATTTGCCGAACTGTGATAATAATAATAATAACTAAAATTTGGATAGGTAAATAGTTTCATTATGTCCATTTAAGGGTAATTTATTCTGTGCCGTCACCAAAACAAGATATTTTACAAATCCAATAATTGAGTAGTTGTGTAATGCGTATCTCTATGTATATTCACGGATAATAATAATCCTTAACAAAGATTGGGTCATTTCAGAACTCGGTGATTATAATCCATCTTGTTTTTTTTTTTTGACAAGGATGCACTATAATTTGTATCTAAGCTCGAGATAACGATGCATCGGGAGACCGGATTGGCCGCTGCCGCAGTGGTTTTAAAATGAGTGATGTTCTTGATGATCGTGGTCTTTACTGTGTGTCCAGATATTCTCTCTTCATCTTGACGCAACGAAACCATTCCTCAAATGGCTCGAACTGGATCTACAAAAGAGAGGCGCATCGATAAGAAATGATCGTCTAGCTTGTATTTTTTTCATCATTCACTGGTGCAGCTTTTCCGTAGAAAGAAGAAAAGGAAAAAGAAAAAAGGAAAGAGGAATGGAAAAAACATCGATTTGAAAATGCCGTTAATTTCAACGAAGCTGATGCGTTACGGATTACAGCTCGATCGAAGCACGGAATCATGGCCTCTTTAGGTAATCATTTTTAACTAAATCTTCAATCCCAACGGCCGCAGTGTGTCTGTTGCAAACTTTTGCCGCATCCTTATTGAGGGTTCTTTTCAAAGTAAAATCACTTAAAAATAACGCAGAGAGCATCCGAAAGTTCCATAATCCAATCACAAACTCAATAAATGCGTTTAAAAAAATTCAACGATGGCGGTCTAATGAGTGGGTGACCAGTGTCGAAGCGTGAAATTTGGCAACAATGTATTTTCTCCATTTGAATTCACCAAAAAAGTCGAACACTCCAGTCATCGGCGATGACCAGGCATTTTGACCTTTCTAATGTGTTTAAATGGGGGAAAAGAACGTTGCCAAATCGCACGCCTCGCCACTGTGGGTGACAATGGGGGAGTCCCATCTAATTATAGAAGCTATATTCATGCGCTGAGAAAAGTGATTCATCAAAGAGAAAACTGCACTTGAAATCAGATAAGACACCCCCATTGTTACTTGCTCATTCGAGGCTGGCATCTCTGAATTTTTTTAAACGCATTTATTGAGTTTGTGATTGGATTATGGAACTTTCTGATGTTCTCAGCGTTATTTTCAAGCGATTTTATAAAGGAATCTATCATCATTAACGCTGCAGCAAAATTTTACAACAGACCATTGAATCGTGTGTCCTCCATGCAGAAATACTAGAGGAGAGATTTTTTTTTGCCGATATTTTTACTGTCCATTTTGAGTCTGAACCCCAGTATGTTTGTCCCTGCGAGTCAAAAATAAACAACCCGCCAAATAATCTCTGAAAAATCCAGACTTTTTGCGCTGCGCTGTTCCGAAATACAATTAGACCCAAATACTTTTTAAAATAAATCCAGACTCTTAAAACTTACATCAGAGATGCCTGAAGACACTGATGGGTTCATGTGCATTGACAACAACCCCATGGCATGATCGCACGGAGAAAAAATTATATTTGGGGCTACCAGAATTACTTCTACGTAATAGTTAAATGTTCATTCGCGTATCCTTAACTCGATTTCTGGTAATATTCAAAATACATTTTTCGTGGAAACCAGCAATATCTTCACAGATACCAGAATTTACATTTAACTATTCCGTAGAAGTAATTCTGATAGCCCCTAATAAAAATTTTTCTCCGCGCGAGGCGATCTCCAAAACACGGCAAAAAAAAACAACAAAAAAACAAGAAAAAACAAAGAGATCTGCCCGCTCCTAGTAATCAACATTATGATTAAATTGGGTTTCCACCGGTGCAGCACACCTCATGTTTTATGGGCCTTTTCTATCGGGAGACCGTCTCAATTTACCCGTAAACAACAATCCAAATGATCATCACGTAAGCGTAAACCCATTAAAAACACAGTAAACGGATGGACGAGAGAGTTGAACCGCACAGGAATTGAGTGTTGCTTGGTGCATCGCAGCGCAGCGGTACGCTTTGTCAGGCATCCTCGTAAACTCGCTTCGTAGTCTTTGACATTTTGATTGATCATCTGATCGTGACGTCAGCAGGTCAGAGAGTCTGCCCGATGCGATGAAAAAGAAAGAACCTTAATTTCTTGGAAAGAACCGAGGAAAAGGAGCTATGAAAAGAGTGTGGTTTGTTATTTAGGCTGATCCGGGAATTAGTTTTTCTCTCTCTCTCTCTCTCTCTCTCTCTCTCTCTCTCTCTCTCTCTCTCTCTCTCTCTCTTTTCCCATTTGAACGTGAGTGTTTGAAAAGGACGCAGATAGAGAGAGAGAGAGAGAGAGAGAGAGAGAGAGAGAGAGAGAGAGAGAGAGAGAGAGAGAGAGAGAGAGAGATTCCTCGGAGAAAAATTCCTGGGTCTGCCTTTGGTATGATAATATTTTTTTCGGTACATACTAAAGTACATAATTAATTTTATACCCACTGCACGGGCGAGACTATGGATAAAGAGAGAAGAGCAAGCACTGTTGAGTTGATTCAACGTCTGTGCCGCTGATGACCGCTCTCTCCTCGTTCCTCAAGCGATCAATATCGATCGATACACGGCTGAAATTTGCAAAATCTGCTCTCAAATAAGACCGTTCAAATCCAGTTTTTCACTTTATAATTGGACTGAGTTGCTGACGGGAACCAAATATACAGGAAACCCACGGCAGTTGGTGTCCTCCTGCAGAACTTGGTCCAATTTATTTGCTTATTTTTGAAAAACGTTTGGGAAACATTCCAAGAACCTGTGTTGATTGAACACATCCACAATGAGGCGGTGACTGCAATAACAGCACGTAAAACATGGGGTATGCTCGTTCTGAATGATTGACGGTGTAAAAGAAGAGGATTTCTTCGAAGGAGCGCACTTTTGGTGTTATGAGTATTCATTGAAGGGAATTCGCGGAATTGTTGCGGGTGCATGAAACCAAAAATTAGCACCTGCAAAGAAATCAAAACACTTTCACAATGTCAGTTACTCATGACCAGCGTAGGTACCGCATGTTTTATGTGTTGTTATTGCAGCCATCGCCTCAATTAGAAACGTACAAGGAACCCGAAAAAAAAACAAAAAATAAGAGGCGAGGCGTGGGGCACTCAAACAATTCCAAAAAATTTCCAAACGTTATATCAGTAACGCTTGAATGTATCTAAAATGTTTTTTTTTTTTGTTTTTTTGTTTTGTTTTTTTGTTTTGTTTTTGTTTTTTGTTTTTTAATGAAACAATTGCAGACATAACTTCCTTCACTCCCTCCCCCCACAGAAAATTTACACAAAAAATTTGCTAAATTATATTGGGTGCAATATCACTATATAGGGGCAAGGATTTTGTAAAATATGCACACCATTCATCTTAAGTCAAGACTTCAGAATCGAGAGAGATGCTATTTCAAAACTTGAACCGAAGATTACTAAAAGGCTCAATTTCCTTCCCTTGCCGTTCATGACTTGGCGTATATTCCCTCAAAGCACCTTTAAAACGCACCAAGGTATAGGTGACCATAAAAATATTTACATCTAGAGCTCACCGACTTAAATTAAACATATCAACGAAATCCGTGCCCACACCGATCATAGCGCTCGCTTTAAAAATCAAAAAAAGACTGATCCTATAAATCAAATCAACATCCACTCCTTGACCAACGGAGACTGATAGCTGCAACCTACAGTTCGTGGTGATGATATTATATTTTTAGACGTTTCGAACACACAACAATAGAGTGGGGTCCTCTCCGTGCCACGGCCTCAAAAGCGAGTAGCCGAAACTGTGCGGAAAACCTACCTACTTGATTGATTAGAGATCGTTACAAAATTGACTCCCGTAAGTCTTTATGACGTGTGACTGACTACTCTTAGTGTCTGAGAGTAGGCGCAAAACGGAAACAGACATCGATGCTGCTCAGGCTCAGTATAAAGTCTCATATCCGGTGATTGATGAGTGGGCAATAGGCGAGTAGGTGATGTGCATTAGTCTTATCTTGCGAATTAGGTTCATGTATTACAAGGTTCATTGCCGAGTTGAGGTGTCTCAGGTGTCCAATGGATCTGTTGGCAACTTCTGTGGTAAATTAATAGGCAGTGGCGGCTCGTGCAATGTGGCAACAACGTAGTCTCTCCATTTAAACATTTGTGAAACAATCTATCTTCAGGAGGTGCAATGCACCCCCAAGATATCGATACTTTTGCATAGATTTAAACAGCAAATAAGCATGGTTGCTAAATTGCACGAGCCGCCACTGTTAATAGGGCATATCTGGTGATTGATTCCTATAGATAGATAAAAAAATATGCTATAAAACGAATCAAATCTTCGAACAATGTTCAACCTTATACTTAATCCCTATAGATTTTTATCTGATTGTCCCTATGATGGTTACCCCGCACTCACACTTTCTTTTGAAAAACAGAATTGCAAATTCATTTGTTCACAGCAAGAGTTTTCAATAGACCCAGTTTTCGATCTATTTTTTTTTTTCAGAGTAACCACCCCCAAACTCTAAATTTTTTTCTTAAAAAGGGGGGGGGGGGGTCACACGTAACATAAGTTCATTAATGGAAAAACAAAAAAAGAGAAATAGACTGGCGCGAGCCAAAAAGAAAGGGATTACTTGGGATTGATACTTCATAGATTGCACTACAAGGCAACAAGGGATCATTGTCCGTATTATCTATTACCCATTATCCATTATCCATTAGGGAATCGGCTCGGTGTGGCGGTCGGGTAGGCCTACACCTACGTCCTAAAGTCTAGAATATAGAGACTAAATTAGAGCGATCGGCGGTTGAGCTCGTGGCGACCCACAATGGATCGAGAAGTGGAATTTTGCGAGCATGATTCCAAAAACGAAAATCAAGCTTCAGAAAAGCAAAAAGCCAGCAGACTAAATTTTAAGCTAAATTTTTAAATTCTACAGCTTAAAATGAGTCAGATTTTCACGGTTTTTTACAAGAAAATATCAACGCTATAGTAATTTTCTGAAGCTAACAACAAAATGTTTTCAGGTCCAGAAAAATCCGTAATTTGGCCCACTGCGAGCTGCGCGGACGCGGCGTCGCTATCGTCGGCGTTAGGGCAGGAAGTGAGAAATGAATGGGAAGTGATAATATGACACACACACACACACACGCACAGTATATATTCACAATTCACTATTCAATATACGGTATATGTACGGTATACCTATTCGGTCCTTACATTGAGCGCACGCAGTAAAAGTACCGTATACGGGAGAAAGGAATAAATGAAAAGAAAAGAGTGAGGTCATACAAAAGAATAATAAAAGGAGTGCGCATCGTACACATCGGTGCATTGGTGTATGGTGTTTTGTTGACTACGCACAGCAAGTTCATTGCGTATTTACCTGCACCCTACACCTCGGGTGCACTAAAACAAGCAGCGCTGCTTGAGACGCGTAGCCGACTCTACAAGAGTATGGACAATTCGAGGCTTTTATTTACTATGACCTCCAAAAGAAAGTATCCTAGTATAAAAATTGTCATTCTTTCAAAACTTGGCCAATTTAAAAAAAAAAAAAAAAAAAAAAAAAAAAAAAAAAAAATACAATTTTCAGGTATTTCATACCATTTGGCAAAATGCCTTTAACCCTCTAACGGCCAGGTTACTTCAAAAGAAAGCCACTCTACCGTTTATGTAGGAAAGGTAGTTAACTCTTCGTACTCTGGGGAGTTGGAATTGCTTATACGATACATTGAAGGCCCCCTAAGAAATCTTATCTTGTAAGTGTTTCCATCGACAATCGCGTTTATCCGGAATGAAGCCCGAAACAATTGAAATAGACTAGAGGAGAAAAACGAGTATCCTAGGACTTGGCCCATAAAGGGTTAAAAAAAAGAAGAAGAAAAAAATTATGATTACAATACTGTCTCTACCCTATGGGGAGTGAGAAAGTAAAAATAAAAACTCTTTGGAAAATAATAAGCAACTTTATCAAGAGCTATTCCGATGGGAGGACTTTCCTTTGCAGGTTTTTTTCACAAGCCCCATTCAGACAAATTTTCTAGAATTACAAGGAGAGACATATTAAGATTCCTTCAGACGAGAAACCTCTGGGGAAAAAAATGCGCGATTCACAGACCACGGCATCGGCACGGCCTTAGATTTTTCCCGCAGGAGAAAAAAAAAAAGGTCCAACCCACAATTTAACCTCATTATATTCTACTGCTTTATGTGATTGTGGCAGAAAAACACCTCGTGATGGCGCAACTCCACGAGAGTTGTAAACGAGCAAACTATGCTGAGAATTGCGTCAGAAGTCAGTTGGCATCAACCCTGGAATATCAGTGATCTTCGATTTGAAATCCTACTACAGCGTTAAAACGTCTCGGCTTGGAGACTGTCAGGCGCCGCGACCGCGCCATCTCCCACAAGACCCGTGTGGGAGAAGTTTGCGCTCTTTCTCACCTGTATACATGATTGTCAGAATGTGCAGAAGGATCATAAAAAAAAAAAAAAACGAAAATCAGCACAACTTAGGCAACGCTCCGTGGCCGTACAGTTAAGCCAGATTTTGATGACTTCTTATTTAAATTTTACATTGGTTAATTTTCAATGAGCCATTTCAATAACTTTCGCGGGACAATCTACCGACCAGATGGCCAGACAATGGGGCTCTTGCAAACTTTTGCTGTGAGCAAATAACTTGTCCAATCTGATGTAAAAATCAACGAAAATCACGAAAATAACAATAAAGAGGACAAAATTCAGTAATATACTCAAACAACTACTATAACGGCAATATCGCCATGGCAGTTCAACGCAGGTACCATGGGAGATTCCTGTCTAATTTGTCACTTTTTCTATGGAAACACAAAGATGTGTCTTAATTTAGATAGGAATCTCCCATGGTATACCTGCATCCCTCCGCCATTAAGCTCGATTCTGAGAGTGAATTTCGTGACTTTCTAGCGTACTCATCATGATTTTTACAGGTTTTTATGCAAGAATCAACTCTTTCGTCCCCTGTAGCAAAAGTTTGCAAGATCCCCATTCCTGTATGAGTAGACAGAGATAATGTTAGTATACTCCTGAAGGTAGGCTTCGCAACACTTATCTCAGTAAATGTCTGCATTGCAGGAGGCCTAACAAAACCAAAATTTGAGGAATCGTCAGACATTCATTTTGCCCCGACTAACGACTGTACGGCACATTTGGCCGTTATTGGTTCAAAATGACATTTAGTCCCGAAAGTAAGAAAAATTCTTGGTTCTTGGCAAGAAAAATAAATTTCAAAATCCGAAGGAATATTTTGGACGAAACATAATTTTTTTAAAAATGTATACTGGAAAAACTGTCTGGCCACCGGCAACCGTGCTCATCATTCGCCGCAGAATCCTCATCATTCACCGCGCACACCACATACCACTCAACAGTCAACGTGTTTTTAGTTGGGCGGTGTTCGAAATGTGCAACACACCGTGAATGTCGGGATCTGGACGGACAGCAGCAAGATTGCGGTAAATGGTAGGTAAGTCCGAACGGCGTACTATAATCTGAGATCGACAAAAAGCTGGCCAAAAATCAAAACACTAATTTCTCGTCAACTAATCATTTATAAACTTAAAAGGTCAATTCAAAATCACGGAAAACGAACTTTAAAAAAGTTTAAAAGATCAAAAAAGATTATTTTTGATATGTAACTCTTACAGAGATATTGTTTTGCGTATAATCAATGCTATTTTTCTATTCGCACCGACGATTCCACCGGTTGAGAAAAGATTACACAGTTCAGTTCTGTGTATGACTGTAATGCACGAAAATACTCTGATCTGTAATCTTTCCTCAATCGGTGGAAACTCCGTTACTCAATTAAAATATCCGCAAGTTTTTGAAGTCATCGACGACTCAACCGATTGAAAAAAGATTGCAGATGCGAGTATTTTAGTTCATTACGGTAATACACTGAACTGAACTGAGTAATATTTTCTCAACCGGTGGAATCATCGGTGCATAGAAAAATAGCATTGATTATAAGCAAAACGGCAGCCCTCTGATGTTTGGCCATTTTTCCCCCGATTTCAGACCATGCTACGACGAACAGTATAAAGTGAAGGGAGCTGAGGGAGCTGCAAAGATCCTGATGGGCCCAATATACAAGTCTCCCAAAGACTCGCCACTCGATGCTCTTTTTTCCAGACTCGTGTTAATTGGTGAACGGAGCTGTAGCGCTATACAGCGCTGGGTTGGGGACGAGAGGATTTATTGAGCTCGTAAAAATCCGCGCAATTCACAATTGTAAACACTTGGGTACTGAACACTGAACAGTGAACACGCCCTGTTAATATGAGGCATTAACAGCGCGCGCATTTGCCACTTTGATTGTTATCGTCAAGTACCCGATTTAGCTGAAGCTGTGAAGCAGATATTACAGTGGCTGGCTGTGAAGGATCTGAACCTTGGATTGGACACGGTGTAAAAGCCCTTTCCAGGAATTACCAAACCGATTTCATGGGGGGGGGGGGGGAGAAATGTGAAGCAAACAAGCCGCACTGTCTCGATACTATCGCGATAATTGAAGACCTTTATGAGATAGGAGATAGCGTTCAAACGGTTCTTCTATGAGGTGAGGGGGCGTTGTTAGAAGCATTTCGTCTATGCTTTCAGGAAGGGGTAAAAGTAAATAGCAACATTTTATTCAATTTAAAATTTTCCCTTAGAATAAAAGAACATAAAATGCTCGGTTTTGGAATAGAAGGGGTAAAAGTAAATAGCAACATTTTATTCAATTTAAAAAATTTCCCTTAGAATAAAAGAACATCTCGGTTTTGGAATAGAAGGGGTAAAAGTAAATAGCAACATTTTATTCAATTTACAATTTTCCCTTAGAATAAAAGAACATAAAATACTCGGTTTTCTTAAAATGCAGGAAAAATTAGTTTCTAGTATCACGTGTGTCCTTTGTTGTTAAAAAAATTGAGAATCCGCGCATTCGATGTTTGTTTCGTTGTTTTGAAGGAGAGTTGGAAAATTAGTTAAACTCTGCAATCGACTTCAACCCCTCTGTCAGTAGAGGGGTGATTTGCGTCAGTGAGGTTGGAAATGCATTTGGCTTAAAAACAGAATAAATCATCAGAAAAAAAAGGAAAAAGGTTTTTGAATGGGATGTGTTGTGTTTTTATTTGCTTCTGAGAGGCAATAAATCCCTAAAATAGAAACAAGATGGAGTAACTACTTAAGCGACTTGAATACTTACATAATATTAATGGCAATTTGAACAAAATCCTAAAAATACGGATTGCACCCCGAAAATATAATTTTATACAGGTGTCAGATTTATCCTTCGTTCCGAAGACGCTCAAACCATCACCCCCCCCCCCTTTTAGTGAGTTTCATCAAGTTCGGTCGAGAAGGGTCGAAAAAGAAATACGCGCGACTCAAAGTGAGAATAAAATATTGTCTTTAACAATGTAAAAACAGAAACCATCACATAAAAAAAAACCTGACCCTACATCCAAAACTGTGTTGAAAATTCGACTGAGTTCATTAGTGACAGACTTTCACCACTCTCAAAAGGTGAAGCAGATAAAATCAGACATTTAAAAATATTCTGTGGTGGCACGAACGTTCTAGCAAGAGGGCATGAGGCTGAAATGTTCGAGACCTCTTTTACCTCAAACATTCATACTCCAAGGTCCCCTATTCCCCGTCTCCTTTTCCCCTTTACCTCCTTAAAAAATGATTTACAACAACTTTCACCCTCCCGAAGAATCATTTTTATACCGACAAAAAGGTGCACGTTCCATCTAGATAACCAAATAACGGTAATCAGAAGGAAAATCATTCCTTGTTTTACCTGCACTCGAATGCTCATGTTCATCATTGTCATTTCTCTCCGTTTCCCTCTATCCTCTTTTCGACGGCCGTGTTGCACTATGGGTCCAATGGAGTTCGACACCCGCGGTCACGGCCCACCGTGGTCTCTGTAATAGGCCCTTCGCCACGGCTATGGCCAAAGCCACCCCCTCCACCTTCCACTCCGGCCATCCAGGGGGATTTTCGTCTCGACACCCCGCGGCTCTTTGTTTGGTCGGGAGTTAACGGGTTAACAGTTTTAATGGAGCTGTTAATAACGAGCTACGGATTTATCGCTACATCATCTGCATCTTGCCTTATCTTGGCCGTATTGTCAGATTAGGCCCTGGCTTCTTGTTCTTATTTCTTCCAAAACTTTGAGGACATACGGAGAAAAATTAATATTAGGGGCTACCAGAATTACTTCTACGGAATAGTTAAATGTAAATTCTGGTATCTGTGAAGATATTGGTGGTTTCAACGAAAAATGCATTTTGAATACTACCAGAAATATAGTTGAGGATACGCGAATGAACATTTAACTATTGCGTAGAAGTAATTCTGGTAGCCCCAAATATAAATTTTTCTCCGTGAGGGCATTCCGTCGACTAGAATGTAGCATCCGTTGCGTTTTTAAATTTTAATGGGTCTGTTGCATACTTTTGCTACAACGCTATAGAGGGTTCATTCTAGTTTAAAATCGCGTGAAAATCACATTTAGAGCATCGAAATGTCTCAAAATTTACTCACAAACCCACAAAATACGTTATAAGTAAAGCCTAAAGATGCTGGTTGAAAGGACGAATCAACTCTGCATGCATGCACCACATCAGCAAAGATGGCCGACGAAGGCATTCGACAACTTCTGCACTTGCCCGGCGTTTTCTTCTCAAAATTCTGGCAAATCGACACAAAACTGGAAATATTAACCATATAGTAATCAAAAACAGTAACGAGGAAGTAAAATTCACCGGGGGGGGGGAGGGGGGAGCACACAGAATGACACAAAATGTGAATACTATAAGGAAGTGAGTCGTTTGTTTACATTCTAATCATCAATATAAATTGCTGTCGTCGGCCAAATTTTAGTGCTCGTGGTGCAATGGTGCATATGCATGCAGGGTTGATTCGCCCGTTCGACCGCCAACTCAGGCTTTCCTTAAAACGTCTATTGAGGGGTTATGAGTGGATTTGGAGACTTTTTGATGCTCTAGATGTGATTTTCACGCGATTTTACACCAGAGGCAACGCTGCGCTTGCGCTGTAGCAAAAGTACGCAACGCAGACCCATTGTAATTTTCTTTCCGAGTATAGTCTTCATATCCGCTGATAAATATCGAAACATGATTCGATGTATCGACATATGATTTGATGCGTCGGCACTCAGGTGATAATAATCCGTGAAAAAAATTGAGACATAATTCGATGTATTGAATAAATAACTGTTGCTGGAAACTGAGACAAAATGCAATCCCGTTCAACGCCCGCAGGGCGTCCGAAGGCCATGAAGGGACATTTTGAAAAACCCTTGACTTGGTCTGAAAAGCCTTCAATCTTTTAATCTTAAAAAGTTGATCGGCGAAAAAAGAATCTGCCTTTTACTCAAAGTCCAATCCACACAATTTTTGCCGGGATGTATATACTAACTGACAACGTTGGAATCGTCTGATGATACTTGGTCTGGTCCGGTCCGGTCCGGTCTTGTGCAGTAGGCGAGGAGCATCGTCTCGGAGTCTGAGCTGAGCCTGAGATACAGCTACTTGAGTCTTGAGTCGTTGAGCCGTTGAGTCTTGACTGGAGGGCAGCAGCCTGTTATTGTTGTTGTTCTTGCTGTTCTTGTTCCTTGTTTAATAATAACGAGGCGTGTGATGACCACTCACACAACACTGTCTTAAACTAATGTGTATCACCTACACGGCATCGAGGTTTTATCATTCACTTTGAATCTAATTACTAATATAAATGCTCACGCATAGAGCTTTGTCGAGCGTCGAGCTTATTCAGTCTCAACGAGCCGCTCGCTCGCGTCGTACAAGCATACATATGCTCCCAGCAGCGCTTCAAGCTTACAAAAGCTCACAAAGTTCACAGCCATTAGAGCTTAGCATTCGCTGTCCTCCGCTGCACTCAACCCTTTCAATCCCAACCCGAGTTATTCATGGGCGGAGCCACCAATTTAGCAACTGTGGATTCTATCCATTTGAATGTATGAGAAACAATCGATTCTTGAGGGGATCATGGCCCAATATCTAATCGATTTTTTCTTATACATTCAAACGGGATGAATCCGCACAGTTACCTAATTGCTGGCTCTGCCTATGGAGTTATTTGATTACGCATTTCTATCCCTCATTGACAGTAAAAGCTACTTCTGTAAACCTTGGCACTTGCAATATCCTGGTTCATCGAGCGCCTTCAATCGCCGGGATAGGCAAAATTAACACAGCTGAGTACGAATAGTTAACTATTCGCTGAATTCGAGCGAGTTATGACTTTTATTTCTTCTGGTAATAAACTAAACCTGATGGTAACAGGGTAAAGCCGTCCAGAGCTTCGTCCACTTTTGAAAGGGTCAACTAAGCACTCTCGCAGTCTCACAATCTTACGTCCCTCATGATTCACAAAAGTTTCCAAGGACGAAGAAAAACTGCCAGTACGTTACAAGAAGGCAACATGCGAATATGATTAGAAAAAAAACGTCACCAGGAATTTTTCGAGGGTCTGGCGTTCCATTATCCCTGGACATGAAACTCAGTTTCTTCCAACGATTAGACCTTTATCTGCGTAGTACGCGAGTATTAAATTCCGGTGTAAATTGGCCTGCCGTGTTCGAATTTAGCCATAGTTTCGATCGAAATATTCTGCAGTCCCCCCCCCCAAATTTAATCATTCTCGCGAAAGCTGCAAAAAAGTAAAAGCGTAACGTCAGGACGATTTAAGTAAAAATTGATATCATTTAAGAAATCAGCGTACCAAATTTCATTGAGTAGCGAAAATTCAATAAAATTGATGCCCAGAAAATCATTGAAATACTTATAATTTAGGTATAAAGAACACTGATGTTTGATGCTTGTGGACATTTATGTCGCAGAGGATGCCTTACTTACTTTTTTTAGAGGGTCATAAGTTCGCGTGCAACGTGAGTCGGCGGTTCACAGAGCTGCGGTTCACCCAATCAGCCATCAGCGATTGTCAACCGACTAGCGTCAATAATAAAATTATTACAAGTCCTCGCATATATCGACTGGTGGCGCAGACAAGGACCTGGAACCCCCCCCCCCCCGGACACCGAAATTTGCCGTAAAAAAGTATTTTTTTTGCATTTACAGAGACATTTTACCAAAATCTTACCTAAACCAACACCTTGACAAAGTACGGACCCCGGCTCCCCCCCGCCTCGAAAAATTTCTCGGAAGCCACTGGTATCGACCTCATAAATTGATCAATCACAGCTCATATAGTGATACAAGTCAGTTCATAGCAGTGGCGGCTCGTGCCATCTGGCAACAATGGCTTCGCTCCATTTGAATCTATGTTTAACAATCGATTGCTGGTGAAGCGCTGCTTCACTTTCGAATCGATTGTTTTACATACAATCAGATGGAGGGATGACATTGTTTCCATATTGCACGAGCCGCCACTGGTTCATAGCATCCATCTATTCACCATATTTTTATGCATCTACCTGTATATTAATCTACCTCGAGACCATAGTGCAGAGATATAATGTAAAAGAGCTTTAACTAGACCGCAATATAGACTCACCGGGAATGATAAATCGTATCCGTGGCGTGGGGTCACGTGGGTGTCCTGCAGGATATTGTACTAATTGTGACCACGACTCGAGAACGAGAACTAAAAGTGTATTGCACTGAAACGGTTTTTCACGTCGCGGTCCTGCGCGGGCACCACACACACTGTCTAGTGTCTAGACCAGTGTCAAGTGTCTTACTGTCTGTAGTCCAGAATGTGACTTCGCGCGGCGCGAGGCGTCTCGTCGATGACTCACGCTTCAGTTCAGCGTCCCGACGCGCGACACGACGCTTTCAGTTGCATAGGCGGGTGCAATGCCATGCCGCATCCCGCATGTTATACGGAGGATATATCACGGCGAAGAGCGTCCCGACGCGTCTGTTATTAAAGAGCGTGTGCCGACGTGCTTGAACGTGTTCAAACACGCGCGAAATAAAAATAAGTACCAGACAACGCGAGCGCGACCGAAGCGCGACGCGACGCAACGGAGGCTAGACGCCTAGATGCTGAAAAAGGAGTTCGAGAAGAGAAGTGGGAAGGGGGAGGAGAGATGAGGAGGGGTTGGAGGGGGTAACAGGAGGGGGAGGAAATGGAATGAGGGGTGTAATGTAACTTTAGGCCCGAAAAGGTAATTCAAGATGAGGTTTATGACCTGACCGTTTACGATCTTCGGAAGTTGGAGAGAGCCAAAGCTCCCGAATGCCGAGGTCTTGTTCCAACTATGGTGATTGGTGGGTACCTGGCGCATGAAATGAAGGTTTCAATGATGAATGCGAATGTTACACAATAGAAACGTTTGGCGTGCGACGTCACGCTCACAAGTGAAGTACATTAGTGAGACGCAAAGAAAGTAATTAACAATCATTCTGCTCAAAACTGAAAAAATTACAAACAGCCAAACTCAAGAAGCGTCTCAAAACAAAGTTTCACTTATACATGAAAGATTTTCCAATTTTTTCCCCTTCCTTTTTCTGATCTCCCCCAAAACCAGCTATGATTTTGAATTTTTTCGTTTAGTTTGATTTTGCTCACTTAAGATTCTAAAAAGAACTCGTGGAAAACAAGCATACAATGAGAGAGCATCGTGAGAGAGGGCATCATTAACCTGTTCAATCCAACGCTCGAGTTATTCGTTTTCGTTACTCAATCTCTGATTAACAGGAAAAGCTACTCTAAATTGTTAAAATTTGCAAAATTATGTTTCATCGAGCGCCTTCAATTTATGGAATAGGCAAAATGAGAACCGCGGAGTAGGAATATTTAACTACGCACTGACTTTGAGCAAATTAAATAGCTTTGATTTCTTCACGTTCCCTAAATCTTGCCGGGAGTTAAAAGGTACTCGAACCTAAAATCACGTGGTATTGATTAGAAAAGATTTTGTTTTTAAAACAATCTTATTTTCTTAATTTATTGTTATAGAATTGAGGTAACCTAGCTTAGGATGCTTGAAGAAAGTCGGATCCAGGAATTTTCCTTCTCTTTCTCCCTCTCCACCCATTTGAACGAATTGGTTAGAAAAGGATGGATATAGGGGCCAAAGTCACGTGCTATGGCTCTCCTCCCATCTCTTTTTAACACAAGCGTTCAAATGAGCGGAGAGAGAGAGAATGAACAAATCCTGAGCCCGCGTCAATACTTGAATCGGTAGAGGAGACAGGTTATCGATGTTCAAAGATCGTACATCGGATAACAAAAAGATCATCCTCGCACTGAATGGACGGCGGACAGCCGGATACGGCCATACGGGTGCCCGGGCTCAGGCCGGTGCCGCGCCTGCGCAGTTCCCTTTGCATCAGATGTTGCCAAATGGCCAAACGGCTTCAGTGATTTTAATCATCGATCAAATGTAAAATGTTTTAAAACCATAACTACCAAAATTCAGTCTAAATATTTCCAAGCTCTTTTTTAACGTGAATTCCAAGGTGAGTTATCCCAGGCCCCAACTTCAAATTACGATCCAACAAAAAACAAAAAAAAACAAAAACAAAAAAAAAAACAAAAACAAAAAAAAACGAAAAAAAAACGAAAAAAAAAATCTCGTTTGGAACCAATGAGCGAATGACGTGTGGAATTGTGTCTAGTAAAATGATTTTGAAGAAAAACATACAATTCTGGCATTGTCTTTAAAAAACTGAGCAAATCAAAAGTAGATTATTGCATATCCCGACCAGGTAGAGGTAGTTTCAGAAGTGTAGGCGCACCGAGACCGATAATCTTTGGAATTCGTCAACATTATTTCTAATATTACTCGATGAAAATGAATGAAAATTAAACTGAGTGTTAACTTTTCAACGAAAAACACTTTTCACACAAAATAAGAAATAAGTCAGGGGCAAATTCGGTATTGATTTGAAGGAATAAAAGTTGAAAAAGCGCCAAAGATTATGGTTTTGGTGCGCCTACACTTCTGAAACGAGCTCTATATCTGACCCCGCTCGTGCATCTGGCATCACTGGACTGGATAGAGTGACTTTGCGCTTGCGTTGCGCATGGCAGAAAAAAAATGAACCTGATCGGCCCAACAACCTCCATTTTAACGGCAAAAACCAGAATCGACGCAACTCCGCGAACGCCAACTGCGCCATAAACGACAAACGCACTGAGGCTATAGGTCCGTACGTCCGACGACGTCCGTGCTCCGTAAATATATACACACTGGTATACTCACACTCTGGAGTCAAAGAACTTAACTTCTCTCTTTCGGAGTAGTACAGAATCTCTCGGAGAAAAAAACTGTACCTTTACCAGGGAGTCAGTGGCGGCTCGTTAAATAAGATAAATCGGTATCTCTTCTATTTGAACCTATGGAGGAGAATCGTGATCCTTGGGGCAGTGGCGGATCCAGACCTCGCGAACGGGGGGGGGGCGAATTTTGGATTTTCGCCCCTCAATGACCCCCTTATCTTGTTTTCGCTATTGCTTTTCCCCTTCCTCTCCCCTCTTTTCTCACTTTTTGAGCCGAACGGGGGGGGCGATCGCCCCCTTCGCCCCCCCTGTATCCGCCGATGCCTTGGGGTGTTGAGAGGCGCTCTTCCTAAATTTTGAAATTAGCTAGTAAAAAGTTGGATCTTGCGTAAAATCCAGCAAAAGTTATGACGAACAAGTGACAAAAATCGGAATTCACTCATAGACTGTCAAAATGACGTAACCCCCCCTAAACCCCCCTTAAAACCCCTTGTGGACCAACCCCGAGTATACTTGTTTTTCTCCTCTATAGTCTATTTCACAATCTTTCAGTCTCCATTCCGGATAAACACGACTATCGATAAAAACACTTACAAGAGAGGGTGTCGTCGGGCACCTTCAATTCGTCGTATAGGCCATTCCAACTCCCTCGAGTACGAATAGTTAACTATCTTCCCTATACAAACGGAAGAGGGACGTTCTATTTGAATTAACCTGGTCATTAAAGGGTTAAAGGAAAGGCACCACGGCGGAGCTATATGGAGGTACTATCATGCACGGGAGATTCCTATCTAATTTGAGACTTTTCTCGATACGCTTTTGTAGAGCCACAGAAAATTAGTCAGGAATCCCCCAAATAACACTCGTGTAGCTTCGCTATTTAAGAACAAAGATGGCGGAGCTATGCACGTATCATAGGTGATTACTGTCTAATTTGCCTCACTCTCTGCATAGAAACACACGAAAGGAAGTCTCAAATTAGATATAGTAATCTCCCATGGTACCTGCATAGATCCAAAATGCCTGAAAAAAACTGTAAAGGGAGTACAGTCATCTAGTATCTACCATCTGGTCATCAAGTTCTGATTGGTTGTTTTTTACGGATGCGAAGAGAAAGAGCAAAAAAAAAAAAAAAAAAAAAAAAACCGTTACCAGATTTAACGCTTTGCCACAGTTTGCAGATGCGTTAATGAGCAGCAAATTGAGCCGAGAGGGCAAAATTACGGAACAGAGTGAGGTGCACTGATTTGGATATGATTCACTCACCTGGAACAAACAAATACATACAAAAAACTGATTAAAAGAGTGGAAAAAAACCCTTAACAACAAAGTTACATGATAAATAAGAGTATTATTCTTGCGAAATACCCTCTATGGATCTGTTCTGTTGCAAACTTTTCCTGCAGCTCGTTGGTATAGCTCGTTGGAAAGAGACCGCCAAAAAAATGTCCATTGGATCTTACGTGAGTTTCCATTCTGATCGCATTATTCTGTGCTTTCAAGTTCTCTTACTAACAGGCAACTAGGCTGGTTTCATTGTCAATGCTGTAGGATCAGCAAGCCTCTTTAACCTGCAAATAAACTATTAGCGGAATCGCGATGTGAGCGCATCCGTCGCGTCGCGTCACCGCGCGTCGCAGCCGCGCCCGCGCTTGTGGCCAAGCCTCTTGTTACCAGGCCGCGCATACTCGAAACCCGCGGAGGGTCGCGTAAAACATGAATGAACGACGAAACCCGTTCGAGTACTCACTCATTCACTCATTCACTTCTAAACTCTTCACTCTCAATTCAACACGGCGAGCAGGGTATTATATCGTCATCTTGACGAATGCCAATTCATAACCTATACCTACGATCGATTCGCGAGTGGAGAAGCTCAGTGCTCAATAGCGAATAGCGGTGGACCGGTGAGAGGTGAGTCTAAAAATTGTTGACTAGAATCAGTAGCGCACCGAGAGTTTCTTCATCTCTCTCTTTTCTCCATTAAGAAACGTATGTTAGACAAGGATGGACAAGGGGATAAAACCCCCTCCTTCTGTCCTTTTCCTACTCATACATTCAAATGGGAAATGAGAGAGATGGAAGATATCCTGGTTGCGCCAGTGACTAAAATGTCGAGACGTGAAGCCAAACAGCCGTCACGTTCATTTCATTCTTTGGTGAGTACTTACAAACGTGACTCGCTCAATAATGGCGGTGTTGCCGGCTTTTTTCAACTTACCCTGTGCTGTCACGGAAAAATTCGCGGGTGGTCGTATTTTCAAGACGATTTCTTTCATAAGTTGAGCAGCTGCGTTTAGAAAGTAAAGCAACAACTGAAGAGAAGCCACCGCGGTTTGTCCATTTGATACCGTCTGAGCTGGTCGAGGCTTTTCAGGACGTTTACACGCACACAGTAGTGTATGACACTTTTTCAAGACAGCTACCGTAGGAAGGACCTTGAATGATCGTTCAGTATGAAGTTGTTGCAAACCCTCGTCCTACATGGAGAAAAAAAAAAACTTTGGTTATCATATGGAAACACTGAGGTGTGTTCCGTTGCCGTAACCGAAGTTTTCGGTTGAGTACCAAAGTCTTCTATATGGACGAAATTTGGGTCACAGATTTGGTCATACTTACACACCAAAGTCTTCGGTATTCCGCGGCTCTCACTGAAAACTTAACATCGCGGCGTTCCGTACATGAACTGAAAATCAGTTCTCATAACCGATTTTAGTTTCTTCGTGAACATAATGCTAAGCGTTGGATTTCATGCGAAAGCAAGCATTTCCAAGGATGTATAGTGATACTGAGAACGTCCGAAATTCGTTCATTGATCAAATAAAAAATTTCAGCGCGCAATGACTGCGTGATGTAATTGTAAAAGTGGAGGCAATCATAAGATGCGACTATGTCACAACTAGAGTCTCTATATATGAAAGAGTCAAGACACGTGAAAAGAAGTGAAGAAGAAGGAGTCTGCGGAGCCTGGAGGCGCGCCTCTTGTTTACATTTTTATCCAACGATCTTCCCGCCAAAGATTACCTATACATGTATTCGTGTGTAAGTAATCTTTGATAGGTCAACCTAACCTCCAATATCCGTTGGCCTCACTATACCTGTTTTACTTTCCAGAGAAGAGTAATGCGAGAATTTTATTCTGTTCTGATCACTTTCTTCAAATTCTATCTCAAATTTCATCAGTACACGCTAAAAATGCCGAAAGTTTTCTCGAAGCTGGTTCCATGAAAATGTAAACAACCAGGCTTCATAGACTCCTTCTTCTTCTTCAGTTTTCAGCAGCCAATCAGAAATGGAACCTCGTATGGCGAGACTCTGTCATACATAGGAACTCTAGTCATAAAAATCAAGTAAAAATGTAAAGAAAACAATTAAAGTTAGGTTAAGTTCACTTCGCTGGCATCTTGCGGAACTTAAATGAGCGGAAAAGGAATAATCGAACTACTAATCAGCAAATTTATTGCTATTGGATAACAATACAATAATTCACTTGATTTTTGCAGCCCAGAGAGACACTTTTTTTGAGTTTCGACTAAGAGCGAAATCTAGGTCTTTGCAAAAAATAAATTTAATGTTTTGCTTGTGATTTTCCCACTGACGGATTTTCCATTTTTTTCGGGAGCTGAGCCCAAGCATTGCCTTCGGTTACTGCTTCTCCAAGACGTTGTTTGGATAGTGTATAAGGAAGGGAAAGATCTCCTTCCTTATTTTCTCTGGGTTTCCACAGCATTCATCTGTAGCAAAAGTTTATTTCTAGAGTCGTACAATTCAAATTCTGAAATCATCGGTTATTTCTGGGGAGGGGGGGGGGCGAACGCACGTTACTGACCTATAATAACAGTGGGAGGTCTTCGACTAGGACAGTCCCGACTTTGACCTAACGGACTAGGTACATGCATACGACCAAGGCGCTTCTCTAATACTCTCGCCTAATATTATTAGTTTCCCTTCTTCGATATTAGCACTAAGTTTCGGAAGAATTATTCAATTACCGTGCTTCAAGTGGAACAACCATTATTTAGTCTTCAAACAGAAAACAGAAGATCCCTGAGTCCAGACCAGCTTCGGAGATTGATATCTACAGCGATTTAAGTCTCCGCTGAGCCGAACCAGCCGGAGCGGAGCGGGCCCCGCTCCTGAGTCCACGAGGAGGGGGGGGGGGGCTGAATAAATGTAATTGCCATAAGCGTTTTAACCTTGGGTCATCGTTGCCTGCAATTAAATGCTTTGAGTGGCGTGTTGAGCCCCTCTCCTCATCTCCCCTTTCACAGATTCGTTCTTGTGGAGGGGGGGGGGCGACTTTCAGTGTTCTGGCGAGATTGCCGCTTGGCCTATCGACCCGTCACGCTGCAGCTGACCGCTAGATGACGCTCAAACCGATTCGCTGCTGTTTTCAGGTTTTCAGCTACAAAACACGTTATTACGCGCGAAGCGATCGAATCACAAAACCTCATTGTTGCCGAATATGGTTTATGCAGAGTCGAAACCACCAGATTTGTTGATTCGGTCGCAAAGATCAATGAACTGATTCTAAAACGAATTAATCCATAATCAAAGGCCTCGTAGTAATCGCAATGTAAGTGACAACGCAGGGACTAACGCCCCAACGTGCTGGGGCCGTATTACTTCCTGGCATGCAATATGCGATGCACGCTAGCATTTATTGGTCTAGATGATTGAAGACATAGGTCCAGAATCTACACCACAAGCAATATGCAGATTCATATTGATCTATGTGAACATACATGTTGTGCCAATATAATAAGCGGACGTCATAGCATATGTATGTATCCTCCATATGGATCTTTTATCACGTCCTTTACCATGAAAAAACTCTTGTTCGCAAATATCTTTGTTCCTGATCGTCCTTATATAATTTTGAAAAATTAAAACCTCTCAAACAATTGAAGGATCTCTGCCGAAACACATTACATCTGCACTTGGGACGGTTGTTGGAGAAACACAAAAAACCTGACAATTCATCGGCAAATGATTCTGCCCCCCCCCCAAAATATTTAGTCTTACCTATGAAATAAGGCCATTTCCTCCTTTTTTAGCTTGTTTAGGCCTAAAAACTGAGGAATTAGTTTTGTCACAAGTCGCATTAATTTATCGCCTCGGTGCCTTCAATTCACTGAGCTAGGTTATGTTCTTACAAAGTTACAAGACCCAAAACACGATGAACAATGGTGAAGCTCCACTTGCAAAAAAAAAAAAAAAAAAAAAAAAAAAATCGCGCAAAGTAAGTATAGCTGCGTGAATAGAGGTGGTTTCAGAAGTGTAGGCGCACCCAGACCGATAATCTTTGGAATTTTTCAACATTATTTCTCTTGTTTCAAAATAAAAATGAATCAGAGCGTTGGCTTTTCACTGAAGAACACTTTAAAATTAAAAGTTCAAAGTCGAAGACAAGTTTTGTGTAGTTTTGGAGAAATGAAAATTGAAAAGTCGCCAAAGATTATGGTCTAAGGTGCGCCTACACTTCTGAAACGAGCTCTACCCCCCATGTAACCATTTTGAGTTCGTTTTAGACTTTTGTGATAGATTCGACAACATCGTTAAACTAAGGAAAGACGGGAGTATCTTCTTCGGTAGGATAAAACGGAGATGCTCGAGATTTGTAATTATCTTCATTCGAGAAAATTATCTGGAAGCATATAGGGAAGCGCGCAAGCGTGTGGCGTGGATTGAAAATACGGTCCACGAGAACTCAATTGAATAGATTTATACAACGGTTTCATACCATCGTTTTTTAACGGTTTTTCGCCCTCGCAATTAACTGAGCTTGTACTTACTTAGCCACTAACACTACGCTAAAAGTTTTCGCAGTCCGTCATCGTAATTTCAGAACTTTTGAGCGTTCTTATAGGGTGTATAATGGGGCTCTTGCAAACTTTTGCTGAGACTTGAGAGCACCAATCTGTCATAAAAACCAGCGGAAATCAGGAAAATCAAATTATAAAAGTCTAAATTCAGCAATAAACTCACAAAACTGCTAAAACGGCAAGATGGTATGGCGATGGCGGTTGAATGCAGGTATCATGGGAGATTCCTGTCTAATTCGTCACTTTCTCTAGGAAAACATAGAGATGTCTCAAATTAGTTAGAAATTTCCCACGATACCTGCGTCCTGCGCCTCTCCTCCATTAAGCCCGATTCTGAGAGTAAATTTCGTGATTTTTTAGAGTACTCGTCGTAAATTTTACAGGTTTTTATTCAAGAATCAACTCTTAAATCACCTGTAGCAAAAGTTTGGAAGAGAGCCCCGTTCAGATACTTTCCATGAGATCTACTTATCTTGAATTATCTTGAGAAATATACGGATTTGCTGCTAAGTCAGCGGTTTGCCAATAATGCACTCTTCGGTCGCAATCAGGTGTAACAAAACTCCCATAATCCCATGGCGTTTCAAACTATCTTTCTCACTCTCCGCGGTGACCAGTGGCAGGTCTACGGGGGGGAGGAGGGAGGAGGGAGGGAAAGGGGCACGGAGGCACGTGCCCCCCTCCCCCCAGAAGCCTTAAATTTTGCCTTTTTTCCATAGAAAATAGCCCGAAATTGCTTCCACCAACGCTTCAAATTTCAAATTTCACAGGCGTGCCCCTCCCCCAGAAAAATTTTCTGGATCCGCCACTGGCGGTGACCACCATGCAATGCATAGCTATCTCTTTCTAGAGTCAAATTTTGAATGTCATAGACCGTCTTTCACGACAATTTCAAACAAAAATCGCATTTAAATGACTAGAGAAATTTATTTCTGCCAAACAGGTCACAAAAATGTATCTGGTAAATATTAAGTTTAACGATGAGAGTAAGAAAGCTGTACAGGGGTCACTTGAGTGAGAGAGGTAATTTGGAACGATTGACGAAAACATAAGAGAGGAGACAAGTTGAGTAAGAGAGTTATATAGAGAGACAGATTACAACTCAAAAAAGCTCGCCATAAATCGGCTACATTTGCGAAATCTTGAGTTTAGTTTCAGTTTCAGGTGCGGGACGCGATAACTTAAAACTTGAGTTTTATCTTGAGTGGAAAACCGTGTATTTTCAGAACGTAAATTTTTACTTCAAATTCCTCGGAGATTTTCTCGAGAAATCAATTTTAAAGTATATGGCTATGCCCAGGAATGCCAAGAAAATAAGGAGGGCCGACCCCGGAGAAAAAATTCGGTTTTTCAAGACACATACCGTTGGTTAAAAAAAAAATCCATTTGAAGTTTTCCCTGCACAATCTGGTAACCGTGCCTAGGATCTATCCTAGGGCGTAGAGAGGCGGTGCGGAGGACGGGTGCGTCGGTCTTGGTCTTGAGGAAGGGCGCGTCTGCCGTTAAAAATAGTCTACGGACGAACCCAAGATTACGGCGTTGGCAAATTTTGAAAAGCTCGTCATATACAATACAAAGATACTTAGGAGGGGTGGCGGGAGGGGGGGATTGTTCTTAACTTGTTTCAAAAAGTATAGAAAATTCCATGAGAGTCCACAATTTCATCCACCCGACCCTCAAAACGGCGGCTCTACATTGACCTGTAATCATGCAAACATGACACCGTAAGTACCTAGGTTTTTGAAAAGGGAACACAATTTTACCGGACTTAAAAAATAAAAAAATAATCTTTTTAGATCGTTCAAACTAATTTTGCAGCTAGTTGATTGTGAATTGAGCGTCTTTCTATAGATTGGTCTCTGAATGCACCTCATAGGCCAATTGAAGTTTCCTAGGAGTGCCCAGTTGAGCTCTCGTGGTTACGTAAGAGGAACCTAGGACTCCTCCGTTAAAAAAAATGACCTTATAATATCCATATTGATGAACAAATCCAGGGACCAATAAACGTTCGGTACATGCACACGGTCCTCGCAAGACGTTGGATGGTGAGCGTTTTAAATGGCCTTAGGTGCTCACCAATCATCTGGGGGCAGGACCGTCAGTACCGAACATTTATTGGTCCCAGAACCAAATGAAAGCTCTTACGCACACGTTGGAAACCGAGGACCGGTAAGTATACAGTCAACTAATTAAATGATGTCAGTTGATTCGTTGAATTTTGGTTCAAGTAGGCAACCTGCAATGCACGTCACAATGAATGTAAGCAATGCGGGTGGCCTGGCCTACCTGAGCCAAAATTTACGGAGTCGTCAGACATTACGTAATTCGTTGACTGTGCACATGTTCAAGAAATGGTTGACATAATGCAGGAATAGGGAACGAAACAACTATGCTTCGTTTAAAAAACTGCAACAATAATGAGACATGGCATCTGTAACAAACGTTTGCAACGCAGCCCTATATTTAATTCAATCGACATTCGACAGTCAGAAAATCAGTCCCAATTTGATTCAAACAGCTTCTTGATTTGGTTGCTAGGATAATTAAAGCGTGTAAGCCGGAGACTAACCTGGTCTAAAAGAGCTTTTTTCTGCTGGGAAAGGGCCTTGTTCCACGCACCAACCTTCGTACGAAATTCTAGCGATGTTTTTGATTTTGAGTGTAGGGGTGTCGATAAGGGATTACATGGGTTTTGGTTCTAGAAACCCTCCTCCCATCGCCACATCACCGAGAGAATTATTTTTTTAATCCAAGGTGTATTTCGTTTGTGTTAACGAAACTGCACAGTGAAATATTGACTAAGGGGGAATTCCTTCAACCCAAGGAAAATGTCTGCTGCTACAAGTAAGAGCTTCCTTGTAATGACAGTGATTCTCTTTCATGCAACGGAACTTTACTTCGCGGAAGAAAAACTGTCACAAGTATAACGTGTTTCCTTGTTTTTAAAGAAGTGATTTCTCTCACAATCAGTACTCCCATGCACCATAGGCGTCAAAAATTTCCGGAAAAAAGGACAATTTCTAGTGTTATCTAAGCAATTTTGACACATTTTGGACCTACTCCTTGACTTCTCTAACCTAGGAAAAAAAGAAAACACTTTGGTCGCACAGACAAAACCTTAAGTAGAAAAATGGCCCAGCAAAAGACATTAGTTGAGCCAACCTAAGGTTTTGTACGCATAAACTAAAGAGGTTTTGTCAGGTGAACAAAAGATGCGGTTGGCTCAACTGAAGTCTTCCTGGGCCATTTTTCTACCAAAGGTTTTATCAGCGGTACTATAGTTTCTTTTTTTTTCTTCTTCTTTCATTTTGCATTTTTCTGTTCCAACCCCAAAACCCTTCTCCCCATGGTCGACAAATTTCTGGCTACGTTTAAGGCACTTATGTAAACAACATTTGCTACAGTTCAACTTTTCAACACAGCTTGTTGAATCCACACACACAGAAAAAACAGAAAAAAACACTTTGGTAGCGCTGACAAAACCTTTGGTAGAAAAATGACCCAGCAAAAGACTATAGTTGAGCCAACCAAAAGTTCTTTACGCTTAACTAAAGAGATTTTGCTGGGTGAATAAAAAATTTGGTTGGCCCAACGAAAGTCTTTTACTGTGTCATTTTTCTACCAAAGGTTTTGTCAGCGCTACCAAAGTGTTTTTTCCGTTTTTTCTGTGCATTGACACCAATACTGTCTCTGCCTCGAAAACATCCAAGAACCATCTGCGGATATGAGTGTGAGTGCGAAGGTTATATCGGCTAAAACGGGACACCAAGAATCTGGATCCGAGCTCAAAAACACGCTGGTACAGCATAAGAGCCTTGATCGAAACCAAACATCTGGAGGATGATCATTGATCCCTCGACTCGGCAACGTTGCCATTGATTGGCGTCTGGTCGCTGCACTGGGATGTGATCGCGTGAGGGTCATTCCCACGTGAATGAGCAAACTTACAACAACAGCTACGGATGAATGAATGAAATGAGTGGAACATGTGCCGACTTGTTCGAGGTTCGGCGTGGCGGCGGCGGCGGCAGCGGCAGCGGCGCGCGCAGGGCAGGCCAAGGACCGCCAGACATCAGATCCGCCAACACACGCCCGCTAAAACTCTTGGCGGTCTACCTGGTCATAGAGATGCACAACAATTCTGACACAACATCACGTCATAAGTCACAACATTGCGAGGAATTATAACGAGCGCATTCAGAATACGCAGACGAAACGAGACGGGATGAGACAACCCGACTTCTCATCAACCAACATTTCCGGCGCGCTGCATGCGATTAGCGTAATTTAGCGACAAGATCGGGCTGCAGAGTGCAGATTGAAACCAACAAGCTTAAGCATCAGGCTTATCTGAACCCTATTTTATTATTGGGGAGGCAGAAAGACCCCGATGCTTACCGTACACGGTATCGGTTCGGTTAGGGTTTGTATAACTACAGGAAAAAAATTGATATTAGGAAATTTTTAAAGGCTCATGTCCGTGACCTAAAAATGGTCTGACGGAAGAGGAGTGTGATACAGACAGTCAGACAATACGTTTACAGGCGTTTTAGGGGCGGAGGGGTAGAGGGGAGTAATTTTTAGTCAAACGCTCATCAGCGCAAGCCCCTATATACATATACAAAATGCTCCTTACGCCACTGCCACCGACTAATGGGGCAGTTGCAAGGGTCGGAAATGATAAGTTTTCTCTAAAGAAAATAAAAGTACTTGATGAGCTGAGCACAAATATGCCTTTGGTTTCTAATTAGGTCCCATTGTTCCGGAGATGAGATTTTGCCCCAAAATACATTGTTTTCAATGGGAATGACGCGTAGTGACGTCACTACGCACACGATTTCTTACAATTTTACACATGTGTATCTCCAAAACTGGGACACTTATGAAAAAACCAAAGGCACCATTGTTCTCAGCTCATCAAGATCAAGTACTATAATTTTATTTATAAACAACACACAATTTCAGACCCTTGCAACTGCCCCATTGTGCGCGCCAAGGACTCAACTTCAGAGGTTATCGAGTACTACAATCCCACAGAAATTCCCGTAAAAACCTGGACTTTTTGACAACCGAAATCAGATAGTTTTGCCCACTTTGCGACGTTTTTCCACACTTAGAGAAAGATTTCATCGGTCAAATTACTTTAATCATAAAAGTGGACAACGACCTACTACAGCTTGAAAAGATTCAAACCCCGTGCTGTGGCGAAAGAAAGAATATGAGGTCAAAAACGGGAGAGAAAAATAAAAAGGTAACAGAAAGGTGGGGGGGGACATACCCGTACATATATGAATTCCGCATTCAGAGCTCATTTCATGCTGGCATTTGTTCCGCGATTTTCGCGAAGCGACACCGACGCGACGTGACGGTCACACCCTGGCAGTGTTGTCATACTTCGGATAGTTATCCGATCCCCCCCCTCATTTATTTTATGTAAAATTTACAAAATTTGTACGAGCATGTGGCAACATTGTACCCAGAAATCACAGCGGGTACGTCATGGTTGGACGAGACTTCGATGGACACTGCACAGTGCACAGTCATTCAGACGATGAGTTTGTCAAATTGACATTTTGCGGTGTCCGATCCGTCGCAGGTCACGGTTCGAGTGATGACTGATGAAATGCCTGGGTCCTCATATATTCATCACTCAACAATAATTTATTCGAATCGCTTAGAAAAAAGGCCCAACCACACCATTGCTAAACAAATACAGAGCTGCCGATTTGCGTAGAATCAATGACATTTTTCAATTCATCGATGATTTCACCGGTTGAGGAAAGATTACACAGTTCAGTTCAGAGTATGAGAATACTGCAAGAAAAATACTCTTTATCTGCAATCTTTTCTCAATCGGTGCCATCGCCGTTAAATGGTTAAAATATCCGTAAGTTTTTCAAAGTCATCGACGACTCCGCACCGGTTGAGAAAAGATTACAGGTACGAGTATTTTCGTGCGTCACAGTCATACACTGAACTTAACAGTGTAATCTTTTCTCAACCGGTGAAATCATTGATGAATTTAAAAATGCCATTAATTCTACGCAAGACGGCAACTCTGAAACACAATGCACTGAATGCTTTACGAAGCAGGAGGTTTCACTTGCTTATTTTCTTAACGGTGGCGAAGCGTGCAAATCTAGTAAAATATTGAGTATATCAAACTATCTCTGGTAAGAGTGTTCCAAAAACTTCCAAGACCAATATTCCATGGGACATTATATTTCCGTGGGTCTTACATGCGGAATTACATGAAATGGATTCCATGGAAAATCGTATGGAAGTCTACAGAATTCCGTACAATGTTATATGGAGAAATAATAATGGTCTACGGAATTTTGGTCCCAGAACTTCACAGAACATTTTTACAAGGGATGACAAGGTATTAGCTTGGAAAAACAGCTTGACAAAAAAGTATCGAGCCGATAAGTGATGGATTCAGACAATTTTTCGGTGAAATTAATGAATTGACAGAGGAGGCAATTTCAAGTTATTTTCCGTCGGAAAAATGCGAAATCTAATTGGTTTCTGAGGGGGGGGGGGCACGTGCTGTCCCCTGGAATCGCCTCTCTAGCCGTTGGTCGACCGATGACCAATCAATGGACCACCCAATCGTCCATTGATTGGTCATCGGAGGATCCTAAGTTCCATTTCTACGGCCCGAGTCAAAAAATATGTTTCTCAATAAACAACAGGCCAGCTCGTTAGCTGACGGAGAGCAGCATTTTCAATTAATTTCTATGAGAAATTTGCCAGCCGTGAGCTAACGAGCAGACCCGTTATTTATGGAAATGAGATGCGTGTTTGTCGACTTGGGCCATCAATTTGTTTGTTCGACAAATTATCAAAACAAACATCTAAGTTCCATTTAAAGACGGCATCCCGATCCCTGTCCAAGTGTCCAAACATCATAAGATGGTCGGACACATCGAACATTTGAATAGACAAAGTAGCGCGTAGATAATGTGTTGTGGGGGGGGGGGGGTGTGGGTTAAAAACTGATCCATTCACAAGAGTCGAGAAAATGTATGTTATGTACAGTGAAATGAAAAAAATATGCTTATAATCAGGTCACGAAACAGGATCGGGGAGAGAGGTAGGAAGAAAGGGAGGGGGGAAAAAACGAAATAGAAAAAGAGAGAAAAAAATTCAGTGAAAGGTTGTGACAAACAAGTCAAGAAAATGAAGCGCACGTAGAGGAGTAAGCCGAATGAAGCGATGTATCGAAACCGATGCGATATCGATAAGGGCTTTGTGTGCTAAGTGTTGAGCGTTGTAGTTGACGGGAGATTGCTTTTGGGCCGTGTTCAAATTGTGTACTGACATGCAAATCGGATGCAAATTGCAGAAAGGTGCGAGAGAGCGAAAGAAAGGGGCGGGCGGGGGGCTGAAGGGGTCGGCCCTCATTTCGCACATATCAGCTTGACCCGTCTCGAATGAAACGCCAAGGCAGCTGCTATACAGTAAACAGCAGAACGTCGCTGACTGAATTTATTAAAATTGACTTAAATTACAGAATGAATACGTTGACTACATGCACTGCTATAGATACGTTAAGGTTCATTCGTCACCGCATGACACAGATCAAAGAAACTAGTCTGTTCTGATTAAAAAAGGCGCAGCCATAAATCTGATTTTAAAAAACATCAGGGTGTTAATCCTCGAGAGAAAATAGATGTTAGAAATTCTTATTCAGAAAATTTGAAAACCTCATTTCACAAGAGTCGTCAGTTTTATGCAGTGGCGTCGCGTGCAATTTGGCAACAATGTATTTTATCCATTTAAACTCATGTTAAATATCGAATTCAGGGGGTGCACAGTGCACAAGAAAAATTAGATATATTTAATGAGTTTAAATGGAGCAGTTGCATTGTTGCCAAATGGCACGCGACGCCACTGGTTTTACGCCATGTTTCTTTGTACCACACTGAAAAAATAATTCCTAAATTCTAACAATATTACCAGAAGCGCGAAGATATGTCAAACGAGGATTTTCAGTAATTTTACCGGAAGATTCTTGTGTGTCTATGAGAGTCTGGTCTTCGGTACTAGAATATCTACTAAATCTTCAAGAATTACGGTACGGTTTTCAGATTTCGGGTTACACAGGCCTGTAAAATGTTTTACTGAGGTGGCAATTTTCCTAGATCGCCTGAATAAAGGGACGAAATTGTATTTTTCCTCCAAATGGTACGGTTTCAAGCTATTGCAGTTGTACCAATCGATAGTAATAATGTTGACGTGTTTGATATATGAATAAAGGGACAACAGATGAAAATGATAGTAAGGAAAATGCTTACTGCGACTTTCATGGGCAAAAAACGAATTAAAATTAAGAAGTAAAGTAATAGTAAAGATTTTAAACTCTTACTCCGTTAATTCTTCTTATCTATCTTATCTTCTTTTGTTTCATGATTTATCGTGAAGGTTTCATTTTTCTGAATCCCCCCCCCCACCCAACTGCGGGAGCCCATGGCTATAAAATCTCGGTTATAATACTAAATGGATGAACGGATCGCAATGGAATTGCGCTCATTGTAATTTTCTGAGCATTTTACTTAACCTCTTATGGGCCAAGCCCGAGTATATTCGTTTTTCTCCTCTAGTCTGTTTCGCATTGTTATAGTTTTCATTCCGAACAAACGCAAGTACAGATGAAAACACTACAATAGATAAGGTCTCGTCGAACGCCTTCAATTCGTCGAATAGGCAATTCCAACTCCACCGAGTACGAATAGTTAACTACCTTCCCTCTAGAAACAAAGGAGTGGTGTTCTCTTGAACTAACCTGGTCCTTAAAGGGTTAATCATCAACCATCAAAAATCGAATCTGTTGATAGTTAAACTATATAATAGGATCCATATTATGATGAGACAAAGATTTACGTCATAAAATCGGTTTTTTCAAACGGCTGAACCTCGCGGTCAATACAGAACGGATCGCGATGGAATTTTAACTACAGCGCGATTCTTTCGGCATTTTACGTAAGAATCATTTTTCGAAAATGGGATCTTTTAACAGTGCAACTGTAAACTGGCCCTGGAGTAGCACAAGGATTTTATTTTTACATACCAACACCACAAGGATTTTATTTTTACATACCAACACCATTCGGCTCTCTGGCCAAAGATGAAACATCGAAAAGCGATCGGTTATATCGATCAATCGATCCTAGCCCCACTTGTTAAAATTTATTCGGTGCTCTGGCTTTCAGGAATAACTTCGCAGACAGTCTAGCTATGACGAGAGGAAAAAAATAAATAATTAACCCGAACACCCGAACTCATGAATGTATATACAGACCTAAGCCAAGCACTGATGCGCGTCTGGAATTGAAACGTTGAGTCCGAACTCCGAATGAGAATATATGTATATACGAAAAAACAAGATACAACGCGTTGATGCCTTTATGCGTCGAGATGCTTGATGCAAGGAATTTATGAATGATTCGAGTCGAAAGTGGTTCCGATGAGTGATTAACTTGAGAAGCTGATACCTTCAGTCCTCCATCTTTGAGTCTCGATAAATTGAGAGATTTGGAAGGATCAGAAGACATGGGGCATGGCTGCGGGACGTGCGGATAGCGGTTCGGTTGTCCTACTTTGATTCGCTGCCAAACTGGGGATCAAGATTCAAGTCGAAGGACCTCACTAGTCACCAAAACTTCAACCACTCCTCAAAATTGTTTTCGTTTTTTATTTCTTTTTATTTTTTGATTAATTAATTAAAAATGATAATTACATTCCTTAATTGAAAAAGTATTTCCTTGGGATACGGAAAAAAATTAATAAACTATATTAACCGGCCGTTTCCGCTCCGTTGTTGTTGATAAATAAAAATTGAAGGAGATGTGGTAATTTCAAATAAAAGTACTGAGCACCTGCTTCGGTCAGATTGCAATACTTTGAAATAAGATACCACGATATAGTTAGGCCCTCAGGGTGTCGATCAGTTTTCAGCGATCAAACTCACGGAATTTTTCTTCGTTCCGCTGGTCCGCTGATTTAAATCAAATATTTTTCCCTGTTGGGTCAATTTAGTGACCTGACGGCTTAAAAAACTCGCTATTTTTCCCCATATAATCATAAGGCAAAAACCGAAATCAACGGAGGCTGTAATACTATAGTATTAGGGTCATATATTACAGGTTAGTGTTCCACTGTCCCAACCGTCACATTTTAATTTTTTTTTTTTTTTTTTTTTTTTTTTTTTTTTTTTGTAAGCTTCAACTTTCCAGCGAAGGAAAGAGTGATAGTTGTCTGGCATCTTATACCCTTTCCATCGCTTAACCCTTTAAGAACCACGTTAGTTCAAGAGAACACCACTCCTCCGTTTCTAGAGGGAAGGTAGTTAACAGTTCGTACGCGGTGAAGTTGGAATTGCCTATTCAACGAATTGAAGGCGCACAACAAGATCTTATCTATTGTAGTGTTTTCTTCATCTATATTTGCATTTATCCGGAATGGAGACTAAAACAATGTGAAATAGACCAGAGGAGAAACGAGTAAACTCGGGCTTGGCCCATAAGGGGTTAAACATGCAAAAATCAACGTTTGAGATTTAATAAAAAGGGCATTTTCAAATGTAACGGAAATGGACAGTACAGTTAACATGGAAAGACCCATTTCCATTTCCAATTTTGTTCTTCCATTACAAGGAAAACATGTTACATCGCACTACTGAAAGTAACATTGATGAAATTGTGTCATTGCAACAATCTGAACGTATCAAACTTCACCATTCAGTTACTGATACGGCCAATCTAGAGTCCAAACAATGTATAAACATAATAAAACATTAAAACTAATAAAGTGCGGATGATCCTTATTCTAGCCTCTCAATTTCAAATCCTCGCTCCTGATTGGTCGGGAGCTTACTTTAATTACAGAAGGGCCGTCGCACAGTGGAGCGAGTCAATGGAAGAGGCCGGACATGGTTGTATATCTTCGTTAATACGCAACGTGGAAGTTTGAATGTGCAAAATTCAGGTCCCAGTGATTTTTCCGTTGAATTCTCTACATAAGCCATCCCTAATAATGCATTTTGTGACCGCAAAAACACAAAAAGCGTTTATCGAGTTTAGGAGTGGATTTCGGAAGTTTTTGGTGGTGCCATCGTTATTTTTGGAGGTTTTTACACCAGAATCGACTGTTAAATAGCTTATGGCAAAAGTATGCAACAGCTTCATTCGTTCTACAGAAAATAATAATGATATGAGCTATATCGCGATTTAAGACATAAGTACCTAGATGATTGCGATGGGGGAATATTTAAATCATTAAAAGTAATGACGACCCCCCCCCGCCCCGCCCCGCCCCTGTAAAAAACATCGATGAACGGGATTTGCAATTATTGAGCCTTTGCTTCAGCAGCAACAACAAAAACAACAACGCGGATAGAAAGAAAAAGAAAAAAAAAACGGGGCTGTCTCATAACTGCAGCGTAGGCAGGACAGGATTCTGACTGAAACGGCGAGCTCGCAAGAGCAGCTAACCAAACCCCCCCCCCCCCCCCCAAATCACCTCCATTCCCCGGAGGCTGCGATAATTGGATCTGTTAAATGAATAGTCTTGCATTTTAGACTTAAATTATGCATTTGCCGTCGCGGGGTTAAGTTAACTCGTGGGTGATGCAATATGCAATATGCAATTGCGATTCGTGTGCATGGTGCCTTGGGGAGAGGGGGAGGGGGGGAGTCCGCGCACTCTGCTCATCAACAACGCTGTTGCCAAACTAGGGAGATGAGAGGTGAACACTGTATGCAGAAAGGGACCAACTAAACTACTGGTGATTTCCTGCGTATAATTGGCAGCGCTGCAATTTTTCGGAAAGCTATCCGATTCTTCCTACTTAACTTAATGTAAAATTAGGTTACTTATGGGAAAATCTGACAATGTTGATTATTGGTTACATTCAATTTGACCAACTCCACTTTTTAGGTGCTGTTTTTTTTATCTTTATTATTATTATTCCACACGCTTTTCCCGAAATGGGGAGATAGTTTTGGAATTTTCCGAGGCTTTCGACGTTATTTCAGCTGCATTTTACTTGATCCAATTTTTCTACTCTACACTGAAAAAAATTCTAGTCATATTATCAGAAAATTACCAGAATGACCAACGACATGTGAACCAAGGTAACGTCTAGGAATAGTACAATCCAATTATGGCAGGATTCCTAACCATTATTGATATCTTGTCGAGTAATGAATTTACCATCACAAGAGTCACAAGACTATACTCTAATATGTATATTAATATTAAAAGCAAACATTTCTACGGCAGGGTTCGTACCCACACCCCGCGATTCGTTCATCAGAACTCCAGAGCGAGTACATAGTTCCCCGAGCTACGCCGACTTAAAACAAATTGAGTCTTTATTCAAGAGATTTAAAGCCGTGAATAAACAAGAGAAATCCAATACTAGACAATCTGGTAATATTATCATCCCTTCTTGTAATATTACCATCCTTTCTGGTACAATTTTTATCCGTGCCATGGAATATTATCATCCTTTCTCATGGTATTATTAGGCAGATTAGATAATATTGCCGCGAAAGGAATGGTCATAATGTCAGAGGGATCGTCATATTATCAGAGAAGGGATAGTAATATTACCAGAATGACACATTTGGGTTTGCTTACGAATGATAGTGAAAATCATATTCAATTATTTGAATCATTGGCGTGGGTAGTAATGATTCTGGTGATAATGTTGCCTTTCTAGCAATATCATAGGAACCTGTATAGAATCCGAGTGTCTGGCCATTTTATCATTCTTGAATAGTTATTTAACTATCTTTTTCCATTATTCTATGAAACTCAGAGCTAAAATCCTTTCTGGTAAATGATTATCTGAACTTCTAGTAATATGACCAGAAAAACTTCATTTTTGCCACGCCAAACTACATTAAAACTATATTCTGGCATGTTACCAGAAAATTTTCTATCCCGCTGAATGGTAATATTGACTATTGTTGTTGTCCCCCCCCCCCCCCCAGTGTATTTGTTTGTACTGCAATAAAATACAAAAAAACTTATATTAAAGCACCAGCCGCTCGTGCGACTTTTTTCTATATTTCTCATTCCCCCTTTAAATGTAGTTGAGAAAGGACTCATGGAAGGAGTTTTATCCCCATGCAATACATGAAGGACGATGTGAATGCAGTGGAATATTTTGAGATTCAGCTAATTAAGGTTACTTTTACAATAAGGGAAGCAGGTGCGGCAAAAAATGGATTTTCGCCCTCTTCATGACTTAACAAGCTACAAACTAAATTGAAGGTATTTATGTTACAGTGTCGGGCAAAGAATTTAACGTCCGTAAAAGGCCTCACAGTAAAAAATCAGAGTTTATGTATACAGCCGAAGCAGCCTTTTAAAATAGCTTCTCAGAGCAAAAGTTCAAGCTGTCAAACTGCAAGGCGGAGAAAGTTGCAGGTGTACCAAAGCACTACTTCTTTAGAGTCACAGCCTCTTTTCTTGCTCTGGCTCTACCGAAGTAGTGCTTCAGTACAACCGCAACTTCCTCCGGTAGAGCTAGGACTTTTCTCTGATGAAAATTAAATCTGATGAAAATTACTCCAATAACCTGTGATCTTTTATATCCACCAATGAAATCGCAATCGTTGAATTTAAGGATACGGAAATTGGGATCCCTCCTTAATCCTTTCAGGGAGGGAGTCGAACAGTGGCGTAGCGTGCATTTGGCAACCTTGTATTTTGTCCATTTAAACCCATGTAAAATGTCGAATGCTAGGGTGTTCACCGAACACCCTATACTTCGATTTTTTTCATGGGTTTAAATGAACGAACTGCAATGTTGCCAAATTGCACGCTACGCCACTGGAGTCGAAGTGACAGAGACGCTAGCTGCTGCGCTGGCAACGTGGCGCAAAAAAAACGCGCAAGTATAAGATGAATGGAGAGTCAGCGAATTCGATCCTCGTAGCTTTGATTTCGCGTCAGCTGTGGATCTTTCTCTCGTTTACTCTGATTGTGTGCTGATTGATGCTTACTCGGGAATCGTTGATTGCTGCTTACTCGGAGATATAGCTTCAGATCTCGTGACTTTGACCAAGATTCTGTTACACTTTGAATGCACTTCTCAAGTCTCTTTCCTATGCCCTGCATCCCTCTCTGCCCTTCGAGGCGCAACAGCAATAATTACTATCTATCGATTAACAGGAATTATCGAGGATTTTATAAGCAGTGCCTGTCGCCGGCAATTAGGAAGCAGAGCGGTTGATCGGCAATTAGACATAATAATCGATCGGTTAATCAACACGTGTCGCTCGATAATCAGTCGAACGGGGCTCATGACTGAAACAATTATAGCTGTTGATACCTGAACCATAACCATTACCTCTGAAAGCCTTTCAGCGTAGAAGTCGCCGCAGATGAATAGTTGCTGCGCGTTTCTACGTTTATCCGTTGCTATCCGATTTCCTCAGAAACTAACAGCCTCTGAAAATCAATGTCCCAAATAGGTGTAGGGTTTAACCAGAGTTTTTAAAAGATATTTTTTCGAGTTATCAACAAGCGTAAAATCGGCTAAGTTTGAAGTTTGACTCCCTTGTTTGGGTTATCACTATGTATTCAGTTTTCTCATATCTTATTTTATGCATTTTTTAAACGAGAAGCGGAAGGATTTTCACTAAACTCTGAGCAACGTGTGGGTCACATTAGAAACAGAAGATAAATAGCCATTAACTTACAGACGGAAGGCACCGAATCTACTGGGGACCACTTACCTAAAACAAACAAAATAAATACACAAATAGTGAAACAATACAAAATTATTTACAATGAAGAGCTTGAGGTTACTGATGAGCATTTGCACGGCTGCAAAAAAATTCTCAAGTGAACTCTGAACTTCTCGGCAAGCGGGTACTCTAAGCGATTTCTCCTTGCGCTATTTTAAGTGTAATTTTCTCGGCGAGTTATTTTGTTGGAAATAAATACCAAGTCTTTAGAATAATCTTCGGAGTTAATTTTCGATTACAGCTTTCCCCCCTTCAATCCAGTATAACGATTTCCAGGAGTCCTCCCTCCCACCCCCACACACACACACACACACAGAGTTTACTCAGAGACTTAGAGTTTTGTTTAAAAAAATTAATATAAATTCAAAAATTTCATTTCCTACGCTTCTGAGTGAAAAGCTGTAAAAGTTTCTTGGCTAGCTTCGCCCCAAAAACAATCTCCTCGACTTTTCGCCGTTTTTAAAAATTGAAAGCCCTGATTTAGTAACAATTAGAAAAGTTTCATTCTTCCAAAGCACACTTTTCTAGGCAGCATGCAAGTGTGCAACACGCCTATGGCAGATTCTGACCGGAAAGAGGTTAGCTGTCGCATTTTCATGCCACCCGTCGTCGAAAAACCGGTTTAGAGATTCACCATTTCCGTTCAGAGCCGCAAGTCGTTGGCGCATGGAAACCCAGAAAACCAGTTGACAGAGTTGGCTCAGCCGCAGCTTGGTAGTCTCTCGAACTCCTCAGTTTCGCTTGTGCGCAAGCCAAAAATCCACGAAAGAACTTGAGGGTCGTGATAGAAACATTCGCCTTTCGGAATTGTGGCCAATTCAAACTCGGCTGAAAAACAGCGAAAATAGACTATACGATCACACGATCCACTCCAGTCCCATTGCCAAACCTTCCGATTCTCATGTAATGTTACCTACCTCACGGATATTTACGTTCAGATTTCTGAAAAACCACTTACATATTTTTATTCCACCCCCCCCCCCTCCTTTCTAAATGTTTGTGTCATCAAACTCGTTTCATAACATCAGATAAAATATCATAGCGATCACACTTTCTATACCTCCTCCCCCCCCTCCCCCCGAAATCGTAAATAGATACAAGATAGAACGGTAAATATTGAGAGACTATACACGGAAAAAAAGATTAGTGAAATTAACCATACGGATACCTGATTTTGGCACCTGCTACTTGTTATGGTAAACTTGACCAGAAGTATGGTACATTTACCGATACTTTGGGTGAATTCGACATGTAATCAGGTAACATCACCTAGTACCTAGTCAAAACATAGTATACTTCTGGTTAACATTACCATAACTTCTAGCAGGTGCCAAAATCAGGTATCCGTATGGTTATTTTCACCGTAGTTTTTTTTCCGTGTATCTCGAAGGTTCTGGAGGAATTTCAATTTTCAGTAATGGTCTTACAAATCAATTATTTTGATGATAGCAGAATTTGGGTCTTCCGAATTGGAGATAGTTAAGTATACCTCACGCCAGAAAAGTAAGTGGTTTTTGTCCCCGCTGCATGGGACGACTTTATATTACGGGTGACGACTCACACCATTGGGATAACGTTGCAGTACGTCTCTGGATGCTGGTATCTACGAAAAAATGTACTAGCGGAGACAAATATACCTAGCCAGGGTATGCAATAAGCAATACACAGCATCCCATTCAACACGTGTATTAGGTGTGTTGCGTGTTGCATATTCTGGCCAGGTATCTTTGTCCCCGCTAGTACCACTGAACCTGGCGTTTTTGGAGCCCTCCTTCCGAATACCCACTCAATTGTTTCTCACCTTCCATCACAGCTGTACAGTAATCAGGTCAGTAACGGCATATCCTCGTAGTACATACCTCACCGGCCGGCACTTATTATAAATAAGTATTGCCGCCACATCACCTAACATGTTTGATTCGGTCCGATTCGAAATTCAACCACAATACACAGACAATACAAACGGACAATAGATGGGAATGAGAATCACACAACAGAACCGGAAAAAAATAAATGTGAATGAGTCCTACTCTACCGGCTTGGCCGGTCGATATGCGTGAGTAAACGAGTACGAGTATAGTAAAAGTGCGAATATGAATGTAATTGAATTCAATTGAACGATGAATGAAATCTCCCTACTCCCACCCCACCCGTCGAGAAGCGGCGCGGCGCTGCATCTGGAAATGATGAATGAGGTCACTGAACGACGAACTCATCTTCTTTCCTGTTGTCTCCGAAACAATATTTTGGTTTCCAAAATAAAAAAATGAGGCACACAGAAAAATGTTCCACTAAAACTTTTATACCACTTTTAGTTGGTCAGCTAGTTTCGATAAAAAATCTTCGAAAAAAAATGCGGACAATTTTCAGGAGAATTCTGATTGTTTTGGCCAGAAATGTATGCATATTTATTACCAGATTATCTTGGTCAAAATTTCCAGAATTTCTGACCAAAATTCTAATTAAAAATACCAGAATTTTCTTTGAAAACTACCAGAATTTTTTTTCGGAACTTTAGATCAGAATTCTGGCAATTTTTAGTGCAACGCTTTTATAAATACTTTTGGGTAGAACAGTAAAAATCCAAGAGTGCTCAGTGGATTTTCCTCATCTGATGTAATGTTAGAAAGTAATTCCTAGGATTCGTTATGAAACAGAGAGAGAGCAAGAAATATACGTACAGTCTAAATCATACAGAAAATGAGGATTATTGATTTAAGAAAAAACTGGGTAGATCTTCGGCGGCATTCCGCCCCAACGTCTAATTAAGCGGAGTTGAAAACTAATTGAGGCAGAAAATCAGGGGTCTGACAACGGACGCGACGAGGATTGCGTAAAAGCAGTGGGCGAATCGAAATATTCACTCTGTTTCTCTCTCTACTTCCTTTCTCCATTGAAACAAGCGTGTTCGGTGTTAGACAAGGATAAATGATAGGATTCTTTTGAACTTGTAACTTCAAAGGAAGAATCGAGAGATATCAAATATTCTAGCTGTGCCACACACTGGTAAAAGCACACGGAAGCTTGAAAACAACTAAACAAGTATGGAAACCTATAAGTATGAATCGTGTCAAAGTTACTGCGGGCATCGGAGAAAATTGTTGAATTTGAAATGGCCAGAACTCTTATAAAAAGTTCCCCAAAAGAAGTTCTTGCATTATCAGGAGAATACTGATTTTTCGGAGTTCTACACAGAAAAAAACAGAAAAATCACTTTGGTAGCGCTGACAAAACCTTTGGTAGAAAAATGACCCAGCAAAAGACTTCAGTTGAGCCAACCAAAGGTTCTTTACGCTTAACTAAAGAGATTTTGCTGGGTGAATAAAAAAATTGGTTGGCCCAACTAAAGTCTTTTGCTGGGTCATTTTTCTACCAAAGGTTTTGTCAGCGCTACCAAAGTGTTTTTTACGTTTTTTCTGTGTAAAAGATTTTGCCGCAAGCTTCTTACAAGAATAATCTGATATTTATAATTGACAAGAATAATCTGACAATATTAGGCAAAATAATCTGGAGAAAACTCCAGGAATTTTCTGGCGATTTTGGAAAGAATCCTACTTAAAAAGACCGGAGTTCTCTATAAAAACTATGAGAATTTATTTTCATTAACGGTTTTTTGGTATTATGCCCATTTATAATGGAAAATTTTTCTCCGCATACGTGTTGAAATTACTGTTTCTTGATACCATAGGAGATACCTTCGAAATCAGTTAACAGAACTACCGTTAAACGGACACAAAGAGTTATCTCCTGATGATAAACAGTAAAAATGTTTCGGTCAACTAGTGATCTAAAAGCTACCATTTCGTTGAAAACTATAATTTCTATTTCAGGATGTACTAGCAGAGACAATAGATAAAGATACCTGACCAGGGTATGCAATACGCAATGCACAGAATGCCATTCAACACATGTATTACGTGCGTTGCGTATTGCATACTCTGGCTATAGGTATCTTTGTCTCCGCTGGTATACCTCTATTTTTCCTTATTTTGAGATTCAACTGAAAATATGTACGGTCGAACAAGGACATAACAGCTATCTTTGGGAAATTATTGCATAAGGGACTCTGCAGCTCAAGTATCATAAGCTTCTCACTTAGACGAACTTCTGGCCAAAGCGGCAATCCGGCAATGATTAAACAATATTCCCCGAAAATGAATTATTTTACATACCTTTGACCAGAAATTGAGGCATTTTATGCGAGAGGGACGTCTGGAGCCGGACGCCCTTATTTTGTAGAATTGCTCATTCGCATTCTTATACCTTAAAGTATATGTGTACCAAGTTCGACTTTGGTACTATGAGTTTACACTAAATGGCACGCAAATATATGTATATGAAAAGGATTGGAAAAGCGAAGTTTTTAAACTTTTAACGAGTTTTTCTCAACAAGGGCATTTGGCAAACGCCCTTCTTGCAACAAATGCTTCAATTTTGGCGGGAAAGGCAAGAATTTCACAAGGCCAGAAATGCTACAATTAAAATCGCCAGAATTTAGACATCATAGTTACACCAGAGCTTTTGGTGATATTCTCATTCGTACGTAACATATTTTTCCAGAATTTCTGGTAGGGCACGAATAAATTCTGGCGATTTTAATTGAATTTCCAGCCTTATGAAGCTCTTGCTTTCGTGGCTAGAATTCCTGGTCAGAGGTTTAACGCAATTTCTTCTTGGGGACTAGTTGATCATTCAGATTGCCACTATAGTCCGGATTCTCTCGGTGCTTAGTTAACTGCTCTGTGTCGCCTGTATGTTTAATTATGTTGGTAAAATTTGCTTTGGCTCTGGGGAGAAAGAGCTAGAAAATTCAAAAAAAGTTGTACAGAAAAAATATTACATATACGCCACTTTGATTTGTGAGGCTCATTTATCAAATACTTTTATTCTATCTGCATGATTGTTTAGAAGCAACACTACCACTTCATTACAAACGGATTTCAATCTGGTTACAGCTATTTTTGTCATTTTTGTGATTCTTTTGCTTTGGAATTTGTTATGTTTAGAAAAGCACACAAACGTATATTAATGGCAGACTAAAACTGAATACTTTTACAGATGCATTAAGGCTGCTGGTATTTCATCACGAGTCGGCCTTTTAAATGAGTGCAGAGGCGCAGAGCAAGGATACACTCTAGTTTCTTCGCTTGGTATTTTTGATGCATTAGGCTGAGGTATAACAAACACGTAGATGAACGAGTAGATTAGTTACTAAAAATTTTAGGATGTCTTTAAAAATGTTGATGAAATAGCTGATGAAAAAGCGTGAGAATCAGATGAGAGATTCTGAGAAGATTATTAGAGAGCGAAAGATGAAGAGTGTGATAACTAGATTTAAGACTTGAATGTTTAGCGCGAGACACATCTGCTCAACTGGAGTCGGGTAATCTAGATGCATTTAAAGCCGAGCTTTGAAAACAACGCGAAGCGCCGCACGGTAGGAGAATAATAAGCAACAATTAGAAATAAAACCAAAGGAAATCTTTCGAGTCTATAAATATTGTTATTCAACATACCGTGAGTGACGTGACGAGTCTATACTTGATCTTACGTGTGAATTTTTTGTTTTTGTTTTTTACTTTTTATAGCTAGCCTTATAGATTAGGAAAAAACCTGGCAATCGTGAAAAAATAAGAAAATTAAACGATGTAAAGATCTAAGTTGACACCTTCCAATCAATCTATCAAAAATTCCGGGGCTTTTTTATAAATCTTCATGGAATAGATAATTTTTGGTAGTAAATATGGTTTTCTAACAAACAAATGACTTCGTGGCACGGTTTAATTATTGTAAATAAGAATTTATACTTGTATTAAGACGTAAGACATTTCGGACGGAACAAATTCCAACAAACTGACAACGCTTTGCTGTAAGTAATTTTAAGGACGTAGAATACGCTGACTTTCACAAAAATGTTGAAAACTAATTTCATAGTTTAATAGACGGAATTCCCATTCAACATTTCGTTTACGTAAAAAGTATACAAGGAAATAAAGTTTACGAGAAACCAGCGACCCAGAGGATGACGACAATTGATACGATGTAAGGTGAATGCACTGATAACAGACACCTTTGTAGTTTAAAGGAGCTTTTATGGGATTTTGCAAGTAACTTTCGATAAATGCAACGGATTTCAAATATTTTGGGCTTCGATAAAAGTTTAGACCTTAACCTTTTAATTCAATGATCACACCATACTTTCAGCCAAAAACAAGCTCAAAAACAAAACCAAAATGAAAATAAAAACAGATGTTTCAGTGACAGACACCCCGAAATAGCTATGTATCGGACTATAGGTAACATACGGCTTTTTCATTTAATTGAAAGACAACCCCTGTATAGGGTGTCTGCATTTTCTTATTTTTAAGGCTTAAAATAGGTACTGCTTTGAGACATGATATTGGTTCCCTAGACCTGGAATCTTAGCAATGTGGGAGTGTACCTTAAGAGGTTACGAATCAGGTGGAAATTATTGTTTACATGAGGGGGCTGTCATTATACTTCGATCTCTCTGCTTTGAGAGCATCAAATTCACAAAATGTTGCATTGAAAGCGCTCTTTACCGTGCCTAAATTGCACCGAGAATAACAACACCAGAAAAATGAACTCCGATTTCTTATTATTCCTACATTAAAAAGAAAACAGTCTATTACTGGACCAGTGATGCCAGATTGGGGTGAAAAAACCGTACTTTTTGCATTGATTTAAATGGGGGACGATACGGATTTTTATCCTCCATCTGGCAACACTGTACTGGACCGGTGCATGTCTGTTACCGGTGCGTTCACCTTATTGGTTATCGATTCTCTAAATCAGTCTTTAGGACCCCAGTATAGTAGCGATTGTTTTCGATGCAGGTTCTCACTCACTGTGCGAAGAACTGTTCACATCATAGGAGCCAGATTCATTCGGGAGGGCGAGCGGCGTAAAGAGCGGTGGTTAATTAGCCAATTAAGAGCGTTCCCTTCAATTAAGACGAGCGTCTAAGAGAAACAAGACGAGGGTTGGCAACTTGGCACTCTCCGGTTTAAAAGGATAATACCTCTTCACACTACTGCACGGACCAAGTAGTTGCCGCGTTGAACGACATTCCGAGTTTTGAAAGACTCAAACTAGGATAATCGACAAATAAAACATAAAATCTGCAACCTCTTTCACTGCGACGACACTGTACTGAGTACTCCCGTTGCGTTAGTTACACGCGTTGTTGGAGATTGATGCTGCTTAATACTTCAATGTGTATAAACATTGATTGCACAATGGCCAGTCAAAAAGTGTAATAGACAAAACCAGATTCATTAGCATCAGTAGCGCACCGAAGGGGGTGGTTTTAGGGTCAACCCCCCCCCCCCAAGCATCAAGATTTAGCCCTAAAAAAGGTCATCTTCGGCCAAAATTTCTTTTAAACCCCCCCCCCCCCCCCCCCCTAAGACCTCAGAACACGGAAAATTTGCGGTAAAACCCCCACCAAACTAAAATTCTAGGTGCGCCACTGATTAGCATGCATATATTTGGAACATTCCGGGGCCAAATCTTGAGGGCAGTGGTGAAATGATGAGGGCATATACACATCGCACGTCTCACGTGGGCATTTTAAGGGAGGGGGTGGTTGTAACTTGTAAGGGGTCGTATGGCCGGCAGTGGCGAAGCGTGCAATGCGGCAACGTTGTATTGTGTCCATTTAAACCCATATAAAAGGTCGAATGCGAAGGTGTTCACCAAACACCCAATAGTTCGATCTTTTTCGTGGATTTAAATGGTCGAACTGCAAAGTTGTCATATTGCGCGCTACGCCACTGGTGGCCGGTTCAATCCCTGTATACCCTGTATTATTTACAGGAGCTCTGGTTACATCTTTGTTCTTTACGGCCGCGGCACATCATCATGGAACATCATCATCTTCCGTTCAGAAATGCGCTGCACAGAAAAAACGGAAAAAACACTTTGGTAGCGCTGACAAAACCTTTGGTAGAAAAATGACCCAGCAAAAGACTTTAGTTGGGCCAACCAAATTTTTTATTCACCCAACAAAATCTCTTAGTTAAGCGTAAAGAACCTTTGGTTGGCTCAACTAAAGTCTTTTTCTGGGTCATTTTTCTGCCAAAGGTTTTGTCTGCGCTACCAAAGTGTTTTTTTCTGTTTTTTTCTGTGTGATTGGAAAAAATACATAAACTCAGAGTTTCTTCGGAGCCAGAGGTCCTCGGACGGCAGTCGATATGATAAAAATAATTTCTCTACTAAAACAGTATATTACGGTAGCTTGTGTTGTGCGTTGCGTATTGCATAGTACACACTCTGCCCCAATATGCTTGTCCTCGCTGGCAAACATAATATGCATCGTACTTACCAATCATTGAACTCACACGGCTCTCGCACGAACACTCAATATACCTCTATGCACGACTCTCACTGCAACGCAACGGTCTTTCAAGGGCTTTTCAGTCGTCGATTTATCGCCAATCTTCGCCGTTTTATCGTTCATTCATAAGTCATTCATTCATTTCTCTGTAAAATATTCTACACACGATGAGCGTGGGCGAATCTGTGTGCTGTATCCTTGTTTGCGAATACGAGGGATAAAATACTCGCAAGCAATGGCGGGGGGGGAGGGGGGTGTTGGAAAAAACGAGGTCAACCCTTTCAACTCTTTCGAGGATGAAAGTCATCCAATGGATGACATTCGATTAGACTTTGCGGCAATCGGTGAGGCTAGTCAGGCGTTTTCAGGCTGCGTTTTGCCGTAAACATTGCGGAGCTATCGAGTATTGTAACATTACTTGACGGCGTGTATTTTCGCGGGTACATAAAACATACACAATCACGATGTAAGTGAGAGTAAGGTGGCAATACTGAATACACGGTGCACCTAAACTGATACGCGCGCCTTTGGTCTTTCACTCGCCGCGAACCGTCAGACACCGCAACGGAGTGAGTCACTGCTCACTCACTACATATGATCCAATGTTGCCAGAGTAAAAATATAAATTTTAAAAACGCAATTCAAGAAGGTAGTGATTCAAACTTTTGGAACAAGTGAATGAAAGGAGGTATGAGGAATGTCGAAGGTAAAAACCAGCGAAACGAATTTTGATATAACTCCTTGTTCAGTTACAAAGAAAGTTCCACAAAAAAGGACGGTATTTTTCAGCGCAGACTTTAAAAATAGCCTGATTTTTTTATCATAATTATTTTTCTTATTTTTGGTGATACCGCACGGCAAAAAAAGAATGGTGTAATTTACCATTCGCATTGCTGATTTTGGCCCCGACCAGAGTTGAGATAAACTTAACCAGTATTACGGAACATTTGATCAGGAATCAGGTCAATTTCACTTGATACCTGGTCAAATGTTCCATAACTCTGGTAGGGGCCAAAATCAGCTATGCGAATGGTAAATTACACCATTCTTTTTTTTCCGTGCGCCAAAATTTCAGGCTCAATCCGCAGCTATCGACTGGTCATATCAATGTAAAGATACGGCGTATTTTTACATCACATGCGTATATAATACATTTTTCACCAGAGGCTTAAGTCACACGCACTTACGTTCGTCACACAGGAGGGATAGAGGGATTTTCACGGTAATACACAAAGAATAACTGGTTTTAATTGTTAGGTTATCATCTTGTTCTTTTCAAACATAAGGCTTCAATATTCACACACTATAAACGGTTATTGACGACAGTCATAACTGAGTAACGGTGACCCATGGCCGAAAATATCACTGAACGCCGAAGATTCACACTAGAAAGGAGAAAACTGTTTTTCTAAGAAAGACCAGATATCTGATGAAAAGTTCTCGAAAAGAAATTCTGCCAGTTTGCAGGGTCATTCTGGACATTTTGGCTGGAAGTTCTAGAATTTTTGTTCAGAATAATTTAGCCACAATTTTCAGAACTCTACACAAAAATACAGAATTCTCCTGCAAACTGCCAGGTTTCGAGAACTCTGGCTATTTTTTGTTGAACATTTTTCTCTGTGTAGCAACCGTCACTAACGTTAATGTGCCTGAACATTGCTACTTGGCAACATTGTTGTACCGAAAAAGGAGTGAGTGTTATGAAAATGTGTCAGCGTGATCTAGTGCAGTGTGAGCGGTGACTCGGGTCTCGGTCTTGGTGTTTTGCAGCTGTGTAAATGCGCAAGTGATGGTGCATAAGATTCAGATTTACCGCTGGATGTTGTCGCCAGTATTTTTGCCAGATTGTGCAGACAATTCTTAAAATTTTCTTAGTAAGCCGCGAAGTCAAATTTGAAAAATTGTGTTTGAAAAAAAAAACAGTGGGTCTTCACTATCAGAAAAATGCCCGGTTTTCGTTGCGAGAATTCTATTTGATACCTTCCTAACCAGAATTCTGGTAAATGTAACTGGAGTTCCAGTAATCGTAACCGAAAAATGTACAGGCATTGTACTTAAATTTAATAGAATTTTGGCTAGAAAATTTATAAACAGAAGTTTTGTTGCGATAACCGGAAATTTTGCGGCGACTTTGATTCGAGTGTAAAATGAAGCAAAATAAACTAACGATGCACGCATATTATGATTTATGAATGAATACTTTTTACTCGATAAAGTCAAGAAAAGCAAACAGCTCAAGTCAGAGCTTAGTGACTCCGTTGGATACTACCCAGCCCTGTTCCTTTCTACAGCAATGCCATCACAGAATGATTTTTCACGTTCGATGTTTTGAATTCCGGTGCAAATTTTACAGAAATGACAAAACTCTACGAATCGTTTTTGTTGCTATTTGCATAGTTTTTCATTGAAACTTTGATGCTCAAAGGTTTGCAAAAAAGCCCATTTGGCAACCATACTGACGCAGCATATCGAGGCATTGCACTGAGCACCGCCGCGCCGCACAGTGGAACGAGACAATCGGAGAGGTCGGACAGTGTCGAGGCGTGCGATTTGGCAACGTTCCTGTTTCCCCATTTAAACACATTAGAAAGGTCGAAATGCTTGGTCATCGCCGATGACTGAAGCGTTCGATCTTTTTGGTGAAGTTAAATGGAGAAACTACATTGTTGCCAAATTTCACGATCGAACAGACCCAAATTTTTATGAGTCCTTTTTCCAGCTGCCGACTATAAATTGCGTTCGCACACGCGAAAGAGAAATCGGACGAATCAGAGGCAAACGCCGATCCAGGAATCTGTCTTTCTCTCTCTCCTCCCAGTTGAACGCATGAGTTAAAAAGGATTGAGATACCGGCTGAAGCCACGTGATGGCCCCCTCTGCTATCCTTTTTTAACACATGTGTTCAAATGGGAAGTGAGAGAGAACGACAAATTCTTGTAGTATCCGCCTATATCAGAGGAATCTTAATTCGTGACTCACGCTCAAATTTCAAACAAACTATAAACGAAGTCATTTCGAAAAATAAACCTCGATCCACGATTCCCGTTTCACTTTTTATCCTCCCCTCCTCCTCCAAAACCGATCAAAAGTAATTCACAATTGTACGACATTTTTCCGTCAAATGTCACCAATTTTCATTTTAATAATCTATTTATCATAAAGACATAAGTGTTGAATGAGGTCCTAGTAAAATGTTTAAACTATTTAATCACCATGCGGGAGGAAGGGAGGGAGGGAGGGAGGGAGGGAGGGAGGGAGGGAGGGAGGGAGAGAGAGAGAGGGAGAGAGAGAGAGAGAGAGAGTGTGAGTGAGAGTGAGAGGGGGGACAACTTCCTTCATCCGCCTTTTATCAGACAGTACCTCTGCCTCAACTAATAGTAGATGTGGAGCCGTGGCAGCGGGTGAAGGGTCATATTTCTTGGCGAATGGATGCGAAAGTGTTGATATTTTTTGTTAATAATACGCCACATTCAGAAAACGAATGTTTTCAATATACCTTTTAAATTGCCGGATATTTTTGTTTATGAAGTTAGGTAGAGAACATAATTTAGGGTGCTTGACACATTGAATTAGTTCAGGGCATGGGCAGTGCGAGCATGTCAAATCTAAAACACTAAAATATAACGCGCGCAGTTTGGGAATGATTTCAAAAGGAAAAAATGGTGGTTGGTTTTGCTACATGCGGCAACGTGGATCTTGTAAATTATTACCCGCCAAATGGCTACAAAATATATTTTCCGATTTTAAAGTTGACGAACATCGAACATTTTGATAGACCAATACAAAAAAGAAAAAAAAACAAAAAAGAAAAAAAAGAAAAGGGAAGTGAGTGTACTACTATGACTTTCAAAAGAAAGTACCCTGATCGAAATTTTTACTCCTTCAAACGTAGGGTAAGCTTTAAGAAATTTTGTGACTTTCAAGTGTTCGAAGACTAATAGAATGCCCATTTTAGAGTACGTATAGAAAAATTTTAAAATCTAATAAACGGGGAAATGTAACTCGATAGTAATTTTGACCAGGATACTTTCTTTTGAAATTCATAATACCTACCCAGTAAAAAAATATCAAAATACGGTAGAGTTTTAGAATCTGTAAACACTAAACAGAGCCGTATTCTCGAAGTTTATTTAATTATTTGATTTGCGACTGTAATCGATACTGGAGAGCGGCTGACGTTTCGATTCCTCTCAGTGTACTGCTTTCAGTGGCGTGCACAGGGGGCTAAGGGGACTGCAGTGGAGGGGAAGGGGGAATAATTTTCAGTCAAACGCTCATCTGTGCGGGTCGGCGAGCCCCTCCCAAGAAAAGTCCTGCGTACGCCACTGACTGCTATCAAAATATTTCTTTTTCTTCTAGTGAGTCTGGCTAGAAGTCGGGTCCAAGGCTTTTTCCTTCTCTCTCAAGTCCCTTATTTTGAACACATGTGTAAGAGAAAAACAATAGAAGGGGGCATCATATGACTTTGACCCTCACCTTTGTCCCCTTTCTAACTTGTGTTTTTAAATGGGACACTTGCAAGGGTCTGAAATGTTTTGTTTTTTATAAAGAAAATGAAAGTACTTGATGAGCTGAGAACAAAGATGCCTTTGGTTTCTAATTAAGTCCCATTGTTCCGAAGATGAGATTTTGGCCCAAAATACATTGCCTAAGGCAATTTGCCTTAAATGGAAACTCCACGTAATGACGTCACCGCGCACAAGATTTTTTACAATTTTACACGAGTGTATCTCCAAAACTAGGACCCTCAGGGAAAAACCAAAGGCACCATTGTTCTCAGCTCATCAAGTACTATCATTTTCTTTATAAAAAACACACAATTTGAGACACTTGCAACTGCCCTATTGATAGAGAACGTGAAAGAAAAGTTACGGGTTGAATCTGACCACAAAATCTCAAAAATGTTGACCGCAAGAGGATATACACTGAGAAGCGCAATGAACACATTTAAATTAACAAGACGGATAAAGCAAGACAAGACCGTTAAGTATTTGTATAGAGGTATGCAATTTATCTCTTAGTGCGCATCTGGCTGCGTCTCGAATAACATTGAACTTGAAATTATTGTCAGGATGTCAAGGCACCGTTAGACCAAAAATTAACATTCTGAATATTTATTTTCAAACTGCTTCAAACAAATACTCCCCGAAAATCGACGGAGCGGACGGTGGACGGTTTTCAAAGGTGCATGCCGAAAAAGTACGTCAGAAAATAAACTTGATAAAGAAAAAAGAAATCCTCGTACAGAAAATGGAACAGCATCGGTAAAAGAAAGAAAAGACGACAAAAGAAAGAAAAGAGATGAAAAAGAAAAACACAAGTAGGGACATTTTTAAATAAACCGGCGTTGCCAGATCAAACAGCGCTGACTGTAGTATAAATTAATATTTTTGAAAATTATTAGAATTGGGAAAAGATGAAACATTAAAAGAGTTCTAGAAATAGCTCGAACAAAATACGAAAACTATAACGATTAGAGAAGATGGTTTCCAAGATGATTAACGTTTGCGCCATAGTGCTATGCGCGCACGGAGAAAGATGTTCTGCTAAAATTGGCAAAAACTCGAATTTCAAAGGAACAGTTTGATCTTTTCAGTTTTCAGGTACAGAATGCTACAGCCATTTTCTCCAGCGATTCTGTCGTTTTCCCCTAGATTATTCTCGTCAATAATGTCACATTATTTTCCCGTCAAAACTACCAGAATTCTACAAAAAATGATCAGAATTATCCTGAAACCTGCCAGAATTTCTTTCCGGGAACTTCTAAATAGAGTTCTGGCAAAACATTTTCTGCAGAGCATTTTTCTCCGTGTGAAGTTCGAAGTCTGTGTCCGTACCGTAGGGCGTAGCGTACGTTGGGAAATGATGGAAAATGGAGCCATGTATCACATAACTAATATCCGTATCAGAGGCGACTCGTGCAATTTGGCAACAATGGCTCCCCTGACACCTCCATTTGATTTTATGTAAAACAATCGAATCGATAGTGAAGTGCTGCTTCATCAATAATCGATTATTTTACATAGATTCAAATGGAGGGCATTCATTTTTGCCACATTGCACGAGCCGCGCCATGCCACTGGTCTGTATCCATGTCCTTTTCCAACGCATGCGTTCAGTTTGGAGGAGAAAGAAAAATGTGTATTCCAAATTGATATCGATCGATACATTTCGAACGTTGCCCGCTGCTATAAAGAGTCGACTTTTATCTTCTATACCGCCATGTCGATACTCGTTAGGGCGACATGCGACACCGCCACTGCCAGGATCAAGATTTCAAGAATCAGAGCAAATCGGTGATGCTGATATTGCTGATGCGACCGCGGCGCGACGTTGTTTTCGTCATTTTTTCTCTTTCTATCTTATATCTCTTGGCTCTCTTGATCTTGTTCTTGTTCTTCATAAAGAATACCTTTTTCGGCTGTTCTCTGATGACTGGTGGACTCCGGTGACTGGTGAGTCGTCATCTCGTCTTTAAGTTGTCCGTGCCGCATCTCGAAAAGCTCAGACTCCGCAGTCGTGCCGTGCGTCCGAATGTCACGACTCAGCTCAGACACGAGAGTTGATTAACCCGAGAATAACATCGCCATTGTTGCCGTTTTCTTCTTCTTCCTTTTAAATCAAGGCATCGGCGACACTCGTGAATTGCGATGTAATTTTACTGACATACTCAAAATATAAATCTAACGAAAGGAATCGATACGTATTGGATCGTGCAATCCGGCAACAACGCAGATTATCTCCATTTAAACTTATGTAAAATAATCGATCTGCAAAAGGTTCATTTAGCTCTCAAGAAATGGATACTTCTGCATAGGTTTAAATTACAGAAATCGGGGTCGCCAAATTACACGAGCTGCCACTATGCCACTAGTATCGATCCTTCGGGAGTTCAGCAAGAGCCTCCAATCAGCGGGCCGATCATTTACTTCATCATTAAATCGATCGTTAAGACTATGTATGAGTGATTCTATTGGTCGAAAATTGTAAAACTTAGCCGTTGCTATGGTAACCATCGTTATGGTGTCCGTTTTTGAAAGGTTACTCATGAATAGCCTTTTTAAAACGAGACTCTTAACGATGTTTACCATAGCAAAAGAATCGTTGAGCGGTGGATCAAGCAATGTGGCAACAACAGATTATCTCCATTTAAACCTATGTAAAATAATCAAATAATCGAGCCAAGTTTTACAATTTTCGACCAATAGCATCACTCGTAGACAGTTTTAACGATCCGTTTAACGATAAAGTAAATGATCGGCCTGCAGGACTATAATAAGATGAAAGTAGCACCATGTCATGTTCTTCTTCAAAAAAAGTATGGTGGGAGAAAGAAGTACAGGGATCTGCCTTCTCTGGAGCGGTCAAACGACGAAGAGGTTACGGTGGTCTATACCTACCTCCACGCAGAGCCAACTAATCGTTGAAAGCACCAAATTTCGTAATGTTTGCCACGGATAGCGCATTTTAAACTTTCAAAACTAGCTAATGCAGTATGGCGGCAAAGTACAAGATTTGACTTGCATGAAATCTTCACTTCATGCAGTTATGTGATAGTGAGCGCAAAGAATCAAAGATACTTGACGAGGGTATGCAATACGCAAAGCGCCTGATACTTGTGTTGAATGGTATATTGAGCGTTGGTTAGGGACAAGGGTATGCAATTCGCAACGCGCCTGGTCCTTGCATTGAATGGGGTATACTGTGCGTTGGTGAGGGTATGCAATACGCAAAATGCGGCTGATACCTAGTGTTGTATCATGAATGGTATATTCACTTTATTGCGCGAATTGGTCACTGGTCAGTGTACGCGACTGATACTTATGTTTATGTGTTTCGATCCCGTGATGGGAGAAGTGAATGTACATACAAACACTGCTTTGGACAAATTATGCAGCAAACTTATTGCAGTTCGAGGCAACACATAAGCTAGAGGTATACTTTCAGAAGAGTGTATGCGCACCTATAGACCGATAATCTTTGGAATTTTCCAACATTATTTCTCATGTTACAAAATGCAAATTAATGAAAATTAAGTTAAGTGTTGGCTCCTCACTGAGAAACGCTTTAAAATCAAAAGTTTAAAGTTGGAGGCAAGTTTTTTCTTGTTTGAAGGAATGAAAATTGAAAAGTTGCCAAAGATTATAGTCTAGATGTGCCTACACTTCTGAAACGAGCTCTAAACTGTTGCGTGATTCTTGACACAATATATCAAACCACGCAATGAATCCTGATATCTCTAAAAAACGTGAGAGAACAATGACTTCAAAATCAATCGATGAGTAAAATTATGCAGGATTTCAACAAGCGAACAACAAAACACTGCACGAAATTTTCGCGATAAAAACAATCACCTCACGTGCGATACGAGGACTTTTTTTTTTACGACCGCCATACACATTTGACAATAATGGATTTCTGTAGCGTCAAGCTGACAAGCCACCTAAAATGCTTCAGTAAAAAATCAGAGTTCCGTGTCCTTTTGTTTTCTTTTGTTTTTTTGTTGTTTTTATTTGTTTTTGTTTTTGTTTTTTTTTTAATTGCTGAAATTATTGACAAGACACAAATTAAAGTTCTCGACCCCCTTCCCAATTATGGACGAGAATTAATGTAAGTATAGTACAGCGAGGGAGTAATATTGTCATGGTAGGGGGGAGGGAGGAGGGTGGCTGCGAGGTGAACATAACATCAAGTTCGATATTCCACATGGATTTCATTGGACACTACGCAGCGTTGCCTAATTTCACACTTCGCCATTGTAAAATACATGCCATTGACGACTAGATGGAATCAAGTAAAATACATAGAGAAGTTCCTTATATTGCAACCATTGCCTTAATTAACCTTTACAACACAGACAACCGAAAAAAAAACCAGAGAGGGCTTTATTCACAGAAGTTTTATAAAATAATTTATGACTCCAATAACTAGGTTTTGTGGTAAGTAACCCTTACTTTACACTTCATGCAACTTTTCGTCCAAGAAAGTCACTCTTGAAGCTCTTTCTTACCCTCCTGAATTTGATTTTTTTGTCTCTCCGACTTCTCCTTTTTTTTGAAAAAAAATTGAACAGTACATCAGTAAACGGAAAGATAAAACAATGGGTGTGCTTATTTTCAGAAAACCTGATTTCAAAAGTTTATCGTGTGCATTTTCTTAATGAAAATTAAACCTACACTTTGATACAAATAAAAAAATAAGTTTTTCTCATCAAATTTTCACGCCTTCACACTTAAAAATCAGGATTGTTGAGGAAAATCATACCATACCCTCTATTTTATCCGCACTTTTACCGCCTTTTTACCGAAGAACTCCATAGTTTTTTTCTTTTTTTTTTTCCTCATTCATTTATTTGAAAGTCACAATATTTACGCTGCGTGAACCGAATGCCCAGTGTGCGAGACTCTGTCACCGAATTTCAAAACCAAGGGGATTTACGCACGGTTGGTCAAACTTTGGTCCGTCTCTTCTCTTGGTTACGGCGGCGGTCTCTCAATACATATTTAGAGAGAGCAAGTTTCGTCAATTAATTCCTTACTTGAAACCGGACCGCGCCGACCGTGGACCAGCCAGGGCTGCCTGGGTCATGGCGTATGGGTCCAAATCGCCTCCAAATTTGTTCGCAAATTTCTCTCTTTCACTTAATAATTTAACATTCTTTGATGACGGGTGTTTGGTGTTTCTCTTTTCAAGATAGGTATACTTGAGAGAAAGACGCGAGGGGAGGGAATATTAAAGGAGCGGACCTTAGCCATGCTCACTATTTGTATACATTTGTTTTGAGTCAGAGGCGCATCAAGGAATTTGTCTTCCTCTCCGACCATTTGAACGAACAAAAAAAAAAGAGTTAGAAAAGGAGACAGATAGGCTTGGACGCCTTTTATGAGAATTGAGCTGAGTAGATATAAATGGGCCTTTGGTTTTATCCCTTTGTGTCCCAGTTCCAGAGATAGAGGTAGTTTCAGAAGTGTAGGCGGACCAAAACCATAATCTTTGGCGAATTTTCAACTTTCATTCCTTCAAATCAATACCGAATTTTCTCCTCACTTTATTCTTTTGTGTTTAAAGTTTTCCTCATTGAAAAGTGAACTCTCAATTTCATTTTTATTCATTTTCATCGAGTAATATCAGAAATAATGTTGACAAATTCCAAAGATTATCGGTCTAGGTCCGCCTACACTTCTGAAACTACCTCTACACATAACACACGCGTAAAGTTGCAAAATATCGTGTGTGTTCATTGTTGTGACGTCAAATCCCGGCATTCCCATTTAACTTATTTGAACTACGAAACTTAGTTTAAAACCAAATTAGTGGAATCTAAAGCAACAACCGCCAGCAACGCATAATCTCCATTTAAATCTATGTAAAAACAATCGATCTTCAGGAGGCGCAATTGCACCCCAAGATATCGATATTTTAGCATGGGTTTAAATGGAAAATTAGCATGGTTGCCATAATGCACGAGCCGCAACTAAAACCAAAGGCAACCTCGTGTTCAGTTCACCGAGCATTTTTCTCTCCTTCCTAAACAACACCAAACGTCAGGCCAGTGGCGTCGCGTGCAATTTGGCAACACTGTACTCTATCCATTTAAACTCATGTAAAAGATCGAATTCAGGGGGTGCACAGTGCACAAGGAAAATTCGATATATTTAATGAGTTTAAATGGAACAGCTGCATTGTTGCCAGATTGCACGCGACGCCACTGCGTCATCATCAGGCCCTTCAAACTGCCCCATTGTCTCTCTCCGCAATCGCAGGAGAAACTTACCATCACCTTAAAAACTGATTCGTTTGCTATTAATATTTCTCACTGCTCCTAATACCTCCCACGAAAATCGCTAAATCTCCGAGTGGCTTTTACAAGACGCCATTCAGGCATTCAACGCATTTTCTTCAACTTCCTTTCGGCCTGACAAGACGGTCTCCATGGGCGGGCAAGACTGAACATTACTTCTATTTTTTAGGCAAAGCATCCGGAAGAATGGATTAGGATGAGGCTTGTCACGTGACCCCAAAATTAGGCCAGATGACCAGAGCTCTCGCAGCGCCTCAGCAATGAAGAGAGACGGATGCCCGGCGGACGTGAATGAAAGACAAAGAGGAGTAAAAGGCAGGACCGGAAGCGTCAAGTAAATGAATTATCCTCTCATGTCATCCCCTCCCCCTTTCCGACCCGTCGCGTCGGGAGCAAGTCCCATCCTGTGACGTCATTACGGTCATTGTTTGCCGTTCTAAAACCTAATTTCAATCTGTGTTGATCTAGATTCTTCTATCGGGGCTAGATAAACATTTGCTGATTTAACAGAGATTCTAGAGGGACCATTCTTGTGATGACGTCACGCCATTAAAATTGGACCCAAATAAATACTCTAACTCGTTCACTCTCGACTCTCGTGTAGTTATCTACGTATAAGAAATTACAACCTAATCTCTCGACTTATATTGCACCATTGGATTCTACGTACTATCGACGAATTAAAGATTGTCGCGAGGTTTTCACACATTTTCAGTTATGGGTGTGAGTGTGGGACTGATCTGCAACGGCTTTGCAATCTCATACGCTCTGACCTCTCGCCTGCAAAGTGTGAGGAGTATGAAAAGTGGCCGATAACCGGAACCTTGAAGGAGAAACTTACTATCTCGTGAGAATCTCGCGACAATCTTTAATTCGTCGATAGTACCTTAAAGCATCGTATTACCTTCAGCTAAATTCTTGAAAGATCACAATTGAATTTACAATCAAAACTTACATCGAGCGAAGTGCTATGTTTTGTTCTTGCCTTACTCACGGTTTCTTAAGGGCATATCAACATTGTAAGTATAACACTCAATCATCCTAATTCCTAACCTTTCGTCTCAAAACTTCCACAATGGTGTCACACATACATAAGTAACGAATACGTTGAAAACACGTAATCGGAAAAATAGAGAAAAATGAGAAAAGACGAAATAGTTACAATTAGTAACAAGTAGCGGGGTTTATTAAGTAAGTACAATTTCAACGGTTGATTCTAACAGTGAAAAGGGAAACAACTCACTAGGAGAGTCCTAATATGAATGCCTGCCGAAAGTATAGAGGTCAGACGTTTTATAGTTTTCGGGAGGCGGTTGACTTTGGCGACTGAGCCGAAAGTCAAACCGAAAATAAGCTGATGTCGCTTAATTAGGCGAGATGCAAATGGACTGACGTCAGATGTGAAGATTAGGTTGACAGAGTGGACGAATAGACAAATTTGGTGGCGAAAACTCGGTGGTCCAGCAGAATTCGGATGGCAAAGGTGAGGTAGGCCAAGGGTTAGCGCTGAATTGGCACGAGTCGCAAGATAGATGAAAATAAGCATCGTGAAGAGAGTGCGTCGTTGTTCGGCAATAGAGGCGCGTGCCATGAGTCCAACAGAGTCGAGGTTGCCAGATGGAAGAGTGAGCAAGCGAGAACGAGTCGAGGTTGCCAGATGGAACAGAGGGCAAGCGAAAACATAACTTCTCCATCCGAAGAGGGAAGATCAAGGTGAAACCGGGATGTTCCAAGATGGAAGATCAAGGTGAAACCGGGATGTTCCAAAAAGAGAGCAACCAAGAAGTGTGACGTCAACCAGATGCGGGCGGCAAGAAGCTCGGGGGAAAGAGAGACAAAGATTGAGCCATGGGTTGAGCGGCTGGCACTGGCAGAGTGACAGAAGGTTGCACAGCGGCAGGGGGAAAGCGGCGATAAAGACCGCGGTATTTCTGTAGAGACAAAAGATTCAAGATTAAAAATAGAAAGATAAACAGAATTATGCCAGAATAGAGAAAATAAAAGTGGGTCGGCGACGAAAAGAAACTGGGCTTAATAGGCACTGTTAAGCTATGGAGTAATTGAGGCAAGAGATCCATTTTAAGATTAGAGAGAGAAATATCGAGTGGCAAAATAGAATCACGTGCAATTCGTGTGATAGAAAATGAGAGAGAATGACACAGTTAGTGGAGACTAAAGATTTTGGGAGTGTCATATTGAGAAAAATAACAGAGCACAAAGTATTGGAATAGAGAAAAATGCCACATAAAGAACGATTTTCAGAAATACTAGAACAAGAAAAAGTGATGATTTCAGAATGAGGTAAATGAAATAAATTGATCCGTTTTCGAAATTGGTTCTACGTAGCTGGAGTCGAGATGGACGGTGAGGAACGAGCAGGTAGCAGTATCATGGGTGGTAGAGACGGCAACAAGGCAAGGCGAAGGTGATAGTGGGTGACATCTTGGAATTGATAACCCTGTTGATACGGATGCACGGCTGTGACAAAGCGTAGAATGTAGAGGTGTCATCGTCTCGAAGCATGTGCCGGTATTCTGGTATCGCAGTCACATATTCTGACCTTACAAGCACGGGGACTGATAAGAGATGTAATTGACTAAAAGTTTGGTTGTAATTAGTTGAAATAGAAACAAAATATATTATTTTATCAAAAATGACTGAGCAAGAAATTCTGAGTAAATCGTCGATCTCAAAAGGAGATCGAGCAGTGAAAGCAATTGGTATAAAAATATTTTCCGGTATAAAATTTGGAAAGACATTTAACATCCCGACGGAGGTCAGAAGGCAAGATAACTGTAGGATGTAAGTGCCCGGCAAAACTGTGGGTCACCAGACAAGGCAAAATTTACCAAGAATGACCGGAATAGTCTTGTTGCTGAAGCTGAAGCTTTTCTTTCAACATAAGTTCACCACTCAGTTTCCCCGAATAATTCGAGAATTTCATTATATCGTCGTTTGTCGGTGTCATCAAGGTTACCAGCAAGCCAACTAATTCCCTGACTGAGGAAATTCGCAATTCTTCGGTTCGGGTGATTTTGCGGTTTAACTGAAGTTGAAGAATAGAAGTTATAAAGGAATACCAGTCGGGAAGTTCAGGACAGTTATTTCTTACTAAAAGAATAGAAGGGTTTAATTATCTAAAACAGCGGGGTGTTATTATGTGTTAGACTGAAAGCAAAGAAAGAATGAAAATATTAAGAAATGAGACGAAAAGGAAAATGGAAATTTGAAAAGAATGAAAATCGAGATGAAAGTGAAGATTTGAAATGGGGTATGAAGTGTGGGGTGAAGTGAACTTTGATAGAATGAAGTGAGACAAAATCGGTCACTACTTTGATTTTGAACTCGGGACGATGAAATCATCAGATGAATAAACAGTGGAAACATTATCATTAGATGTAAAACCGAGGACTGAAATATTACTTGGAAGCATATTTAATTCAAGCTGTGAAAGATTGCCAACGTGGGGTATTTTTGCCCCATTACGTTGCTGAATTTCGAATTCATAATTTGCCAGCTGTAATCTCCAACGAAATAATTTTGATTTCGGTTCCTTCAAAGAGAACAGCCAAACTAATGGTTGAAGGTCCGTGACCAAAGCAAATTTTGTTCCGAATAAATAAGGCCTGAATTGTTTTACAGCCCAAACTACTGCTAACAGTTCCCGTTCGATTGATGAATATCTGCTCTCAGTATCATTCAACGTTCTACTAGCGTAAGCAATGGGCAAATCTGATTTAACCCTAACCTGTGATAAGATTGCACCGAGAGCTACATTGGAGGCATTAGTAGTTAAATTGAATGGTTTTGAGAAATCGGGATACTGCAGAATTGAGTCATTACGTAACAAAGTCTTACAGAACTCAAAACACTCAGAAAAATCAGGGTCTTGAACATTCGTCTTTGTACCCTTTTTCAAGCGTGAGGTTAAGGGCCTGATAATCTCTGCAAACTCCGGGATGAACTTATGATAATAACCTATTAAGTTTAAAAATCTTTTGATTTTTGTAATGGTGTCAGGTGTGGGATAAGTTTTCACCATTTCTACCTTTTTGGGGTTAGGTTTCACACCGTCTGAAGTAATGACGTGCCCTAAATAATCAATTTCTTTCTTCAAGAATTCCGATTTATCGAGTCGAACCTTCAAGTTGAATTGTCTCAATCTATCAAATATGTGAGTTAAGTGAATACAATGTTCCTGTAATGAGCTACTGAAAATAAGAACATTATCTAATTGAATGAAACAAAAGAAACAAAAGTCAATTTGAATTCCTCGGATCACGTTGTCCATGACTCTCTGAAAAGTGGTAGATGCGTTCTCTAATCCGAACGGCATTCGCAAAAATTCGTAATGTCCGTTCTCCGGACCAGGAACGGTTTTTGCAATGGAGTTTGGATGCATTTTTAATTGGTGGAATCGAGGAGTTAAATCGAGATTGGTGAAGTATTGGCAACGTCCTAATTTGTCTAACAAGTCAGTTATGTTCGGAAGCGGATATTTATAATTAATTTTCTTATCGTTTAATTTACGATAATCAATAATTACACGCCACTTGACCTTTCCACTTGCGTTTCGTTTCTTGGGAACTATCCAGATTGGAGACGACAAGGGAGAATAAGAGGGTCTAATGATTCCGGAGTCCAACATTTTGTTGACTTGATCGTGAACTTCTTTTTTATGCACGTGGGGATAGCGATAATTCCTAGTGTAGACAGGTTCGTTGTCTTTAGGTTTTATCTCGTGCTTAATTGTATTCGTGAATGATGTTGGCTCCCCATTGATATAAAATATGTCTTGGAAGTCAAGGGTCAGGTTTTTTATTGTGTCAAACTCTTCAGAATTCAAATGTTTAGTTCTTAGCAAAGAGTCGACAATTCTACTGTTCCCATTGTTGCCAGACATATTGTGGAAATTTGAATAATAAATTTTTGCTTTTTCCTTTTGGACATCAGAGTGAATAAAATAACTGTCGGCTGGCTCAACAGACAATGGTTTTAAAGGAACAATTCCGAGTTGTTGATTAGAATTTTTTACCATTGAGCATAAAGTGGAACCATTTTTTACCGTGGTCAAACAGGCAGGAATTTTGACTTTCTTGCAATATTGAGCAGGGGGTAAAATTACTCTTGAACTTCCTTGAGCAACTACTGGGATTTCCATTATTTGTTCCGTGTTAACTTCACAAATAATTTTGTTCATCCCAGGTTTGGTTTCATGGAGTAAAAGAGAAATTTTTGCTTCGGGAGTCTCGAAGAGACTGTCCCGAAAATTAATTTTTCCCTGAAAAGTAGTAATAAGATCCATGCCAAGTAAACCATCGAAGAAATTATGGAATTTGCATAACTGTAGCCTAAGATGTCCCTTTTGTTTGAAAATGGAGGGAATAGGTACGTAAGCGCAACGTTCTGAAATTTCACTACCGTGGGGAGTACTGATTTCTAAAGGGGAAAGACGAATAGAGTTAGGGAAAAATCTGGTTGCTATATCGGGATTGATTAAAGAAGTTGTTGCACCTGTATCCACTAGAAACTTAGCTTGATTCAATTCGGGAATCATTACGTAAGGAAGCGACCCTTTGTGCTGAGAGCTGAGAATAAAATCAGGGTCTTTGCAAGAGGCTGATATGTGGAAAAATTGAGAAATTCCCGCTTCGGGCTCAGGCTCGGGTTCCGACACCATTTCAGATGGTTCAGACTCATAAACCTGAGGCGGGGGTTCGAATTCCATGTTGTTACTGGCAACGCTGACGACAGGGACAACCTTAGATGTATCAACTGCATGAGTCTGGTTAAATCGCGTATTGTGCGATATACCACTCATGGCTATTGGTCTATTGGTAGGAACATTATTGCTACCAGAAGGCCTTTGTTGATTATAATTTTGAAAATTGCTATCTTGATTTTGATTTGGATAGGTCCGATTAGAATTTGAATTGAAATTCTGATTCTGATTATTCCAGTTGGGACTGGAACTAAAACCTCGATTTTGGTTTTGAGGTGGATATGGAAGATTATTAAGAGAATTGAATGATTGCACCGCTTGTTGAACTAGTTTAGTTTTTTCGGGATTTTGCCTCTGAAACTCATTACCTGGTGGTTTAGAATTTTGAGAATTAGGTTTATTTTGCTGCCACATGCTCTCATATTGAAATTCATTGTTTAGTAATGACAGGGCTTGGGCTAAAGAGGTCGGGTTTCTGGATTTCAAATATTGTCCAAGTGGATCTCGTAAACCACGCAAAAATACCTGAAGTGCAGTTTCAGTAACAAAATCCTTATGAGCCAATGTACTGTGGGTATTCATGTAACTAATTACGGAGTTCAATTGATAAGTTAATCGATTATAAAAATCGATTGCGGTTTCATTCGGATATTGATAAAATTTGCTCAATTCGATGAACAGAGTTTTGTCGGACTTGCGGTCACCGTAGAATTCCGTCAAAATATCTTTTAATTCTTTCCAATTTTCATAAGTGGAAGTAGTAATTTGTAATTGAGCCCTATCTTTGATTTTGCTCAAAATGCCTCGCATCAAGCGAGTATTTTGAACGTTCCCAGGTTCCCCTTCGACATAAAAATCTCGTACCAGTTCATCGCAAATCTTTATAAATTGAGGAAGAATTTGAGGTTCACCCCTAAATTCGGGGATGGCATTAATGTCGCCATCTTTTAACTTATTGACAGTTGAAAGCTGAGCGTTCTGCAGTGTTTCAAGAGTAGTACGCATCCGCAAGAATTCTGCCATGAACTGGTCTGATGTCATATTGAAGGAGGTACCCGTGGCACCCTCAGTGACTGGAGAATTGGGCATTGTAAAAACTTTTAACTTGCTTGGTCGAAGAATTGACATACAACACGTTTGTCAATTGTAACAATAAAACAATAGTAAAACACAAAGAAAAGACAAGAATAACTGAAAAATTAAAAACAAAAACCTAAGTAATAAGGGATGGTCAGAATAGTAAAAGAAATAACCAGAACACAACACTTACAGTAACAGAAGAAATGCACGATGCATTTACCGTCGATGAGTAAAGGTGACCGGAAAGAAAGAAAACGAGAAAAGTTCCGAAAAGTGGGACGCACTAAAATTCGGAAGAGGGGGCAGAGGATCCGCGATCAATTGTTGAAACAAAAAAGATCTGACAATCACGATGAGAATCAGAACTTTTCGCGTATCCTACCTAGACTGCGCCAGTAACGAATACGTTGAAAACACGTAATCGGAAAAATAGAGAAAAATGAGAAAAGACGAAATAGTTACAATTAGTAACAAGTAGCGGGGTTTATTAAGTAAGTACAATTTCAACGGTTGATTCTAACAGTGAAAAGGGAAACAACTCACTAGGAGAGTCCTAATATGAATGCCTGCCGAAAGTATAGAGGTCAGACGTTTTATAGTTTTCGGGAGGCGGTTGACTTTGGCGACTGAGCCGAAAGTCAAACCGAAAATAAGCTGATGTCGCTTAATTAGGCGAGATGCAAATGGACTGACGTCAGATGTGAAGATTAGGTTGACAGAGTGGACGAATAGACAAATTTGGTGGCGAAAACTCGGTGGTCCAGCAGAATTCGGATGGCAAAGGTGAGGTAGGCCAAGGGTTAGCGCTGAATTGGCACGAGTCGCAAGATAGATGAAAATAAGCATCGTGAAGAGAGTGCGTCGTTGTTCGGCAATAGAGGCGCGTGCCATGAGTCCAACAGAGTCGAGGTTGCCAGATGGAAGAGTGAGCAAGCGAGAACGAGTCGAGGTTGCCAGATGGAACAGAGGGCAAGCGAAAACATAACTCATATATGCCGAGAAGCTCATATCCTGGAGTTCTCTGCTCATAAGAAAACTGTAAGTGAGACAAGGACAAAACACAAGGCAAATGCATAAATGAGTTTCAAGCACACTAAGGTGGGTCGAAAAACACGACTTTTCGAAATTTGATCGGGCACACTCGCCAAATTTTTATTTCAGCCGAATGATTCACGAAGATCTTTCGTTTTTTGAAAAATATTGATATTTAGGGTTCCCTCCAGCACCCCAAAAATCGGAAAAATCGCAAAAAATCACATTTTTCAGCACGTTTGGCAACACTGCGTCAAAACGAGCGCAGATATCGTTCCGAAACTTGTCTCATATGAAAGCTCATACAATTTTACACCAGTTAGGTGCCTTAAAGTTTTAAAAAGTCGAAGTTTTGACGAAAATACGCTCAATTTACAATTGGGCCCCCCTTAAATACCCAAACCTATAGGGGAATATCGTTTTTTTATGGAGTTTGGCAAAACTGCTATAGAATGTGTCAATAAATCGTTTTCAAAACATAAATCATGTTAAAAATCGTAAAACCTCATGCAAAAAAGTAGTAGTACTTGAAAATCAATTCCATATAGAGGTTGAAATCAGCCTGATGAGAGCGCGTTTTGACCCGCCGAACGTCAATATAGCAAGAATGCTCTTCCCGATAGCTCCATGTACCTATCTTTACGCAAGGAGATGTTACACACCTTTCATTCTCGAATGCGGCGAGATGACACGGCTAGAAAGATGCCACAGAAGACAAAAATGATGCTCAAGAAGTATGAGTTCGATCGGATTACGGGAACATGTGGCCCCGCGATCTTCAAATTTCGATGTTTGGACTTGCGGAGGTCTTGAAATTACGTAATTTCACGCCAGTTTGAGTCCATTCTTTTTCCATAGAAACTTCCAGCTACTCACGCAGTGCCATAGCCAAGGGAAAGGGGGGGGTGGTTCTAAGGGATATGGACCCCTCCCCCCTCTGGGGACCCAATTTAGCCCCGAAAAAGGTAACTTTTTAATTTTTCAGAGGAATTTTACACAATTTGGACCCTCGCCCCCCCCCGTCGGAAATTTCTGGCCACGTCACTGTACCCATAGTTTACTGTATGAAGAGACTTGAAAATGTATTCTGACGTTATGTAGGCATGTCGTGACCTCTCATCTGATCGTCCAAATCACTAAAATACGCGCAAAAAATCGATTTATCGATTTTTACTTTGATTTATAGACCGTAAGTGTCAAAAAGAAGTGTTCTCGGAAAGTTTTTAAACCCAAAGAATATATTCATTTGAAATCGTTAAAAAAATGATCAATGGGTCTGTTGCAAACAATTGTTGCAGCGTTATGGCGATTCGTATGTAAAATCGCGTAAAAATCACATGGAAAGCAGCAGAAAGTCTCAAAATCCACACATGAACCCACAAAAAAAACATTTGAAGGAAAAGCTTAAGGTGTTGATCAAATGGACGAATCAACAAATATGCATGCACCACGGTCCACGAGCACCAAATAATAGCCGACGAAGGCAATTTATAATTTATATTCTTGGTCAAAATGAAAACAAACTATCTACTTTTTGCCGTATATGCCTCGTTGGCCATCTTTGCTACCCGCGGTGCATCAGACGGTGCATGCATGCGCACTGCGCAGGGTTGATTCGCTCACAGGACCGCCATCTTAGGCTTCCCTTAAAACGATTAATGTGGGTTTATGGGTGAGTTTTGAGACTTTTTGATGCTTTCAATTTAATTTTTACACGATTTTACTCAAGAATTGACCCTCCATGACGCTGCTGCAGTGAAAGTTTACAACGTAGGTACCCATTTCCCTAACTTGACCTCCTCTAAAATCGATTTCCCACCCGTAGCGCTATTCTTGAGAAAACACGTGGTAGATCTTAATTTTTGATTATTTCTAGGAAAAAAAAATTGGGGAGAAAACAAATCAAAAATCAAGAACAGAAAAATACGCGAAATTACGTAATTTCAAGACCTCCGCAAGTCCAAACATCGAAATTTGAAGATCGCGGGGCCACATGTTCCCGTAATCCGATCGAACTCATACTTCTTGAGCATCATTTTTGTCTTCTGTGGCATCTTTCTAGCCGTGTCATCTCGCCGCATTCGAGAATGAAAGGTGTGTAACATCTCCTTGCGTAAAGATAGGTACATGGAGCTATCAGGAAGAGCATTCTTGCCCTTGATTCTTGCTATATTGACGTTCGGCGGGTCAAAACGCGCTCTCATCAGGCTGATTTCAACCTCTATATGGAATTGATTTTCAAGTACTACTACTTTTTTGCATGAGGTTTTACGATTTTTAACATGATTTATGTTTTGAAAACGATTTATTGACACATTCTATAGCAGTTTTGCCAAACTCCATAAAAACACGATATTCCCCTATAGGTTTGGGTATTTAAGGGGGCCTAATTGTAAATTGAGCGTATTTTCGTCAAAACTTCGACTTTTTAAAACTTTAAGGCACCTAACTGGTGTAAAATTGTATGAGCTTTCATATGAGACAAGTTTCGGAACGATATCTGCGCTCGTTTTGACGCAGTGTTGTCAAACTTCATAAAGAACACGATATTCCCCCAGTTTCGGGTATTTAGGGGGGCTAATTGTAAATTGAGCGTATTTTCGTCAAAACTTCGACTTTTTAAAACTTTAAGGCACCTAACTGGTGTAAAATTGTATGAGCTTTCATATGAGACAAGTTTCGGAACGATATCTGCGCTCGTTTTGACGCAGTGTTGCCAAACGTGCTGAAAAATGTGATTTTTTGCGATTTTTCCGATTTTTGGGGTGCTGGAGGGAACCCTAAATATCAATATTTTTCAAAAAACGAAAGATCTTCGTGAATCATTCGGCTGAAATAAAAATTTGGCGAGTGTGCCCGATCAAATTTCGAAAAGTCGTGTTTTTCGACCCACCTTATTATACGTACTTACCTTGAAACTCCAACCCATCCATTATTTTAAAACAACCCACATCTTAATTTACGATCAAAAATTACATCAAACAGTGTCCAAGACGAAACAGGTACGGGATAAAAACTCACCAAACTCTCAATTTCGACTAAATCGACCAAAAATCACTCTTTTGCGGCTATTTCTCGAAATTGTCCTTACGAATGCGAGGTACCTTTTCCTGTGTATGGGACATCATTAGTTCAGGACAAAATCCCCAACATTTCTGTTAGATATAAAAATAAAACTGGGACGACTCGAAACTGATTGAAAGAAGATTTCACGCATTATCCTTTCGAGACACCCACAGACGTATAATCAGCCATACAATATGAATGTACCCGATTCTTCGACGTGAGTGGCGTAAGTTACATCAAAAGACTGCATGACTCTAAAATATGCTTGCATCGAGAAAGCAACCCGATTCGACTCGCATAGAACAATAATTCATAACGCAGACTAAATCACTTTTTCACTCGCCAATGGCCATTCGCTAAGCCGCGAGGATGTGGATGAGGGGGGGGGATTCCATTACAAGAGAAGAGGACGAACCAAGCCGACAAATTGCTTCCCCCTTACCAGGTCCCCCTTAGACCCCTCTCCTTGACCACCCTCAACCTTATCCTAGTCTTAATCCCACCAGAGAGCCAGAGAGAGACGGAAAAGAGAGATTAGTTCGAATTCCACGAGTGCAATCTAACAGAGCAATCAACTGAGGGGAATGCACAAGTTCTATAATTAGATTTATAAAGAAGTAATAAGCATAATGACAATAAAAAAAAAAATATGTATATAGATATACTGATGTGATATACACGAAAGCATGGGTTTGAAGCATGAGGGGGAAACTCATTGAGAACCATCACGCATCATGCCGAACACGAGCTGCCCACTCCATAAGCTTTGACTTTTAGACCCGATGATGATAACCTTTGCAGGAGTCGCGGAGAGCAAGCGCACGCTGGCTGCTGGCTCAGCGGCGGCGTTGCAAGATAGACGTGGCGCTATGACGTGTATGATTCAAAAAGAAAGGGTGAAAAAATCATTGAACAAGTCACGGTCATAGATTTCCCAAAAGGTCGATTGTGGGCTCTGACCTAGGTCCATAGTTGCCGATTTGTGGGTAATCGAGAGAATTTCTAGAACCATCGATGATCAGGGGGCTGATTCTGCTCTACACAGAAAAAACAGAAAAAAACACTTTGGTAGCGCTGAAAAAACCTTTGGTAGAAAAATGACCCAGCAAAAGACTTTAGTTGAGCCAACCAAAGGTTCTTTACGCTTAACTAAAGAGATTTTCCTGGGTGAATACAAAATTTGGTTGGCCCAACTAAAGTCTTTTGCTGGGTCATTTTTCTACCAAAGGTTTTGTCAGCGCTACCAAAGTGTTTTTTCCGTTTTTTTCTGTGTATTGGACGAGACGAGATAGCGGGAATCGATCATTCCCATTGGTTTAAACAGAGTCACGTGACATATTTCGAGTCATTTAATAGACGGAGGAGTCCTTTTTCTGGAATGAACGACTCAAACGACTTCGAATCTGTCACGTGACGCCGTTTAAACCAATAGGAATGATCGATTTTCGCCATCTTGTCTCGTCTCGTCCAAAAGAGCAGAATCAGCCCCCAGGTTGAGCAAAATATTGCGCAGTTTAGTTAAATGGTGTTTTCATCACACGGATCCATCGATGGCAAGATTATTTTTCAGAGAATTAAAAAATCGAGATTAAAATGCAACGTCGGAATACAAGTAGGTCTTTTTAGCGTAAAAGTGTCCAGTGATTCCTGGTTTCGCTTGTGGCGTTAATAGACTGCGTTCAATTTCACACCAATGCAAAAAACAGTGTTCATAGTTGAGCAGAATGTGATTGATTGAGTATCGAAGGCTCCGAAAGGTTAAAGAAATTGGAGCACGGGAGCAAACTCTACAATAAGTAATAAAAAGTAATAGATAAAAACAATAAAAAAATTAAAAATAAAATGGTTAATTGGCAGCTTAGGCAAATCAATCGAAGAATTCACGGAAATTGACTTAATTGGCTACCTAAAACCGCAACAACGAATCATTTGGGATACAAAAATAAGCATTATCACAGTCGTAAAAATGTCAGACATCCGTTCACTAATCACTTCTTTCTGCAGAGAGTGCAATTAAAAAGTGCAATGGGTATATAGGTGCTTGAAATTTGTATGAATGGAATCATCCCAGTGGATGATTGATTGAAACATTATTCAATCTACTACTGATAGATAAATGGACTGATACGGAACCACTTGAAATTTTTACTGATGCAACTAAACTTACGCAAACTTAAAATAGCTGATTGCATGATGCAAGTTCAGTTTAAGTCCGGCTTATCAAGGCCAATTTGTGGGAGGCAATCATGGATTACTGAATGGGTTAGTTTTTCTTTTGAAACTATATTTTCACAACTTGTACGAAACAGAAAGGGACATTTACGTTGAGAGAAATGTCTTGCGCTGATTCCCGAAAAAAAAAGCAGAAGGTTATTGAATTCTGGGGTAATTACTGCAAACCAAACACACTTATACATCGTATTAATGAATTTAAATGGACAAAATGCACCATTTGTAAATTTCACGACAGTGCAAGGTGCGCTCCTGATTTGATATACATGGGTATTGAAAGACTAGAGACCAATCCGGGAATTTCTCCTTTTCTGTCTAGGATAGAATTAAGGTGGGATCATCGCGTACCTTCAGCCCATTCATGCTGTCTTTTTCAAACACACAAAAATGTCAAATGCGCGGAGAAGGAGAAAGACAAAATCAAGGATCTGCCTTTATGACTTGTGACCATAAACTACTTCACCGCACCGTCCTGAAAAGTCCGGGTTAAGCCAAATGGCTTACAACCCAACACTTTTAGCACAGAATAATACAATCAGAACGGAAACTCTGTCGGATTTTGAAGCAAATTCATTTCGCGTTCGCCATGTTGGGATATAGGATATTTACATCTGGATTCGCGCTTGAAAAAAGCAATATAGGACATGATCCGCGAAATTTTCATTCTGAAATGCCATTAGAATAAAAGTGAGGCCGGAAACTTAAGATTTCTTTCCAGAATTTATAGAAATAAATGAGTTTCAACACAAACCACACTCGTCCGCCACGTTGGGATATAGGACCACAGCGTTGCCTATTGGTGCCGTTAAATTCCAAACTGGCTTCCATTGACTCTTATGGGAAATTCCGTTCTGATTGTATTATTCTCTGCTTTTAGCATTCGAAGACTTGTCTCGAGTAATGTGCTTCCGTCAGTTTTATTTGCTTTTAGAGAGGACAAAGAAAAAAGTAATCCACTTCAAGCCCCCCCCCCTTTTTGACCCACGCGCCATGCCAGTGCTACACACCTATTTTTTCAAATCAAATGCACATCACTCCACTGCGTGAAGTTACTCAAATTTCAAGAATTCGGCGTTGAATGGAGAAAAAATCATTCATTCGAATCATACTATGACTAGACGGTGATGAATAAAGTAGGATGTGAAAAATCAAAAACAAAGAGAAAGAAAAAAAAAAACTGGTTACACTCCACGAAATAAACTTTGAAGCGTGAAAAAGGGCGGAGGTAGATAAGGGATTTTGACTCCTGGGTCATGGGTAAGTCAGTCATTTATTTTAATCATCCTGTTCCAATTCGATGACTTCACCGACAGCATACACAAAAGTGCAATCGCACTGGGGCTGCCGGCTGCCCACCTGTTGCACCTACAAAGCTGCACTGGTGCCAGACTTAGCGACTCTTCTAACAATCAGTTAGCGAGAAAACTCCCCCTTCGAGTTTTCAACCAAGAGCCCAACATTTCCCAAAACACAGATCTTACCGACATCAGAAATGTCATTCTAAAAAGAAATAAAATTATAATTAGAAATAAAGAATTTGCGGGAAAACTGAACTCAATTTTCACAAATACACATCAAGAAAAGTCAAAATTAAAATAAAAGCTGAGTAATTTTCGACCCATAGGAAAAATTTGAGTGCGAATTAACTCGACGATTCCTCGTTATAAAACCGAAAATAACTAAAAAGTTGGGAAGGAAAAAATGTCCCAAAGTAAGGCCTCGACTGTTTTTCTTTCGTAACCTCATATGTTCAAAAGTGGCCGAAGCATCGAATAGAGAAACGTTCATAGAGAGGGCACTCTTTTGTCATCGATAGTAAGTACAAACGAAAACAAAATAAAAATCATGAATTATTTATGAAATTGTTGACTCACGAACTGAGCCGATACTGGAAAGAGGATCCCAACAACTTACCTGCAACAAAAAGTAAAATCAGCATTAGAGAGGCAATTAATTTTTTTGGGGGAGTTAAAAATCAAAGGGGCTCTTTTAAATACGTTCAGAAAACAACGAAATGAATGAAAAAACTACTCAGAAGCGGTTAAAAATCATGCAATTCGTCGGGACGACACGCAGCGCAGTCGGAGGTGGAACAAAATATCGCCTTCCTCTTTTTAAGCCCGTTAGAACGTAATTTGTTAGGAAAAAACAGAGATAAGAGCATAGAAGTCAATTGATTTTCCCCTCCCTCTAGCCAAGCGATAGAATTGAAATTAATGAAAACTTGTATTTATTTTCGAGGTCTCTGATTGGTCGGGACCGCACGCAATTCAACTTGCGGACATTGCGGGGACCATACATTTGTTGGTCCTGGAAACAGAACCAGCTCGCGAACAACCGACCGCGACCGACCATAATCTGTCTCACATTTGAACCAATTAAAAAACATCGATTATTCAGCGGTTCGATTAAATTTTACAGACTAAAGCGGAAGAGATATCGATACATCACAATTGACAGGCCAACATTGGGGGATGACGCGACGTGAAGACGAGATCGCCGACCGACAATGACAAATAAGACCGGCAGAAATAAACGTAATCTAAAAGAGAGATAATGAATCATAATGACGTAAACACACTGCCAATCCCAGCGTAAACAGACAAATATTCAGCACAGTAAAAAACATTCAATCAACTGATGAATGGTTTATTTACAACCAAAAATACAAATACAGCCACAGAACGAACATATTCGGAGCGCTCTCCGCTCGGGTATTTTACGTGAATTTCGGCAACTTTAAAATAATTTCTGACGCTTTAGGAAGGCCCATTGGCAAGAAGTGAGAAACACGGGTCTAATAGTTTTACTTTAGCTACATTTTCGTGCAATTGTTTTCAAAATCGGAGGCGGCGACTTCTGAGCCTCCCCTTGTGAGAAGTAATTCTTAGGTCTGGGAATATGTATAATAGAAGGCACGTTGAAATACAAGTCCAATATACCGACCGTCACAGATAAAAGCAGGAACACCAAAACAATAACATTTAAACGTGAATTAAATCGCGGCATAAATGTGACGAACAACAGCACAACTCATGACAATGGGCAATATTTAGATGTCAACGCGCCAATCAGACGCCGAACAGAATGAGAGAAGAAAAAAAAGAAGAAGAAGAAGGACCTCCGCCTAATTTGAGGGGCTATAAATCTTTATGAAGATCAACGCGGCATGCAAACCAAAGCATCCAAAGCAAAGACCCTTTGTTCGGACATTTTCAACCGATCAAATGACCTGCTCGCCCACGCTTTCTGGAAACAAACATGTTTTTAGGTGCTGTCGCGTAGCGCAAGCACCTTATGCTATCGTCGCTGTTTTACTTGCTGCTCTCATAAAATTTTATTATACATATGAAGAGCGCGGTGGAGGGGGGGGGGGATTTGGATCCCCGCAGATTTGAATTCCGAATGTGAGTTGTGATACACGATGATCAACTTTGCAAGCTGACAATGAGAGCTGAGGAGATGAATAAAAATATAAAAATAAATGATAAACAAAATAAAATAAAAAAGAACATTTACAACAGAATTTCACTAAATTTAATGTCTGTTTCATTTTAAGAGTCAACGACAATCTGTTAAAATTTATTGACAGTTGATAGTTGATATACGCATTTAAGACCATTGACAGCGTTCAGACTTCAGACAAGCGTTCACAGTTCACACTGAAAAAAAAATAAGTTCCTAAATTGTTGTAGTACTTCCAGACCTATTACCAGAATCACAAAAATATGTGAGCCTCTACGGAGAGTCTAGTATTTACTATCATCAGAAAGTTCTGGTGCTACTAACAGAATAAAGGGTGACAGTTCAGAATTTCCTCGACATTTTCCAGAACTACGGTACAAACACCATACTTTTGGTTCACAAATCGTTGAGCTTCTGGTGACCCTTTTCTTCAGAGTTAAATTGACAAAAGAGAAAGAAAGAATGAACTTCTTGAAAATATAAAAAAAATTGGAGCAATAAGTACGACCTTTGGTAAGCATACGACTGGTAATGGAATACAGACGACCACAGGAGATTTGCTATAGGCTTAAGTATCAGACTTGACAACTGTAAGTGCGCCATATTGATGCTTTGGATGAAAACATCAGCTTCTTCCTTCCCTTGACCAATCAAGTATCTTTATTAGAATGATGAAGCTGATGTTGCCAAGGCAGCCGCGGAACTGCCAAGTTTAATCTTTTCTCGGACAACCGATACAAAATGCCTCCCTCCGTGAGTAATGGATAGGTGATACTCATTATTACTTCAACTCCAATACCGTCATGTTTGACAACAACGGATTCCGTGAGCACATGAAGAACCACGCATGGTGACTCGAGGGTGGTGACAGTCAGTGGAGGAGCACGCATTGCGAGGAAAAAGAAAGAAGAGGTTCCTGGTTTATTCCCAGGACTCCGGTGGCAGGGGGGAGCTCAGATACCAAATCCAAGTCTACAAAAAATACACTCTATATTCCTTTTTCTCCGATCTCCACCGCAGCCCTCTTATTGTACGTATACATTGTGCCTGCGGGAATTTCACCTGTTCATCATGGGAACCGGACCGGGATCATATCTTCGATTCACACGCTCACACACAAAAATGGCAACATGACAGCGTTGCCATACTTACTGGCATAGAAAGACTGAAAACAGGTTGATGTTGATGACAGCGGACAGTGGCAAGGTATGAGATTTGGCAACGTTCCCTTTTCTCCATTTAAACTCATTAGAAAGGTCGAAATGCCTGGTCATCAGTGACGACTGAAGCGTTCGACTTTTTTGGTGAATTTAAATGGAGAAAATACATTGTTGCCAAATTTCACGCTTCGCCTCTGACAGCGGATACAGAGCTAAATTTGATAACGTTTGTTCATTAAAACCAATGAAAAGATCTAATCGACGATTTCGAATAATTTTGAGTCAAGCTCTCAAAATTTGAGGGACGTATTTACGATGAGCCTGGCAACATCTAAATACGACTCACAAAAATATTGAGAAGGCCCCAGATATACATCAACATGCTATAAACGTTAACCGCAGAGGCAGAGGTACCGCTGGCTCGTCTAGAGCTACGCTTTCCGAAGACCACTACAATTAAGGCTGCCCCCCCTTCTTCCAACACCAAACCCATGTTCTTCTTCCTCATCCATCCCGAAGAATCACTACCTGGGCCCGTAATAAACGAAAATTAGTTCGTAAAATATACACCCTCAAGTTAACGAGCATGGCATCTTCAATCTCTGCTGCACCGCTGCGCTCCCCCCCCCCCCCCCCCCCCACTACTACACCACACCTGTCAGAGATGAGAAAAGGGGATGGGGGTGAAATGGAGTTTCTTCCCCCTGTTTAGCGCCGCTGGCTGAGTCACCAGGTTCTTTTTTCTTTTTCTCACTCCTCTTTTGATCTTCCGATATACTATTTGTCAAAATAAGTAACCTTGAAAATGCTCGCCACCGTAACAATTCTACAGAGATGCCGAATTCCCTACGTTTGAACCTATTTTGAATCCAGCCGAGGATGCCAACTTGCATTTTAGTGAATATCGGTCGCAGGGGTCAGGGCTGGCAGGTCTAAACATTTTTCACTGTCTGGATTTTTCTGAAGACGCCGGATTTATTTATTTATCTATTTTTTTTATTTTTTTTTTTTTTTTTATTTTATTTTATTTTATTTTTTTATTTTATTTTATTTTATTTTTTATTTTATTTAATTTTATTTTTTTATTTTATTTTATTTTATTTTTTTATTTTATTTTATTTTTTTATTTTTTAACGGATACCTAGGATTTTCAGGTGACTTTAACTCTTGATTTTGTCTTCTTCCGGAATTTATGCCTACTCTACCTCTGTTTTTTTAGATGCTTAACTAAGGAAAGAAACTGTCTAGAAAGAACTAAAAAATTAATTGGTTTTTCTTGGTCGAATCAATGCTGCCATTTGATGTGTCTATCTTAGGAGCATATTTTCTCCAAGTTTTAAGAAAATCCTCACGGTGGTGGTCTCGGAAACGGGTATTTTTCCCCATTTCCCCCACCCCCCCTCTCCCATAACTACCCTTATTAGGGTTTTCTCGAAAAAACGAATAATGCCATTCGATTTGTCTCTCTTAGGAGCATATTTTCAACAAGTTTGAAGGAAATCCTTAGAGCCATTTTTTAGAAATTCCATTTTTTTGCCATTTTTGGCCTATTTTTGGGGTTAAACCACACTTAATTTTAACTTTGGACAAAATCCAAAAAAGCTCCTCTTGGAAAGTAGAAAACAATTCTTCTTGCCAAATTTGAATGCAAACAGATGAATAGTTGAGGAAATATCATCCATGACGGACGGACACACAGACAGACAGACGGACGGACATTTTTTGGGATATGGTTTTTTGGGTTCCTGGGGTCATCAAATGCCAAGAAATGGAGCTAACTCAATTTTCAAATTTTTCATGATTACAATACTTTCTCTACCCTATGGGGAGTGAGAAAGTAAAAAGTCTAAGTCTAAAGTCTAAAATGTTGAACTCAACTCATCCATTTCTTATTGCGTCTTTCCAGTTGAGAAGAGTAGTCCCTATATACTATGAGAGTTGCGCTAAGTTTCTCAAAATGGAGAAGAAAAAGCGGATCAATGGAGCCCCCAAGAGGTAAATTGCAAATGGCGGAAGGCCATTTGCCTCTCCACTATTGACGCTATTTCGCTATCTCTTGTAGGTTAGGTTCAGATTCTTGACAATAACGGTCGTTATTGAAGGAGATAATGTTCTCTGAATAACATTCAAAGCAGAGGAAAAATTAACAATAGTTACTATGCGGTTACTATTACTTAAAAATGGGTAATGAACGCTAGTACGCGAAAAGTAAACAAACCCTCTGCCATTTGCATTTGTCTCTTGGGGCCTTCTTGACAGCCTAAATCTGAGAGCCAATCAGAAATGGATTCAACATTGGCGTAACTCTCATAGTATACAGGGACTCTAGAGAAGAGGACGCTGAGTCGGCGATAAATATGTTTTGTCATCAAAACCTCCGCTGACTACGGCCGCGGCGCGGCGTGAAGTCAGTCTTCCACTATATAGATCACAAAACTTCCCTAATCGGTCCCCTAAAGAATTCTCGGTTTTCTGAATAGACCTCTGTATTATTCTTAAAGGTCGTGTTGGATCAATACCATAGCGAACTGCGGTCAGGCCATTGGCATTAGTGTTAGTAAAAATGTTTATCGGCACTCCGGGCTGTATCTACACTCTGTAGCATCAGTGACGTAGCGTGCAATTTGACAACATTGGATTATGTCCATTTCAACTCACGTAAAAGGTCGAGTGTGAAGATGTTCACCAAACACCCGATATTTAGATATTTTTTATGGGTTTATGAATGGACGAAATGGAACGTTGCCAAATTGCACGCTACGCTAATGCTCTATAGGTGAAAAAAGATTCAAGGGATTTTCAAATGAGATTGTGACACGAAGTTGCATGCCACAAACGCACCGGAAACTCTCAGTAGTAAACTCAAGGCAAATCTCAATGAACACTTTCAAGCTAACGACTTAACTAACGATTTTTGAAGAATTGCCGATTTGCGGCGTGCGTCTCTGAATTTGCTGGAGTATTTCTCAAGTCAAAAGGAGATCTCAAGGAGAGTTTCTGAATTGCATCTTTAGTTTTCTAAAAATTGACTCGAGGAAAATAAAATATCAAGGGATTTTTGAAGGAGATAATCGGAAGGAACCATTATCATACCGAGAGTTTCTTCATCTCTCTCTTTTCTCCATTAAAAAACGTATGTTAGACAAGGATGGACAGCAGGATAAAACCCCATCTTTCTGTCCTTTTCCTACTTATACATTCAAATGGGAAATGAGAGAGATGGAAGAGATCCTGGTTGCGCCAGTGGAGGAAACATATTTCTATTCGAAATTCCTCTTGAATAACGTTTCAACGGAATGTCAAACGGTGCCCATGAGGAAAGTTCCCTAATTCGACCCCAACATCATAAATGGGGAAATAATCACTTAAATAAAATAAAATAATAAAATAGAGAGATAAAATAAGTAGGTACTTAAATATCTCAGACGCCGCGTCTTCTTGCGCACTTTTGATGTATTTCTAGATTCAGAAGCTGTGTCCATAGATACAAACATAAAAACCTGGCTCGCTCTATTCCGCGGATCGGCCGCCGCCACTTGGCCAGGCAGACACCATGGACCATGGACCAATAGACAAGCCCATAGAGAGTGGAGACTCGACTGAAGCACGGTTGCCTAGTTGTACGGGAAAATCCTCGAATCGCCCATTAAAATCAAGGTAAAAGGTTAATATATCCCTGTACAATCTGGCAACCGTGGGTCTAAGAAAGCACAGACCGGACAATCACACTGCAGCCGTGCAGCGAAGGAGCGAATGGCACTGGACTGCTGGACGAAGCATGAGGAGGACTCGGAGGACTGCCAGTGCCAGAAGGAGAAGGAAAAAGAAAAGAAAGAAACAAGGTATGAGTCATCGCTACGAGTTCACAGGGTGTTAAAAAAAGAAGAATCTCCACTTCTTGGTTTGGTAAACGGGCAGAAGCATAGCGTCGCGTCGCTAGAGGTACTTTCAGAAGTGTAGGCGGACCTAGACCGATAATCTTTGGAAGTTGTCAACATTATTTCTGATATTACTCGATGAAAATTAATAAAAATGAAATTGAGTGTTCACTTTTCAATGAGGAAAACTTTAAACGCAAAAGAATAAAGTGAGGAGCAAATTCGGTATTGATTTGACGGAATGAAAAATGAAAATTCGCCAAAGATTATGGTTTTGGTCCGCCTACACTTCTGAAACTACCTCTATTAATCAGGTGACATTGCGCGCATGTTGTCTATTTACAACTGTGATAATAATCGGACGAACTACTTGGTGCGATATGAGAACGATAAGTACCCTCGGATTCGCTCTTCTTCGTGGTTTCAAATGGACAAATTACAATGCTGCTACATCGCACGCTTTGCCACTGTTAACGAAGATGTGATTCAGGGAACCGATTGTGATTGACTTTGCAAGGAGAAAAGAAGCGATTGGTTGAATTAAAAGTCGAGCGTTTAAAATGGCAACGTTGCATTTTGTACATTAAAACCCACGAAAAATATCGGACTATAAGATGTCCAGTGCACACTGTACACCCTTGAATTTGATCTCTCGCGCGGGGTTAAATTGACAAAATAAAAAGTTGCCGGATAGCAATGATTAACTTCAATTAATCGGCGCTATCGAGTGACGCAGTTTTTTTTAAAAAGGCAGAACCATATAGTCTCACTGCTTTCGATGAATGCAACCCGAGCGTTTGCAGAATTTAGTAGGCACCTTCGAAGAGCAGGCTAAGCTGGGCCTAAATTATGTTCGTCACCGACGGTCAGTGCAGTAACTTACGGCCCGAACGGCCCGCTGTGCCCGAAACGATGGGGGTCGTTAACGCAGCCAGAAAAAAGAAAGGAAAAAAAGAAAGAAGGAGAGAAGGAGGGGAGAAGGACTTCTGTTTTTACGTTAAGAAAGTATATTTTCCTTTAAAAAAACGCAGATTTGTCTGAAATCAGGCGCAATTGTTTGAAGTGAGGCCCTTCTTTCCGCATATAAATTAGCCTCATAATTCCGTCTCCAAGGACTTTAGGAGCCCCCTCTTCAGCGGAGATTCGGTGAAGAGAAGCTAAAACGGTCCTTTTCACTGGTGGAAGCCTGGAAGCAACTGTAGGGGATCCTCCGATCTTTCTATCGTTCTTTCGAAAGCTCAGGACATCAGGCCCCTAAAAATGTTGACGCTCGTAGATTTTAAGATCAAGTTGCGTTTCGACAAATTACAAGTGAGGATTTTGCACTTGGATTCGGTCGTAAAATCTGCATGAGCTAACGGTTTTTGGGCTCAGAAATTCGAATTTCTTAGGAGTTAGGTTAGGAGTTTGGGGGGGGGGGGTTGAGGTCGATGAATTATTTTAGAGTGTGCAGATTCTGTAGTAGGAAGCTGGATGGGGGGGGGGGGGAGGACATCCAGCTCAATCTACAGGGTGGGCCCGAGTTTCAAAGTTACGCCACTGCCGACGGTCCCTTGATCTCGATCCCAAGTTGCGAATCCTCCGTCCCGGATATTTTTTGGGCCCAGGTGAGCATCAGCATTGACCCAACCCAATGTCGTAAGGGTGGTTATCACCCCTCTGCGCATGCGCAAAGGAATCTATCTTTTGGCGTGAGCGGCGCTGACTGAGCCTAAGTCATCGCCTCCTCACACCAAGACTCGTGGGTAATACTGTAAATGGCAGACGGCTCCGACCCCCTCCCCCCTTCCCCAGCTTTTGGTTCAAACTTTTCGAACATACTGTAATCACCACGCAAGAAGTGGTGCTCGAGTACGCACACTCCATACACGTAGAGTGAGTCGAAGTCGTATCCCTATACGACTCGGAGTTGGGATTCCGTCTGACCCGACTCTGACCGTGCGTCTCTCTGTCTCTCTCCCTCTCACGACTCTCTGAAAAGGCGAGAGGCACAACTGGCCTCACGAGTTGCGGGTTTCGCGGGGCATGGCCAACAGCCGGAGAGTGACCCAGTGCAAGTGTGGCCAAGTGGCGAGGTAAAGTGGCGGCCATTCACGGCCTAAAAGGCTCTCAGAGAGTCAGCGAACGGAGCCGAAGCAGAGGAAGGAAGGTGATTGCTGTCCATTATACACACACACTCTACACACACTCTAGGTACCGAAGTACAGACAAACTTGCCAGTCACTTCGGCTCGCTGCGCAAGATGGTGAATGGATGATACGGGGTGCTTCCACAGTATTGTCACCCGTGACCACTAAGCAATCTAGATCATTCGCAAAGATCGCTGTTCTGTACGCAGTCGAATCCCGATTTTTTTTTCTCTCTCTCTCACTCTCTCGCTGTGCCCATTTGAATTCGTTGGTTGGAAAAGGAGAGTCACAACACAGAAAAAAAAACACTTTGGTAGCGCTGAAAAAAACCTTTGGTAGAAAATGGCCCAGCAAAAGACTTAAGCAGTGGCGAGGCGAGCGATTTGGCAACGTTCCTTTTTCCCATTTAAAGACATTAGAGAGGTCGAAATGCCTGGTCATCACTGATGACTGAAGCGTTCGACTTTTTTGTTAAATTTGAATGAAATTTTTTTTTTTTTTTTTTTTTTTTTTTTTTTTTAAATTTAAAATTTCAAGCTTCGCCACTGGACTTAGGTTGAGCCAACCAAATCTTTGGTTAACCCAGCAAAACCTCTTTAGTTGGCGTTCAAAATCTTTGGTTAGTTCTACTGAAGTCTTTTGCTGGTCATTATTCTACCAAAGCTTTTGTCCGCGCTACCAAAATATGAGATCTCTACTAACTGGGCTCCGACCAAACGCTCCAGCCCCAGCTAGCGTAACAAGAAAATATGGAGAAGGAAAGGAGAAGACAAGAGAGAAAAAGAAAGGGAGGGTTAAGATTTTTTTTTCTTTCTTTTTTTTCGAAAAGCTAACTCCATACTCAGGATGTATGACCAATGGACCGCGGACCAGTGGCGTATCGTGCAACTTGGCAACGATGCAGTTCGTAAATTTACACTCATGAAAAAGATCGAACTATTGGGTGTTCGGTGAACACCTTTGCATTCGACCTTTTATAAGGGTTCAAATACAGTACAACGTTGCCGCATTGCACACTACTCCACTGCCGTGGACTCCACCTATATATAGAAACATTTACTAGCTACAGGCCTATGCCGATGACCAAACTCATCAATGATTATTTAAAACCGAGAACGACCTGTGAAGAAGGGGAAGGGGTTAAAAGCTAACAAACAGAGGTCAACTTACTTACAAGAACCAAATTCAAACATCAAACATTCGTGACATTTTAAAAAGGTAATGAACTTATAGTCACTCTGAATAGCTTATACTGGCTGTGCTAAAATTCGCTTGGTTACACCAGTTGAACTTTTTCAGATTGGTTAATTGCTACCATAATAATAGCCAGATAGGACGATAAGAGAGTGAGACAAAATAAAGAGAAAAGGCTGCAGTTTTAAGGCAGAAAACAGCGTTGAAGGCGCAAGTTAAGTGACTGGAAAGCAACGACTTTTAATCTCACAGCCTACATTCATTCTTTAAAAAAAATATAAAATTGTATGTAAGAACAAGTCCATTTCAACCTGTAAAATAGCTGATTAGGCATTGTTTCGGTATGAACTACACATATTTCAGCTCAAGGTAGACTGAAATAAATGGAGATTGAGAGGACAATTTTTAAAATCGTATACTGTCGTAAGTCTAATTTACGCCACGGAATTCTCACTTCGCTTTTTAAAAGCTTTTATCAAGTATCAAGTTAAAAAGTGTATATTTCGGAATATTCCGCCATTACTGGAGTTTTTCTCGAATTTTTTTTTTACATAAAGGCCGTGAAACTCCATCCTTCTAAGGCCAGAGTGTGCAACAGCCCCCTTACAAAACCAGTCCATAACATATAGCCTTCACCTCAGAAAAATGTAACTTGCTTTGTTACTTTTATGAACTAGTTTTACCACATCAAAAGGAATTCTTTGAAATCCTTGCTTATGGATAGGGAGGGAGTATAACGAAGGTCAAAATTGTCTCCGCACATCGTCTGAAAACAACGATCAACGACAGAGACAGTTCAAGGAATGACATTTCTCTCGCTCTCTCTCTATTAGTCAATTTGAATGCGTTTGTAAAGAAGGGTGGAGAGAGGGCACAAATCAAGCGACATCATGATGATCCTCTGGGGTTCAAAATTTTCCAATTGGCCGGAAGTTTTACCCGATTTTTTAATTTTTTTTCCTCACGGGATTTTCGATAAATTTTCTTACAAAACTATAAAAAGTGATGACTTTTTTCTTCTTCCTTTTCGACTTATATTTATTTTAAGACACCATACGTACTCAAAATCACCGGTATTTACGAATTTTGGAGCCCATTTTTCGCGATTGTTTTTACCGCGCAATTCTCAAAATCCCACAAATTCCTTTCGATTATGCGCTCCGCAGATCGCTATAGATTGGGCATTGTTTACACCTCTGAACTGTCCCATCCCTTGTACCAATTCCAACATTAAAGTGTTCAAACAGTCGGAGGGAGAGAAATCAAAATGTCTGCGGTTGCATCCCTGACCCAGCGGCAAGGCAGCTCGCGCAATTTGACAACTGTGCAATTTATTTTATAAAACAATCGATTCCTGGAGGGGGGGGGGTGATTGCCTCCGCGAGAATCGATTGTTTATTATGGGTTTAAACGGAGGTGAAACAATGTTGCCAAAAGTAAGAGCTGAGCAACAGAGTGCAGGGTGTTTTTGGTACAGTGAAGCTCCCTCTGGCTGCGGCGCGGCATCGGCAATGCGCCTAACGCAAACGGAGCGCAGCGCAACGCAACGCAAGGATTTCAGGAGAGAAATCGGACGAATATTGAAAGGTCATTGAAGAGAAAGTGAACGAGATACATAAGTTGACTCGTGACTCATACCGGATTTTGACAAAAGTGATCAATCAAAACTCAAAAGCGAGTGGAAAAGACCCCCAAAAGCTGCGCGATTCGGTTACGGTACAGCAGTCGTGGATTCACGGTCACGGCTCCTCTTCGAACGTTTAATATTGAGTAGAGTCAAGCGCGAGAGATTTTAACAGGATTGCTTACTGTCATCGTCGAGATGATAAGATAATCGTCGTCCATTTGATCGAGTCGCATGACTGACTGATGAACCTATCTCAGATAATCGTATTCTTCTTGTATTTTTCTTAATTAATTGTTGTAATACATCGCTTTGGTTTACCCCCTGACCTTGTATGTCATACGGCAAAGCTTAAGAGTAAAATTTAAGTATAGGTAATGTGAGTGCGCACTGCCCCCGTGTACGGAGAGAGTGAAATGCGATATCCTGTGAAGAAGCGTGGAAATTTGCGAATTTTTTCTTTTCTTTTGTGGTTGATGTGAGCCAAAATCTGAACAGAGCCAATACTTACTCAATAAACGAGCTGTGTTATAAAAATCTGTTTTATGAGATTAATTTAGTTAGTATTTAAGTAAGTAACCCATAATTTACATAAAAAAAATAATTACAACAGTGATTAATTTCTGCAATGAGGTCGGGGGGCTGGCGTGATGCTGGTCCCCCAAACAAAAATTGACTGTAGCAAAATTTTGAAAGGTATAGTAAAGAGTAGCAAATCGATAGCAAATTATCGAGCAAAAAAAAAGAAAAAAATTGAATATTTAATGTTTGGGGGGGGGGGGCAACATCACGGACGTCGCATGGACAATTCCGTAAAAACTGTCGAGCTCCATCACGAAGATGTCTCATGAAACATTTGTATAACCTCGCAACGTGTGAATGAAGTGAGCAATGTGACACTTGAACACAACCGACGAGAAAAAATTTAGACGTTTGCTCTGTGCACACTCTCCTCTCATCATCACATTCCTTCCTCTCCATACACACACATCAGGAACACACTCACACACACTTGTAAAAGGACCTTGGAGTCTTCCTTTCCACCCGCAATCTCGGCGATGGTATCCCTCCCCGACTCCATCCAGCCGCCCCCTGGAGCGCACGCATGCAACCATGCGTGCATGTGAACAAATTATAGTTATAATGAATGGGTCTGCTTCCCTTCTCGAGTATTCAAAATCAAAACTTTTGGATCTGTTTTTATTCTTTGGTCTCTCAATTTCACTTTCCTTGTATGCATGTGTAGTACATGCTTTAACATAGAGTCCCTATATACTTTCCTTGTATGCATGTGTAGTACATGCTTTAACATAGAGTCCCTATATACTATGAGAGTTGCGACAAAACTCTTAAAATGAAGAAGAAGAGGCGGATCAATGGAGCCCCCAAGAGGCAAATTGCAAATGGCGGATGGCCATTTGCCTCTGCGCTGTTGCCACTATTTCGCTATCTCTTGTAGGTTAGGTTCAGATTTTCGACAATAAAGGTCGTTATTGAAAGAGATAATGTTCTCCACAATAACATTCAAGCAGTGGAAAAATTCACAAAAATTACCGCGGTCACTGTTACTTCAAATGTGTAATGAAAGCGAGTTCGCGAAAAGTAAACAAACCCTCCGCCATTTGCATTTGCCTATTGGAGCTTTCTTGACAGCTTAAATCTGAGAGCCAATCAGAAATGGATTCAGCACTGGCGCAACTCTCATAGTACCGGGTGTCCCAGACCACCCGTCTAGATACTTTTTCTCGAAAACGGCTGGGAGTTGAGATCTGAAACAAAAAAGTCAGATAGGGAATTGACCCCAAAGAATCCAATGAAAATATTTTCAAAGCCTCCCGAGGCCCCCCAGGGGGGTTTTGGGGGGGTTCGAAACACATTTTTACATTTTTGGCGGAAAAAAGCCTATGAAAGGTACCAAAATAAGTTCAGATTCTGAAAGAACAGCTCATTGCCGACATTTTTGGTCCTATAAATTTTTCCAGAAAACCCCAAATTTTGGGGTTATGGGCCCTTTTGGGGGCAAATTTTCAATCGGCCACTGTGACCACATCATTTAATATTTTTCAAAAAACTAAAAACCATCTGAAAGAAGACATCAAGACCTTTCGATTGATGTGCCACATAATACCTAAATTTGAAAAATTAAGGCCCCCACGTAGAATCCAAAATTTGTGGGCCTTTGGGCCCCCCCACGTAAAAAAAGTCAAATAGCAAGGTATGGCTTGTGATACATCGATCAAAAGCCCGCAAAAAGTAGAATAAGATGGCGCATTCCAAAATCGTCTACAATCATTATTTTCAAAATGGCGGCCATTTGAAAATTATGGGTGCTCAAAGGTAAGTCCTAGGAAGAGAGCCTAAGGTTGAACGATACATGGCTTGAAAGGCCTTAAAAAATGCAAACAAATGGTACAAACCGCAAATCAATCCGCCTTTTCAATCAAAAGTTATGACCAATTGAAATTTAAGCAGCCGTAAATAGGCCTTATTGAGCACTTTAATTTTCAATCGGTCATAACTTTTGATTGAAAAGGCGGATTGATTTGCGGTTCGTACCATTTGTTTGCATTTTTTAAGGCCTTTCAAGCCATGTATCGTTCAACCTTAGGCTCTCTTCCTAGGACTTACCTTTGAGCACCCATAATTTTCAAATGGCCGCCATTTTGAAAATAATGATTGTAGACGATTTTGGAATGCGCCATCTTATTCTACTTTTTGCGGGCTTTTGATCGATGTATCACAAGCCATACCTTGCTATTTGACTTTTTTTACGTGGGGGGGCCCAAAGGCCCACAAATTTTGGATTCTACGTGGGGGCCTTAATTTTTCAAATTTAGGTATTATGTGGCACATCAATCAAAAGGTCTTGATGTCTTCTTTCAGATAGTTTTTAGTTTTTTGAAAAATATTAAATGATGTGGTCACAGTGGCCGATTGAAAATTTGCCCCCAAAAGGGCCCATAACCCCAAAATTTGGGGTTTTCTGGAAAAATTTATAGGACCAAAAATGTCGGCAATGAGCTGTTCTTTCAGAATCTGAACTTATTTTGGTACCTTTCATTGGCTTTTTTCCGCCAAAAATGTAAAAATGTGTTTCGAACCCCCCAAAACCCCCCTGGGGGGCCTCGGGGGGCTTTGAAAATATTTTCATTGGATTCTTTGGGGTCAATTCCCTATCTGACTTTTTTGTTTCAGATCTCAACTCCCAGCCGTTTTCGAGAAAAAGTATCTAGACGGGTGGTCTGGGACACCCGGTATATAGGGACTCTACTTTTACATTCTCGGTGCTTCCTCCGCAGAAGCAAAATCACGTTTAGTTACACTTGAACTTATTTCCCATGGTGGAGGTCTCAACCCAGACCGGGTTCATACAATTTTCAGCGCTGAAGGCCAAATAATTTTTAGCACGTAATTTGGCAACGTTGTTTACTGTCAGTTTAGAACCGATGGAAAGGGTCCAATTCAAAGCCTCAAGGGTGTTCTCGGTTCGATCTCTTTCATGGATGTGAATGGGCAAAAAGAACGTCGTCAGATTGCGCACATTGCACGCAATAAGCAATCGCCAATGGTGGATGGAATTATAGCTGTCAGTCGTAAATTACGCACTGAAGACAGTGACGTCGCGTGCTATCTGGCAACAATGCTACTCCTCCATTTAAACTCATTAAATAAATCGAATTTTCCTTGTGCACTGTGCACCCCCTGAATTCGACCTGTTGCATGAGTTTATATGGATAGAAAGCAGTGTTGCCAAATTGCACGCGACGCCACTGACTGAAGACGAAAAAAGGACTGAAAAAGAAAAATTTACTTCCAGAGCATAAAACGTCACAGTATGAGTGGTACTTTTTACTTTTTAAGCGTTCGCTCTTTCAAGAGTCACATGAACATCCTCGAACAAACAGTCGAGTTGATAAATAGGTTGTCATGGTCTTACTTTCTCGCACGTATACATTTCGCATTGCAAATGTTTAAATTTTGAAGTAAATAAGTTCATTATTTCACACCTTTACCTCGAGTGAATTTTTCTTTCCCAGCCAATGCCGAAAAACATCGACGCTGATTGGGAAAAGCACCGTCATCAACATTTCATGCTTTGACCGCAGGCCCAAAGCTCTATGGTACATAGTCAGCGGCGCGGCGCGGCGGGCAGCCGTGGCGGCGCGTGAGATCTAGCGACCGCTGCAGTTCGTACTTTTAAACGCACGTAAAATATCGATTCGAGAGAGTGTACTGTGCAACTCTAATATTTCGACCGTTTCCATGACTTTTAATGGACTTAATGTAACATAACCATTAGCCTGACTCCGGACTGCACGCGCTGACACTGACCCCTGTCAGCCTCAAGTGACGAGTTTCCTGCCTACACTGAGAGAATTCTTTCTTTAATTCAATGTGTATTTCGTTTGTGTTAAAGAAACTGCACAGTGAAATATTGACTAAGGTGGAATTCCTTTAACTTAAGGAAAATGTGTGCTGCTACAGGTAAAATATTTCTTGTTGTGACTGTGATTCTCCTTCATGCAACAGAACTTTAATTTCTCGCAAGGAAAACAGCCTCAAGTAGGTAATCGTGTTTCCTTGTTTTTAATGAAGTGATTTCTCTCAGTGTATATAGCTTAAAATGATCCGTCAGAATCGGCACTATAGTACGGCTGAAAACATTTTGTTTCCAACCGTACAAATACCAGCATAGACTGCGGAGCGACGCGACCTCCGTCCTCCGTAGCTTCGAAACGAGCAACTATTAATGTGAGTTACATGATTAAATAACGTAACGTAACCTATCTAAACGCAGGAAGAATCGGCTAGGATTACGGAAATCGTTCCATGTATCAGTCGACGAGAGGAGACGTGGATGATACGGAAATCGATTAATTCTATTGGTTTGAATGAAGTCATGTGACACTACACCGATGACAGAACCCAGAATCTATCGCTTTCCCGTCTTACGTGACAAATTGAAAAAAGATATATAAAAAAAATGCCAGAAGCACAAACAAATGTGAGCCAGGGTAAGGGATAGTACTAGAATTTCTAATGTTTGTAACATAGTTCTTAAAACTTTTAGGAAATTTTGGAACTGTGGCCATATTCTGATGTAGTAACACCAGAATTTTTTGATACATAAGTACTAGAAAAAAACGTGATTTAAAAATCGTTGAGCTTCAGATGATATTAATTTATTTAAGTATTGTTTCGTTGTTTTTTTTTTTTTTTTTTTTTTTTTTTTTTTTTTTTTTTTTTTTTTTTCATAGGCACCATTTCAACCAACAGAAAAAAATCGATTTTCGTTACGTTTTGCAGGCTAAAAGGACTTATCAGTCTCCAGAAAATCCTTTAACCGCCTGAATTTTGTCTTTCTTTAGAAGAGAGGTCGTTCGATCAGAGATTTTTGGAAACTCCAGATTCGGCATCGCGCCGGAGTTTTTATAGAATGGAATGATGAAAAATGATCGCGGCGACATTTTGAGTTCCACGTATTCAACCGCCGGTTACGACGTTTGCGTTTGACGATACGTATCGCTTTGAACAACGGTAAAAGGTTGTCACCTAGGAATCTTAAAAAAAAAAAGGTTGTTTTCTCGGAAGATGAAGATGTTAATGTCACGATAGCCGGCATCGAAATACCTGAAATTACTCTTTAATTATTGATCTCGCCGCCAACACATATAAAACGCCTTCTGAAGAATGTTTACACAAACTGTCCTCTGTGAACTGTGTGTAGTTGTATGATCAATAATTTTCTTGAAGATTCGATGTTTGTGGTGCAGGCAGAATGGTTCGCGGGAACCAATCGATGATTCATTTGGTGAATAGTCTCATTATAATTTGGATACTTCCTTGCCTTTTAATAAATAAGACGAACTTGAGATGAATTTGTTTTTTTCTGAACTATTTTATTCGGAAATTCAAAATTGACCAATCGGATGCTGATTTCACAAATAAAATAAGCATAGATATACTTAATGCAAAATCCAATAACGTCAGCACCTGCAAAACTTTTTTTTTGGATTTTTTGAGCCCGAAACGAGCAAAATATGTTTAGTATTCAAGCCGTAAATGAAATGAAATTCATTTCGCCGAAAGCATTAGTGAGTGAGAGTGATAATGAGGCAATCTGCCTCACTCGCACTCATTGAGGCTTGTGGGAATTTTTGTATTTCATAATTTCCGGCTTTACTTTTGAGTGTTTCAGCTTGAAACTTTCGGGATATCTTCCTGAAGTATGCTTCTACATATTTGTGTTTTGAGCATAAATTCGTCAGTTTTAGCCAAAAACTGTTGACGTTTTGAGCAGCGCGACGTTGTCGAAGGTTGGAACTAATCGGCCCTGGAATCATCTCAACAGTTTGCAATCCTGGTTCCACCTTTCCCCCTCCCCCACACCACACAACCACTTCGGTCTCGCACGACACTTGTCTGGAAATACACGTGGGAACAACGTAAACTTCTTTGATTGATACCAAGCCTCGGTAACTTATTGTATGTGTACGCTTCATGTACGACGCGTCGTAGGAATGCCAGGTCAACCCAGTAGCGCCAGGCACCAAGTAATCTTCATCCTAAATCGAGAATCCACGTAAATCCCAACAGGATGGCTGCAGAGTATATCTTATAAAACTCCTTCCAGATGTGCAGGCTGATTCGAATAATCTTTACCACGTCGGGAAATCTTGTTTTTTAAACACAGCTAAATAGTATCCGAAGTTGCAATAAAAGCGACCCCCCCCCCCCACCAAACGTTCCAAATAATTTTGGAGTGGGAATTTAGAAACCCCCTATGAATCCCCTGATGGAGGAGTTGTGGGGTGGGGATCCTCCTAGCTCCCTTGAGCCAGTCTACCTTAATTGTAGGGTAACTAATACCACAAGAGTGACAAGGCTAGATTCTTGATACATGCTACATCTATTACTTATTCTTACTCTAACAGAAAGTAAAGGCATAAAAATTACCAGATGCGTAGGGCAGCATTTCTGGAACAAGTTGTTTACGAATTTTACAGCTTCCAAATCACAACACTTTTAATACTGATAACACATCGTAAGTGAATACGAGAGAGAAAAAATAAACGGAGCACAGCACGCTGGAATTATTTGCAAATAAAAATAGTGGCTGTATTCACACAAAATTAAAAAATTCCACCAATAACAATTCCGCAGAGGGGGAGATAACAAATCAAAAATAATATTCTAACACCAAGTAAAAGCACCTGTTGCACCGGCGCAGCACAGCAAAACAAAAATCACAATCACAAACCGGCAAGAGAAAAAACAAAGGCAAGAAAATGTACTCTAATCACTCGTGAGATAGAGATTTATCAAAAACAACAAAAGTCCACTAGTTTAATGTACAATTCACAAGGCGACTTCGTTTTAGATAAAAAATGTGAGAGTATTTACTTGCACACGCGGACCGAAAGGAAAGAGACATGCGTTTTACGCAAAGAACGATCTCCGACTGACGAGTTTACGAAGAAGAAAACACAAGCACGGGTGGCTCACTCGTCGAGTGGCCGTGCAGCGCTGAGATGAGAGCGCTTGTGATTCCGCACAGTGGGTTGCGTCTTATTACGGAGTACCGTTTTACAATATACCTACAACGGTTTTCAACTTAGAAAGGTGGAAAATAAAATCGCAAGGCACTTTAGGGAAGCAAAAAAAATTAATTCATTTTGAGGATGAGACAATTAAAATAGTCAGAACCTCGCAAACTGGTAAAAGGAAAATCTGCGGCTAAACATCATCGATTCAATAATCATTTCAGTCTAAATCTTGGATATCAAAGATTTTAAATTCTATTACTCCCTGTTTTTTTTTTTTTTTTTTTTTTTTTTTACTGTCCCCTTCCCCCACAAGAACATAGAGATTTCCGCATGAAAGTGAGTTTTAAGCAGAGGAGCCAGTGACATGTGGGTAGCCAGCCGGTAGCGTCTTGGTAGCGAGCAATTTGCCAACTTTCTGTCCATCTCTCTGTAAACCCATGAAAATGATCGAATTATTGGGTGATCAGTGAACACCTTCAAATTTGACCTAGAATGTAAATTGTAAACCCTCGTAAAACTAGGGTTTAAATGGATGCGACGCAATGCAACGTTGACAAATTGCACGCAACGCCATTGAAAGGAGTATATGAGCTATCACCACTAAGCATAAAATTATGGTCGCATCTAAAATTTTCAAAATACAGTAATAAGAGGTTTCATAATATCGAACTAAAGTATTCGAAAATCTGTGGGGAACAAAAACAGAGCTGCCGTTGTGTGTATATGTACTATATTGACATTCTTCAATGGAGCTGTTCCAAACTTTTGCTACAGGCCTATTAATTGTTGCATATGGGGTAAAACCCTGTGAAAATAACAGTTAGCGCACCAAAACATCGCGAAATCAACTCCCAAACTCATAAAGTGCTTTCAAACACGAGACCGTAATGGCGGCCATTGCCGCCGATTACATTGGATTTCCCTATCTCAATCATATCTCCATCCTCACGATATGTTCTCGCGACACCACGCAAGCAGAAGAAGAAGAAGTTTACAATTGTCATAAGATTGAGGCGGCAACGGCCGCCATTACAGTCTCGCGTTTGGAAGCATTTTATAAGTTTCGCAGTGGATTTCGTGCTTTTTTAGTGAGCTCATCGTTATTTTTACAGGGTTTTACCCTACAATCAACTATTAATAAGCCTTTAGCAAAAGTTTACAACAGCTCCATTCACCGATGGCTCCACCAGTTGACCACACGATTACCTATACACACTTCAGTTCAGAATATGACTATGATGCACGAAAATTCTCGCTCCTGTAATCTTTTCTCAACCGGTGAAGTCAGTTTAAAGAAGAAGAAGAAAGAAATAATCTGTACACAAATGTTGATAATTTTACGGTGTTTCCGCGCATCGTCTGAGAAAATTTTAAAATGCGCGTGTGCATTCTCGTTTCTTACAGTCATGCAATAAACTGTGAACTGTGTAATCTCTTGGTCAGCCGGTAGAATCATCAGTGAAATAAAAAATTGTTATTATATACATATATATGTATATAAGTATGTACATAAAACGGCCGCTTTACTACAGTGGAAACGACAATGGCTGTATAATTTCTTTAACGCGCAGTTTGACTTCTTTGACGAGATTTTAGAGGAGGGGGGGGGGAAGCTTTAATATTGTAGAAAAGACTACTCTGACATTTTTTGGCAAGGAGGGTAAAGCTGTTTGTGAGCTTTTTTTTGGAACTGCGGGTCTGTCCACCGCTCACACAGCACATCTCAGCTCCCCAAGTCCCTACGCCTCCGCACACGAAAGTCGCGCCTCTTGGTCAATCGGAGGTCTGAAAAAGAGGGTGGAGTTGGTACACGCGAGGCAAAATACGGCGCGCGTCTTGCAGTCGTGGCTCATAAACCCTGAGAAACAATAAATTACCATACCAAGTAAACCAAGTTCACTCGGTTAGTTGTCGATTCATTGAAAGATTCACTAGAAGCGCGACTATTACCATTACGGCCAATCACCAATCATAGTCGATGCATTACGTAATTACCGGAGGGTATGGCCGAGCTCGTACACCGGTATACTGCATGGTAAACATATACAATATACGCCACACAGCAACTCGGGTAACAGTTGGACGGTTGGACACAACATGGCAGACTGGAGGGCGTCCAAGTATTGCGTTTGCGTCAGTCTTTCGAGTCAAGTCGCTTCGACCACTGGTTGACTAAAAAAAAAAAAAAAAAAAAAAAAAAAAAAAAAAAAAAAAAAACCTTTAAATAATAAAGAAACGTTCATAGATTATATACATTATATATGTATATAGTATATGAACAATACATAAACATTTACCTCGGCGCACATCGCACAAACGGGCAAAGAACCACAAATGCATGACGGACCTATAGCGGACCAAGGCATTATAAGGTAGTACGTTGCCAGTATGCAAAACAAAACATCGAGAAATGTATATTATAAATTTCTTACGAATTTTGAAAGGGCGCGTTACGTACCGTAATACAAATAGTATCCTTAATTTTGGATTTGAATGAATTGAGAATATGAGGAATTTTCGCCGGTGAGGCAACACAATTTGGCTAGGTTGTATTTTGTCGCATGAAAACCATAACAAATATGGAACTATTGAGTAGCTAAAGTATCAAACTATTGCAGGGTGCACATCTTTAAATCGGAGCTCTTTCAAGGTTTTACCTCATGGTAAATAGACAATCAATGCGTTTCAGTTTCACATTTTTACGCAACTTTGCCCTTAACCCCTCTCCCCCCCCCCCCCCGAACAATACCTGGCTACGCGGCAGGTATGATCGTATGCACTAATTACTTATACGTTTCGCACCCCCAAACAAAAGGATCCCAGGAGCAGGGGCCTCAATATTTTTTGTCAAGGACGGTCCTCGCCGCCATTATTAAGTCGGGTACGGGGTATCCCCGCATTTGATTGGAGGAGACACAATTTGCGCCAGATTTTACGTTAATCGGAGAACCGTTCGTGCTAAACAAAATGAGGCCCATGTCCTTGAACTCAGTGCATGGGCGGATCTAGAGGGGGGCCACGGCGGCACGCCCCCCCCCCTTGGACCCCCCCCCCCCCCAAAAAAAAAAAAAAAAAAAAACAGTAAAAAGAAGAGAAAGAGGGGGGGAAAGCAAAAGAAAAAGATAATCTAAGTGAGATTCATGGAACTTTCTAATTATTCTCTTGTTTGGGAATGGGGAAACAACAGCAGGGGCGAGATCTTCCACTTTTGCGAACAAAAATTGAAATGAGGTAGTATAAAAATGAGGAGTAAACGGTTAAAAGATGCATCAAATTGGCTGTGGAGATGCTTAAATGTTTAACATTTTCTGGGGGGGGGCAGCCACCATTGACTGGGGGTGTCCCCCCATTTCCCCCCTCACGTTACAAAAATGGCCGCCCTTTGAGACTTTCCTGGATCCGCCCCTGACTCAGTGTTGTTGTTCTCGCTCACCACGCAAATTAAACTTTTTTTCTGGTGTATCACCGTATTTCTTGCGAATCAATCTGGAAGAATTAACCTTCAAATTCATTGTTTGAAAACAAAATACAAGAGCCATGTTGTTACAAATCAGAGGTTTTGTTCTTTCGTTTGGGGGTGCGGAACGTTCTTCATGCAGATACCTACAAACAAAGGTGCGGTCCATGTGAACTTTGAACTTGTATTTTTCTCTGTGAAAAGTAAGATTAAGACTTTATCAATGGTCTCATCGTTGCGTTCGCAGCGTTTTATGTCAGAATTGATAATCCATTTGCTAACAGCAAAACCTTGCAAGAGCGCCTTTCGGTATCACCCGATCGCAGGCGAATGTACGAAACTGCGAGGGAGCGAACTCACGGCTAGAGAAATGTTGCAGTTTTATTAGTATTGTTTTTTTTGTTTTTTTGTTGTTTTTTTGTTGTTTTTTTTTCGTATATAAAAATCCCATCAAAAACCTTTCCAGGTGCATGCAGACGGCATCAGGTAATTATGTCTGTCACAAAAAGCCGTTCCAATGCATCCACTCAAAGATATGATATGATGGGAACGGCAAGTCTCCTCCAAAAGGGCATCCAGCAGGGCAAATGTTAATCATTTTTCAAAATCAACACTATCCATCTGCGGCGAATTTAGTGAAGGAAAAACTTTGAGGGATGTATTTCTTTATTTTTTATTTTCAAACGCAAAAACTTGCCGCCGTTCATCGCCTTACAAAAAAAAAAATAATAATAATTAATATTTTTCTTTTTTAAGCAGTGGCGTCATTTCGGGTTCGGCTTGGGGGGGGCAAAAATGTGATGACCTTTTTTTTTTTTTTTTTTTTTTTTTTTTTTTTTTTTTTTTTTTTTTTGCTCATCAATATTATTTTAGACACTCTACAGCCCTGCATATCCTGTATTTGTATTTAGGCCCTAAATTCCATCAAAACTTGTTAATGACCACCAAATTTTAGTTTGAAACTTTTTTCTTCTCAAAAAAAAAAAAAAAAAGGCCCCTTTTTTCACTTTTGGCCGACCCTTGGGGGGGGCAGTTGGCCGACCCTTGGGGGGGGCAGTTGCCCCCCCTGCCCCCCCGCAAATGACGCTACTGTTTTTAAGGCGCCTTAAAAAAGAAAAATATTAATTATTATTATTTTTTTTTTTTGTAAGGCGATGAACGGCGGCAAGTTTTTGCGTTTGAAAATAAAAAATAAAGAAATACATCCCTCAAAGTTTTTCCTTCACTAAATTCGCCGCAGATGGATAGTGTTGATTTTGAAAAATGATTAACATTTGCCCTGCTGGATGCCCTTTTGGAGGAGACTTGCCGTTCCCATCATATCATATCTTTGAGTGGATGCATTGGAACGGCTTTTTGTGACAGACATAATTACCTGATGCCGTCTGCATGCACCTGGAAAGGTTTTTGATGGGATATACTCTGGTTTTAGCTTGCAAAATTCCAGTTTCTCATTCCACAAATAAAAGCTACAGTTGTTATCCATCAGCTGACTAGCCAGCAGTTATGAATAGTTTCCGGACAACATTCACATAGACTTTCGAGTGCTCATTTTACGATAGGGACAACAGTCTCATTTCCCTTTCTTTTCCCTGATCCATATGCTAACCTACAGTTCCGTTTCCACTGGCCGTCTCGCCGATGGCCGATCCACCTCTCGCCGGTCCGCCGCTGGCCGATCCGCCACTGACTAGGCCGCCGCTGGCCGATCCGCCACTGGCTAGGCCGCCGCTGGCCAATCCGCCACTGGCCGGTCCGCCGCTGGCCGATCCGCCACTGGGTAGTCCGCCGGTGGAGGATCCGCCACTGGGCGATTCGCCACTGGCCGATCCGCCACTGGGTAATCCGCCGCTGGCCGATCCGTCACTGGCCGGTCCGCCTCTGGCCGATCCGCCACTGGCCGGTCCGCCGCTGGCCGATCCGCCACTGGCCGGTCCGCCGCTGGCCGGTCCGCCGCTGGCCAATCCGCCACTGGCTGGTTCGCCGCTGGCCGATCCGCCACTGGCTGGTTCGCCGCTGGCCGATCCGCCACTGGCTACGCCGCCGCTGGCCGATCCGCCACTGGCTAGGCAGCCGCTGGCCGATCCGCTACTGGGTAGTCCGCCGGTGGCCGATCCGCCACTGGCTAGGCCGCCGCTGGCCGATCCGCCACTGGGTAGTCCGCCGGTGGCCGATCCGCCACTGGGCAATTCGCCTCTGGCCGGTCCGCCGCTGGCCGATCCGCCACTGGGTAGTCCGCCGGTGGAGGATCCGCCACTGGGCGATTCGCCACTGGCCGATCCGCCACTGGGTAATCCGCCGCTGGCCGATCCGTCACTGGCCGGTCCGCCTCTGGCCGATCCGCCACTGGGCGATTCACCACTGGCCGATCCGCCAATGGGTAATCCGCCGCTGGCCGATCCGCCACTGGGTAGTCCGCCGGTGGCCGATTCGCCACTGGGCGATTCGCCACTGGCCGATCCGCAACTGGGTAATCCGTGGCTGGCCGATCCGCCACTGGCTAGGCCGCCGCTGGCCGGTCCGCCGCTGGCCGATCCGCCACTGGGTAGTCCGCCGCTGGCCGATCCGCCACTGGCCGGTCCGCCGCTGGCCGGTCCGCCTCTGGGCGATTCGCCACTGGCCGATCCGCCACTGGCCGGTCCGCCGCTGGCAGATCCGCCACTGGGTAGTCCGCCGGTGGCCGATCCGCCACTGGGCGATTCGCCACTGGCCGATCCGCCACTGGGTAATCAGCCGCTGGCCGATCCGCCACTGGCTAGGCCGCCGCTGGCCGATCCGCCACTGGCCGGTCCGCCGCTGGCCGGTCCGCCGCTGGCCAATCCGCCACTGGGTAGTCCGCCGGTGGCCGATCCGCCACTGGCTAGGCCGCCGCTGGCCGATCCGCCACTGGCCGGTCCGCCGCTGGCCCATCCGCCACTGGGTAGTCCGCCGGTGGCCGATCCGCCACTGGGTAGTCCGCCGGTGGCCGATCCGCCACTGGCCGGTCCGCCGGTGGCCGATCCGCCACTGGCCGGTCCGCCGCTGGCCGATCCGCCACTGGGTAGTCCGCCGCTGGCCGGTCCGCCAATGACGGACTGGGCGGACGGCGGACTGGGTAGTCCGCCGATGGCCGATCCACCTCTCGCCGGTCCGCCGCTGGCCGATCCGCCAATGGGTAATCCGCCACTGGCCGGTCCGCCGCTGGCCGATCCGCCACTGGGTAGTCCGCCGGTGGCCGATCCGCCACTGGGTAATCCGCCGCTGGCTGATCCGCCACTGGCCGGTCCGCCGCTGGCCGATCCGCCACTGGGTAGTCCGCCGGTGGCCGACCCGCCACTGGCTAGGCCGCCGCTGGCCGATCCGCCACTGGCCGATCCGCCACTGGCCGGTCCGCCTCTGGGCGATTCGCCACTGGCCGATCCGCCAATGGGTAATCCGCCGCTGGCCGATCCGCCAATGGGTAATCCGCCGCTGGCCGATCCGCCAATGGGTAATCCGCCGCTGGCCGATCCGCCAATGGGTAATCCGCCGCCGGCCGGTCCCCCTCTGGCCGATCCGCCACTGGCTAGGCCGCCGCTGGCCGATCCGCCACTGGCTTGGCCGCCGCTGGCCGATCCGCCACTGGCCGGTCCGCCGCTGGCCGATCCGCCACTGGGTAGTCCGCCGGTGGCCGATCCGCCACTGGGTAGTCCGCCGGTGGCCGATCCGCCACTGGCTAGGCCGCCGCTGACCGATCCGCCACTGGCCGATCCGCCACTGGCCGCCCGCCTCTGGGCGATTCGCCACTGGCCGATCCGCCAATGGGTATTCCGCCGCTGGCCGGTCCGCCACTGGCTACTCTGCCGCTGGCAGATCCGCTGTAGCTCAATTCTGTAACTTCAGGGAAATAAGGTACTGTCACTACCAGTTCTCATCAAATAAACATATCAGTTGTAAACTCTACAAGTACACAGCAAAGAACTTTTGTCACTACTTGCTTATGAATAATTATACTAAAATCACAGAATAATACATTGTATAATTCTGTGCTAAAATCACAAAGGTACTGTAAACACATCAGAAACTACTCTCCCTCCAGTGATCAACAGTATTACGGTACTCAGCTGTTGCATTTGCAAGCAATGAAGTGGAAAATGAAGCTCCGCGGTTATGCCCAAATTCGAATACTTTCAGCTTCAGAGCTAGAATAGTTATTAAGTAAATGAATATGCAAAAGTACCTAACTGTGAGAGCAAACCAACCTTTACTATACGCGTGCATACAGCAAATTAGAAGCACACAAAAGAAATAACTAGAAAAGATGTTTGGTACATTTATTTAAAAAGAAGAACTGAGGAGGACAAATTTCGTAATTCACGGCCTCCGTTGCAATTGAAACAATAATCACTTGTATCACTCATGTATTTGTAACGAGTTTATTTCAAAAGAAAGTGTCAAAGCAGGGAGAAATGTTTTTGTTTTGAAATGATGTGCAGTTGTTGTTGACTGACGATGAAGCGTCGATTCTCGCGGCGATCTCAAATACTAAAAGGCAGTAGCCAATGAGAGTAGAGTTACCGCGTAGTTTGAAATAGCCGTTATAATAAGAAATTCAGTTTTTTTATCATTTCTCAATAAATATTAGACGGATTGCGTTCAAACAAAAAAAAGGCACGAGCACAGAACACGCTGGTTAAAATAAGACCAAGTTTGATGAGTTTGGTTGCGTAGTTTTTTCGCTACAGGATCATATCAAGGCACGGTTTGGGTGAATGAAATAATTTCTGTAATTATAAGCGTTTACGCAGCGCAGACTTGTCAGGTCGTAGAGAGGGTGGTAGTAGGGTGGGGTTACCTGACTTGCCGTCTGCGTCTACCGACGCTTATGAATACTCGTAATTTTATCAACCTGTTGTTTTCACAAATTGTCTTCAAGACTGTTCATCTCCTCCGGAAATTTGATCGGGAATTTATAAAAGATTTTAAAAAATAACCATTTGGTACTGTACACTTGCAAGAACTGCGGCAACAGGCCAGGACACATATTGGCACTGGCATGGCAGGGCGTGGCGCTCTTATGCACAAGCCCACCCCAAAAAGTGCGCGCGAAAGTTTGCCCTGCGTGTCGTTACCCTTTACGAAATGATTCCGCCCACTTCTGAGAGTCTTTTTAAAGTCCTCGCAATACTGCATAACTTTCTTAATCTTCACTTTCCGCGCTCTTGCACTTTTTTTTTATGAGGCCTGTTTCATAAGTTTATCTACGAATAAAGGTGTTTCTGACCCTAAGATAAATGTTATCACAGATCTGTAAATGTCCTCACTCCTCAGCCAGACTCATGATTTTAGACGGGGACGCAAATCTCATAAGTAAGTTACCTCGAGCGCTGGACGCTGGTGTCGCATGTACACAACCGCAGTTTCAATACATGGAGGAAAGGAAACAATTGGACGGCTTTATGCAGAAAGGAACCAACTGCTATTGATTGCCTATGTAGTTGAAACCTGTTTCATAAAGCTGTACAATGGGTCTGTTGCAAACTTTTGCTAAAGCGTTATGGAGGGTCACGTCCCGTATGAAAACCACATTTAACGAATCTAAAAGTTTCAAAATCTGCTCATGAATTCACAAAAAGCGTTTTAAGAGAAATTCAAGAAGAAATAATTGTGGAAAGCCTCTAAATGGTGGCCACATAATGGAGGGAGTCCCTGTCCAATCTAGTTGCAGCTTTCTCTATATGATGAATCACTTTTCTTGGCAGAGAAATTTGCGGTTTGATAATGGAGCTCCCCCATGGGTGGCCTTTTGATGCTCTCAATAACGTCGTTCTGAAGTGATTCTACCTCAAAAATAACCCTCTCTATATAAGATGTGTTCACCCATTGGCTTTGTTAGTAAAACATAGCTTAAACCTATCAGCACCAAACCAAGAAGTCGTTCACCTCAACGAGCGCGCGCTCTTACAAATAAAGCTAGCACTAGCAGATAACTCTTAATCTGGTGGTACTTTGTGTTGCCTACACCTTTAGTTGAAGGCGCTCGGCGATGCATATTGTTTTGAATTGTCCAGTGTCCACTATTCTGGTTTTTTTTTTTTTTTCTCTCCTCTTTTCCCCATCTAACGAGTTCTCAAACTAATTCGAATTTCTGAATGAGTTTAAACTTGGAAGGACGGAATGCAAAGTTGCCAGATTCCATGTGACGTCATTGTGCACTGTATGTACATACTTATGCGATCAGCCGACTCCTGTTTGCAAACTAAATCATCACCATAGATTTTTACAAGAAAGAAACAAGACCAATTTTGAGGAACTCACAATGGGTCAGATGAGTCGATTTTTTTTAATTCACATTATGAAAGTTGAGAAAAAAATAAGAGACCCGTGTTTTTCCTTTTTTCTCTAAGATCACGGGAACATCGAGATAAATTAGTTTGAAAAGTGAAAAAATTGATCTCGTTTAAAACGGGCGAGTAATGGCGGTAAGCACGGGAGATCAGTGACTACGTCACATATTCCTTGTTTCCCCGACGGTCGTTTGTTTACATTGAAACTACATGGTAAACGCCGTGCTAAGTGTGTCTCCGGTAGTGATCGTCTGTTTTTCGGGATTTTATCGATTAAATAATGAGCTCGCGAACATTATCTGTTTATTTTTTTGTGCCTGACAGTTCAACAACGAGCTAGAGAATCTCTAGAATGGTCGACAGCTCGACACAGTGCTAGTTAATAACCAGGAAGTTTGAAACCTGAGACCTAACCTCACTCAACTCTTTCAAAAATGATCCTTCCTTCATTCCCCAGTGTTCTTTTAAAGTCAGTTTTTAATATTAGAGAGAGCTTTAGTGTTTCTTCGCGTTGCATTGGAGTCTTACCTGAATGGTAAAGCTACTGTCAGGATTCTCAGCTAGTGCTGTGATACTCCTCCTGTTCTGTTTCAGATTCTGTGGCATGATTTGAGTTATTTTTCCGGTCACTCCTGCGCAGGTTCTTTAAATTATCTATCTCAAATTATTAGTGTCGTTGAATGATATGGGAACTCGGAAGGTACTGTTTACAATCACAGAGGAATTGGTCTCTCGGGCACAAGTTCAGGCAATAAAGTAAACCAATAACTCATCTCCCTACGTGTAAAGTGTATCAACTGACAAACTTCAACTTTGAAGTCTGATTTGCAGTAAAAGGTAATCTTCATGCCAAGATTATCATTTGCGGAACTCAGTCTGAAGTTAAATCATCGGTGGAACAGCGGAAATTTTTTTTTGGATTACCAATCTTTCCCCGGAGGTATGTATCTTGTGGTGAAATTCGATTTCATTCTCTGAATTTCTAGTTTACTACTTATATCCTTATAGCAGTCCACCCTAGTGACCTTCCGATAGCTTATTGCAATAACTTTGCCAGAAAAGTTATCAATTTGAACTAGATGAGGCGGTCACAAACCATTGTATTGTAATAAGTTAACATTGTTTACCACAGCTAATCTTTCAGGGGAACTTTTCCCATCCCATTTAGGTCATTCAATGCATGCGCCAGTAAATAGAGCTGATATAGTTGTTGGTAGTTGACTCAATCTTGCAGAGATAGTAGGAGTTCCATCAGGTCCGTGTACGTTCATGATACATTCATAAAAAGAGTTACAAATACTTAGTTCCAATCATCCACTTGGTACGGGTCCAGTAGTTTGCAGAACCACTGCTGATATTCAAAGTTTCACGGCCAAACCTCATTAGTGAGCTCGTTTCAGAAGTGTAGGTGCACCTAGACCACAATCTTTGAAAGGCTTTTAATTTTCATTCCTTCAAATCAAAATAAAACTTGCCTCGGACTTGAAACTTTTGATTCTAAAGCGGCTCACGGTGAAAAGCCAACGTGCATATTTTATTTTTTTTTTTTATTCCAAAACACATTTACAACAAAATTATAATTAAATACAGCGAATACTTTTTCATATTCATATCTGCATTAATTTTAACTTTGTAACATGAGAAATAATGTTGACAAATTCTAAAGATTGTTGGGCTAGGTGCGCCTACACATCGATAACAACCTCTAGCAGTCCTTAAAATGCCAATTAACTGCATACCTGCATAGCTGCCAATTAACAGAGCGCATAGAAATGCTGAGAATGAAATCGAATTTCACCACAAGATACATACCTCCGGGGAAAGATTGGTAATCCAAAAAAAATTGCCGCTGTTCCACCGATGATTTAACTTCAGACTGAGTTCCGCAAATGATAATCTTGGCATGAAGATTACCTTTTACTGCAAATCAGACATCAAAGTTGAAGTTTGCCAGTTGATACACTTTACACGTAGGGAGATGAGTTATTGGTAAACTTTATTGCCTGAACTTGTGCCCGAGAGACCAATTCCTCTGTGATTGTAAACAGTACCTTCCGAGTTCCCATATCATTCAACGACACTAATAATTTGAGATAGATAATTTAAAGAACCTGCGCAGGAGTGACCGGAAAAATAACTCAAATCATGCCACAGAATCTGAAACAGAACAGGAGGAGTATCACAGCACTAGCTGAGAATCCTGACAGTAGCTTTACCATTCAGGTAAGACTCCAATGCAACGCGAAGAAACACTAAAGCTCTCTCTAATATTAAAAACTGACTTTAAAAGAACACTGGGGAATGAAGGAAGGATCATTTTTGAAAGAGTTGAGTGAGGTTAGGTCTCAGGTTTCAAACTTCCTGGTTATTAACTAGCACTGTGTCGAGCTGTCGACCATTCTAGAGATTCTCTAGCTCGTTGTTGAACTGTCAGGCACAAAAAAATAAACAGATAATGTTCGCGAGCTCATTATTTAATCGATAAAATCCCGAAAAACAGACGATCACTACCGGAGACACACTTAGCACGGCGTTTACCGTGTAGTTTCAATGTAAACAAACGACCGTCGGGGAGACAAGGAATATGTGACGTAAATCGGTCACGTGACGGAGCGGACCAATGAAAAACGATTATTTTACTGCTTAACTTTAAGCAGCTTTTTTGTAGCTTTGCGTACGATTATGAGCTTTTTTAAGCTCACCACCGTTTTTCTGACGGAATTTTACATAGGAATCAACCATTAAATAAGAAATCCCGGGATCACTCATCTGACCCATTAATTGATTACCCAGTCACCCACAGTCTACCGATCGGTGTGCTCATTCGCGTTCTCATTTGTATAGATAGTTTTTACCAAGTAATCAATTCACTGGCACTTCTCAACTGCAGAAACGGCAGGCCTTCCTGTCGTGTAATCCACTTTTCCTCTCGACGGAATTTCGGAAGCATGCGGGATTTGCGTAATCTATAGCCCCGACTCACGACTCTGAAAACTTCTTGGTGAAATTTCGATCAACTGCATCGATCCTCATGCCGGCGTTCGTCCCGCTCCCCGGGGGGGGGGGGTTATCCATTTTTCAGTAGCGGCTTGAGCTTGACAGCAACGGATTCTCTCCATTTTTACCCATGTAAAATAATCGATTTGTACAGTGAACGGGGCTAAATTGAATATCTAATAAATCGATACTTTTGCATAGTTTTAATTGAGGAAAACGACTCGATGGTCAGAGCACAGAATAATACAATCAGAACGGAAACTCCCATAAGAGCCAATGGAAGCAAGTTTGGAATTTAACGGCACCAATAGGCAACGCTGTGGTCCATGTGGTCCTATATCCCAACATGGCGGACGAGTGTGATTTGTGTTGAAACTAATTTATTTCTGTAAATTCTGGAAAGAAATCTTAATTTTCCGGCCTCACTTTCATTCTAATGGCAATTCAGAATGAAAATTTCGCGAATCATGTCCTATTTTTTTTTTTTTTTTCGCGCGCGCATCCAGGTGTAAACATCCTATATCCCAACATGGCGGACGCGAAATGAATTTGCTTCAAAATCCGATAGAGTTTCCGTTCTGATTGTATTATTCTGTGGTCAGAGTATAGGAAGTCCAAGAATCATTGTGCTCGTCTTTGAACCTCGCTGCTGCTGTTACACAATGAGTCTGACGCAAAATTTTGCGACAGCTATGGAGAAGGTCTATTCGAATATAAAGTATCTTGAAAACATCTATGGGAGCATCAGAAAGTTCCAAAATTGGCTCACAAACTCAATAAATGCGTTTAACACAATTCCAAGTTGGTGGTCAATTGAGTGGGCCACAATGGGGGAGTCCCATCTAATCGCAACTTTCTATGCTGAGAAAATTGATTAATCATTTAAAAAAAAAAAAAAAAAAAAAAAAAAAAAAAAAACTGCAATTAGGTGGGACTCCGCTATTGTGACGCGCACATCTGACCGCCACCGTGGAATTGTCTAAATGCGCCTATTGTGGGTTCATGAGTGGATTCTTAGACTTTTTGATGCTGATACAATGTGATTTTCGCACTCGAGTTTACACAAGAATTGAACCTCCATAACGTTGTAGGAAAAAATCTGCAACACCTATTATACATGCATTTCCGTGGTCCGCTCATAAAATTCGACAAAGATTCTCCGCATATAATTTCATAGAATTCCGAAAAAGACCCACTGAATTCCATATAATTTTGTGGACTTCCGTGGGAGTTAATGGCCCACGAAACTATAGTCATGGAACTTCAAAAAACACTTATACCAGGGTGGGGGGGGGGGGGTTCAATTTAAATTCTTAAAAATCGATACTTTTGCATAACTTTAAATGGTAAAAATCACATTTGCCAAGTTGCACAAGCCGTCTCTGATGCTTATGCGGTTAACATGAAGACCGGAGACAGTCAAAGACAGTCTCGACGGTATGAGAGAAGGAAGTTCCGGAGACACTTTGCTCATCTTTAAACCTCGCTGCTATTATACACAATTAATTAAGATGGTATCTGGGAAGAGGGCCCATGAAAAATCAGATATGTTTTTTTCTTAGAAATCAGCATTATGGTTTGGATAGAGATTCCTTCGGAGGAGCATATCTGGTATATTTTATGCGCGGGTCTCCGTCTCCTAGAGCCCGCTACTACAATTTTTACGATTGGCAATAAATTTCCCGCACGATCCACGATTCAAAGAGGAAAGTGTTACGAGAGACTCTAAATTTATGATCCGAGTTGAAGACTTTGACATTTCATGACTATTGACAATACGTGTAATTGTGAGTGCAGCCGAAAAAGAGCGGAAAAATACCTTCATACCCACGCATCCTTATTTTTTTTTTTTTTACAGCTTACTTTCACAATTCAGAGGGTCGGCTTATTTGCTAACACCCGGAACAGTGGCATGGCTGGAATTTCTACTGGAATATGGGTGTATGAAAGGAGGGGGAAGAATACCTTCACATAGCGAGACGAACAAGGCTCTCAGAGTCAAGTGTTTCTCCTGGAAGCATAGGGTGTTCATTTCTTGCGAAGAAAGTCAAATCAAATTCCAACGAGATCAATTTTTTTTCAAATTTCGTCTTTCCTTTAGATAGTTCGGAAGTTTAATTTCCTTTTTCATGGATAAATTCATCCAAAACAGGAGCCTATAGCCATGGATTTTCTTCTTTTTTTTCATTTATCTATGTATTAATTAATTTATTTTAGTAGAGGGATGATGGCGGTCTTGGCACACATTTTACACGCGTCTTATGGGAGAACCTTAAACAAGCGTCTTATGGGAGAATCCTTATACACGTGTCTTACGGGAGAACGAATTTTACATGCGTTTAAATGGGCGCAGAACAATCACATGCTTATTATATCATCAGAGTGATCCATCCATCTCGGGTATCGACTTAAAACATATCGCCGACGTCGCAAAGAATGAAAGCTAGCCTCCTGGACAATTAGAAGTTTCGAATTATACTAGTCAATACCACGCTCAGACCTATTATTGAAAGTCCATGTGCGCCCACGCTCACCATTTCCAAGAGTTTTATTGATAATTCTACCATATGCACGGGTAGCAATGGCCCGCACCCTCTCTACCACGAGGTCACCTATCTTATGAGTGTCGCCGATTGATTTGCCTCCAAACAAACAAACTTCATCCTAACAACACATAGTAAGGCACTGACGGGAAGACCCAACAACCACCTCCTCACCACTCCTCACCTCCATCCTAACGCACCCATTCCCACCCTTCCACCCATCTCTCCCCCTCCCACCCTCAACTCCCATCCTAACGCTCCTATCCTAACGCTCCTGTTCCACGCATCCCCCCACCCCCGCCTCCCATTCCCTCTCACACACTGACAAATAACACGCATGACTCCGGTTGTTTTTTCCGCGTGACCGTCTGTTTTACAACTAAATGTGCACCAAATATCATGTATTTGAATGGACACCAGCAGAATCTTATTTTATTTGAAATTGATCAAATGAGCTGATATTGAAAATTTACCGTAAAGTATAGACGATCCACAGGAAAAGTGGCGACGAACGTTGAAAAAAGTCAATACTTACAGATTCGCGAATTTTCGTGGAAAATTCGCGAATCTTTTAATTTTGACTTTTTTCAACGTTCGTCACCACTTTTCCTGTGGATCGTCTATACTTTACGGTAAATTTTCAATATCAGCTCATTTTAACAATATCAAATAAAATAAGATTCTGCTGGTGTCCATTCAAATACATGATATTTGGTGCACGTTTAGTTGTAAAAACTGACGGTCACGCGTAAAAAACAACCGGAGTCATGCGTGTTACTTGGCAGTGTGCGGGAGGGAATGGGAGGCGGGGGTGGGGGGATGCGTGGAATAGGAGCGTTAGGATGGTGGTGAGGAGTGGGTGAGGGTTGGTGAGGGTGGGAGGGGGATGCGTGGGTCAGGAGCGTTAGGATGGGAGGGAATGGGAGGTGTGGGTGGGAGGGGGAGAGATGGGTGGAAGGGTGGGAATGGGTGCGTTAGGATGCTGGTGAGTAGTGGAGAGGAGGTGGTTGTTGGGTCTTCCCGTCAGTGCCTTACTACGTGTTGTTAGGATGAAGTTTGTTTGTTTGGAGGCAAATCAATCGGCGACACTCATAAGATAGGTGACCTCGTGGTAGAGAGGGTGCGGGCCATTGCTACCCGTGCATATAGTAGAATTGACATGAAAACTCTTGGAAATGGTGAGCGTGGGCGCACATGGACTTTCAATAATAGGTCTGAGCGTGGTATCGACTAGTATAATTCGAAACTTCTAAGATGATATAATAAGCATGTGATTGTTCTGCGCCCATTTAAACGCATGTAAAATTCGTTCTCCCGTAAGACACGTGTATAAAGATTCTCCCATAAGACGCTTGTTTAAGGTTCTCCCATAAGACGCGTGTAAAATGTGTGCCAAGACCGCCATCATCCCTCTACTTATTTTTATTTATTTATTTATTTATTTATTTATTTATTTATTTATTTATTTATTTATTTATTTATTTATTTATCTATTATCTATTTATCTATTTATTTATTTATTTATTTATTTATTTATTTATCTATTTATCTATTTATCGATGGCTTACGATAGGGTTTCAGTTCATTGTGTTAAGTATTGCAGGTTGCCTAAGTACTTAAACCAAAATCTTAGGAGTCACAGGAAGGATTGGAGGAAACTCCGCCAAACGACAACCCTGGATCGAGCGTTGAATCAGTGTTGCCAGATTGGGTTAAAAAAGCCGTATGTTTTACATTGATTTAAATGGGGACGATACGGCTTTTTTCCCCTGGATCTGGCAACACTTCGTTGAATGCACGCTGTTGAGAGTGAAGAGTGGGAGGAATCAATCCAAAAAATTAAAGGGGTACAAAGTGCAATGGATGGCCGGAGGGGGAGGGGAGGGGGAGGGGAGGGGGAGGGGGAGGGGAGGGGGAGGGGAGGGGGAGGGGAGGGGGAGGGGGAGGGGGAGGGGGAGGGGGAGGGGGGGGAGGGGGAGGGGGAGGGGGATAGAGAAGGGACAGAGGGACGACTGAAAGAGTCGCGACTCGCGAAAGAGAGACTGTTGCAGAACTACTTCACAATAAGGCTATTCCGGCTTTTTGAGTTGACCTCAAGACGACCGCCTTATAAGGTTTCTTACGCCTTGCTAGACTCTAGACAACTGCTTCCCGTGCGTATTAACTTGAAGAAAGAGAGACTGCGGAGAGACATTTGAATCAATAACTAGGATGAAGCTCGTTGCGGTTAATCTAACTCGCTTGCGTATCAGGACTCTCGTTGAGTAAGTGTAGCCCTATTCAAGGGACGGAAGGTACCCCCTCCCCCCTTCCTCAAAACTCCAATCGTCTTTACCCATCGGTCAACAAACCCTATCAGAAGAGAAAAAAGTATCCGCTTGCAAGACACACTATAGATATCGTAGCTAGAGTCCGTTTGTGACTAAGTAAGTACGTTGTACTCAGAGATTACTAAGCCTACAGAGGTTAGCTTCTCTGCAACATCTAAATGTTTGTCATTTAGTGGCCGATGGGATGCTTAAAGTGTCGTAGATTTTCAAATTCACTTTCAAAATATACTCAGAACTAATTATACAGTCAAATGTTCGTAAGATTTTAACTGTTAAGGAGATCCTAACCTCATTTCAAACAACAACAGGGACCAAATAGTGTTGCGTTCTCACGGTCCCGCACGCAGATGATCGGTGAGCACTTACGGGGGGTATAAACTACACGCAAATATACTTACGTGCGCACCATCCAACGTCTTTCGGAGGACCGTCAAGCCGTAACACTATTTGGTCCCAGTAGTAACAATGTTTACGGTCACCAGCGTACGCCACATTGCATACTTCGTAGGAGTCGAACAACACTTTTGAATTGTTATGCCATATCTCTTAGGCTTAGTAATCTCTGGTTTTACTTACTTGCAATGGGTCTGTTGCAAACTTTCGCGGCAGCGTTATGGAGAGTAGAATCCCATGTAAAACCACTTGAAAGGGACGTTAGGGGCATCAGAAAGTTCCAAAATCTGCTTATGAGAAAGAGAACAAAACAGGATCAAAGCTAAAAATCAATTAAAATAAAATAAAATGACTGTGGAACGTTTCGAGGCTCAAACGGCACTCTTCCTCACCTTCAGTCACTGAACTTTTTTTCTTCTTTTTTTTTCGTTCAGTTCAGTGGCTGAGGAAGAGTGCCGTTTGAGCCTCGAAACATCCCACAATCATTTTATTTTATGTTAATTGATTTTTAGCTTTGATCCTGTTTTGTTCTCTTTCATATTCAATTTTCGGGCTACATGTGTAATTTTGTTATCAAAATCTGCTTACAAACTCAATAAAAGCGTTTATCAAAAATTCAAGATGGCGGTTGAATGAGAGGGTGACACTGGGGCAAGGTTATAGATTAAAGAGGTATGCTCATCTGACTTCGCGCCACAAAGTCAGTAGCGCGCAGTTCAAAATCCAGATCCAAGATGACCGGAAAAAGCAGAAAACATTGTATACTCTTTCCAAAAAACATTGGGCTCCGTCTCCACAAAAGCAGAAAATAGTCCGATCTTTTCGGGAAAGAGTTTACAATGTTTTCTGCTTTTTCCGGCCATCTTGGATCTGGATTTTGAACTGCGCGCTACTGACTTTGTGGCGCGAAGTCAGATGAGCATACCTCTTTAATCTATAACCTTGACACTGGGGGGAGTCAGGAGTCCCATCTAGTTGCTGTTTTCTCTATGATGAATCACTTTTCTCAGCATGGAAAGCTGCAATTAGATGTGGGACTCCCCCATTGCTGTCACACGCGCTCATTTGACCGCTATATTGTAATTTTGTCAAACGCATATTTTACTGAATTTGTGAGTGAATTTTTTTCGAACTTTTTGATACTCTTAATGTGTCAATTTCAAGTGATTTTACTTTAGAACTAACCTTTCATAACGCTGTGGCAAAAGTTTGCAGTTATGTGGACCCATTGCGCGCTTTAAACGTTCGCTCCCGATTGGCTCTCGCGAATATTTTGAATGCAGGAGACTCAGAAGTAGAGCTTAGGAGCCAAAAGCCAAACTTCATAAAATCGAAATGTGTGTCTCTGTCTCTACTCTTTTGAAGCAGATAATTATGACAAATACTTCAAGATAAATGTACCTATTGTATCATTCTAAAACTGATATTAAATATTCTTACACATGCAATTTGAGGTATTTTAGGAGCTCTTTTTGAGAGCTAGGCCCCAACTCCAGAGCTCTGATATAGCAATAATTCGTCAATCTGTAATATTTTAAATTAATTTCTGACTATGGGAGGATATCTGAAATCAGTTTTAGAATGATATATACTTCATGTGCCCTTATCTCCCCTTCCTGGTATACTTAATTCGGCGTTCTGGCTGAGATCCAGTTTCTGAGTTCATTGGAGCGCTGTCTTGGTGCAAAACAGATCGTGAAAAGTAATTTTCACTGTAAAATATAGATTTACCGCAACGCAACGCAAAGCTATGGTATGTTTTATTCGCCGACGCAATTTACATTGGTTACTTCTAGTAATCTGCTTAATATTGAACTTTAGCTCTAACCAGTCGCATAGAGCGTCCTATCTGGCAAAGTTACATTTTATCCGGATAAACCGCCAAAAGATCGATGTTGCGGCTTATCATTGTGCTCCAAAAACTTAGATCTTTTTTATAGGTTGAAGTGGACAAAATGCAACGTTGCTAGATTTGCACTCTACGCTACTGGTTCTGAGTTCTGACGGACTTCAGACACATTAGTTTGCATGCTGCATAAGCCACTCTTGATATGCTCACAGTCCACACCCCACAGAGATGTGACGATGTATCCACGAACTGTCCTCTCTCCCACTCTTTGTCCGTGAACAGATATGTGTTAGAAAAGGATGGAAGGGGTAGGGGTGGGGGTATCATGTAATTTTTGCTCCTACATCCGCCCTAATTTTCAAACCTATGAGTTCAATTGGGCAATGAGAGAAAAACACAAATTCCTGAATACGCCTCTGAATGTTCGGATACCCTGTCTGCTGAGAAAAGTTGAAATCTTTTGCGAGACTCATTCATTTGGAGCAATGGGGCTATTGCACACTTTTGCTATAAGCGATTTAATAGTCGATTATGGTGTAAAAACCTCAAAAAATAATGATGGCGGCACTAAAAACTTCCAAAATCCACTCCTAAACTCAATAAACGCAGTTATTTGCGCGAGCGTAATGGTGGCCGAAGGCACTAACAACGGGAGATTCCTATCTTAATTTCGTCACTCTTTCTATGTTGACAAGGATGATACACAGAGTAATTAGTCATCAGAGTGATGATCCACATCCGATGAATGGCACCGCAACACCTAGTGACACCGGTGTCAAATGAAAGTAGTCTCTTATTGGTCACTTCTTGATGGAGTTACAGTATTGTTAGATGGGAATCTCCCATTGTTAGTGCCTTCGGCCACCATTACGCTCGCGCAAATAACTGCGTTTATTGAGTTTAGGAGTGGATTTTGGAAGTTTTTAATGCCGCCATCGTTATTTTTTGAGGTTTTTACGCCATAATCGACTATTAAATCGCTTATAGCAAAAGTGTGCAAAAGCCCCATTGGGCAATGAGAGAAAAACACAAATTCCTGAATACGCCTCTGAATGTTCGGAACATAGCCGATACCCTGTCTGCTGAGAAAATTTGAAATCTTTTGCGAGACTCATTCATTTGGAGCAATGGGTCTGTTGCAAACTTTTGCTACAACGATTAAGAGTGTGTAATCTAATGTAAAATCGCCTGCATGAAAAGTCCATTGGTGGCATCAGAAAGTCATAAAATGCAATAATCAACTCACAAGAGGTGTTCAATGAAATCCAAGATGGCGGTAAAATATCGAGCAATCTGTATGCATGCACCGTGAACTTCCAAGGATGGCCAACTTTGACAACCTCACTGGAGGTAGAGGTTCTGTGTTTGTTTACATTGTGTTTGGTTGAGATCGATATTGTGAGGTTGGCTATCCTTGGATGTTCCTGGTGCATGCATACAAATTGCTCGATATTTCTCCGCCATCATGGATTTCATTAAACGCCTCTTGTGAGTTTATTATTGCATTTTATGACTTTCTGATGTCACCAATGGAATTCTCAGGCGATTTTACATTAGATTATACTCTCTTAATCGTTGTAGCAAAAGTTTGCAACAGACCCATTATAAGCGTATCTTGAGAATATCATTCGCGTTAGTGGAAAGAATACTTATATCTATCCATACGAGTTCAACCTGTAAACGCGATGATATATCGGGTTATTTAAAACCGGGGCATCTTTAATCAGTTCCTGCTGAAGCGAAGAAGCTTGGCGGTTTTCGCTTAGTTTCTCGCCCGTTTTATGATTTCCGAGCTTGACTCTCAACTCAACTGAACGTCAGAACCTCCTGCTAAGGAGCCGCATGCTTGTAGCTTACACCTGCCACCTGCCGTCACTTTTCGCGACTCCGCTATTAAAATGCGGCTATGACGTTGCGAAGTTGCCGCACTCGTGGTTCTGGAGAGCAGTGGCGAAGCGTGCGATTTGGCCAACTTCCCTTTTCCCCATTGAAACACATTAAAAAGGTCGAAATGTCTGGTCATCGCCGATGACTGAAGCGTTCGACTTTTTTGCTGGCTTTAAATGGAGAACATACATTGTTGCCAAATTTCACGCCTCGCCACTGCTGGGGAGATCTTACCATTCCTATCCTTCCACTGCGTTTTGGAAACGCAATGCGCTTGGTTCGCCGATTTGCCTATAGAAGAGATCCGGGACTTTAATAGGAGACGGAAATTGAGCATGAAGACTTTTCCGGTAAAGGCAACAGGACGACACAAATATTTTTGAACACTCGGGAATTTCGAAGAGATCGGAAGTTGGCAGAGCCTTCGATGGCACGGCATATGTATTGCGAAGATGTATCGAGTAAATCTTATTTTTATTCGCCGCGTGAATCAAAGAACTGACATTTTGGATTTCATTCAGTTTAATCATTCTGTCAAGCAAATAGCAATTTTTTGTGCAGGGTGTAACTAAAAATTAAACTCCTAAGTAGTTATTATTTTAAATCACTTTGGTATAGAGGACTGCAAAATACGCCCCCGTCGAATAATCCTGGGTTTAAAACTGGACTCTTCCAGGTTGAAAAATGTATAATATATGTATTATTAACGTAGTCCCTTATTTTCTCTTTATTTTCGGACCTATAATGATTCTGCCGCAAATATTTGCTACAGCGTATTGGAGAGTCCGTTCCCATATGAAATCTTGTGATAATCACATCGAGAGTGTCTTAAAGTTTCATTTAACAGACCGCAACCTCAAGAACTGGGTTTAATAAAATCCTAAGATGGCGGTCAAATGAGCAGGTCACAATGGAGGAGTCCCATGTTATTGCAGCTTTCTCTATGATGATTCACCTTTTTCTCCATAGAAAAAGTTGCGATTAGAAGACACTCCCTTATTGTGGTCATTCATCGGAATCATTCGACCGCCATCTTCGAATATTGTTGATGGTATTTATTGGGTTTTCGAGTGGATTTGGGAGACTTTTTGATGCTAGCAATGTGCTTTTCATACTATGTAACGACGGAAATTAGGACAGTGGCGGCTCGTGCAATTTGGCAACGATGTTTCCCCTCCATTTGAATACATGTAAAACAATCGATTGCAGGTGAAGCAGCGCTTCACTATAGAATCGATTATTTTGCATGGAATCAAATGGAGGGAAAACATTGTTGCCAAAATGCACAAGCCGCCACTAAATTAGGATCGGCTCTCCATTAAGCTGCAACATAAGTTTGCAAGCTGCAATTAACATAAGTTTGCAAGCTGCAATTAACATAAGTTTGTAAGCTGCAACATAAGTTTATAAGCTGCAACATAAGTTTGCAAGCTGCAACGTAAGTTTGCAAGCTACAAAAGGCCCATTGTGGCCTACGGAAAACCCCGCAGAATTCTCTTACTTCTCAGAATATAAATCATTGGTGTGGCCTTAAAAAATGTAAGAATTTAAAAGAAAATCACAAAATACTAGCATTTTCTATCACGCAAGAGGCCAGAGAACGCAAGAGAGTATACATTTTGGAAGAGCCAAGGAGGACTGCAGCATGAGGGGTTAACGCCCGCTCAGGACCCCAAAAATCCCAACATTGCAGCCCTAATCATCAGTATCTTGCTTTTGGGTAGCTCTTTAAAATTTAAGTTGGCAACCTTGAGCTAAAATGCAATAACAGGTGGAACATTCATCGCTCAGGTCATAATTCCCTGACCGAGCTAGCCGGCCGCATCTATTTTCTCTCTCCGTTGCGTCCGTCGCCGGCTCCACAGATAGTGTATGAATGTATACACTTTGCTGACAGAAAAACTCCACGGATTCTCTCGAATGTTGGACAGTGGACTCACGAGGTGCGTTTACCTTCAACTCCGTTATTTTATTACAACCAGCTCAATTTCTCCCGCTGTTTATGTCCCCCCGCTCCTCGTACTCACCCTTAACTCCGATCCCTCCACCCCCTCTCTCTACCCCATCTTACAGTCCTCATTTTTTATCTCATCTGATAACCAACACCCCCCCCACCCCTCCGGTTTTCAACTCGCACCAAAGGACGAAACATATAACATCGGTGTTGGCACGGGAAGGTTTCCTCGGATTAGAGGAACTTATTCAGGCAGTGGCGCGGCGTAGCGTGCAATTTGGCAACGTTGAAATCTGTCCATTTAAGCTCATGAGAAAGGTCGAATGAGAAGGTATTCACCAAACCCCCAATACTTCGATCTTTTTCATGAGTTTAAATGGACGAACTGGAATGTTGCCAAATTGCACGCAACGCCACTGCTTACAGGGTTAAAAACATGGATATTCTCCGATGATATTCAAAGGAATTTCAAAATATATATATTTTTTTTAAATGTTCCAAAAATGTCTTATTTGAAACTAGGAGTTTTTTTTTTTTTTTTGCTTTTTCACATTTTGAGCGTTTCTAAGTCCAATATTAAACAACACGCGCGGCAGAGTCTTTGCATGCTGAAATCAGGATTCATGAAGTCTGTTAAATCAGATGATGGAAGGGCGCGATTTCTTGAAATTTCAGATTTGGGCACTTCCCAAATCGTGAAAATACATGCAGCCTCTGCTGATCTGGCAGCACTGCAAATGAATAGATCTCAACGGAGAGCTGAGTCATGTTCACTGTTTTCAAATGTTGAAATATTTTTACAGATAGAGTAAAAGTTACCTACTAACAAAAGCGTGAAAGGGTAATATTTCTGAAATATTTGTGAAATGAGTGTCAAAAAAACTTGTTTTTAACGTATGTTTACGCTTCAGACTACGTTCTTCGAGTCCGCGGTACACGCGGGACGCGCGTGGCGCCGCGCTCGCGCTCTCGCTCCGACTGTGGCGTGGCGTATTTTATGATTAAGTTTCCGAGGGTATAGATAGACATACTGAAAAAAACTTTGTCGCAAACAATACACTTCAAAAATTACTCGTTCAATTTTTTTGGAAATGTCAACCTGTAAGGTTAGAAGTAGGTGCGGATCCGATTCATGTTTTATTTTATTATGATGATCGCCCTCTGTTGATTTTTGCGCTACGCGTGGAGCCTAAAAATGTGCTAGAACTAATCAAAAATGGACTTACCCATGGATTATTTCTGTATATTGATCCATACCCTTATAACTTTTAATGTTGAACCTCTTCTTGCTCAAAGTCAAATCCATGCATCGTAATATTTAATTTTCACAAAATTCAAAACTTTAAAAATTAATCAAGATGTGCGGTGCGTCATTTGTAAGTGATAGTTTACTTTTCTTACCTTGCGTTTAAGTCTCTAAATAGTGCGACGATATATTTTCGCGCTCTACAGCTCTAGGATTGTTCATGCACTTCCAAAATCTGTAACATTTATGAAATCACTTTCAGTGAGAGAGGAAGGCAAAATTACTGTAAAAGAGTAAGTACATAATAACATATGAATTGAGTTCTTGAAGTTGGAGGAAGTTAGAAAGATAGCGGCATTTCATTAGAGATTCTTTTTGAATTTATCTCTCTCTTTATAAAAACGCACTGAGGAAAGCCTCAAATTAGTAAGGAAATCACGTGATGGCTCTCCCTTTCTGCTGTCCTTTTCTAACACATAAGTTCAAATGGAGGGAGAGAGAGAAAGACAATCCCCTGTATTCGCTCATGGTATCCTGTCACTAAACTTTCGCCCTCCCTATACCTGATTTGAACTTCAAGTTACTGCATTTAGGAGAGGGATTTGTGGGCGATGAATGAGACATCGAACATATTGTAACGTAAGACATCACACTAAACGGATTTACTATGCGAATTTCAACTCGAAATATGGCGTCACTGTGATGCACCAAACTATCTTGGGTTCTTGGGGCTCCCAGTTTCTCATGTCTTGTCTTCATGTCTTGAGCTCTTGACAGAGCGACATAAACATGCGGGAGCTTTTTTTTCCTTTTCGCTAATACTCGTATTTACCTCGGTACCTTGGTGGTTGGTGTATATGTATCGGTGTTTCCGTTGCCTCGAGTTCCGTTCTGTTGCGCATGCGCCTGCCTCATCTCTTTTTCCCTCTTTTTTCCCATCTCGCCTCGCGCGAACTCCGGGTTCTGTGCTCGGCGCGCGCGCGCTCGTTCGTGCCTCTTCTACTCCCGCACGCGCGCGTTCCGTTTATTTAAGCGAAATTACGAGGAGACTCGCTTTAAGTCGGAATCGCAGGTTTACTCAGGCTGCCATGCGGTGCCGTGTAAACGCACTGTTTGTCAGCCAGTAATCTAGAATTGACAATCAACCACTTGCTTCTGGACCAGAGTTGCCTGATCGTTTGTTTGCAATAGGATCAAATAAATGACTGGCAAATAGTTTTATTAAAATAGAGTCGTGATAGACGGTTTCGGTGCGAAGTCAACGGTAAGCCAACAATCCCAACAATGCACCCTCATCAGCTGTGACAAAACTCGCGTAGGGTTCCGAACTATCTCACTCACTCGCCTGTGACTCTCATGCAAAGCCATCCCTTTTTTGTGTCAAAATTCGTGTAAGAGGACCTTGTTTCATTACATTTAAGTCGCATTAAAATGACTCGAGGAATTCATTTTTGCCAAAAAAAATTTCATACAAATGTTTCTGTAAGCGAATTTTCGATGAGAGGGAGATACCAGTACTATCGACGAATTAAAGATTGTCGCAATATTTTCACACATTTTCAGTTATGAATGTGAGCGTGGTACTGATCTACAACGGCTTTTCCGCCCCACCCGCACTGGCCTCTCACCTGCAAGGTGTGAGGAGTAGGAAGAGTGGCCGAACCAGAACTTTGAAGGCAAAACTTAGCTCGTGAAAATCTCGCGACAATCTTTAATTCGTCGATAGTATATGTGAGAGTGAGAGAGATATATAGGTTGGAACGCTCAACGAACTTAATCACCAGATGACGTCATCACTATACAACCGTCTATTGAAATTGCATCGAAAATAGACTGTTTTAGTAAAGCGATATATCGTATCGATTGCCGTCCGAGGGCCTCTGGTTCCAAACAAACTCTGGTTCAATGTAATTTCCCCATAAGCGAACTTTTGAACGGAAATTTAGGGTAATAAATCAAACAATTAATGCGACCTTTTTGCGATTATGAATTCTACGTCCTCGAAAATGCTTGAGTATGCCTGGTTCCTTGACTAAAACTGCCGAAATCAATAATATATTACAGATTAAATGTTGCATTTGTAGGTTAGAATCGCCCGAAATCCCGCCAAATTCCACAACAACAACAATAACATTTGGGTGATTCCAACCTCAAAACGAATCGTTTAATCTGTAATATCTTGTTGATTCCGGCAGTTTTACGGGTGGAACCAGGCAATATTAAGCATTTTCGAGGATGTAGAATTCATAATCGCAAAAAGGTCGCATTAATTGTTTGATTTAATACCCTAAATTTCCGTTCAAAAGTTCGCTTATGGGGAAATTACATTGAACCAAAGTTTGTTTGGAACCAGAGGCCCTCGGACGGCAATCGATACGATATATCGCTCTACTAAAACAGTCTATAGTAACTGAAGCAAATAGGTACTTGACTATAGCGAATTCTGCGGTGGCATCAAAAAGTGACTTTTCATTTCAATTGTTCTTGTATTTGGGAGTGACTGTGAGAATTTTAAGAAGAAACAAAAACGGGGGGAAAATCGGACAGAAAAAGCTATTTAGTCTTGAACATTTATTTTTTGCAAGAGGCTTGGTTCGCGCAACCAAATCCTTTTTTTTTTTTTTTTTTTTTTTTTTTTTTTTTTTTTGCACTCGCATTGTTATATCTTTGCATCATTTTATGCGTTAGAAACAAAATACTCCAATTTGCTGCACACAAATAAGTCGCAAAAGATCCATGTCATAGTAGCAATGTTCCCAATATTTAGAATTAGATATTTATTTAAACTGTAATTTCGTATTGATCTCTGGCAACACTGCTCGAGTATGTTGATTCTAGATCCTGCAGGTACCGTTTGATTGGTGAGGATGAAACACGGTAAGAGACTATAAATCGGTCTTGTTCTTCCTTATACTCCTCACCCTGAATCCATGTCTTTTTCTTCCCATCCCTCGCCCCCCCCCTCCGTTTTTGCGTTCTTCTCTCTGCATCTTGTTTACTCAGCCAAAGGCATGGTTGTTCGGAGGTATACGCAAAGCTTTAATAAGTGCCTTAGATCGCAAATTGTCTCCATTTTTGCTGAAGGTTTTCGAAAACTTCACTCTTTATCTCATAAAAATAGACGAGAAGGGGGAAAAAAATAATATCATTCTTGTTGATTATGGTGTCCGGACATTTCCCCCCCGCAATTTCCCCCCCGGACACTTCCCCCCGGTCATTTCCCCGCGGAGACATTTCCCCCCTGTCAATTTCCCCCCCGGACACTTCCCCCCCAAGGACATTTCCCCCCCGAGGACATTTCCCCCCCGGACACTTCCCCCCGGTCATTTCCCCACCAGTTACTTCCCCCCGAGGTTATTTATAGCTAATCAAATAATCAATCAACTTTTACCTCACAATTTACACAGGTTTGAAGGGCGTGTTTAAAAAGTTGCATTATTTGTTTTTGTTTTATTTTTTGTTTCTTTTTAAAGATTTTTTTCATTGTTATGTTTCATCAAAATCTTTCAAGAAGGGGGTGTAATCTACTAAACTAAAATAATCTTTTGGAGATCGACAGAGTCTGAAAGAGAAAACCAAATATCGCATTCAACTCAAATAATTATTTTATAAAATAATTTTAATAGTAATAATTTTTAAAAGTAATTAATTAACAATAAAACTAGGGGGAACAGACGGGGGGAAATATCCGGAGAGAAAATATCTGGGGGGGGGGTGAAATGTCCTTTAAATTCTGATGTTGCTCTCAACAAGTTTTCAAGTGATTTCAGGATATAATATGTTTTTATTCTTTGAGTTGAATGCAATATTTGGTTTTCTCTTTCAGAATCTGTCAATCTCTAAAAGATTTTTTTAGTTTAGTAGATTACACCCCCTTCTTGAAAGATTTTGATGAAACATTAACAATGAAAAAATCTTTAAAACAAAACAAAAACAAAAACAAAAACAAATAATGCAACTTTTTAAACACGCCCTTCAAACCTGTGTAAATTGTGAGGTAAAAGTTGATTGATTATTTGGTTAGCTATAAATAACCTCGGGGGGGAAGTAACTGGGGGGGAAATGACCGGGGGGAAGTGTCCGGGGGGTAAGCGTCCTCGGGGGGAAATGTCCTCGGGGGGGAAGTGTCCGGGGGGGAAATTGACGGGGGGGAAATGTCCTCGAGGGGAAATGACCGGGGGGAAGTGTCCGGGGGGGAAATTGCGGGGGGGAAATGTCCGTAAACCGTTGATTATACCTTCTTGACATTGTATACTCAGAGACTCTCAGACTTGTAAACAGAAGCGGGTCCAGGGGAACAGGTCGGGTCTCTTGCTCAGGGTGGCACTTCGACGGGGTTGGCAAAATGAGGAAGAACTTATATAAAGATCATCACATTCAATAAATTTTCCATCGCACAGGGCGGTCGAATGAAAATTAAATAGAAAAAACAAAAACAAAAGACTTTTTAAAACTTTCCACCAGGGGGCGGCAAAATCACAATATCCCCCCCCCCTTTATCAAAAACCTAGATCCGTCCCTGCTTGTAAATACCCATTAAAAGCCGAGTCCGATTTTTATGAGCTTTAGGTGAAAGTGCAAGTGGAGACAAACGTACTGGGCTGGGAAAGGTTATGCAATATGCAACACGCCCCTGATAAGCGTGTTACATCAGAAACAACATCATGAACATATAGAAAAGGCGGAGCACTCCAATCTCACAGTACAGACAAGAGAACAAAAATGTGGCTTTTCTGTAAGACGGTCGTATACGGTCAAACCTTCGGTAGACTTTTTTTACTACAAATAAAGTTTTTTATTTTCTTTGACTTGTACGTTAAAAGTTAACTGGATGTTCAAAAATAATAAAAAGAATTAATTAATTGTTTGAAAGTTTTCCTTCATTGTATCATGAGCATTTAAGTAAGTATCAAGAGCTCTCACGCCTTAATTTATAGCAGAAGCCAAGAAAAATGTGCCTATAGACTAAAATAAAGGCCTTGTAAATTGTGGAAATTATGAAAAAACAAATGACAACAAAACAAATATTGATAAAGTATGGAAAAAATGTCTATAAAAATAGGGGGGCCGGGGGGGGGGGGTACGCATACCCATTCAACAGCATGAATCAGCATCTGCAGCCATGAATCCATCTCTTAGAAAATCTCGCGAGAGTGATTGAGATGGCTATAACTAAATTGCACGGAGCAAAAGGATCCTCTGAAAATAGCAAAAATTCTGTTAAAAAGTTCTCTATCAGAAATCTTGGTAATATTCTGGATCATTCCGGCCAAAATAGACTGAAATTATGGAATTTCATAATATATATATTATTCCGGTCGAAAAAGCCAGATTATTCTTGTCAAAAATTTCTGGCAAAATAGCCAGAATTCTCCTGAAAATTTCCAGAATTTCTCCATTGAAACTTTACTGAATCGAATTTTGGCAATTTTTTTGTTGATCGTGCTTTGCGTGTGACGTCACTCGGAGACAGACGGACCAGACGGTGTATCTAATACCCTTTCACGTTGGAAAGTTCGTTAAGCCGCACGAAAGCCTAAAGTTAAGAGGGGGTCCGGATTTTCTTGACTGTCCCCTTCCCCCAACCCTGCCCCCCTTATGTACCTCGAGGCGAGATATGCCTAATCGTTCGGAAAATTTCGTCGACGCCGATGAAACCGCATTCAAACGGAAATAGCCGAATGTAAAAGGTTCCGAGATGTTAGTGAACTTGCATGTACGTGAGTCAGTCACCAGTCACCCAATCGAAAGTTGGAGGCGGGCCAAAAATTGTTTGAAGAAAACAGCTGATACCCGTCTGCACTTGCCGAGACCTTAACCTCTCTCTCTTGATAGATATAGATAAAAGAGAAAGAGATTGTCTAAATTTAGACTCACACTAAACCGCGCGCCTTGCTGGATTCATAGCTTGGCGAAGAGCCGGTCCTATGTTCTGATCCGATTCTCCAAAATTATTCGTTCACTTTTGTTCATTAGGTCTTTTCCATTGGAATTATAGGATCAAAACTGAACAGATCCACTTTACTCAACTTTCACGGCAATTCAATATGGCCAAGCATTATTTGAATTGCCGAGGATACTCGTTACTCACGTCTTTAATTCTCAGCCAATTTCAAGCGTTAATTGGTTTGTAATATCCATGAATAAGCCATCGAGCTTGGGTGGGTCGCAAACTTTTGCTACAGAGTTACGGAAGGATGCATATAAGGTGAAATCGTGTGAAAATCACACTGGAAGGGAAAGTCTCAAATTCCACTCACAAACTCAACACTTGTGTTCTGTAGAATTCAAAGATGGCGGTCGAATGAGCGGGTGTCAATCAGTGGCGTAGCGGGCCATTTGGCAACGTTGCAGTTCGTCTATTTGAACCTGTAAAAAAGATCGAACTATTGGGTGTTCGGTGAACACCTTCGCATTCGACCTTTTACATGGGTCTAAATGGACACAATACAATGTTGCCAAATTGCACGCTACGCCACTGGTGTCAATGTGGGAGTTCCATCTCCAGCTCTCTCTAGGATGAATCACTTTTCTCAGCATAGAAAGCTGCATCTAGATGGAACTCCCCCATTGTCACCCACTCATTTTCGACCGCAGGGGCGTGCCGGGAGGGGAGGGGGGCACGAGTACGTGGGTAATTTTGCCCTTGGCGGCACTCTCTGAGGGTGGCAAAATCAGGGTGAATAACCAAAAAAATAAAAAAAGAAGAAGGAAAGGTTATCAAATTTCAAAATGAATTACAGAGGGCGGCAAAATTAGTGTGTAACAAGCAATAGAAAGAAAGAAAAAAAAAGTCATCAAATTTATAATTTTGTTCTCGGAGGGTGGCAAGTTGCATTATTTCCCCCTCCCCCCCGCCCCCCTGGAAACCATGGCACGCCCCTGTTCGACCGTCATCTTTAAACGTTGTAAAATGCGCATTTGCTGAGTTCGTGAGTAAATTTTGAGACTTTTCGATGCTTTCAACATGATTTTCCCGCGATTTTTTACGTAGGAATCGACGTTTCATAATGATGTAGTAAAAGTTTGCAGCGGACGTCCATTCTTGATGACTCGTTCAAAATAGCCCAAGAAGCCAAACTTCAGAAAAACGACTGATGGTGGCGCTATCTATCAGATTAGAATGTGTGAAAGCTCCACCTATGGTCCCACAAAAAAGTTAGTCTAGGACAGAGATAAGTCAGTCTTGCAATAGAGTTGATACGTGAGACATGGCATAAGTAAAGCCGAGCCAAAGGAGATCTAAAAAGAAAGTCTCTGAATTGCACCGTTTATGTGTCAGAATGGAGCGTATTTTTTGCTGGTTTTTATTTATAAGCCGATACTCCATCCCTTCGTATCAAAAGTAGGTAAGCGATAGCCGCATTGGCCCTCCTCATCAGACGCATCAAGAACAATCAGATATGTGGACAGTTTGGGCAATACCGTCTCTAAACATACCAAGCTGCTTCTTTGAGGTTAGGGTCGTCTTGGTATACGTACGCTTATGGAGAATGAAATTTTGGTGAAATGCAAAATCGAGATTTATCCTCTCAAAACATGATTTTCAACTCTTATACTGCTTTGGGGAAGTAACTAAGCCATAAACTTTCATTACTGACGTATACTTTTTCAATTTTGGTTGAACTTCAAAAAACGAACCAAAACCTCGATAACGCCATAAGCTTACATGTACTTACCAAGACGAACCCTAACTCCACTTTTTCAAAAGAAGCAGCATGGTATGAGTATAGAGGCGGTATTGGCACAGAATAATACAATCAGAACGGAAACTCTGTCGGATTTTGAAGCAAATTCATTTCGCGTCCGCCATGTTGGAAAATTGGATGTTTACATCTGGATTCGCGCATGAAAAAAAAAAAAAAATATAGGACATGATCCGCGAAATTTTCATTCTGAAATGCCATTAGAATAGAAGTGAGGGCGGAAACTTAAGGTTTCTTTCCAGAATTTACAGAAATAATTGAGTTTTCACACAAATCACACTCGTCCGCCATGTTGGAATATAGGACCACAGCGTTGCCTATTGGTGCCGTTAAATTCCAAACTTGCTTCCATTGGCTCTTATGGGAGTTTCTGTTCTGATTGTATTATTCTGTGGTATTGGTTTGGGCCGTGTTGAGACGTGGCTTTTGAACGGTTCACAACAATCGTTCATTTTGGGGGTTCTTTCTTGAAAGATTCGTTATCAGCTCCAGACAAGGATACTGGATATGCTCCTTGTAAAAATGTATCGGAGCTTCAACACTTCATCTCTTTAATGACCGTAACGCGAGCGGCGCGGCGCGCGCGCGTCGGGATACTATACGGCGCAGCGCGTCGCGACGCATTTTTGAAGCCGGATTCAAAATTCACAGGGGGTCTCTTTACAAGTTCCCATTTCCCGTCTTCCTCCCTCCCCTTTCTTTCAACTTCCCCCTCCAAATCTTCGAAGTCTGACTCGCATGTCCCAACTGTCCAGAAATATATCCGCGACGTAAGACAGGGGAAAGGGGGTGGGGAGGGCGCTCGCATAGTCGCATCATAGGGAGCATGCACTGAATCAGTGAAGACCGAAACCCATTATCCTTGCCCTTATTCGATTTAGTTTCGCTCTTAATTGAATTCTTAAGCTTGAACTGCAGGAACGTAATGCGCTTAGCCAGGGAAATAACGCTCCGAGTGAACGAGTTTGAGAGTCGTTAAATTTGAAAGGGGGGAAAAAAAGAGGGCCGCAGAGATATTGCGTCCTCTAGTTTATGCGCGATGAAGCTTTCGAAGTCCGATCCGTGCACTGACAATAATTAGGTCTGAAGACGAAATTGCGGAGAAAGGAAAGTATCGTATATGATTCTTTGTAAGTAGCAGAGCCTAGCGCACGTAGGGTCTTTGGTCGACGGTCGTAGGGGCCAGGGCTGCCGTTTTGCGTATAATCAATGCTATTTTTTTTCTATTCACCGATGATTCCACCGGTTGAGAAAAGATTACACAGTTCAGTCGAGTGTATGTCTGTAATTCTGTAATGCTGAAAATACTCTGATCTGTAATCTTTCCTTAATCGGTGGAAACTCCGTTGATTAATTAAAATATCCGCAAGTTTTTTAAAGTCATCGACGACTCCAACGGTTGAAAAAAGATTACAGATGCTAGTATTGAAGTTTATTACAGTCATGCTCTGAACTGAACTGCGTAATCTTTTCTCAACCGGTGGAATCATCGGTGAATAGAAAAATAGCATTGATTATACGCAAAACGGCAGCCCTGGTAGGGGCTAATACTGATGAGTCCTCGACTGTAAATTTCTCCTTCTTTCTCCTCCACTCTCCTCGGTCCCTCGTCCCTTGGCCCACGCCCACGGGGGGCTCCATCCCATTGAGTCCCTTCCTTTGCGAACGCCCCTCTATAGAATGATTTGTTCAACCTAAGTTGTATTTGTTTATAGGTATAGGCAGTGGCGGACCCAGCAAATTTTTTTGGGGTAGGGGGAGGGGGGGTCATTAATTTTTAAACTTGGGGCGTTGCAGTAAGTAATGATGAGCTATATTATTTTCTGTCAAAAGAAGGTACACATTTTAGGCGTCTGGGGGGGGGGGCGTGCTCCCGTGCGCAGTTGTACTGAAAAACTACTGCTTCGGTAGATAAACAGCCTTTCATTTTGCTTTTGCTGATCTACCGAAGTAGTGCTTCGTTACAACAGCGAGTTGTTTCGGTAGAGCCGGCACTTAATTGCCCCGCAAAGCTGTTTTAAAAGGCTGCCTCAGCTCTGTATAAACTTTGTTTTTTCAGTCCTCCTGAACACTTTTTCATGCTTTTAAAAACCTTGCAAACGCTCATCGGTGCTTTCGCCCTATAATCATTCATTATTTTTACCGACATGGAAAATCTAAAAGATTTACTGGGAGCACTGTTTTAAGTCAAGTGGATAAATTATAGGAGCTATTAGTTTAATTTAAATAAAATATCGCCATCGCCGGATTCTCGTGTGGCTCGTGGCGTATTTTCAGCCTTAATCTCGGAGCTTTAATAAGTGTCAAACTTGATGGGGGTGACGACAAAATGATCGATCATTGAGTTGCGTCTCACTTTCAACGTCAACTTCCGCGACCGCAACCGCGACACAAACCAACCCCCTTGCCTCCGAGATTCTGATCGCCCTAACCAATCTTCGGTTTCAATGATTCGAATCGTTTCAAAAGAAGCGTCGGGCGTCGCGTGCGAGATTAAATTTAACCTGAAGCTTTAAGCCCTTCACTACCTCCCCAAGGGTACCCATCTCTTCAGGACACATCAACTCCTCTTGCCCTTCTAACAATAAGCCACATCTCACCTCACCCCTTCTCCGCAGCCTTACATTTATGATACTGTACCACTAAGCTGGCAAAGTATTCAACGTCCATAATAGGTCTCCTAAAGGTCTTCACATGCTGCAGTGCAGTGGCGGTGCGTGCAATATCACAACGTTGCATTTAGTCCATTTAAAGTCATGAAAAAAGTCGACATATTGGAGGTGCGCAGTGCACTCCTTCGAATTGATGTTTTGCTTGACGACTTCACGAGTGGATTTTGAAGGTTGCAGGTGCGCTCATAGCTTATTTTGGATTAAAATCCATAAGAACCCGTTGCAATGGTACAACACTATAAAATTACCTCAATTTCGACTCTTAATTCGCGATCAACCTTTCAACTTGTTTTCTTCAAATAACCGACAGGTTCAATCAATTAAATGGAGAAAAGTTCAACTTAAGTATGTTCAGCATAACCTCACTTTATGAGATCGCTCATGTCTGGTTGGTTTGGCAGTGCGGTTTCGTGGCATCGCCATCGGTTGAACTTAACTCTTGCACTTTTCAGCGGGTTGATTGTGAACGATCATATCGTAAAGCCGCCAGATCGATGATCGAGTGTACATGTTATTCTTACGAGTGGTGTCATTCCGAATATTCCGATAGAAGCCCTACTATTATGAAATTTGCCGATAGCTCAGGCGTCATTGGTGAATTTCTGGAGAGATGGAATGGTTTCTATCGGGAATCGGGATGGAACCTATCGGAACGACACCACTCGTAAGAATAACACGTACTCGACCATCGACTCGATGACATTATCTCGCCCATAGTCAGACTGCTGGTTATTGAGACAAATCAACGCTCTATCGCTTAAGTTGAGTGGGTAGTTAAATATTCCTACTCATCGCCCATCGGTGTTCATTTTCCCTATTGCTTTAATTGAAGGCGCCGATTAAATACCTTATTTTTGGAGACTGTGACGGTTTGGAGTCGATTTCACTGTTAATGATGTTGATAATACATTGAGATATTAATGAAAACGAGCACCTATAGGTACTCGGATGTAGTCGCGAAAGGTTAAGTGTGACTTTCATACGGCCGTAGCCAGGAATTTATCCTTCTCTCTCTTTCCCCCATAAAATGCATTTGTTAAAAAAGGATGGTGAAAGGGACTGTAACTTGACTTCAGCCCCCTGTTTCGGCCCTTTTCCAACACATGCAGTCAAATGGACAAAGAGAGGGAGAGACAAATTCCTGATTACGGCCATGAGTGACTTTGAGGGTTGCAAGTATGTGTATATTCTGCTTTTGGTCTAACATCCTAGTGTTTCAGAATTGGCGAAACAGTAAAAAACGGAGTGCAAGCCGAGCCGAGTGTATTGCATTTTCCCCACGATGCATGCAAAACGATAGTTCAAAATCTTCCGATAGGTTGTAAGGTTCCATTTAATTTTAACCCATATGATGATCTGGGCCCCAAATCGACTTTAAATGAGTATCAGGATGCGCTTGTCGTTCTGTGGTGGGGCAGGGAGGGTGGGACGAACCTCCTGCAGACACAAAGCGACTAATTTGGTGTGGACTCGGCCCTCTAAATTTAGCAGCCGTGCGGCTAGAGGCGAGACAGACGAATCTCGCGAAACGGCTCGGCGACGTGCATTGCATTTACAAAAAAAAAAAAAAAACGCACTTTACTTGACGAGATGGAATGTCTCCTCGCCAATTTTTTTCTCCTCCTTCTCCTTCTCCTCCTCCTCCTTCTCCCCCCTTTTTTGTCTTGCTATTTCATTTCATTCTAGCAGGTATTATTTTTCCCTCTTCTAACAAACATTTTTATTTTCACTGGCGAACGAGCAAAAGATTAGGCCCTGCGAGATTTGAAACGACTCTCAATGGGGTTGCTCCGGTAATTTTCTGGACACTAAAGCTTTGCTGACCCGTTATGATCTGAATCAAACCGTAGCCAGAAATATGTCTTTCTCTCTCTTTGTTCTTGTTATTGCATGTGTGTGTGTTATTGCTTAAAAAGGTTAGAACCAGGGGCTAAAGTCACGTGACAGCCCATCTTGCCATCTTTTTATAACACATGCGTTTAAATGGGCAAAAAGAGAGAAAGACGTCGTCCTGATTACAGCTCTGATCTGAATTATGATTGAAAAGTCAATTCGATTGAATCAGTGGCGCACCGAGAACTTTAGTTTGGTGGGGGTTTCACCGCAAATTTTCCATTTTCTAGGGCCTTAGGGGGGATTTTGAAAGCAATTTTGTCCGAAGATGACATTTTTTAGGGCAAAATCTTGATGCTTAGGGGGGGTTTTAACCCTAAAACCACCCCCTTCGGTGCGCCACTGGATTGAATACTTTTTGCGTCCATTGCCACAAACGATAGACCTCAAAATGTAAAAATCCTACACGTTCTCATCATCATATATTTAGTTTTTAAAAATCTATAAAAAGGGCAAATTGACGGAGAAAATTAATAAGTATCTGTGTGAATTAACTCAGAGGCAGACCGACCAACCGGGAAGCCGGGAAACCGGGAAACCGGGAAACCGGGAAATTTCCCGGTGGGCCGCGGCCCAATTTGAGTTGGCCGGACCGTGAGAGGAATGACAGGGAAAGAAAGCGAGAAAGGAATAAGAGGAAAAGAAAAGAGGAATACAATTAATTTAAAAAAATTGATAAATAGAAAGAAAGATGAACGACCTCATTGAACAGACCAGCTTTATTAGATCCCAGGTCGTGTGCATCATGTGATCCAAAAAGAAAGGTGAAACTTGGAAAATGGACATACGATGACCACGTAATAATAATGGCGACGCACATCTCCAGATGTCCGATATAAATATTCCTCCCGTGCCCGCAATTCGATAATGAAACTGTCTTACTTTCTTTCTTGCGTGCGCCTTCAATTCTATAGGTAGACTAAAACGGCACAGTTACGTACGAACAGTTAACTATACTCTCCGCGACACACAAGTAATGCAATTATTCAACGACCGACGCGACGCACGCGATGGAAATCATGGATGCACCTTCATTTTTTAGGGTAGACTATAACGGTACAGTCATGCACGAACAGTTTACTACTTTTCAAAACACTGCATTCATCCTAGGATTTATGAGGGGAAGCTCATTTCCATTCCTCGGGTGGTGGTGGTGTGGGGGGGGGCTGGTTCAAAGAGTGTGTCCCGGTCCGAATTTTGGAACCACTCCGCCTCTGAATAACAGTATACAAATATCTATTTTCTTCCCTTCATTCCGTTCTTTATACATTTTTTCCTCTCTATTTTCTTGTTCGGCAAAAAAAAAATCAACATGCTCACACACATTTTATCTGAATGTCCCTGGAAGTTTTCTTTAATATTTTTGGCCGAACTTATGAGTCTCAGCTAAATGCTACACGTTTCAGAGTGATGGTTACTGTGCATTTTTTACTGCGTGCAATGAACGGTGAAAAATGACAGCGATTTATTTCCAAGTTATAAAAAGTTTTCTCGACCAATTTTTGGCACCGAGGATTATGCAAGGGGATTTTTTATTTAGAAACGTAAAAAAAAAAAAAAAAAATCCTAAAATCTCCATCGTACAGCAATGAAATCTTAATTTTCATTCTTCTCCATTAATCTCGTTTTTCGTTTTCTTTAACGGCTAATAATTCAACAGTTATTAGTGAGGTTATATTCAAAAATTGGAATATTTCATTCGAATTTTCATTTAAACGATAGTATATTGACGATCGTTGTCAACAGGACATTTGATTATTAGAAGAAAGCACATACCTGTTATTCTACGAGTGATTTTATGCATAATTGACATGAATTGAGGCACTCTCCAGAATATGGGCCCATAAAAAATGGGGTGTCATAATCGCAGTCCCATTAAAACTTATTCCGAAAAGCATACCTCATCCGCATGCTTTATGGGCTCTTCTTTTGGAAAACTGCCCTCAGCAACTCGTTTTGTCCAGTGGCGTAGCGTGCAATTTGGCAACACTGTACTGAGTCCATTTAAACCCACTTATAAGGTCGAATGCGAAGGTGTTCACCGAACACCCAATAGTTCGATCTTTTTCACGGGTTCAAATGGAAGTACTGCAACGTTGCCAAATTGCACGCTACGCCACTGGTTTCGTCCCATTGTACGGTAATAAGTAGGAGGAATAGGAGGGCGGGAACGTTGGCTGTTGAGACGTCGGGACTTGGGAGAGAAGGGTGCAACCGGTGCCCGGTGCAATCGATGCCTCTCATGCTTGTGCGCATACCGCGACTATGGTACGTTAATGGCCTTTGACACGACATGGCATTCATACAAGTCGAGTCAATTCACTGACGTCCTACTAAGATTACCACTTCTACGCATGTTCTTATCCTCTAATGAATTGTCATCAAAATACCATTTTACCCTTTCCTCTCTCTCCTACGATTCAAATTTTGGTTCGTTCATCGAAATTATTGGGAGAAAATTTGATTGAGTCACTGAGATTTTGGCCCCACAAATATTCGATGCGAATGCCATGTGATTCTCTATCTCGAGTGCAAGTTACTTTTCGACCAATGAGAAGCGAGAAATTTACAATGGGTTTGCTGCAAACATTTGCTACAGCTGTAGGGGAGAGGGTATATTCAAGGGTAAAATCGCGTAAAAATTACATTGAAAACATCAAAAAGTCTTACTTTTTTTACCCAAAAACTCAATAAATGCGTTCAAAAAAATTCAAAAATGGCGGTCGAATGAGTAAGTTACAATTGGGGAATTCCACATAATCACTGCTTTCGCTTTGATGAACATACTTTTCTCAACTTAGAAAGTTGCGACAATAGAAGGGACTCCCTCACCGTGGCCCACTCATTTTACCTTCAATTTTTGAATTTTGCTGGGTTTGTGAGGGGATATTAAGACTTTTTAATGCTTTTAATGTAATTTTTAAGGCGCGCGAAATGACGTAAAATTCGACGCTTCATAAAGCTGTAGCACTATTAAGTTTGGAACAGATCCATTCTCGCTCGAAGTGAAGGACTGTCCGTGTCACATGACATACGTAGGTACCATGTTTGGTCCCTTATCGAGTGATATCACATAAAATCTTATTTAATAATAGTTTAGCTGTACTAGTGCAACGTATTGGCTCGAAGGGAACTGGACAATGGTTCCGATGCGATATACTATCAGACGCAAACGTTTTGGCAGTCAATTAATTCGAGATAAGAGGCAAATCCTCGTGTAATCAAAGCATTAACCCTTTGCGCTTCCTGCGCTATCTTCAATGTCAAAACTTTTGCGTTTGTTAGTACCAGAGATGAGATTTTGGATTTGGATTCACCTTCTCGTCACACGATTCTCGATGCGTCCTCATCGCGAGATGAGTGGTCCTGACCCTATCCGTACAAAAAGAGATCCCAACGAAGAGACAAAAAACTCATCAATGCATTTTGATTATGGTCAGATACGTTTCAGCGGTTGGGAGTTTTGCTCAACATTACCGAACCGAGAGTTCGGGGATAAGATTAAATTACATTAAGTTTGCTAATATTTAATGAAACTGGGAGAGCTGGACACATGGGATTACAAAGGTAAAAAAAAAAAAAAAAAAAAAAAAAAAAAAAAAAAAACATCAAATCCATTAAAATTTGAGGGATTGTTTAATTTTGTTGGGCACATTTAAGGACTGAAAATTCAACTTTGGAGGCAAGGATTCTGTTGTATAATGCTATGCGGAAGAGAGCGGGTGGGGGGCTTGCATTAAAATGATCGAATCATAATGGTGCTGTGCGGCGGGGAGGCAAGAAGTCGGACGAAATCGATTATTAGCTAGCAGAGGCTTGGATCCGTTGCAAACTTAGGCCATAGTTACGGAGAAGGTTCTAGAAAATATCGTTGGGAGCCTCAAAAAGTTCAAAAATTGAACTCATTAACTCAATTCATGCGTTTGAAGAAAATTCCAAAATGGCTGCGTCATAATATGGGCGATAGTCACAATACGGGAGTTTCATTTAACCCTTTCAGTACTGCATTATTTAAAAGTGGTTTTACAAATCTCAGACCTTCATTACTGAATCGAATGGCTTTTTCTCATATAATTTCATATGAATGTCAATTTTTTTTTGAGATTTTATGAGAATCCACGTTAACAAACGTCCTGTATATAGCGGAAGGGTTCACTGCAACTTTCTATGCTGAAAAAAGTGATTGATCTTAGCTGCGATCCGATGCAAGTCTCTCACCCATTATGACTAGCATCATAATGGGTGCATTCATTGAGTCAATGAGTCAGTTTTTTTAACTTTTTGCATGACGCTCCTTATATTCGCAAATGATTTTACTTCAGAATTTACCCTCTCTTCTGCAGCAGCAGCAAAAGTTTGCTACAAACTCATGAGATTGTTTACCTACAAAATGAACTTTGAAACTGCGTATTGTTGGCGTTATGTATGGTGTATGAGAACCCAGCCTAGCATTGAAGGTCATTGATAAGGGCTTGTACAGACATACGTTAAGAAGAAAATCAAGCCACAAGTCTGTGGTTTTTATGAGATTTTTGTCCAGCAAAAGTAACCAAATCGATTCACAGTGCGATGCGGTGGCGCGCGCCGTCGTGTCATCTTCAGATGTCAGTGACTATTCAAGAGATCACCATTATCGTGGGTGAACATTCGATGGCATTGCTTTACTGTCATCTGAGTCAGTGCCAATGGACTTTGAGGAGTTGAGAACTGAAGACGTAACATCTCTCAATCTGTCAACAGACAATACAATGGCAAACCGTCGAATCATCATCGGACAAGTCTCAATCCAAACACTCGCATACCATTTTGTCGACAAATGTTCTCTTTTTATTTCTGCACTGCACAATGTAAAGAGGCGTTTTTTTTTTTTTTTTTTTTTTTTTTTTAAATACTGCGGATCCTGATCTAGTAATACACACCCATGATATGACTAGACTTAATGACCCTCAGTTTTCGAGGATAATTCGAAGAAATATAATTTTTGAAATATATGAACAACAGAGCTCACCAGCTTACGTAATATGGCAATAATGTATATCCTCCATTTATTTAACCTATATGAAAAATGTTCAATTTTTGGGGAGGTGATCTGTCTCTCCCGTGGCATCGATCTTTTGTACTAGTTTCAATGACAAAAAGGAATAGCTTCTTCAAAAATAAATAAAATTTTATGAAAAATTAAATTTCGTTTTCCGAGGCTGTTTTACGAAGAGAGTCCATTAATGACCTTGAAAAAGTCACAGATTATAAGTTTGATTGTATATGTATGTGTTCCTGTTATCAGGTAACCGAGAACCTTTAACGGTCAAAATTGTTTATTACGGCTGATATAGTGAGTGATCAAAGCTGGAAGGGGGAAAAAATCGAGTTACTCTCGAACTTAAGCATTTGTTCGATGCGATTTGTTTTCGGCGAGTTAAACGCCGCGCAAGATGAAAAAGTAATATCTTTCACTATGTCGCGGCAGGTGGCAGAGAGAAGTTTAAATAAGTACTTAGTATTGCTAGAGGGAGAGGTAGGCCGGTTTTGCCGGGCTTGGACCCACTGTCATGCTGATGCCAGCTTATTATACGCTGTAAAACGTATACGTAACCTACTGACATTTCTACCTTGAGCGGCGGCGATTATTTCGTATCGAATGCATCGTATCGAAAAAAATATTTAGGACCAATAATTAGTCGAAAATCTCACAAATTGAGTTGCTCCCGAGTAGGTGGACCAACCGTCCGGATTCCGCTGAACACGTCGCCGCCAGGCGTCCAGCCTGATTTTTTAAAATTGAGAAACTGACTGGCCTTTTCAGGACATCTGACTCAAAGACGCCAAAACAAGAAAAAAAAAGGGGGAAAGTGTAAAGGAAGAAAATAGATCCCGAGGACGTACTTAAAGATAACTGATGTGAAGATCAACTATAATTAAGTCTTGGGAAGACCAGCTCAGTGAATTTTTACTCAAAAGTCAAGAAAAGTCAAACGTAAGTATATACTAGTATCAGGCTGTAGCTTTTCGCTGAGCTGAATCTCTCTCTCAATGCGGCATTAGTTGAAACGAATCAAACCGATGATCATATTCTCGCCAAAAAACGTTGAAATACTAAGGGCGAAAAAACTTCCATTGAAAATATCCGGCTTGTTGGGGGAAAGGTCGGGCATTCAGGTAGGAGAAAGTTGGTAACCCTATTCCCTATAATCACTTCCTATGCCTCTCATGACTCATCTTATCACTGAAAAAACAAAGTTTATGTACAGCCGCAGCAGCCTTTTAAAATAGCTTCGCCGAGCAAAAGTTCAAGCTGTACCGGAGAAAGTGGCAGGTGTACCAAAGCACTACTTTTTTGAAAGTAACAGCCTCTTTTCTTGCTTTAGCTCTACCGAAGAAGTGCTTCAGGACAACCGCAACTTGCTCCGGTAGAGCTAGGACTTATGCTCCGCGAAGCTATACTAAAAAGCTGCTTCGGTTCGTTCTACATAAACTTTGTTTTTTCAGTGATGCGTTGGGCGCGCACTCGCGCAGCTTCTATACATGCAGAATGCTTTTGGCGAACTCATAATTGTTTCAGCCGATGCTGGCAACACCGTAGACATAGGGGAAGTTATTCGGGATTAGACGGGAATTGTCGGGAGCACACGAATTTCCGGTGGAGTTAATTTTCATCAAAAAGAGGAGCGGAGTAGCGCGACCACTCTCCACCTCAGCATCCGCGCCTCCGCGGTCCTGTAACCCCCCCCCCTCCCCCCCGCCCCCCGGGTCCACGCCCTTACATCTTCCACCTCTGCGCGTGTTACCGAGACCGCGTATAACACACCACCAGCATTATCTTCGGTTTCAGGATTTATTTTCATACCTTCTTCCTGTTTCCTCGTCTCGGAACATAACAGGAGAGACTGGAAAGACGCGCCGAGTCAAGCGAGCAGACTTGAGCAGAGCGGCAACTTGTGGCTTGAGCAATGCGGCCACAATTTTTCTCCATTTAAAACCAAGTAAAGTAATCGATTCTTCGGTGAGGCATGATATCGATGCTGTTAGAAATCGATTGTTTAACACAGGTTTAAATTAGGGGGGGCATGGTTGCTAAATAGATTGCATGAGTCAAAACTATAACGAAAAAAAATGCATTTATTAAAAACCCGTGTATAATAAAAGATTCTTGGGGTGGCCGTCGGCCGACCGTCACCCTCTACATGGGCGGCTTTTGGAAATCAGAGTAGGGGGAGGGGGGCCGGAGGTTTATCAGTGATGACCTCATTTTTCCTTTTTATTTTGCCATCAGCCGACGAATCAGAAGTGTGGTTTATGGTTTTTCACTATATAATGTGAGCAGAAAATGACAGGACGAATCGGGGTTGTATGAGACTGAAATTACCAATAAGGGTGTGGAGCAGGTTAGGATGGAAAACGATTTTATTTTTTAGCAAAATCTTCACGGAGTGCCATTCTGTTCATCAATGGTTAATTTTCGAAATTATTATGTAGCATAGTCTCTTAAGTTTTGATTGTTCTACTGTTAAAAGTTTCCCAAATTATATGCCACTTTCTGCTCCAAAATTTGAAAATAGCGAGAAATGTGTGGTTGTAAATCAGCTGGTGGGTCATTTTAAATTTTTCATTCGTGTTCCAAAATACGCCTCGAACACTCGAACCTCAATGATAAAGAATGTGACAAACAGATTCAATCCCCCGGTATATTAGCTCCCCGGTAAAAAAAAAAAAAAAAAAAAAAAAAAAAAAAAAAGTGAGGCTTTAGAAGTCTGAAAGACTTTTAATTTTTTCCCGATAAGTCTGCAATTGTGCTGAAATGTCTTTATCTAGGAGTTTAAATAATTTTGTAAAAAAAAAAAAGTCCAGATGCTCAAAACCTCGATTTTTGACGAGCTTCTGTTGCTCTGTGATCTCAAATCTGCCACATACCGTATTTTTCTTGCTTCTGGCTCCTGCACTCTTGCAGGCACAGTACCTATGTTAGAGCTGCGGTGCGAATACATTTTCAGGTCTGCTTCTTCAAGTCAGAGTTTACCAGTTTTCTGAATTTTCGATCGTGAATCAATGGGTCCATCGAAACTGATAACCCTAATTTGAAGAAATTGAATGTAGACCTCACAATCCCTTTCTATTTTACACCCTTGATGTGAGGCTTCCTTGCCTCATCTACTTCCAATACATTATTCTTTGCTTCTAAACCACTCATAACCAGCTCTTCTCAATTTTCACCTCGCGTAAGAGCATATGGTTGCGTTTGCTATGTAAAAGCTCTTTACTCGTACAATCTTTCATACGTCCGCCCATGTGAAAAATGTAGATTTCTTGGACCGCACTTGCGCCAAAATAAAAAAAATAAATAAAAAATTCAGGAGTTCATCATAAATCACTTTCTTGGCTTGTTTTATTTGATTCATGTCTGCGCTTGCTTTGAGAAGATCTCAAGTTTAAGGTGCGTCTGCAAACGATAGTCTCTTTGTGCGTTTGTCGCAGTAAGTCGAAAGTAATATAGGTACGGACACAAATCGCTATCAATCAGGATTAAGGTTATTACATTTAGTCGGCATTAGCCTTGTGTAAGCCTTTCTTGACTGATTAAAAAAAACGCGATTTAGCTAAAAGAGTGAGCTATTTTTTTCCCTTCCTTGACATCGCTGCAACCCGCAAAGCCGGATGGGCCAAAGCTGGGATGACTCAGGCGAGGCCCGAGCGAGGTGGGAGCCGGGGCCTCAACGAGTGCGAGTGAGGCAATTGGGTTGTCTCACTTGCACTTACTAAGCTTACGGTGAATTTCCCTTCCAATATTGCGGCTGAAATTCTCATCAAATTTGCTTCATTTTGGGCACAAAGAAACCTTAATAAAAATACTCAAGTGCCAAAGGTTTTGTATTTTGCGGGCTTTTCTTCTTTTCAATTTAAAATTTCAAAAACAGGGCATTCAAAATATTAGTGACTTGTTGCATCCATTGGATCGAAATCTAGAAAAGTTTCGTCTGATGCAATCTCCCTCGCTCGCAAATTAAAAGCGGGTAGATAAATATTCCTACTCAGCTGTGTTGGTTTTGCATACCCATTTAATTGAAGGCGCTCGGGGAATATACATTATTTGGCAAACATTAATCATTTTGGTGTAAATGGGTCTGTTGCATACTTTTGCTACACCAATATAGAACCTTGATTCTTATATCAAATTTGGCGAAAATAATGATGCGCGCATTAAAAACGTTCAAAATCCACTCATTAACTCAGGAAATCACTTCAATTTCAAACAGCCCGCGTTACACTAGACACTATTTGCACCGGTATACTACTGCATAGACGGAACCACCGTGCATATAACCAACATCGTAACTACAAAATGATGGAATTCCCTTCTAAATACATGAACTATTGGTTGCATTTGCTGTCTGGTCTTTTCGGTTTATTAAAGATTACCGAATAATATAAGAAATGTTCGCATCTAACGAAACATTCCAATGTTTGTAAGCTATGTTCATGTTTACGTAAACGAGATGGTTCCATCTATTTAGTTATAAGTCGGTGATATAGTGTCTAGTGTAGCGCGGGTTGTTTGAAATGGAAGGTATTTTCTGAGTTAATGAGTGGATTTTGAAAGTTTTTAATGTGCGCATCGTTATTTGCGCAGAATTTTACGTTAGAAATAATGAGTTATATTGATGTAGCAAAAGCACGCGACAGACCCATTGCAGCGAAGATGATAACGAACATACTCGGGGTAGGTACTGAAAGGGTTAATTTATTAAAAGTTCATTCATGCAAACTGGTTACGCGTTTTTCTTCTTTTTTTATATCATCATGAGTCATCGATATAAGCTAATCCGCACATTTCTGGCAACACCGATGAATATTATGTCTGCGCATTGCGGTCGTCGCGTGCGCGTGGTGTGAAGCGGGGATTTATTTATACACAAAAAATCAGTTACATCCGTCGTTGAGCGATTTGAATTTCCTTCCGCCGCGCCCCGCGCCCCTCGCTCGATTCCCGATATTATAGTCGCTCCAGTTTTATAATTGAACAAAAATCATCCGCTCGTGTTACATAATTTTTTGTTTCCTTTTAAATTAATGCTCACCGTTTTATTGTATATTTTTTGTTTGTTTAATTGCTCCTTGATTGACTTACCGTCACCTCTCGCGTTACTCCGCACCCTGCAGTGCCTCTCCTCCTTCCCCCTCCCGTCTCACAGAACTTGCATCCTTCCATCTCTTTCATCTAGCTCATGCGCCCTCCCTTCTCTTTCATCTAGTGAGTCCTGAAACACTTCGTTTGTATATATACGCTTCGGACCGGGATACAGGATCCGGTAAGCAAGATGCAGGACCTCCTGCCAACTGTTCTAGTGGGCGTGGGGGAGGGGGGGGAGTTGTCGCTTCTTCAATGTTACCAAAATGGGTCGTGGGTGCAAACATTTTTTTTAAACTTGTTTTTCGAGAGTATACTGATACACTAAATGGACATAGCTCCTGTGGCGAAGCGTGCACTTTGAGAACGTTGTATTTCGCGTCTACTTAAACCCGCATGAAGAAAACCCAACTTTTGGGTGTAAAGTACCAAGTACCAGCCCCTTAAATTTGATCTTGTGCAATGTTTTAAAAAATCTGTAGTGCTTAATATGTGGTCCGTAGTGGTGGATCTAGAAATCTTTCAAGGGGAGGGGGCTAATGACCAAAGGGGGAGCTAAAACTTGCCTTTTCAACAAATGGCCCAAAATTCTGGAAAATCCTTTCTTAGCTAAAGTAAAATGTTGGCTCAAGATGGGGGGGGGGGGGGGTGTTAGTATCAAAGAGACCGTGGGAAGCATATTTTGAGCAGGGCAGGGTCTGGTCTCTATAGGCACTATGTCTCTGTACGCATGAGTTAAAAATTGGTCTGTAAAAAGTACTAAGTACATGGTAACTGTAATCAAACAGGCATGAGAACATCTAGAGACGTCGCGTCCGGGCTCTTAAAGAGCTTGAACTTATTTGAAACCTATAAACTCGATTTTATCAAACTTTAAATCCATCTACAATTTTCCACTGGTCACGAACTCGTCAATTAATTTAATTTGAGTCGCATTTGCTGGTTCCTTCTATACATCATATTGACTTCTCTAGTCGAACACGTCAAAATCTCAATTTTCGTCTCTAGTAAGATAAGGAACGTTCCCGGGGGACGTCTCTTGTTTCGCCACAGATAGATGACTTATACTCATGAAATATACAGGGTGTCCGGTAAGTCCCGGAACGGCTGCGCCATTTCTTTATTTACGCAGATAAAAAAACCAAACTTTGGAATGTTCCTAGATAAATAAAAACTACTTTTTGGGGGGGTCAAAATTTTGGTCGCCCCTCCCGGGGGGCGGGGGCGCCCCTAACTTTTTTTTTTCAAATGGCAACCCCTATCTTGTGATACCTCATTCGAAAGAGGGAAAAAAACTAAGCATTTTGGCGCAAACCGCATGTCGATATCTCTTTTAGTATTCGAGATATCGAACTTCAAAATCTATGGAAACCCTTTTTAAAAAATCATAACTCTTATTCAGAAAGTCGCTATTTAAAAAACTAGGGGTCTAAACTACTCTACATAACAAGCTCTTTCCGGGGAAAAATATCTCTCCCAAAAAAAAATTAACTTACAGTTATTGTTTTTTTTCCCCGCCAAAATTTTTTAAAACATTTTGGCGGGAAAAAAACAATAACTGTAAGTTAATTTTTTTGGGCAGAGGTGTTTTTCTCTAGAAAGAGCTTGTTATGTAGAGTAGTTTAGACCCCTAGTTTTTTAAACAGCGACTTTCTGAATAAGAGTTATGATTTTTTTAAAATGGGTTTCCATAGATTTTGAAGTTCGATATCTCGAATACTAAAAGAGATATCTACATGCGGTTTGCGCCAAAATGCTTAGTTTTTTACCCTCTTTCGAATGAGGTATCACAAGATAGGGGTTGCCATTTGAAAAAAAAAAGTTAGGGGCCCCCCCGGGCCCCCCCCGGGGAGGGGCGACCAAAATTTGCCCCCCCCAAAAAAGTAGTTTTTATTTATCTAGGAACATTCCCAAAGTTTGGTTTTTTTATCTGCGTAAAAAAGAAATGGCGCAGCCGTTCCGGGACTTACCGGACACCCTGTATATTGATGTTTTTAAAAATCCTTCGTGGTCGAGCTAAATACAGTTTATCGACCCTATTTAGGGCAATTAATAGCAGCTTCCAGCTGTCCGCCTTCTTGAAGGCACATGTTTTGGGGGCTCAAAGATAAAACGATACACCTATGAACATCAGTGAAATAATTTAATAATTTTCAAATGATAATAAGTCTGTTGCAAACTTTTGCTACAGCGCAAGCGTTTAAAACTTAAAAACTAATTCAAAACTAAGTAATAAAACAACAACTAAATCGTCTGATTAGTTTTTTTTTAACGTTTAATCGATAGTCTCTCAGGTAGACATTCATTGTAGTTGTATCAGGTTAGTCGTCTACGAGAGCAACTAACGACTAATTTAGTTACTTGCCAAACTAATCTGACGATTTAGTCCCCCCCCCCCCCCGACGACTTACTTAGTTTCAAATTAGTTCTGCCCGAATCTGATTTAAACTCATGCAAAAGATCGAATTTGAGGATTTTAACAGCAGAATGCAGCACACCCCAATAGTGTGATCTTTTACGTGTTTTAAATTTTAATGTTTTTTAACATGCAGAAAGTACTGCATGTTTTTTTATGGTTTCGTATCGATTTTGGCCATAAACTTCCTGCATAATAATCGACAATTTTCGGCTTGGTCGCAAACGTGCGTTGTCAGATTTCCGCACGTAATGATCGCGTCTCGTTTTACGGTGGATTCCCTTCGTTCGATATATTGCGGAGCGGCAACGCCAAATGTCTCCCTATCCTTTAAGCAGTCACTAAACGAATCGCGCGCCATATCGAATCCGCGATATTCTTCGGTCCGCCGCACAATGGACAGAAATCAAATCTTTGGCGGTCCAAATTCGATCCTTTCAAAGTTGGAAAATTAGTATTTTAGCTGGGTACTAGGGTTTGATTTCAAGGGGTTTATTTGGCTCCGTTTTTTATTCCTGGCTTGTCCCATACTTATCGGAGAATATCATTTGATGGATCGACAATTCTAGTGATATCTCATGTCTTTGTATTTTTGACCACTTAGGACTCGATTTGGATCCATCGTGCGCCGATTGAAATGTTGGAATGTTTGAGTGAGGTTTTGACTGAGAATTGACCCGAATTTTTTCATAAGGATTGTCTCCGTTATGAATAAATTTGGTAGTTTCATTATTTTGTCTGTGATTACTAACGAGCTATATCTAGTTCGGAAACTCAGGTAAACATGCGTAACCGCCTCGGAGATTTTAAGGTTAGAGATGTGTGTTGTGAAAACAAACCGAAGGTTCCCCGCAATGTATTTTCGCGTGTTTTCGAATTCTATCAGAGACTTTAAAATTAGAATTTCTTTATGAACTGTGCGTGTTTTCTGTCAATCAAAGCCGTAACTTCAGTTATTACGAATTGAAACACTCAAGTTCTTCATAGCTTTCATTTAATTGGTCAGATTCTACAGTGTGTGTGTGTTATTGCCTCGTAATGCCGTAACTCATCGCCTTTCTTGGCATTTCGACGAGTGAAAGTGGTATGTTTGTGGTGGTTTATTCAAAAATTTTGTAGTTTGACCTCTCTCAGCACTCTCTTTTCCCTGAGACAGATTTTCTCATGTTCATCTCTTCAGTTGAGTGATCTGAAGTAGATAACTTCGTTAACCTAGCAGTGGTCTAGAGAAGTTAGGTAGGGAAAAGGGGAAAAAAAAGCAAAGGGTGGACCTTTACATTTCAGACCAATTGTACCTATGCCTGCATGACAGTCATGGAGAGCAGAATTATTTAATTGTCAACACCAACACCAAGTTGTGTGATGCATTCATCCAATGATAAATGGTGTCGACTGAAATACTGGGCTGCGAGGTCGATCGGAGAGCATCCATTTCACTCGACTCATCTTTTTTGCCCAAGTTGATTGAGCCACTCGTGAAGTGAATTTTACTACGGGGTTTTGGTTGGAGTTTGGTAAGAATTTTTTTAAAGTATTTATTTACCTAAGTACAACTGTCCGACAAGATGAGAAAGTTACAATCACATTGTTCTACAATGGAATGTCAGGTGAATATAGCCTGAGGGCTGTTCCACTTAAGAAGTCGACAATTGAATCGTAACTAATTAGACCTAAGGATTCATGATTTACTCATGAGTTTTTAGTAATACCTACCAAATATTTATTTAGAACTAAAGCATTTTAACTATCAGGCTTAGACAAGTGGCAGGGCTTGCTTTTGCATTGCATCGCACCAGCACACATCCGTGAGTGGTTGTTTAGCACAGAGTTTTGACTAATTGATAATCACCTGCTCAAGAATGCGCTTTGATGCAATGCAGAAGCAGGTACCACTACTTGTTAGAACCTGATACTAAAAATGCTTCTGCTGTGGTACATTCATATCTAAATTATGATAACTTACGGTTTAAACAATGTTAAAGTTGAAATCCGCTCATGAATGCAGATTCTTCACATGAAGAGCAGCCATTGATTGAGGAGATGAGCGGAGGAGATTATTTAGTATAGCAGGACCATTTTGAGTATCGAGTCCTGTCAAGAAGCGGTGCCTGCTTCTGAACTGCATCAGAGCGCATGGGAGAGCAGTTGGTTTGCGCAGAGTTTCAACTCGTTACTAATCAAGCGCTCATCAATGCGCTTTGATGCGGTTTGGAAACAGGCACCATTGTTTGTCAAAACCCCTATACTCAAAATGGTCCCCCTCTAATAGAATGGTTACAGTGACTCATCTTTCATTGAAACTGCTTAAGATGATTCGACATGTTTTACTTGCAAACGGATAGTTTTGCGAGGATAAAAAAAAGCTTCATTATGAAGCTATCTGAAGCTACGCTGAAAAAGTGCAAGAAGTGTGTTCGACACTGAACAGCACAGTTTATGATGCCAGGCTTTGGCTCTGGGCATGAGGGAAAATGGTCATAACCTTGTCAATAATCTTACAAAGTCTGAAGAGAAAACCTAGAAGCCAAGTACAAATGATAGTGTTAATTTGGACACATTAGATCTAATCGGGGAAAGCCAACTCGATTTGTCTAATTCTACTCGATGTAACCTAAGTCGAAACAAATCTTGACCTGGACCAATCAAATCAGCTTTTCCAAAATGTGAGTAAATCATGAATCCTTGGGTCCAATCGGTTGCGATAAAATTGTCGACTACTTTAGCGGCATATCCACCTAAGATTTTTAAAGTAGGATAAAGTAACTTTCCCCTCTTGTTTGGAAGCAGTCGATAAATAAGTGGTTACGAAGTTATGACTGAACTTCACTCGAATCTCATGCTAACATTCACTCAAGTGGCTCAATTGACTAGGATGAATCGAATTGATTTGGGGCAAAATAGATGAGTGGAGCAAGATGGATGCTCTCCGATCAACCTTACAGCAAAATTTTAGTATGGCACCGTTTTACAGCCTTCTTGTCCACACCTATATCCTTGGTAAAAGAACATAACATTATAATGAATTGGTCCCCCCGTTTCGTGCATCGCACGACCTGGTGTTGTCTTCACTTTTAAAGAAAGTTGGGTTTGGGTTTTTTTTTTCATAACAAGGTGTCTGTGAATTACTGTATTTTGGTCACTTCAGAGTTCTACGGAGTACCTAACCGAAAACCCTAATACTGGTAATTCTAAGTCAGTGTTGTGATTGATTTCTTGCACCATTATTGCCATAATGATGACAGTAGTTTCTTATTTCTGCTAAGTGGGTACTTTAGTCTTTCAATTCAACTATAAACGCTCTTTATTGAAGAATACTCTTAATTTCTCAATGAAATAAAAGTCTTCCGTTCGGTCCGTGCAAACTTCAGAACCACGAATGAGTCAGTCATCCTGTTATTTGCTTCTTCATGTCCAAACTGACTGAAGTTCAACTTTGAAATCAGATTTGCTGCAAATTTTAATTTCAAATACATTTTTATAATTTGCTAAAGTCAGTTCAAAGTACAATCAACGATGGAACTCAACAACCAGTCAACGCGCAGATTAACTTGAATCACAGGTAGGTGTGACCTCAGGTGTAGATTTTGTGGTTGAATTTTATTTTCTCCTAGTCTCTGATTTTTGATGCACTTCTGTACCAACTTTACTCACACCAGTAAAATGGTAAATAGAGGAACCTAAAGACAAGTTCAAGCTTTATCCGAGATTACCTGGGATCTGAACGTTAAATGTTAAGGCAAATTACACTAACAGTCACAGTTCTCATGAAGTAAAGCACCTCACGAAGAGTACAAAATTCTGTACAGTTCAAGTTTGTTTGAAAAAAAATTACTTTTTTATTCAAAATAAAATTTTAATTTAAAGGAGTAAATTGCAATTTATTTAATTAAAAATGCACTTTATTCAAACAAAATTGCAATTTATTCAAATAAATTGCTATTTATTCAAATAAAATATAAAAATGTCAACCTAACTAAGATTTATCTGAGATTTACTCGAGTAAAAATTTTTTGGAAATATCAAAAACATTTCAAAAAAAATTGCCATTTTATTTGAACAAAATAGGAGTCGATGCTACTAGGGCTTGGTCGCTCTTATATCAGATGATTTGCAAGTTGAATCAGAGCTACCATGTCTTTCGGTTGTATGCGGCTATTCAGACGAAAGTGTTTACAGGAGAAGTATCAAAAATTTTGAAGGAGCTTCATACGGAAGATCTGTTACCAGGAGAAGTATCAAATTATTGAAGGCGCTTTATCCGAAAAATAGAAAATGTGATCAGGAGAAGTATCAAATTATTTGAAGGAGCTCTGAAGCCACCTAATCGAGGAAACTTAAGACTTGGTCGCTCTGAAACACATGACTTGCAAGTTGAATCAGAACGACACGTCCTCCGGGTGTAGGGGAAAAAAATATAGGAAGATATTTGAAAGAAAAGTTTTTACGAGCAAATTTTCATGAAGAAGTGTTTGGGGCAGGTGAAGTAAAATGGAGCTGGTTTTGGGGGAAAAATTTTGGATCTTGGCCGCAATCACTTGAGGTTTAGCTGAAAGTTTTGGTGAAATAATTTGTGACATGAAATTAATAGAAATTAAAGAAAATGAACAAAAGCACTTGCTCTCAGAGGTTTCACATAGAAAAAAAATTCTCACTCCACCACTCTCTCTAACTCTGCATACCCATTGAAATTATACAGAACATAATGCAGCGATGATAACTATATAGATAAAAGGAACCAGCACACTGCACAGAGTTTTAAGAGAAAAACCAAATGAAAGAGAACTTTCAATATAGACACTCACAAATGACGAAATAAAAGACAGTGGCCTAGAGTTCAAGATGAGAGGAACCATACCACCAGGCATTTTTTTCGAGAACGGCTGATCGAAATGTTTTGAATCAAAAAAATCGGTTACGGAATGGACACAAAATTTTTTTATTTTTGATATTTTCAAAAGCCCTCATCAGCTCCTCGTTCATATTAGGAGAAGCTCACACACTTTTATCAAGTTTTTTGCAAAAAAGCATCTTCTGAAAGTACGAAAAAAGTTCATATCCTCATAGCAGAGGCAATTGCCAACATTTTTGCTCCCATAGACATTTACCAAAACACCCAGATTTTTTTTTGCTATAGGGACTTGGAAGATTTTTGAATCAGCCCTTTTGCTTATCCAGTTGAGAATTTCTCACAAATCTTGACAGATTCTGAAAAAAAATATCGAAACCTTCTGATCGCTGTGCAACATGTTACCTTGAGGAAAAAATAAGGTGTATTTTTTCAAATCAAAAATTTTTGGGGCTTCAAGGGCAGAATCGGATCGATTCCATGGTCTGAGACATGGACTGCCCAAAATTTTAATTTAACGAAATACACCTAATTTTTTCACTTTAAGGTACCAAAATAGTGGCACATCAATCAAAATGGTTCCAACCATTTGATCAGAATCTGTTATGTATTTGAAGAATTCTCAACAGGGTGGCCACAAAAGCCAATTCAAATTTTTTTCCAAAAAACCGCCATAACTCAAAAAAATGAGGTTTTTTGGTAAATGTCCATGGGAGCAAAAATGCAGGAAATTGCCTGAACTTTAAGGACACAAGCTTTTCTCATAACTTTAAAAGAGCTTTTTTGAAAAAAAAATTGAGATATAGATGTGATTGAGCCTCCCCTTTCAAAAATGCCCCAAAGGGCTAAGTATTGGAAGCTATCGATAATATGATAAATGAAAAATTTAGGGGTTTATTCCCTATGCGACTTCCATGTTTCAAAACATTTCAATCAGCCATTCTCAAGAAAAAAGCCTGGTACAGTGCTCTGGATCACCATGTATACAGGGTGTCAATTAAAAAAAGGGGCCAGACCGAATATCTCGAGAACGGCTCCGAAAAACGCTGAAACACGTGTTAAATTATTTTGAGCAGGACATCTTTTTAGGGGACGCCGATTTGGGGTTTTCTCTGGGGGGGCCCCAAGGGGGGTACCACCTCCCTAAATCCAATACTTCAATGGGCCCCCAATTTTTTTTTTTTAATAATCAAAAAAAGGGAAAAAAATTTTTAAAACTTTTGGTACAAGTTAAACGTCGACATCGTTTTTCGTTTTCGATTATATCGAAGGTCCAAGTTCGATTTTGGGGCCCCTTTTCAAGAGGCATTACTTACTCCTCTTTGAAGAGTCGGAATTCACAAATCAAGTACACAAAAAAACTCTGAAAAGCAAGCCCTTTTCAGAAAAAAAATTTAATTATAACAAACATTTATTCAAATTTTGGTTTTGAAGCTCAAAAAAATTTTAGACATTTTTGGGCCCCAAGGAGGGCCATCTGAAAAAATTTCCCAATCACGACCCCTATTGAGTGATACATCAATCGAAAAGACGTAACAAACTGAGCATTTCGGCGCAAACCGGGGGTGGATATCGTTTTTACATTTGAGATATCGAATGTCAATTTACAGATTGCGATATCTCGATTGTGAAAAACGATATCGAACTCCGGTTTGCACCGAAATGCTCAGTTTGTTGCGCCTTTTCTATTTATGTATCAACCAATAGGGGTTGTACCCGGAATTTTTCAGATGGCCCTTCTTGGGGGCCAAAAAAGTCTAAAAGTTTTGGGAGCTTCAAAACCAAAATTTGACTAAATGTTTGTCATAATTAAATTTTTTTCTGAAAAGGGCTTACTTATTAGAGTATTTTGTGTCCTTGATTTTTAAATTCCAACTCTTCAAAAAGGGGTAATGATTTTTTGAAAATTAGTCCAAATCGAACTTTGACCTTCGATGTATCAAAAACGAAAACCGATATTGAACTTCGATTCGCACCAAAAGTCTGATAATTTCACCCTCTTTTCGATTAATAAATAAAATATGGGGGTCCCCGTTTGAAGTATTGAATTTAGGGACGTGGTATCCGCCCTGCGGGCCCCTGGAGATGGCCCCGAAATCGGGAAAACCCCCCATAAAGATGTCCCCCTCAAGCATTTGAACACGTGTTTTAGTGTTTTTCAAAATCCGGAGCCGTTCTCGAGATATTTGGCCTAGCTCCTTTTTTAATTGACACCCTATATGCTATGAAACTTAATGAAAAGCGGTATTACAAGAAAAACAACGCAGTCAAAGCAGCTTACACTGATTGACTGCATGTTATCTTTGTATCCCAGACTGCGATACAAAATCTGCTGGCCTGTTTTTTTTTTTTTTTTTTTTTTTTTTTTTTTTTTTTTTTTTTTTTTTATTTTTATAAAAATAACAACTTCATCTGATGGTACGCTTTTTCGCTGTCCCTCATATTGCATTTTAACTACAAATAGCATCAATGCACAATTTGATTAAAGTTTGTATTAGATTGGCGACTATTAAACCCAAACCCCAAAAAGCAAAGAGTGAAATGCGCAAACCAACTCACAAACAGAGAAACACCGCGGTAATCGTTACTCTTCAAATTCGCCTTCAATTGATCGTGTAGGCAATTTCTTTAAGAGTCGTGTTAGTGAGTTAGTGGACACTGAATTTCTAGGAGTATTATATTCAAGTTTCTGCGTGGGTGAAATAAACAAGGACCGAGATCGGATATTTTCTTTCTCACATTTATTTTTTTTATTTTTTTATTTTTTATTTATAAAATGAATGATCACAAAAATTGTGTCTGTGCTTTCCTACTATTATTTTATTGGGAGTATTTCTGCCCAACTGATGAGACCAATCAATAGAAGTATATACATCTATGTTAAAAGATTTTTTTTTTTTTTTTTTTAAAAATTTTTTTTTATCAATTTAAATTATCTACCAATAGACTGTTTGGGTGTAGAAGTGGTCAAGCTGAGTTACTATAAATCATGGTTCAAAAAACTTTGATGCACTATACTTTTCTTGGTAAATAGTGGAAGTTCGTATAGCTTGAATTATTCATAAATGACTGAATATATGTGAGGGATTCATTAAATCTTATGACATGTCAGTTATTTTAAGTGCCATTTTCGTAAACTCCATTTATAGAAGCTAGATCTCTTCTGCATCCAACGAGACGAATCATATGTTAACAGAGGATAGGTTTATTGCATCATTGGGATTGATTTTCGGCGCTTGTAGCGAAGTTAAAAGCAGATAACAAAAATAAACTTCAAAACCTATTCGGCAGGTGAGGCATATTGGACCAAAGGTGGCAAAATCCATATTTTGACCGGTTTGGGTTAGTGGTGGAATATTTTTGATTTTTTTTTCGCTCCATCCGAATGTACTTCCAGTTTGTATCAAACTTGTCAAAATTCATGGCTTCTAAGTGATTGAAAGTGTAAGTTAGGAGCAAAAGCGACTAAATCCGCGCATGATGTGTAAAAAAAAGCTTCTATAATCGCACGTCTTCACACACGACTTCTGATTTAAAAAAAAAAAAAAAAAAACAATTATATACATTTTTTACTCTGATTTTGTGGCTCAGCAAGCCCGTGCCCGTGGCAGAAGCTTTTGCCCAAAATTTGCTGTGGCAGAGCCGGATCTAAGGAGAACGGGGGCATGGGAACAAGTGCTAGCTTCCCACCCCCAACCTCCAATGTTACCTAGTTTCCAACAGAATAAATGTCACACACATGTTTTCTGTGACGCCTCAAATTGAAAATTACCTAAGTGTGTCCCCTTCTCCCCACCACCACCACCAGAAAAAAAATTCTGGATTCGCCACTGTGCCTAGGCGACTGGATTTGCATATCTATATCTTAATACACGGTTTTAAGTCGTATCGAAGCAGTGGCGGCTCTCCAGATGAGGCAATTTAAGTGAGGCGACCGACAGGGAGCCATCGCCTCACATTTTTTGAAGTTGGAGAAAGAAAAAAAATTAAAAAAATAACATATAAAGGTTGAAATGGTTATTTTTCCACCATCATTCGTTTCAATAGTCCAAAAAGTATGAATGGAATATAGAATTTTCAAAAAAGTTTATGTGAAGAGCGTTTCAAAAAAAAAAACCCTGTGCACCTCTCATTTTCGTCGCCTCACCTCCACGAGCCGCCAGTGTATCGAAGGTCCTTAACCCGTCCAGGCGTTCAGTCCTTTGTGTTAAAATTTTGAAAGAGAGAAAAAAAGGTGCGCAAAATCTTAAACTAAATATTCTCTCTCAGCTGACTTTTTGAAATTTTTGAAAGATATAATGAATGATCTTCAAAAAAAAACAATATAAATAAATATTGTCAGTTTAGTTAATTATTTGAGTTATTGTTGAAGCGGTTTGAAGTTAATTGGTCATAAAAGACCCATGGTGATCGAACGCCAAACAGGTTGAATTCTATAGGTATAATGATTATAGTTTTGGAAAAATGTTTTGATAGCTTTCTTAGAGCTTTTATTACCCATGCCCCTTCAAGTTGGGAACAAAATCCATTATTTGGTATCGAAAGCAGCTAAATCCTTTTTGCCCCCCCCCCCCCCTCTTCCCCAAAAAAATATGCAAATATTTCATTATCGAAGAATTACATCTTACTGAAAAGAAACCACAGTTTTCCGTGTTTTTCCCAAAGTTTGAAAAAGTGGAGTTATAGCCATTTTTGAGTCTGCATGCTTCAAATATACTTTTTAAAACAATTTGTATTCAAACTCGCACCAAAGGGCTAAAAATAGGAGGCACTTGTTCTTCCTCTTTATTTTTTGAAAGCATAAAAGCGAATAAATAGTGTAAGTAACTTACATTCGTGTATTGTTGACGCCACTTCACTGGATCTCTGCAGATGCCGACAAGGACACGACCCAAATCTCTATCTAATGTGAATCGATTCGAAATGAAGACGTGGGGTCCAGTTATTGTCGATCATTCGCCACGACAGAATCTGATCGAAATTAAAACTCCGAATTTTGAGGGAAAGGTAAACGCTCACGCATATTATTCGCATACACGGAACGGCAGAACAAGACGGGACGAAAAAAATTATACAAAGATACTAGTGACTAAACGTGTCAAAATTAAAGAAACGAAATAGGAACGAAACATAGGAACTAAAAGAAAACGCCGATGCACGATAATCGGACGAAATGAAATGCAAGTCAGCAAAAAAAAAAAAAAGGTGGTTTATATGGCGAGAGCGAGACACGAAAAGGAATAAGGCAAAGGTTCAACAATTGTGAGGAATGGACGGGGTCAACTTCAAATTCACGAAAATTGGATACAAACGCAAGAAAATAGAAATTTGCGTCAGAAAGCCTGAGTCACCAAACCATTCGACGAGTGAGAGTGGAGCGCAGAGAAAACTCAGGCAGGCCTATTGATCCTTAGAAGATGTGAAATGATCTGGGAAACTTGAACGAGCGACTCGAACAAAATGGAATCGCGTAAGGTAATGTGCAAGTGAAGGGAGGCACGAAGATATTTAGAGGGAAAAAATTGTCAGGACTCGGTGCGCGGTTACAAAAATACGGAAAAGCACTCAGAAATACGGTGGATACAGGACATCAGGAGTATCAGGACGAATCAGGATGAACGAAGAGAAATCTCAATTACAGCATGGATATAGTAACGACTAAAAATTTCAGGCAATTCAGTGTGAGGAAGAAAGGGAACTTTTGGTCGGGACCAGCAAAGGTAAGTTTCACGCGAAAAAAAAGACCTATAACTTTAAAGACCAAAAAACGCCCGAATTATTTACAACTTTCGATATTCTACGTATTTCGGGGGGAAACAAATTTAAAAAAAAAAACCAAACAGGGGTGTAATAAGGTATCTATGAAAGCCCGACGTGACGTTACCGACGCGAAAACGCGAGGCGACGGACGTGACAGAACGTCTCGACGTCTGGACAGAAAAGGAGCTGGCTCGCCGAAGACACGTTGTCTTTATAGTTGGGGGGTCTCTGGGATCGGGAATCGGGGATCGTCATTTCATTCCATTCGTCGCCGCAAGCCAGTCTGGGACGAAAATAAACCCCACGGCGGCATTGTCTTTTTGAATCGGCCGTCGCGTCGCGTCGCGGTCCGTCGTTGTACGGTGGTTATTAGAGGCGTCGCGACGCGCCGTGATGGCCCGATTCACGACACGGCGCACGATGCAACCGTTGCAGCATGAATAATCCATCTTGAAGCGCGTTTGGAAAATCAGAGGGGAGGGAGAGTGCACGGAGGAGTAGCCGAAGAGGCGAGGTTTCGACTCGGATATCCGTTGAATAAATTGAACTGTCCCTTTCAGGGCTGCCGTGTTGCGTATAATCAATGCTATTTTTCAATTCACCGATGATTCCACCGGTTGAGAGAAGATTACACAGTTCAGTTCAGTGCATGACTGTAATAAACTAAAATACTCGCATCTGTAATCTTTCTCAACTGGTGGAGTCGTCGATGACTTTAAAAAAACTTGCGGATATTTTAATTAATCAACGGAGTTCCCACCGATTAGGGAAAGATTACAGATCAAAGTATTTTCGTGCATTACAATCATACACTGAACTGAACTGTGTAATCTTTTCTCAACCGGTGGAATCATCGGTGAATAGCAAAATAGCATTGATTATACGCAAAACGGCAGTCCTGGTCCCTTTAGTTCTCGACTCCCGCTTTGCTTTTTTTCATGATCACCGGAAAAGGAAGGCTGAAAGCAGTGGTGGATCCTGAGAGGCAAGAGAGCATGCCCAGAAGCCTCAAATTTTGCCGTTGTCCAACAGAAATATCCCAAAATTGCTTCCTACGACGCTTCAAATTTCAAATTTCATAAACGACCACCTCCCCCTGAAAAACTTTCTGGGTTTGCCACTGGCCAAAAGGATAGCCTCCCCCCTCCCTTCACCCAAATGAGACCTACGTAATAGTTTGCGGCTTATAAAGTACGTGTGTTGGCTTGGTTTCATGTAAAAATAACTCAAAACCCTGAGGTTCGTGACAGTTCTAAATTTCGATAAAATCAAACTTTGACCTGTTGTAACTTCAGTACACATGCACATACAGAGCTCTGATTTGCGTTAAAAGTCCTCATCTTTCACAAGCTTTCGATTGATGGATCACAAGATGGGGGTTGCCGATAGTAGAATTTGGATTGAGGGGGTTTTAGGCTCCCGCCGGAGCCCCAGGGGCGTCAAAAATTGGGTTCATCGCGTGGAAAAGAAAAATCTAATTATTGAGAAGGTATTTTCAAAGTTTCATTCCTGTGGCATTTTCCAATCATAAGTTGTGAGTTTAAACAAGCTAGAATAGCCATTCGGATCATAGTGCGACGTGGCGTTTCAGTCGAGTCGACTTTTACAGTTAAATCAGTCTCATAAAGTCGCCATGTTAAACTATCTCGACTCATTCTTATCGTGCAAAATTAGTGTCTACGTCCAAGGAATGCAGAAACAAATATAATAGCAACTATGGATACGTGGTTGATATGGTGTAGTATCCTCAATAATTGAAGGCGAAACTTGTTCTAGTAAATAGGGACGTCTTAGCCTCGCGCTTTGGTCAGTCCTCAGTTCCAAGTTTTGGAACGGTTAGATGTTGTCCGTTTATTCATAATATCTAATACGTCGAAATTACTATTATTATTTGGTTCCCTCGAACCTTTCACGGGGATTCAACAACTTCACCCCTCTCTGGAAATTTTTCTGCGGGCGCGCCCATGGCAGCAGGTGTGGCTCGTGCGAGGCAACCATTCGATTTTACCCCGTTTGAACTTAGGTGAAACAATCGACTTTTGAGGAGGTTGACAGCCTCCTGAAGAATCGATTGTTTCACATTCGTGTAAATGGGAAAACCTGTGTTGCCAAACTGAAACTGCTCGTGCCGCCACTGGTAAGTATAGTCGTGAGAATATGTGAAGTGAGGAACAGTACGGGCAATGAGATTTGGACCAAACATACACCAGTGGCGTAGCGTGCAATTTGCAACGTTGCAATGTGTCCATTTAAACCCACGAAAAAGGTCGAATGCGAAGGTGTTCGCCGAACACCCAATCGTTCGATCTTTTTCATGGGTTTAAATGGACACATACAACGTTGTCAAATTGCACGCTACGCCACTGACATACACTGGCGCTTAAATAAATGGTGCGGCATGGGCGGCTCGTGAAAAAATCGGGTTTCTTCCCTCCGATTTGAACTTATGGAAAAGTATCTATTATTTGGAGGTTCAATTGAACCCCTGCCCATGGAGGTATTATTTTTCTTAGGTTTCTTTGGACAAGATATATCTATACACAGCATACAACTCACGAACCGCGTCTGAGATATACGACGAGGCAGTGGCGTAGCCAAGGGGGGGAGTTCCAGGGGGTCTGAACAGTCCCCCCTCCCTTGACACCATCTTTGTCCTAAAAATAGGTAATTTTTTGCGACTTGAAAGGAACTTAACCAAGTTTTTGCTTAACCCTCTAAGGGCCAGGTTATTTCAAAAGGACGCCACTCTTCCGTTTGTAAAGGGAAGGTAGTTAACTGTTCGTACTCGGGGGAGTTGAAATTGCCTGTACGATATATTGAAGGCGCCCGAAGACATCGTATCTTGTATATTTTTTCATCAATAATCGCGTTTATCCGGCATGAAGACTGGAACAATGTGAAGTAGACTAGAGAAGAAAAACAAGTATACTCGGACTTGGCCCTTAAAGGGTTTAGGACCCCCCCTGACAATTTTCGGATCCCTCTGACCTCTCGAAAAATTCCTGGCAATGCCACTGCGACTATAGGTTTATGATTTTAGAGTAAGTTTATTTGGAGGAATACAACTACGACGCGACGTTCGGATTAAAACTAAGTCTATAATTTCGAACTTGGGAGGTCGAAACCTCGAAAATCAACCCTCTTGCCCCGAGTGGTATTTTTTCGGGGGCGACAATATCGATTATTATTGGTGTACAAGCGAAAAAGAAAAAGAAATCATATAGCAACTCAAAACATGAAAGAAAAAAATCATCAGATTTACACATTTTTCTGTGAAGGACAACGGAAACGTCCGTGCAGCCCTGGTAAGAATCTAATTTAATGCTCATTATTAGGAGCTGATGGTGGAACATTTATATCGCCATGACGCAAAAATCTCAACAATGCCTAGAACATAAAAAAAAAAAAAAAAAATCTGCCTGTGCCCCCCCCCCAATCCTCCTCTTGAGTCCCTTGACTCACTGTTCAATTAAGAAGAAGAGGGGAAAAAAATCATAAAGAAGGGCCAAAAACAATTATTGTTAGTTTGAAAGACATTAGCTTTAAAAAGGCACCGATTCAATCCTTGACAAATGTCCGAGTCTGCAGATCAAATTTTGTTGACTTTTTTGTATTTGCGTTTCAGGCGCAAAACGCAAGCTAATCGTGAAATTTATGTAAACGTGGTATTCAACGGTAACATTCATAGTTCATCAATACTAAATTGCAAGATCCTTAAATTAATCTAAAATCTATTGAGTAGAACATTCTTGAATCATTTTCCGTGCTATTGTGTAAGTTTCTTTCTGTGCGTCGGAGCTCCGTTCGCAACGCGACATTTTAAAAATGCGCGCGCTAGTAAGCCGACAACCACGTGGCTACGTTGGTGACGTACGTCACGACATCGCAACGTTCATCAACGTTGGTCACCGGTGCGTATGTCTTAATCGCCGAAAGCCTATTCTTGGTTGGCGTAGATTGACTTTCATCAAGCATGGTAAGTTCCTCTTATTTTATTACAAATATTTAATTTTTCCTGTGTTCTGGTACTTGTTTCAAGTTTCAAGCGAATCAAAATCAAATTTTGATCCCTGCTCATATTATCGTGGCTTCTTCTCTTCGGAAACGCTTCGTTTTGAAGCCGTCATTTCCTGTACCCACATGGCGACCCTCTTGTCGCCGCTTTAATGTAACACGGAACGGAACCTAAGTAGTTATTTCATCTTCACGTTCGTCTATATTACTGTTAGACTCTCGAGTCCTCCTCGCCACTCCAAGATCTAACTTATCATCCGAATTCGTCCGTCTTAAAACCTAGATGGCCTGAGATCCTCACTAAGCGAATGTCTTCCATCATCATGCCTACTACGGACTATGTCCATCTCGAAAGTCTCAAGACAGCAGTTTGCCTTTGAAATTGAATCCGCTTCCACTGTGCTAGTGTTAACAAGGGAGTAGGAGTTAGTCCAGACCTGTCAGCCTATGGTAGTTGTCGCCTGATCGCAGCGTAAAATACTCCGAAACGGTTGAGACGTTGGTTTTGATGCGCTGAAGTTGCTAACCTGTTATGCTCATCCAACCTCAACTGCCATCGGCTGTTGCATCTGAAGCATCCTACAAAAGTTTTCATGTTTCCTCTTGGTATTTGTCAAGCTGTTCTTTGTAGCTCTCAGCTCACATATGTATTGTGGCAGGCCAGTGTATGCCTAACTAGCGTCGCCCCTTAAGATAGTTACTGTGTTACACTGAGATATTTGAAGACTTTGGTCCTTGGCTGTGTGCTATCTCTCTCTATGAATCTCCAGTTTTATCTTTCTCAATGCTCACGTTTTGTATGTTTCTGCATTTCAGGGTCCGAAGAAAGACGCTAAGGGAGGTTCCAAACAGCCCTCCAAAACACCCAAAAAGAAGGAAGGAGGATCCGGAGGCAAGGCCAAGAAGAAGGTAATTGTTGCTTCTCTCTAGTTGTCATGTGTTTTTATGTTTCTGATAGAGAACAGATGCAAGCTGACATTTGAGAGGAGGCAAGTAGTATCAACTCATCTTTCCCAATCCTTGAACTCAACTTGTGTCGGTTCTAGAGCTCATTTTATCAAAGAAGGCCGATGATAGATCATGCGGCTTCCTGTGCAAAGATGTGTCAGCATCCTTCCTCGTGCGCCATAATGCAAACTCGCCTCTGAGCAGTAAACGAACCCATCTGTTTACGGCCAACTTTCATACTTGTCCTACAATCGGACTTGCTTCCTCTTAAACTTACTTATTTGCAACACTTGTGTCAATCATTATATAGCCCAGATTTTGTGGACGTTTGAACCTGTATTCAACTTGATCGGGTTTTTCTTATCAACTCAATCATGCGTGTTAGCACTCTGAGGATATTTTCACGCCATCTCTTGATAGAGTCATTAATCAGTAAAGGAACATTTCCTTCAATTGTGATGCACTAGATGCCCTATCCATGGGCGTAATATGAAGCGGCAAGAGTGGCCTCCCCTCTCCCTGAATCAACAGCATAAGGAGGCAAAACCTGCGGTTTTGAAGATAAGCTAAATTCGTAATCGGTATGTGACTCCCCTGACAAATTTCCTTGTCACGCCCACGACCTCAGCACTTTTCAACTCAATATGCATGTCTGAGCTTTTGTCAACAATGTGTAAACATTGAGAACTGTCAGGCACTGACTAATTTATAAAAACATCTGATGTATCAGGCTGTTTTGACGATTCTGCTGTGATACGTCATGAGGTGGAGGGCCGGAAAGAAAAGAAATGCAACTTTCTGAATTCGAGTTTTGGTTAATTTTATTTGCGTTGACAATGTACTTAGCCAATTTGTACGGAAAAAATTCCATCCAATTGTTACTTACTACATGAAAAAACAATGTTTATGAAACGTACTGATGAAGAAATATCTGTGTTTGGTTCCTTTGCATTATCGTCTCTGACGCTCTTATTTGACCTGTGTTATGGAAAAGTGCGACAAACCAGTTCATAGTCTGATAACTTTATAAAAAAAAAAGTGGCGCTTTCTCTTTGAAACTGTTATTTGTGTTTTTTTTTTTTTTTAGTAAAGTACTGTCAGTTTTTAGTTAAAATTCATTTGTTTGGCAACTCAGAAGACAAAATACAAGTCTAATAGGAAAACTGAGTTTTGATTCTTTAATTTTACTGGCATGGTTGGAATTGGAAGGCTGATATCTCTAGTACTTAATCAAAAGTATTACTACGTTAAGTGGGTCTTTGAATTTTATGGCCCTAAGTCATACTGAAGATGTGCTGTTGTATTCTTTTGTTATTAATGTTTGTTTTGTTTGATTGTTTATTGTAGAAGTGGTCAAAAGGAAAAGTTCGTGACAAGTTGAACAATCAAGTGCTCTTCGACAAGGCTTCTTATGACAAACTCTTGAAAGAGGTACCTTCCTACAAATTAATCACTCCATCAGTTGTCAGTGAGAGATTGAAGGTTCATGGATCATTAGCACGTAAAGCATTGGAAGAACTCCGTAAGCAAGGTGAGAGATCATTTAATATTCTATTACAGTTTGATAGCTAAATGATTAGAAATAAATATTTTTCTGTACATTCGAGTTGAGCACAAATGCAGTCTTTCGCATTTTTGATTAATTCAAGTCTAAGCAAAAGGCATGAACTTTTTATTAGTACAAAATACTACAATCAGACCAGAAACTCCTGTCAGCCAATGGAAACAAGTTTTGGAATTTGCTAGTCTTTTGAAATGGATTCTTTCGCCGCAATAACTGTCGCGTCATGAGTGGAGGGATACTGACCTTCCCCTCAACTTTCTCTCTACCCCTTTGCCCTGACCCACAAATGTTTACAAAAATGAGAATTTGTTAAGAGCAGATAATTTTGTTTTGTTTTTTATTTTTAACTTCGGTAAGTCAATTTGATAGAGGTCGTTCCAGAATTGTTGGCTGCTGATAGCTCTTTGTTTACATGCGCATTAGGCCAGTTCAGCGCCTATCGCACAGGCAGGTCGCTGGCGCGAGTGTTGGCGGGGAATGCACTCCTAAGTGTCAGCATTTGGTGCAGCGCACAGAAATACGCCCTTCCTTCCATGTAAACAAAGTGCTGTCAGCGGCCAACACCTCTGAAACTAGCTCTAGTATCCTTTAAGAAAAATGCGCACATAAATTAATAAAAAATAATATAATCAGAAAGGAAACTTTCTTTAGAATCAGAACAAAATTAATTTATGTATTATAAAGCTTAAATTGCGTAGCCCTTACGCTGGGGGGGGGGGGGTCTGTTTCTCCGGCAATTTATGCATGTACAATTTAATTCAAAACGATTAAGACGAAAGTCCTTATGCAAAGCGAAGAGAAAAAATGCTAGAAACTGCTACCTATAATTATGAAAGTTTTCGTTCTCATTGCGATAATTCTATGCTAAAAAAGTTGCATGAAATATTCGAGAGCAAATGTGTCAACAAATGAAGTAGGACCAAAAAAATGGAGTGTGCTAAAAGTCACTGGTAGCGGCGAGGTCCGAACTTGGTACGCTGAGGTGGCGAGCGAGAACGCCACCGCTTGGCTTCCGATCCGAGATGGGACACTGTGCCGCAATTCAGGCATATCAGCGCTATTTGGGAAACACAATTTTTCTACCCATTTTTTTCCGATTTTCAAATTATTTGTGACGAAACGACTACCCATTGGCGCAAACGACAAAACACGGGTCAGTTTATTTTCCCTGTACTTCATGCATGTCAAAGGACATGGCACAATCCTTATGGGAACTGGCTTACCCCTAAATGTTATTTAAGTATTATAAATCGACAGCTTATCACTTAAAGAGAAAAAGTTCTCACGGCACCAAAGTGATCCCATGTCCAGTTTTTTAGCTATTAAAGCTCAAAGACGGGAACTACTTCTCTCGTGCGTCAGCGCGCAATGATGAAGTAGTGCCGGTCGCCTCACAACTCGGCTCAACGTACAGTGTGGTCGGCCCATTTCGATCATTCATTCACCCGCTCGACTACCTGCCGAATTCTCTCTTTCTATTCCACTGCTCGTCTCTCTCTCCCTCACCCGCACCCCGCACGCTATTCTTTTCCCACCCGAGCACGTTTGGATTCCAAGAGACCAGCAAAAACAATTCGTCCGTTTCCGTGTTTATGCATTTCTCGGCTTTTCTTGTTTCTTCCGAATTCTTTCGGTTACATTAGTTTACTGTCATCTGTCTCATAATGAGTACTCTCGCGTGGCGCCTCTTACGCTTTAAGATAACAAAGTTGTTGATACTCCAGCTTCAACTTGCCCTCTCCCCCCTGAGGATACCGATTACGGCATGTAAACAAACACTTTTCCGATCGCATTGAGGGAGAGAGAGACTAGCAGTGGAATAGAAAGAATTCGGCAGGTAGTCGAGCGGGTGAATGAATGATCGAAATGGGCCGACCACACTCTACGTTGAGCCGAGTTCTGAGGCGGCCGGCACTACTTCAGCATTGCGCGCCGACGGACGAGAGAAGTAGTTCCCGTCTTTGAGCTTTAATAGCTAAAAAACTGGACATGGGATCACTTTGGTGCCGTGAGAACTTTTTCTCTTTAAGTGATAATCTGTCGATTTATCATACTTAAAAAACATTTAGGGGTAAGCCAGTTCCCATAAGGATTGTGCCATGTCCTTTGAACTGAATCGGTGATCCACAACTCGTATCCTCTCCTTGTGAGTCTGATTGATTCACAGCTCATTAATGCAAAAGCAAGCAAACTACCTTGTCTTTTCAATTCACCCATTCATTCATTTTTCTCTCTCTGTTTTCAGGTCTCATTAAACAAGTTGTTAGGCATCATGCACAAGTTATATACACAAGGATAACAAAAGGAGATGACCCAGTTTAATGTAAAATCAATCTGTAAACCTTTTTTTTTAAATATATTTTTAAGTTAAATTTTTATTCTACTTTTATCATTTATCACATCTTAACAACTTACATTGGGAGGAGGGAGGGGGGGGTGTCATTTAGCACATATTTTTTTGTTCTGCACTGGTTTTGGAAGTGGCATAAGCAAGTAGTTGACCATTCTCTCCAAGCGTTCTAAAAACGCATAGGTAGAGGTCGTTTTAGTAGTGTAAGCGCACCTATACCGATAATCTTTGGAATTTTCAATATTTTTTCTCATGTTACAAAATGAAAATTAATGAGAAAAACTAATTTGAGCCTCGACTATAGTCAGTGACAAATGCCCTAAAATCAAAAGTTTCAAGTTAAAGGCAAATTTTGTTTTGATTTGAAGGTATGAAAATTGAAAATTTGCCAAAGATTATGGTCTAGGTGTGCCTACTCTTCTGTAACGAGCTTTAGTCATGTTCTGTTGACTCCAGCTTGTCCAATATACGAGAAGTGTAAGCTGCGTGTCACAGTGCTAGGCCAGCAGTAGTGAAAACCCGCGACCAAGCCCAGAAGCCTAAAAATTGTCTCTTTTCATCAGAAAAAAGTCAGAAAATGCTAATTATGGTGCAATAAATTGCAGACTAGATAGGCTTGACCCCCCAGAAAAACTATCTGGAGTCGCTACTGGCAGGCAGTGTTACTTTGTATATCCTGCTTTCAAACAGAGGAAATATTTTGCGTGCCAAATCTAGTATCTTCCCTGTTTTCATTCGATTGCTATGAACTTCTTTTGAACTTTCTCTCAAATTATGAAAACATCAAATGCCCAGACTTTCATGAGATTTGGCAAAAGTGCGTCATTTGTATATAAGAATTTATTTTGGCATTTATTTTGAAAATTTGTGCATTTGATGTTTTGTGATTTTAAGAGAAAATTGCCTAAGTAAACCATCTTAATCGACTTACCCTCTCTTGCGCGAAAACATGGGTATTATAACTTGGAAATTGAAAATGTTAAAAGAAGATTATTGTTGAGTCAGCCTTTGATTAAATTCAATTTTTTTGAACTTATTAAAGAAAATTAAGATTTGTTCTAAGAGGTTCAGGATTCAGGAAGGTTTTAAACATAGAAGTTCCTTGCAGTTGTAATTTTTATTTAACAAGATTTTCTTACAAGTCATCACAGTTAGTTGAGTTATAAATAATTTTTATTTAACAAGGTTTTCTTACAAGTCATCACAGTTTGTTATCACAGTTAGTTGAGTTATAAAATATTTACTTGACTTAAATAGTGAGAATTAACGTTTTTCTAAAATAAAATTGCTTATCACCAAAATTAAGTAAGGTTGGGGTGGTGCGTAAATATCAAATTAAATTTAGGTATGGTTGTAAGTAGGTTTCTTACCTGTCAGTGCCCCCAGCAAAGCAACAGACAATGACTAAAATTCCTTCAAAAACAAACAGATTGAGCGCAAGTAATATTTACATTCAAGAAATTTATCACATTGTAACTACTGCCAACAATTTGTGTACAGTAAGCACTCATCAATGATTAAGTAATAGGAAACGAAGCATGATAGACGTGAAGGCGAGCTCACTACGAATCATCAGAATTTTCCTATTTTATTTCTCCAATTGCATGATGGAATTGAATGAAAATGAATTTGAAAGCTATGGTTTTTCATTAAAGAATGCTTTAAAATCACTTCACGGAAGTTGCTGGCAAGTTTTGCTTTGATTTGATGGAACACAAATTGATAATTCACCAAGATTATCAGCAAGCTCTGTTTTATTTTCTGAAACAATCTTTGCCTTGTCTCATTTGAGCCCCAATAAAAAAAAGGAGTTTTGACATCTAATTACCGAGTCCAGCATTCTTGCTGTTAGTGTTTCTGATAATTTGATGGGGAAACAAATCATAAGTGCATTACTTAAATTAATGCGCCACCTATAGGCATGTAACAGCAATTGGTCAAAAAGTAAAACAACTATTACTAGTGCTGAGACTTAGAAATTTCTGAGGCAATCAAAATTTTAGTGATGTTTGCTGTCAACAAAGTTGTTCTCCATGCTAAATTCTAACGATGTGTTCGTGTTACAAATTTTTCCTTAAATATTCATAATATATAGACTGTTTTTTCCCCTCAAATTCTCATAATTAAGGTATTGATTGCTGATCATAAGCCATCTTCACTCTCCTCTGGGGGTGTTTTTTTCCTCTTGCTTCATTGGTTTTGCTCGACATGGGTTCATTTTTGTTCTTCAAACCTGATGTTCAGAGATTTTTAAAAAATTGGAATTTAATTGAATTTTACTCAGATTATTCTATCTCTCTTTTCAAACAAAATTTGAAAAAATCGAGCTCTAAAATCCTCTCCATTCTGAATAAAAAAATAGAAAAAAGAAAAATAAATCAAGTTTTAAAGTAAGTTGGTACCTATTCGAAACAGCAGCTCTCTTGCTTTCGGATCAGGTTTTTCTGGCAGGGTTAATGGTACAGATGTATACATTCAAACTGTCTCATGAGTCAAAACATACAAGGGTTATTTTATTTTTTCCATCATTACCAAATGAGATGGGATAGTTACCCCTATAAAAATTGCGATCTTTTACCCTCATCCCCCTATTTATTATTTGGCAGGAAGAAAAATCCATATCTTTCGGAAATCCTACTAGATAGACTATATTTTTGGACTCGCGTGCATATCAACAAGTCAGTTGTAAGATTCATTCAGGGAGTTACCCAGGAGCATATGTGGCTTGACGGTTACAAGGTGGTTGTTCTATTCCTATCAGGAGGTGACACCCTTGATTTTTTTACTAACATGCATATCTGACTTGATTGTTGCATTTCTGCTAGGCGTTTGCTCAATTTCCATGAGGAGTTTCCCTCGATTTTTCAACTCACGTCACACGTGCATATCTGGCTTGGTTGCATATCTACAAAGCGTTTATTCGATGCCCATCAGGCGTTACCCTCGATTTTTTGACTCACGTGCATGTCTGGCTTGATGGTTGAATATCTACTTGGCGGTTGTTCAATTTCCATCGAGCCATGCTGGTTTGGCGGGGGTGTGGAGTGAACCGTCCGCGATATGACTGAAGCCGACTTTTCCTTGCGCATACGAACCCATTCATGACTTATGACTCGGTCCAAGGTCAAGCGGAGGGTGATATCCGGTTCCAAAATTCGTCGAACGATAGATTTCGCCGCGGTTGAGGTCGTCTCGCGCACTCTCGAACGGAAGACCCAGTTCCTTGTCATCTGGTCCTTGAGTAGTTTCTTAAGATTTGAATCGTCGAAAGGCATCGAGGCGTTAAGCATGATATACAGAATGATGCCAAGTGACCAAACATCAGCTAGTTTTGGGTTGTAAGGGATCCCGCTGACCACTTCCGGCGCAGCGTAAGCAGCCGATCCGCAGTAAGTCTGGCTGAGGGCGCGGCGACCATCGGCGTCGCAACAGTACCTGGTCGACAAAGAGGCGTTCAATTAGGTTGAAGAAAACTATCCGAAAAAAATTTGAGTGAAAAACGAAAGTCGATGATGGATTATGTTCAATGATAGTGGCGTAGAGTGCTGGATTATGTTCAATTATAGTGGCGTAGTGTGCTATCTGGCGACTTAACGTCTTGCCTATTTAAATTCATGAAAACTATTAAAGACGCTGTGTCACTAATCGCATAATATCATGCTAAAATAATGGTTGCCCCTCCTGCGTTTAATTTCACTGCCCCCTCTGAAAAATGCGAATTCTAAGGTGTTCCTCCAGACAAACCTCCGAAATCATTGGATTCGTTAAAATTAAATCCCAGAGAGCGCCTGTAAACCATTGCGTAGGCAACAGGAGCAACATGCAGCTCGATGCCCCATGGACGGTTTTAGTGATGATGTCATCCGACAATTTTGTTAATCGTTCTAAACTATCTCTCCAATTGGAAGTCTCACGTAATACCCACGCACTGAGAATCGTTAACAGTGACATTTTTGTGAACTTTTTTAGTAGAAATTTATTACTGGAGTCATTACGTACACACTGCCATTTTGATAAAAATAAAAAAATGTAGTGGAAGAAGGCCCCGCTGTTTACAAATTTCGACTCTTAAAAGAGATAGCAGCTAGATACATGAGGGTCCCGGGAGAGTGATAAAAATATAGTGAACTTTACGCGAGTTTTATCATTGCTGATTGTGGCCGATGAAAGAATCGTTGGCTAACCGGTGACAGCGCACTAAAACCGTCAAAACCTTTTTATTTAGTTAGATTTCGTCGTAGCAGTTGTTGCCTACGTGATTGTTTGCGGGCGCTTTGTGGCTCACTGTCACACTGTCACGTTGATGGGGTATGGGAATTAATGAGATTATCACTCGGCGTTCTTGTCTCCACGTTGTAGCTTTAACTTGTCAGCGTCAATCAATGAGTGGGCACAAACATTGACGAACGGTTGAAATCGAATAGTGCAAAATGATGACTGATGAATTCGAAATTTGCTAGTTTGGCGCAAATCTGTCTCGAGAATATGATCTTCTCAGTTCTCGCACCTTAGGATGCTGCTGCCAGCAAATTGTATCATTAAAAATGTGATATCCCTGCAAAATTTTACCATTAAGAAATCGTTTTATTTTCTTCAAGAAAGTTGTTTTACTTTACTTATTGCTTTTGGACCAGCAGCTGCCCTAGGTTCAGCACTTCATCAAGAAGATGGTTTAATATGAACGTAATCAAAGCTTTAGAGAGATAGAATCAATAAAGATGCTTGTTGCTACAAGCTAGAACCCTTTAAATACGGAGACGTAGAATTTCATTGCTTATTCGTTGACCATCACCTGTTTCACACGGTAGGTACATTATTTTGGCAGTAAATCGACGTTGAACTGGGATATTTGCAAAGGGGCGCATCTTTGAGTGCCTTCAATGAACCAGGGGCGTGCCGAGGAGGGGGGAGGGGGCATGTGGGTACCCTTGCCCCGGGCGGCACTCTCCGGGGCGACAAAATCAGGGTGGGAGAAAAAAAAAAAAGAAAAAAAAGGGGGTCATAATTTATAATGTTGTTCGCGGAGGGCTGCAAGATTGCATTTTTGCCCCCCCCCCCCCGAAGACCACGGCACACCCCTAGAATTAACTATGCAGACAAAAACAAGTAGCGAGCAGTAGGATTTTATAATGTATACTGACTGCCGTCACAACGTAAAATCTCCAAGAGTGTATAGCGTTTTGCCTAAACGATAAAGCGCAGGCGTATTAGCATTAAAGCGCATAGGCACTGGCAGTAGGAGTAGGGCAACGAGAAATTCTTTATCTCTCTCTTTTCTCCATTAAAACACGTATGTTAGACAAGGATATATATAGACAGGCGTATGAAACTCTCTGTCTCGATACTTTTTCAACTTGTACATTCAAAGGGGAAATGAGAGATGGAGAAGAGATCCTTGTTGCGCCATTGGCATAGTATATTTGACAAAACTGTACCTGGCGAATCCAAAATCAGCCAGTTTGACATTGAAGCGTCGCGAGAGCAGAATATTCTCACACTTGAGATCCCTGTGAGCGATATTATTACCGTGCAAATATTGTAGACCGCTGGCCATTTGTCTGAACCACATTTTGGCGTTGGACTCGGGCACGACACCATTCTTCTTGACGAAATCCAAGAGGTCTCCGTTGTCCGCGTACCGCATGAATATGAACACTCTAGAGCCTCTCTGGAGTATGCTGTGGACTTGGATTATGTGCGGATTCTCGATCTTCGTTAAAATTTCGAGCTCGCGCGGGAAAAATTTATTAAGGAAATCTCTTGGGGCTTTGTCCTTGTCGAAGATCTTGCATGCGAGCCGCATCTTCTTCGGTGACGATTTGTCTACGTAGTCGGCAATATGGACAGTCGCGTATGAGCCCTGCCCGATTTTCTTGCCTATGTGGTATCCGCGCTGTTCCAAGGCGTTGACCTCGGAGTCACGCGGAACTAATTTCTTCGATGTTGAAGTCATGGTTCCTGGCGATGAAGACTTTTGCTTTTGCATTTCTCACGTTAGTTTGTATGCACTATTGGACACGGACGGCGAGGCTTCTGACTTGAAAAAGAAAATATTAAAACTTGTCAAAAAGGAAAATTCTCAATAGAATGATTAAAATTTGTTTGAGAATTTCTTAACCCTCTAAAGGCCAGGTTATTTCTAGAGTCCCTTGATGGAAATATTGTTTAAAGAGTACCGACACGACGCTTTATGCATTTTGACAGGAGTCGATTTTGTCGACCGCGTGAACGCATTCGAAGGTTAAGTTCGACAGTGGGCCAGTGGTGGACTGGCGGATTTGCCGGCATTCCGGTCCGTTCCCATACGTTCCTCTACGAATCGACTCCTTTCGTGTGGAGCCTTCGATGTCGTCGACTCCTACTCGACTCCGTGAGAGCCTAAAACCAACGACCAATCACAACTCGTTGAGCTCGTGTCGGTACTCCCTATACAATATTTCCATCAAGGGACTCGAGTTATTTCAAAAGGACGCCACTCTTCCGTTTATAAAGGGAAGGTAGTTAACTATTCGTACTCGGGGGAGTTAAAATTGCCTATACGATGTATTGAAGGCGCCCGAAGACATATTATTTTGTACATGTTTTCATCAATAGTCGCGTTTATCCGGATGAAGACTGGCACAATGTGAAGGAGCCTAGAGAAGAAAAACGAGTATACTCGGGCTTGGCCCTTAAGGGGTTAACAATAGAGCTATGAGTCCATTCAATAATGAAATAAAAAATAACAACCGTAAACCTCCGAATTTTGAAACCCGAGGACATCTTAAAAACTTTGCGGACTCTTCGCGGACTTTTTGCCCTTCAGACTGATTCTTCTCGTTTGGACGAGACGAGACTAGATATCGAGAATCGACCAATCCCATAGGTTTAGATGGCGTCACGTGACAGATTTGAAGTCATTATAGCGGAGGATCGACGGGGTCCGAGTCATTCTTTTCAAATTCATGACTCAGATTCCGTTGATCCTCCGCTCTTATATGACTTCAAATCTGTCACGTGACGCCATCTAAACCAATGGAATTGGTCGATTCTCGCTATCTCGTCTCGTCCAAACGAGCAGAATCAGCCTGCTCAGCAGCAGTTGAGAAAAACTTAATCTGTGGCAATATCAACATGCGATCGTTAGTTTATTAGCTTTAGAATGAGCTAAATCAAATCTCGATACAATTATTCTGTAGGTAAGTCGGTATTACGCTTGATCTGAATTTTTTCTGATCATTAATAAGCGGCTTGCGATTTGCCTTAGATTGCGATTTGCCTGCGACAAAGAGTCAAGCGAGAGTGAGAAAAATTTGGTCGAACCATAATAAGGCCGGTTGCCGATGATGGCCTCTTATGAGGCTTAATGAGGGCATTGGTGGCTAACTGATTGGCTTCTCACGAACATTCTTTCACAACGGTAATTAATTTTTGTTTTAACTAGAAGTTGAAGGGGGACATTAAGACAGTTCACCTCTTTTAATATTTGAAATAAATGTTTACCGTATTTTGTTTCGTCATCAAAAGCCGTTTGATTGGCCAGGCCATCGACAGGTATTGCTCGTACTTTGATTTTCCGATGGCCATCGAAAAGGGCCGGAGCCTAGTTTAATTATTAATGTAATTTCACAATGTGGCAACGCTGTACTATCGGACGATGACCATCAACGTTGGCGAACTCTGGAGCTCGTCATCTATTTGGCCATCGCTGATGACGGATCCTTCGTCGCGCACCGCAAGCGGTCATCAGCGTAAAGTTACTCAATTTTAGCGCTTTTTTGTGATTGGTTGGAGGAATATCATCGCCGACATAGCAAAGCAAAATACAGCTGTTGTCTCAATAACTCTTTGACTGACTTAATTTTAATCAACAACGCCATAAACTGGTTACATTGAACATCGAGTAGTTAACTATTCCTACAGACCCACAATGATTTTGCTTATCCTAAAAATTGAAGGCGCACGTTGTAAACTTGGCGTGGAAATGGTAATTTTCCGCAACTTCGCCAGGGGGGAGAAGGGCGGGCAGATTCATAATTTGCACCCTGTCTGGTGTCAGCACCCTCAAGCTAAGTTCGGTTCTTTGCCTCGCGTTTTCATTACAGCCTCGCTTTCTGAAAAGTTTTAATTTATAGTCGAAGGGTATCGATTCTGGGAGTTACGTATAGGCATGTCCCCATCATATTTTGGAAAATTCATCCGCAAGATTCGATTTCATGTGAATATAAAGAATAAGCTTGAAAAGTAGAAATCCCCCCTCCCTCCCCGTTTACGTCATGTCAAATGCACCAGTACCTTACATACAAGCTAAATAGCATCGTGCTGGTCTGACGTTTGTCCGTTGTATCAAAACCACGAGAGAGGTATAAAGAGAGACTTAGATCCAGGGGCGTGCCGGGGGGGGGGGAGGGTGTAGGTAGCCTTGCCCCGGAAGGGCGGCAAAATCAGGGTGAACAAAAAAAAAAAAAAAAAAAAAAAGTGAATTACAGAAGGCGGCAAAATCAGTGTGTAACAAGCAAAAAAAAAAAAAATTGTTCGCGGAGGGCGGCAAGATTGCATTCTTGCCCCCCTCTCTCACTCTCTGGAAACCACGGCACGCCCCTGCCTAGATCCTTGGCCGGGTTAACTTGAGGCTAAAGTTTTGTGAAGTTCGGAAAAGTTTTGTGTAGCTTTGCCGGATTACAGTCCACTCTACTACGAGCTATTTTATTTCAAAATTATTTTTACACTGAGGCATGAAGTAAAAGAAATACCTAATTCATATGTGTGAGCGTCGCACCATCGGAAAAATTTGGCAATCTAGGGTGACTTTTAATTTTTTTCATCGAGGCTTATTTTCTTACCGAGGCCTTTCCATTTTTCTTGATTTGGTGTCAGCATTTTGTTGACTCGACCTTGCTTACAGTGCTTCGCTTCAGTTTCTAAGTTGCTGTAAACATCTCTTTTGTTTGATCTGTGAAGTAATCGAAAAGTAAAGGAAAAACGCACAGTTATTCACGAAAAGTTATTCTGGGCCATTCGTGCGTAAAGTCTCAAATTTGATGATTGAAATAGAAATAAGAGAAAAATGTATCTCGGACGAGTGCCAGTGACTTATACTTAAAAAAAAAATCCTCAAATCTTCAAATAATCGGTACTCAACCACAGATTTGAATAGTAAACGCTCAGAAGCAGCTACTTATACTTTTAATTCGGTGCCTCTACCGCACTAGATCGAAAAGAGGAAAACACAGGTAGCTAGGGAAAAAAGCTTCTTTACGGTATAACGGAGTATAACTGCCAACCTCTCCCTGTCTGAAGAGAAGTACATAATTATAGTCGTATATAGTCCTCTCAAAAATAGTATTCTTAAATACATATAGTTTGACGACTCCTGCCTAAGCCTTAGCCAGAGGCGGCAAGAGCTCTGCGGCGCGGCGCGGCGCGGGGCCCCCAATGCCATGAAATAGTACCCACCATCAATTGTGTCCTTTGCGAGATCGATCGTAAGGGAGAGGGGGTAAAAATGACATCATGCGCATGCGAGGGAGTGGAACATATTCTCGTCAGAAGTAAACCCCTAATTAAAGGGGGCCTAACTCATTTTCTGCGGGGGGGGGGGATGTCACCATGCCACTGGCTTTAGCTTTTTTGAAATGGACAATCGTTTTATAAATTTTAGAAGAAGTGATGTGATATACTCAGTAAATTCCTGGTTTTAAATGGTGCGGGGGAGGGAGGGGGCATTGGGGCAAGTCATAACCCCCATCATTAGCCAGCCTCCCCCGGTCTTCTCTGGCAACACTGCTCGTCTCATGTTTATTTTAGAGGCATGTCATAGATTTTGAGGTTAGGTATAATTTCAACTGAAACATCTCAAGACTCGCTTATAAATAGTTGAACTATTTTTCTTCCCAAACTTCATGAAACTAAAATTAAGAATGGTGATACGTACGTGCAGATCACATAAGTCAAATATTTCCGTAGATTCGGTCAAGACAGACTTTGGTTGTGCTTAATTTGGTATCCAGAACCAGCGAATATCCAAACATTAAAAAAAAACGATAAAATTTAAGGGTTAAATCCAAAAATCACTTACTTGAATAGAAAAGAAAAGTGATCAATTAATTTTTAGAATGGCGGGATTGTTTGAATATTGAAATATTTGCACCACAATTAATCAGAATGGAGAACATTTTTGACGAAGATACTGGAAATTTAGGGGTTAATATCTCTGTTTATGAAATTTGATAGATAATTTTACAATTTCCTCTTTTTTATTCAACTATCGATCTCCCTAGTGATAAGATTTTTTACTCTAATTCGTGCGTGGTTGGTCGATGAAATGCGGCAACTTAATGGCAGGCAGCTGCGCCCTTTTCCCCTTTTCGCTACTTCTTTTTATTGTTATGAATAGATTTTCCTTTATTTTTGTTTTGGTTCTACTTTATTTACATTAATCTACGCAATTATTTATTTTCATTACCTTCAAGTCTTCAGCCCTTTATTTACATCCTCTTAATAGTTACAATTGTGTATTGCTTGAGAGTAAACACCCAAAGTTCACGCAAAGTGCTTGAGTGAGTAAAAATAATACTCCTCAACTTCTGAATTACTCTTTCACTTCTCCCCATGCGATGCTCTCAAATAAAGAAAGTATTAGCGTACTCCTCTGTCCTTTAGATTACTTCCTTATTTGTGCATGATTAATTATTGTAGGTAGCAATTTCTTCAATACCTACACGTGATATTGGCGGATCCAGCCTTCGCGACGGGGGGGGGGGGCGGGGGGGGTAGTGATTTTCGCCCCCTCCCTCCTCCCTGGTGACCCAATTTTTTCTTGTTTTAATAACGTTTCTTGCAAAATATCGATTTGAGGGAGTGTAATGTGCACCTCCAATAGTTCGACCTTTTTAATGCGTTTTAATGGACAAAATTCAGCGGTGCCAAATTGCACGCGACGCCACTGATCGTGTAATGGAGCTGTTGCAAACTTTTGCTACAAGCTTATTAATAGTTAATAATGGGGTAATACTCGCAGTAAAAATGACGATTAGCGCACTAAAAAATCACGAAATCCACTCCTAAACTCACAAAATGCTTTTAAACGCGAGACCGTAATGGCGGCCGGGGCCGCGGTTTTCATTGGGGTTCCCTATTATCTTCAATCAGCGCCATCTACACGAGGTGTTCACAAGAAGAAGAAGAAGCATACAATTGCCATAAGAAAACCGTGGCATCGGCCGCCATTACGGTCTCGCATTTAAAAGCATTTTGTGAGTTTAGGAGTGGATTTCGTGATTTTTTGTGCGCTAATTGTTATTTTTACAGGGTCTTACCCCATAATCAACTATTAATAAGCCTGTAGCAAAAGTTTGCAACAGCTCCATTACTTTCGTTACTTAATCGAAGTTTGGTGGAATGGGAAAATTCAAACCTGGGGCCCCGGTCGGGGCGGTTTCTTTGAACATCTTAAAATTTAATAAGAATAATTTATACTTTAAAAAAAAAAAAAAAAAAAAAAAAAAAAGGCTTTTTTACCTATCAACTAAGTATTTTATTATATCCATCTCGGTTTCAGCAAACGAGGTATAGCTATAGAGGGGGCAGTTGCGGCTGGTGCAATGTGGCAACAACGTAATTTCTCCATTTAAACCTATGTAAAACAATCGATCATCAGGAGGTGCAATTGCACCCCCCAAGATATCGATACTTTTGCGTAGTTTTAAATGACAAATAAGCATGGTTGCCAAATTTCACGAGCCGCCCCTGAGAGGGGGGCATACCACATAATCATACAACCAGAACGGAAACTGTCGGATTTTGAAGCAAATTCATTTCGCGTCCGCCATGTTGGGATAAAGGATGTTTACATCTGGATTCGCGCTCGAAAAAAAAATATAGGACATGATCCGCGAAATTTTTATTCTGAAATGCCAATAGAAGAAAATTGAGGGCGGAAACTTAAGATTTCTTTCCAGAATTTACAGAAATAAGTGAGTTTCGACACAAATCACACACGTCCGCTTTGTTGGGATATAGGACCACAGCGCAGCGTTGCCTATTGGTGCTGTTAAATTCCAAATTTGCTTCCATTGGCTCTTATGGGAGTTTCCGTTCTGATTGTATTATTCTGTGGCCATACATGTTATAAGTTATAAGTCTCATCTCAAAGTGTGACAGCATGGGCGATCTGAATCTGAAGATCTGAAGAAACAGTTATATCGATTTCTGTGTCCAGATAGCCACTCCAAAACACTTGCACTGTCGTTTATAACTAGAGTCCCGTCCCTGTATATCAAAGAGTCTCTCGCCATACGGGGTACAGATTCTGGTTGGCTGCTAGATTTTAGGCTGTCACGGAGCTCGAGGAGGCGTTCTGTGTTATTCTCCATAAGAGAACCGTTGGAACGCACCCACCGAAGAGGCGTTCACGCTCCCTCAGCGAACCCAACCAATCATAGTGGACGCCTCCTTCGAAATTCTTCTTCTTCATGCTTCATGTGGCGAGACTCTTTGATACATAGGGACTCTATTTATAACCAATTTCAAATGTATTCGTCATAATGGAGCTGTTGCAAACTTTTGCTACAGGCTTATTAATAATTGATTATGCGGTAATATCCTGTAAAAATAACGATTAGCGCACTAAAAAATCACGAAATACACTCCTAAACTCACAAAATGCTTTTAATTGCGAGACCGTAATGGCGGCCGAGGCCGCGGTTTTCTTATGGCAATTGTATGCTTCTTCTTCTTCTTGTGTGGTGTTGCGAAAACATCTCGTGTAGATGGCGCTGATTGAAGATAGGGAACCCCAATGAAAACCGCGGCCCCGGCCGCCATTACGGTCTTGCGTTTAAAAGCATTTTGTGAGTTTAGGAGTGGATTTCGTGATTTTTTAGTGCGCTAATCGTTATTTTTACAGGGTATTACCGCATAATCAACTAATAATAAGCCTGTAGCAAAAGTTTGCAACAGCTCCATTGTTTTAAAAATGTAAAGGCTAAAAAAAAGTGTGGCAAACAAACCGAGCTTGTGTGAAAATTGAAAAAAAAAAAAAAAAAAAAAAAATTAAGAGAAAAAACCTTACGAAATAAAATCGAATGAAAAATTAATTGCGTTTGCAAATAAATTCTCCGACATTCAGGAAAAAGCCTGAATAAATGAAGCGTGAGACCCGTAAATTTGAATCAGGCGCGTTATTAGAGATTTTCGCGCGTTCAGATGCTGATGATTGGTGACCACCAACAAACCAGCCAATCGCCGACGCCGTTTTTTGCTGCAAGTCTGTGGTCAGCAGAACTCTCCCTCAACACGGCGAAACCGAAACGAAACCAAAACCGAAAGTGAGTACTGAAAATAAGAGTTTGCAGGAATTTGCGTTGTTTGTGTGTGGAAAAACGTGGACAGAAGAATTGAATTTACAATTTACTCTTCTTGTCGCGATCGGTGAAACACAGGGAGTGAGAGTTGCTTGATCATCAAGCAGCTTTATTTTCATTAAAGTTGAGTTCTTTGAATAGTACTCACATACAATGTGAGCGAACTGTCGTTTTTTCAGAGACACTTTTGTTTAGATTGTCTCAGGTTTTGCATTGGTAAGCATTCTCATTATTTAACGTAGTCATCCATTCACTTTCTTTTACATTTCGCATCTCTTTATTCTCTATCAGCTTTGTCGTTTTCAGTTTGAACTGGTAAGTAGTTGTACAAGCCAGCCAAGATTTCCAGGATCAAAAACTGCTATCTATTTGATTCAATGTTGGTCACCCTTATCTGATGCTCTTATGGTTTCTTCTCTTATTTTAATTTTTCAAATCAGATGTATTGGAATAAGAACTTAAAACTAATCTTCTCATTTCTGTTGAAGCTTCACGATGTTGTATCATCCATATTTTAATTTCTGCCTTTCTCGAAGGTTACGGCCCAACTATTAGGAATTTGACGGAGATAGTTTTAGTTGCAGCCTAGTGCAAGTTCTACGTTTCTGTTTCACTTCTGCCCAGGACTCTCTTCGACAACAGTCAGCAGTTGTCGAAGATTGAAAGTTGGACATAGGTTAGGTTTACAACATAGTCTTAAGGTGAATCCTCAGCGGCCTGTAGTGAGATTCAAACCCGCCACTATCGCGTGCTCTCTGAAACCATAGGTTTGCCGCTGTTGACCATCATTTACGGGAGCTAGAGTCAAGTTATTGAAAATGTTTGAGTGTTGCATTAGGGACGAAATCCCATGGAACATTTTGATACCATTCCGAGCTTTTCACGACCAATTTTTCCGGTTGAATGTATTGGCAAGAAATTGCGAGTTTGAATGTTCCTTACGTATCCAATAAACACCTTCAAACTCTTCATTTCTTGATAATACTTTCCACCAGAAGAATTGGTCGTAGAAAGCTCGGAATGGTATAAAAATGTTCCGTAGGATTTGATCTTAAAAGCAACGTTCAATCATTTTCGAAACTTAATTTTAGCTCCTGCAAATGACGGTGGAAGCCAGCAAACTTTTGGTTTTAGAAAGTGCGCAACAGTAACGCAACCTAGCAGATCTGAATCTCACTACAGGTTGTTGAGGATTCACCTTAAGGTGATTCCAGGCGAAACTTTTCCAGATTTCAATCCGATGGATAGCGCCACTAGTCGCTTTTTGGAAAAGTCATGTTTTTGGCGTTTTAAACTGAAACCATCGATAAAACACAAAATCCAATAACGTCAGCACCTGCAAAATTTTTTTATGGATTTTTTGAGCCCAAAATGAGCAAAATTGGTTCAAAATTTAAGCCGCAAATTATGAAATTCGTTTCGCCATAAGCTTAGTGAGTGAGAGTGAGCGTGTGTGATGATATGTCTATCTGCCTCACTCGCACTCATTGCGGCTTACGGGAAGTTTCGTTTTTCATAATTTCCGGCTTTATTTTTGAGTGTTTCAGCCTGAAACTTTCAGGGTATCTTCCTGAAGTATGCTCGCAGGTGCTGACGTTCCTGAAATTCGTGTTTTTAGCGTGAATTCGTCAATTTTAGCCAAAAACTGTTGACTTTTCTAGCAGCGCGACGTGGTGTCCAAAGTTGGAACTAATCGACCCTGGAATCATCTTAATGGTCATTTTCAAACAGATTGCAATTTTTCATTGATGCTCTTGCAGACTGGAACTCTTGTTCAAATTTAACGGAAGGTATGAGGAAAGAAAGAATGATTTTGGAATATCAGCAGATGCCAGTTGTGTATGCTAAGTCAGGGATTAAAGGCGAATAATTTTCCTTGCCTTCCTTTCTACTAAGTAGATGCATTGCTTCTGCAGCTTCAAACGTTTCTTTAAAACTTGTGCATTCTTGTAGGAGTGAAAAAGATAATCAACAGGACCCAAAAAATGTTTGGGATGGATTGAATTAGGGTTGTACCTATAAATAGCGGATCTAACCTCACATTTCTTTATCGGAATGTTGGGAGCGCTCCGAACTCTATGTTACTTAGGGCCAGTCTAGAGTCTATCCGACTTACCCCAAGTGCTACGATTTGTTGGTTTACCGCACATGATATTTATTTTGCGGTTAATTTGTGCTGTTGCCATTTTTGTTTGATCTAATGTGGTTGCTTGAGTGGTGACTGATGCTTTTTGAGCTACTTGGGTCTAAGACTGTCTGTCCTGAACATTCTGTGGGCCCTGGTTTACCCTTAGAGGAGAATTACACCATGCCCTGGATGTTTTTATTCTGATCCTAAGCTATCGACGATTGGCACTTTTAATTCCAAGTTCAGTGACTGCTTACTTTCCTTCAAATTCGTACCCAGTGTACTTTTTTGTCAGTTCAACGCACGATTAGTTGATTGGACGGCCCTCTGAAGAAGGAATCGAACTTTTTCGTGTCAGTAGAGGTTAACCAACTGCTGTGCATTTCCTTGGTAGTAGGCTCTGCTCCTCTGCAGAAAGCCATCCAATTCAGTCATGGAATTCAAGAATGCACCAGCGATCAAAGAGGTTTTTGCACATAGTAAAGTGTCGGGTTAGAATCCGAAAAGCAGGAGAAACTATGGTGACACCAAGAATTTTTGAGATCCATTTGAAAACAAACCAAATATTTTCAAAAGAGATGCATTAACGGTATTGTAATGCAGGTAGAGGTTGTTTCTCGAAAGATGGTAGATGACAGCTGGCCTGGTTTCCTGCGCTGTTGGTTACACATCTGAAGCAGTGCACGGAAAATCAAACTCGCCCATTGTGCAGTAAACAAGCTGATCTGTCATCTGCCAAGTCTCGTAAAATGATCTGTACCATAGGATAGTATTATCCAATTTGTCGCTTTCTCCAAGCTGATGAACGAGGATCTGTATGAATCATCGTGTACTTTAAGTAATTACAAGTGGAACATCTTAAGAGTCCGCCTGCAATTTTGATGGAATATAGCTCAAAATATTCCTTGTGAGACATTGATTAACGCCCTGTATTCACTTTTTGCTAAGGCACCTTTAAAGTTAAAGAAATAAGTTTTCAAAGTTTGCAGCTGAACTGGTTGCTAAGAGTTGGGAAATTGTGCCATGCCTGTATGGTGATACTGTGGTGTAGTGGCGCCGGCGTTTGACTCGATGTCATGCTATCTTGGGTTCAAATCCTGGTCAGACTTGTTCCTTCTTGAACATTCTTCTCCTCCCTTTCTTGCGTATTTCTTCCTGTATTATTCTTTGATGACCTTTTCAGTTACATTATTTCTACGTTATGTTCATGTCATTCCTATGGATAATCCAGTTGTGAGTACGTCAAAATCAATAATTTTATGGCACTCAAGTGGGTATTAGTGATAGATGTCACACAAGAAAATGTACGCATAATTTTGGAAAGGTTATTTTGAGTTGATTGTTTTCTTCCTCTTATTTAGGCTCTACCTGAGAATAGTATTTGATGTCTCTCACTGTTCTCTCCATATTTTTTTTGCAATCATTGATAAAAATTCGCCAAAACTTAACAAATTATTTTGAGTCACAATCATTGAAGTGTCAGTACGCATAGTTAGACACATACTTCATGATACCTACCAAATGGGGGCCATGAATAGAGGGGAGTAATGGACATAAAAAACAAAAAAAACCAAAAAAAAAAAAACAAACACAAAAAGCCTAAAGATATACTAAATATGAAAAGTGTTCCAACAAAGCAGATTGACAATGATGGGAATGTTGGGAGAAAAAACAAAAGCAAATAACACACACAACCAGCAAATAATTAAGTAATAATGTAAGCTAAAAATAAATAATTAAAAATAGAAAAAAATACCCAGGTTGTACAACGAAAAATTGAGACGGAAACAAAATTAAAAATCGGTACCTGGGGAACTTGAATCGGATAATTTCTACCTTAAATCGCAACACTACGCTTATCGTACTTCCACTTAACGCTGAAGTCTTGAATTGCAGGTGATTGTGCAGTGGATGAAAGTGACCCGCTATATCGCATCTCGCTCAGAAAAATTGCTAATCAGAAAGAATCTCTTCTCTAAATTAACTATGATTCGCAAGACATCGCTTTTAAGTTATTTTTTACTACCTCCATTTTTTTAAATTATATCTGGAGGGTATTTCATTGTGTATGTGAGTGTCAGAGGTGGTTTGTATAAAACCTTTTCAAAATTATTTGTTCGTTATTTTTTCCTCGTGTAACAGTTACCAAAAATACCCACTTTAGTACTGTCGAATCATTGATTTTGACTTACTTACAACTAACCTTTCATCCACAGCCATGATGAAGTAAAATCATTTTGAAAAGGTCTTCAAAGAATATTACGGGGAGAAATACGCAAGAAAGGGAGGAGAAAAATGTGTGAGAAGTTTCAAGTCTGACCGGGATTTGAACCCGGGGAAGCGTGACTGCGAGTGGAACGCCAGGGTCACTACACCACAGTATCGCCTTATGAGCATGGCACAATTTCTCTACTCCAAGTGTGCTCTGACAATTTTGTGCAGTTCAGCTGTGAACTTTGAAAACTTTTTCTCCCAATTTTAAAGGATCAATCGCAGAAAGTGAATACAGGGCATTAATCAGCGTCTCACAAGGAACATGTTGAGCTATATTTGATCAAAAGCGCAGGCGGACACTTGAGTTGTTCCGCTTATTAGCCCTTGAGTACTTACAGTAGTAAGTAATTATGAATCTTTTTTGCGAGTGTGGAGAAAGTGACTAATTAGCGCCATTAACTGCATATTTTTTTTTTTTATTTTAAAACCAATTATTTTTATTCAGTACATTATGGGTACTGAAATAGGGAAAAATTGTGATTTTTTTTTTTCATTATCTTTCATTGACGAAAATGAATTAATCCAGGTATGATCGAATGTGCATTGCTCAATTCCTATACTTTTAAATCAGTGGTGCAAAATACCCGGGTATTTGTACATGCTATGTATAACTTTTTTCCCGAACTCCGAAGACACCCATTGCAGATTTCTGAACCCAAAACTCTGTAAAAAGGCATTCAATTTAATCTTGAAAAGAAATCAGTATGTTTAAATCTTTTTTCATCACTTTATAAAGCTAAAGAAAAATGAGAAATTATAAATACCCATTTTTTGGGTTTTTTCCCGATTTTCGTTCGGGTAATACCTAGGTAAATACCTGACCTACATCACTGGTTTGAAAACACTTTAAATTAATTACTCCTGATCTGTCCTTCCCATCACTTAATAAGCAAATTTTATTTCGTAACCAGGTCACGTTTTACGTGACCAGGTTTCGAAAATCGGTAGGTGACCGAAATTTTATTATTCCGGTTACCTAAAAGTGGGCGGAGCCAAGCAACGTACGGTTATGTACGGTACCGTATCAAAAGGTGACCGGGAACCGCTTGGTTTCGAACAAAGATTACTTATACATACAGATATGGCATTAGCCCGAATTTTGTTAAGTTGACTCCGGCCGTGATACAACCGGGCATACAGAGGGGATCATAAAGATTACAGAGAAAAGATTACATTTTCCATGTTTGTCTGTTACAAAACTGTTCCGTATTCCACGTTCCACCGTTCACGTTCCGTGTTTGTTCGAGTTCCGCAAACAAACACAGGAAAAGTGGGAAACGTAATCTTTTCGAACCAGAATTCTGTAATCTTTATGATCCCCTCTGTATGCCCGGTTGTATCGCGGCCGGCGTTTTATCCATTTTTCACTTAACATGGGCGAGATGGCTAATGCCATATCTGTATGTATAAGTAATCTTTGGTTTCGAATTTCGAGACCTACCTCCCGAGGTGGGTTACGTGAAACGTGACCGGACGAGTAGGTGACCGGAGGGAATATTTGAATTTTGAATTGCCTTGTCTGTGATTGGCTCCCGTAAGTGACCGTGGTTTCGAAACTCTGGTCACGAAAGAAGTGACCGGTGACCATTGGTTACGAAATAAAATTTGCTTAAGGGTTAGGTAAGATTACCCCCGCGGTACCAGTGCTCAGTATTGGGTTGCCATTGTTACTTTTTTTTTTTTAAATCTTTTATTTAGTCATAATAACAAATGGATTGCAGAAAATTTCATTTGTCATCGGTTTATCGGTGATTTCTGTATGGCAGCCAACACCTAATTCCTCTGTAGTAGTTTTAAAAACCCAGAATGCGAGTGTCTCGCCATGGTATCATCTTATTTGACATGCCAGTGCTCACGTGTGATATTCTGAGGAATTGCCAGCCTTGGAATTGAAGTGACCACTTGTATGTGTTTTGCAAAGGTGAAGAGATTGAAATGTAGCTTGTAGAGGTCACTTTTCATGAAAAATCACCGTTGGGAGTGCTCTGAAGATGTGGGGTGTGCAATTCAGAAACTTTCCCTCCTTAGCTTGGCTTGGACTTGAACCCTCCTCCAGACTCAATTTGCAATAGACTGTTTTAGTAGAGCGATAGATTGTATCGATTGCCGTCCGAGGGCCTCTGGTTCCAAACAAACTCTGGTTCAATGTAATTTCCCCATAAGCGAACTTTTGAACAAAAATTTAGGGTATTGAATCAAACAATGAATGCGACCTTTTTGCGATTATGAATTCTACGTCCTCAAAAATGCTTAATTTTGCCTGGTTCCGCCCGTGAAACTGCCAAAATCAACGAGATATTACAGATTAAACGATGCGTTTGGAGGTTGGAATCACCCAAATGTTATTGTTGTTGTTGTGGAATTGGCGGGATTTCGGGCGATTCTAACCTACAAATGCGACATTTAATCGGTAATATCTTATTGATTTTGGCAGTTTCAGTCAAGGAACCAGGCATAAATAAGCATTTTCGAGGACGTAGAATTCATAATCGCAAAGAGGTAGCATTAATTGTTTGATTCAATACCCTAAATTTCCGCTCAAAAGTTCGCTTATGGGGAAATTACATTGAACCAGAGTTTGTTTGGAACCAGAGGCCCTCGGACGGCAATCGATACGATATATCGCTCTACTAAAACAGTCTATTTAGAAACATACCTTGAGCCAAAATGCCCTAAAATTTCTCGAGGAAGTTTCATGGGATTTTCAGGTAAGAATGAGACACGAATTAGTATATTATATATGTTCAGGAAATTCGCCGATGTGTACTCGATGTTTTTTCCCCCTTCTACTTTTAATCTTTCATTTGGTTTTTATTTTCAGATAGTGTGAGTCGTTAAGTCCACCCTAAATTATATTTCAGCTGAATTTAGATCCAACACAATTTCACTCATGGCGGAGGACAGTGCAGGAGGAATCAGTAAGCGGAGATCGTCTCAATTATCCATGGAGTACCAATCAAAGAAACCAAAGCTGAACAGATCGGACCATGATGAGAAATCGCTAGAAAAATTGAGACAGTTCTATCTCAATTCCAAAAAATATAAGGGTTACTTCGATGAAGTTATGGAGGCGTCATCAAACCTTAATTCTCATTCTAAATTTTTTATGGCCCTTCAAAATACATTAGCTGCTCTCAAAGATATATTTGAGGGCTGTGTAGAATCCATTTCCGATAAGTTTCCGGACCCCGTTGACAATCTGTTCCGAGATGGATGTAAAGATGAAGATGAATTTTCAGTTCCTAGAATTCCTTCACCCTCAGGATATCTCATTCCTTCAAGTCAAATTTCCGCCAAAGAAGTACGAAAGAAAAAGGATAAATCTTCAAAATTGAATTCGCTAAAAAAGTTAACATACAGCTCCAGCTCTACAGTGGCAGATATTATTCAAGAACCCAATCTTCGTGATTCATCGTCAAAAGATTTTGAGAAAACTTCAAGCAAAGTTACGGAAGCTTCTGGACAAGTACTTCTAACGGAAGAAAATCTGAAACTACATAACAAGACTGCAGGAAAAACAATCGAACCCCCATCCAAGGTTCTTGATAGTTCTGGAAGTTCGGTACAATCCATTTACCTAACATCAAAGCTAAGAGGCTCTGTTGATACTTTGCTTTCGAGAAGAAGTCCTTTAGTTTCTCTTGAACGTCTTGATCTTACGCGTCACTCACTTTCTAGTAATAATTCTGGTGTATATTTTGATAGTCCACGCTCAGCACAAAACTCTGTGAGCTCAGTTAATTTGGCATCATCACCAAAAAATCAGTCAAAACCTGTCCAATCAAGCAGTAACAATATTGATGAAAATAAGGTAAAGAACAGTGTAAGACTAAGCAGTTGTAGTCCAGATAAAATAGATCAAATCCCATTAGAGGATGCTTCTCCAGTCGTTAGGCTTCAAAAGATTGGAGCACTTCCATTAAAATCTTCCGATATGGATAGACTCCTCGACTCAGGAAATGATGAACCTAATTTGGGAGTCTCCATTATCAGCACAGATGAAGATAGCCCTTTGAATTCTAGAAGTGTTGCAAATATAAATGTTCCTACTAAAGCTAACCCTGTGATATGTAAGCGTAAACAGACTAATGCTATAACAAAAGCTGCTCTGGCTTCTGAAAACAAATCTTCTCAGCCAACAAAGGAAACTGATAAAGAGTTGGTTGCAACTCATAAAACTGGTAAGAAAAGTAGGACTAAGTCAGTAGAAATTCCTAAAACTAAAGAGGCCACTGATGAAGCTTTTGTCGCCCCCACAAAAGAAGATCACATGTTCCAGTCTCCCTCTGCTGTTACAACTAAGGCCAGAAGAAGTTTCACAAAGAGGGATTCACAAAACAATCTATTAGCCGAAGATGTCGCTGTGAAGTGTGAATACGACCCAACCTCTGAATTTCTGTCCAATGGAACGCGGCGATCCGTAGTTGTCAGTTTTTGTGACCCAGAAAGTGTGATTCCAAGCTATGATTCGCCTTTAAAGAATTCGTCCATTGAAGACTCGTTTCTTATCCCTAGTACAAATAACTCAGTCATAAATCCATCTGACATTCAGATTCATGAGTCAGAAGAAGAAGGTGGTCAGTCGCAGAGTATAAATCAAACTATAAATCTAGGATCTAGCGATACAAGTTTGAAAGCGTTTGAGACGGAGTCTCACCTCTTCAATGCTTCCAGATTTTCTGAAACAAGTAAAGTAAACTTGAGCTCTAGTAAAAAATCTTCTACTCCAGTGGAAGATCCAAAAAAAGGTAGTGTTGAAAATCGAAAAAGTTCAACGGAAGAGAATTCAGAGGAAAACTTCCGTTGTCTGAAAGAATTAAAAAATAGGGTAAGTCCTTCAAAGAAGTTAAAGCGAGGACAAAGAAACCAATCAAAGTTAGCCAAAAAAGGTGCTGCCAAACCTTTGTTATCTAGTCATATCAAGGAGAATAGTGCAAATGGTAAGGATGATACAAGTTTAGAAACCATGCAAGTTTCACTGTGGGAATCAACCGTGCAATCTAAAGGTCCTGTTTATTCAAGCACCCCAGTTGCACCAAGTACTGAAAAAATGAACTATTCTAATCCTAACCAAAACCTTCATCACTTGCAGCCATCTATTCCATCACCTTCCAACATTTTGGATTCCTCAAATAAAAATAGCGCGGTAGGTATAAATACCCCTGATCGCACTGATCCGTTTGCCTTGACGTGTGATTCCCTAATGTCGCAAATGAGCGCTCCAGCATCAGTGAAAAAGAAAAGGAAGAGCCAAGATCAGTCGAAAATTCCCAAGGTCGAAGAGAAAAAACCGGAGCTGTCCTCAAGGAGTAAAACGCCTAGTGAACTGAAAAAACGTAAAACAAATGTTGAAGTAGTTAATGAATCTGATAGTTGTAAACCCAAACCCCTGAAATGTGCCATGGGGTTGAGCCACAAAATAAAGAAAGATTTGTCCAAGAAAAGTTCTGGAGATAGTGCAGTAGCAGATAATTTGAAAGGAGGAATGAGTCAAGTTCAAACCAAAATAACAGACAAAATCTCAGCAAATCTCTCTCTTGGTAAAAGAGCACTTGGAGGAGAGAACTGTCCATTGTCTGATAGATTTAACGATACTACTGAAATTAAAGAAGTTTTAACCAAGGCTGCAAAAGATTTAGAGAAACAACCTTCAGTTCAAAAAAGTGAGAAGAATGGAACTAAAAAAGGAAGTTTAGCATCTCATAAAGGGAGAAGAAGCTTTTCTTCCGTTAACGCTGACAAGGCTGTTAAACCTCTTGAACATGAAGCTGAAGTCCTCGGTAAAAAAACAGCAGAGCAGACAAGAGACTCGTCCAAAGCAGGAAACATTAAAAAAATGAAGAAAACCAGTGATTTGATGAAAACCGATGGGAAAGAGAAAAAAATTGAAGCTGTCTCAAAAACTGATGGGGCGGAAAAAGTCATTTCCCAGAAAGACAGTCCAACAGATGAAGTTGGAAACTCAGTAGTTTTGAGGATCTTGGACGATATAAAAGAAGAAAAAGTTGAACCAGAACCAGCACCAGCAGCTAGTAACACGAGAAGGCGCAGAAGATCTACAAGAACTGAAGAAGAGTACAAAAATGTCATGGAACATTTGAATGAGGTAATCGAATGTGTTGTGGCTGGCATTGAAAATTCCAATTCTCAAATCGAGGAGCCGGCAATTATTGGTGCAGTGGTCTGTTCATCAGAAAAGAAGTCGAAAGCTGTCAGAAGCTCATTAGACAGTACCTCTACTGGCAAGCCAAAATTAAATCGAGGGAACTTCATAAGAACTAAAACCAATGAAGTAAATTCACTGGTCACGGAAGGAAACCTAAAATGTAATGAAATTGTAGCACCCTGTTTCGTACAGATAGAAACAGGTATGCTGTCAGAGCAGGAGGAAGTGAAAAACAGGGAAGCCAAGAAACTTGTTACCTCAGCAAAATCTGAAACCCAACTGAAATGTGATTTACGTCTTAGCAGTTCAAGCAGTAGCAGCTCAGACAGCTCCAGTGATACCTCCAGCTCTAGTTGCAGCTCAAGTAGTTCCAGAAGTTCGAGCCGCAGTCGTAAAACTCCTGAAAATCCTGCAAAATCAGTAAAACCTCTTGCCATTGAAGAAACTAATCTGCGCTCTAGCATTGAGACCGACTCAAGTAAAAAACTGGACAAGATCTTCGCTGAAAACAAAGTCGCCAAAGATCAGATTGTTTCAAAGGCAATCCCAAAACCAATCTATAGGGTAGTTCCAGCTGTTAGACCTCACCAAGTTTCAAACTCTCAAACCAAAACGAGATCAGAAGAAAAGAAGAAGGAACGATCATCTAGCAGCAAAAAATCTAATACAACTGACAGCAAATCCACCATAAGTAAAGGAACCTCCTGTAAAAAACCCACTAAAAAATCCTATGAACGGTTTGAGGAAGATCGAAAAGCTATATTGAAACGCGCACCTAGTAATGAAGACACTGGTATTGCTGGTAAAAGATCATCGATTTCCAACGATAAAACTTCTGATTGTCTGAAGGAACGCAGGGATTCAAAATCACTTGTGTTGCGGGAGACTGAAAGCCAACGCAAAACATCTGATAAAAAGATTTCTGGTAATTTCACCATTCCTCTGAAAAACATCAGTTCTGGAGTAGTTTGTCACGGGTCTACAACATCTGACTCGCAAACAAGGCTGGATGTTCTCCCTCAGAAAGTGAAGAGTCAATCTGAAAATATTAGCCGAGATGGAAGTCAGGGATGTTCGAAATCAATTTTCGATCCAGATTCCGACCCGTTGGATGTCAATTCGGAAAGGAGCCAAATTACAGGGCAGAATGTTATTTTGGGTAGCAGCAATGAACCAAAGAAATCAAAACGAGATAAATTCAAGCATACAACTCAGGATACTGATGAAGAAGAAGATGCCATATCTATAACTACTTCTCCTCTTGTCAGGTATTGCTCTTTTGACCCTCCTTAAATTTAGTTTCCTATGGGGCAGTCGCAAGGGTGTGAAAGCATAGTTTTTAAAAAAATAAAATGTAAGTTCTTGATGAGGTGAGAACATATGCCTTTCAGTGGCGTACTGGAGGCTCCTGCAGCCCCCTGTTAGATTACAATGCTAGAGCATAAGTCCAACTGAAGTTTGTTAACTATACAGAGTTATACTTTTTAACTTTTTCGGTGTCAGACCTCAACCAAATTGAACTGTGAAACCGTCTCTTTCAAGTCTATCAGTTGGTAAATCAGACCAAATAGGAATTTCTGCAGGTTCAAATCCTTGAACCAAATAAGCTCACCAATTTTTTAAGATTTTCTTCCCGTTCAAACCATTGCATGCAGAAGTAGTCCTACTCCATTTTTTGCTAAATTAAGTTAGCACTATGGCTCAAGTTTTTCTATTCCATACTTTAATGGTAAAAATGTGAAGATTAAAGTATTGTTTCATTTATCCACTAATGACAGGACACATTTAAGGGAATGCTTATCTGGTAAAGGAGAAAATCTACCGAACTCATGCCAAAACCCTGCTGAGGGCCATTTTCAAGTTGTTTGTTGTAAGTATAAGGGTTCCGCGCTATAGTCAGTTTCATTTAAATAGAAGCTTGAGATCGACTCTTTCCCCTACGAGTTTTACCCTCACTCCTGTACCTGCGATGACGCGGTACCCGTCCTGTTGGTCGGGGATTCCGCTCCGTCACAATAGACTGTCCTTTGGATTGCTGACTGTCCATTGTGATGGACGGAATCCCCGACCGATGGGACAGGTCTCGAGTCATCACAGGTACGAGAGTGAGGGTAAAACTCGTAGGGGAAAGAGTCGAGCTCAAGCTTCTATTTAAATGAAACGGACTATAGCTACCGTTCTGTATGAAGACTTGACGGTGGGGCTATGGCCCCTTATAATAAACTTCAAGTGTGTTTTCTCAAAAGCAGTTTCCTGAAGTTACACCAGACCATTTCTGCATCCAATCCCAGTAATAACGGTTACTTACTCTAGTAATTTCCTGTTCAGTAATTTTTGAGCCTTTAAAATTTGGAATTTCATAAATTTAATTTATTTTCATAATTTAAGCTCTTTTATCATCTAGTTGCGTTTCTTTTCTTTCACTAACCTAACGTTTTTGTCTCTTGGTTGTATTCAGTGATGAAGAAAGAATGAAGGATGCAGACGATTTAATGCAGTTCAGTGGTGAAGATAGCAGCTTATTCCCGGATCGACTGGACTTCAATTTTGTGAGTAGAGGGTCTGTTAGTATACTGGGGAGAGTTGGTTTCATCCATGAAACTATTGGTCAGTTGTAATGTTGGCAAATTTTGTTTTTGTTGCTTGATTCATACAAAATGTGTGAAGAAAATGAAATGGATGGGGTTTTCCAATTTTGTATTCAAATCACAATTAGCAGAGGAGGCCTCGGGAACCTTCCACTGAAGCCGAGCTACGAGGCTTGCCCCAGCGTAGAGAAAGAGAATAAACTTTTAACACATTTATAGATGAAAATAATAATTGCAGACAATTGCAGTAAAAAAATAGTAAGTTGATGTCAAGCTTAGAAAATACGAAGAGCATGTCAAAAAAATAACAGCGAAAGCAGCTTAAAATAACTTCAAAATTAGGAAAAATTAACTCCGAACTTTTGAAAAAATAATATACAAAATTTTCCAAGCTCTAGTCATGACTGTTAATGTTATCAAGCAACATGTACTGTGTATAAGAGTAAGCGTGTACTCATGTATATTATAAACATATCGGTTCTCTCATACTTTTTAAACGCCCGGAAAAATTGCTTTGTTTATATTTTATCTTTGGTCTTCTCTGTTTTGTGAACGCAGGGTTATAACTTGGACGACATGGACTTAAGCCAGTCAGACAAGGGTTGTACTGAAGGCCAAAATACTGTCCGCACTAATGGCCCTGTCATTGGGTATGGTAGCTCTGGATCTGAAATAAAAACGGTAAGTGTATATTTCCTAAAAGAATGATTCTTTTTCCATCTCGTAAATTTGTTGGTTTGTGATTAGATGAAGGGAATAGATCTCATACATCATACATTTGGAGAAAAAATATTGAAAAACTGATGACTGATGAGCTAGTTTCCTCTAGGGATTGGAAACTGCAGGAATTTGTGTTAAGTTTGATAGATTTGGGTAAGACAAATGCAACTTGGCAAGCATGCTATTTTGTCACTTGAACCTCTGTAAAAGTATCGAATTTGGATCATGAACAGACATTATGGTCTTGATATTCTATTATCGATCTTAAAAATCCAACAGAGAAAAAACTACTTGAAAGTCCTATTGAACACCTGTCGAGCCATGTTTTCCTCTGTGATTACAAATGCCAGTAAGAGCGTAAAGATTAAAAACAGTGTTCAGACGGCAAGAATGCATGAGTTCTGAAAAGTCCACAAAATTAAAGGTAATTATGTAAATAAAACAATGAATTGTCTATATGTGGCTGTACTAAGTATCAAAAATCAAAATTTTGTTGTCAATTTCCTCTCTCACTTAAGTGTTTCAAAACTTTTCAATCAGCCGTTTGCAAAAAAAAAATGCCTGGTAAGGGTGCGCTGGACTGTATGACTGTATCAGTGATGGGCAAAAATCATTCTTTGAAGTACCATGAATAATTAACTAAAATCATTCGCACTCCTCTCATTTTATTCCTATTAGTAAATCAAAGTTTTGACGCTACCAGCATCTTTATCTGTCATAAGATGAATGGCAGGTAGTGTTAAAACTTTGACTTACTAATAGGAATAACATGAGAATAATGCGAATAATTTTAGTTAATTATTCATGGTTATTCAAAAAATGATTTTTCCCATCACTGGACTGTATGGCAATATTTACAGGAGCTTCTCTCCTTCTGATTGTAAAAGTGTCCTTAATTTGAAGCGTGCATTATCAAAATCTGCAAGATGCACATGTGGGTAGCTTTCTCTTTTTTTCGACACAAATCCAATACATATACATTTTCAAACTTTTCATTAAAAACCCAGAATACTACAATCAAAACAGAAACTCCCATCTCCCATTAAAGCACATAGAAACAAGATTTGGAATCAGCATAAACTGGCAAGTGTGCCTACAAACTTCTCAAGATGACGAACATGCTTCGAGGTTTTGTTCACAATTAGGGTTGAAGTACAATCATTCTTAATCCATCTGGTTGCCAAAGATTTCTGGAAAATGCTTACTTTCCAACTTGGCAGACCCAAAGATACCTGAGGTAAATAAAGTTTAAAAACAAATTTAAGTTTCCGTTCTGACTGTAGTATTTTGTGCTAAATATTGTCATTCTATTCCATTCTACTCTACTCTACAACTACTTTTTTGTTAACACCGCTTGTACTACTGTTGCTATGACTATTACCTCTGTTTTAGGATTTGGATCTAAGATACTGTTCAACTAGAAGTAGCTGTTCTCAACCGATTCCAAGCAGCTCCACCAGTGTTTCAGCAATCCCAGAATCAAGCTTGTCGCAACCTAAGCCTAATGTAGATGTTGACTATAGAGTATTAAATGTGTTACAACAAGTCGATGTGCCTTGTAAAAAAGAAGTATCAACGAACGTGCGGTACTCAAATAATTATCTTTCAAATCAATCTGAGCTGAATGCTGGAGATTTAGCTTGTGACAAAGCTCCGGAGTCAGAATTCGCGAGACCATCAAGGTCACAGAGTACATCACGTCTCTCAAGGAAGGAGCATTTGCCTGTTCATGACTCTACACCTTCCACAAGTAAACTATCCTCTCAGGGAAGCCATCCTACTACAAAAGATTCATCTGGCTTACGTTCTCCTCGTTCGGTAATTAAAGCAGCATTCTCATTATGTCGCATCTTATGATGTTCTCAGAAAGTAGAAACTGAAAAAAAGTAGGCTATTGCTGTGCTTAATGGTCCATTCATAACCCAGAAGCTTTTTGGCCTCATACGATCACCTTCAGTAGGATTAACAACCACATGACCAAAGTAGAATGATTGTTAAAGCAAGCAAAAAACAATCGCAAAAATATTGTGTCTATCGTTCACTGGGCTTTTTCTGAGCACGGCAGTCCAGTCAAAAGAAAATAGCTTTTAGTGAGTTCGTCCTCCGATTTCATTAAAGCCCATCTACTGAGTTTTGATTGTAAATCTGACGCATCAATAAATGGAGATGAATTTTGGTTGTGGTAGCCAAAGTGCTAGGAATGTCATAAAATTCGGTGATTAATTAATTCACATTTTTATTAAGAAAATTTCAGTCGAAGCTTTTCGGTATTGACGCCATTGTCAGGACTAGCAAAGTTTCATAGAACTTAACATAATATTCATTACTAAAATAAAACTTTTTTAAGCAGATCTAACTCAAAAAATCACTGGTGAAAAATCTGATAAGTAATACAATGTTTTTAAAGAAATAATAGTTAGTCATACTCTCACCAGGGGGCGTTAGTCGCTGGCTTTCAAATATAGCAATAATCACTTTCACAAGAGAGTGCAGCACTTTTGTCTTACAACTGATTGCCTGCTAATTGTACTTCAGTTGTATAACTGTATGTAGCGGGCAATCAGTGGTTCGACAAATGTGCTGCACTCTCTTGTGAAAGTGATTATTGCTGTATTTGAAAGCCAACGACTAACACCCCCTGGTGAAAGTATAACCAACTATTATTCGTTTAAAAACATTGTATTACTCATCAGATTTTTCACCTGTGATTTTTTGAGTTAGATCTGCTTAAAAAAGTTTTATTTTAGTAATGAATATTATGTTAAGTTCTATGATACTTTGCTAGTCCTGATGATGGCGTCAATGCTGAAAAGCTTTGACTGAAATTTTCTTAGTAAAAATGTGAGTCAATCAATCACCGAATTTTATTACATTCCTAGCACTTTGGCTACCACAACCAAAATTCATTAATAGCAAGTGCTACTACCTGCAATGCTCAACTTTAAAAAATGGAGATCGTATGCTAAGTGAGTCATTATGCTCTTAGATGATACTTTTCTAGCCTTTAGTAGTCTTCGCATCATTGTAACTTACTATAAACTTCCCAAAACTGTGGGTAAAATTGTGTGTGCTTGAAATCCTGAGCTACTATATTAGGAAATAACGGCTCTTATGCTAAAAATCTGGCTAAAACAGGTAAAAATGGGACAGTTGCAAGGGTCTGAATTCTGGTGTGTTTTAGTTAGAAAATGAAAGCACTCGGTAAGCTGAAAAGAAGGATGCCTTTGGTTTCTTAGAAGGTTTCAAAGTTCTGCACATGCAATTTTGGCTCAAAATACACTGTTTTAAATGGGAAAGAGGTTGATCCAGCTCCCATAAGGAGTGGGCCCCTCGCATTTTCAAACGAAACCTTTTTAGATCGATAGAGCTACCTCTGGGGATTCTAAAAAGGTCCAGTTTTTTAATTTTGACCCCATAGAGACGGCGGGGGCGGGGGGGTCAAAGATGAAACCTTTAAACCGTTATAACTCCCTCAAAAATTAAGATATCAAAACGAACTTGACGCCAAAAGATAGAGCATACAAAGAGCTTTCTAAACATGTATAGGTTTTTAAAATTCCAACAATTTTAAGTCCTATTTTTTGCAATTTTTCGAATTTTTAAAATCAAAAATTTTGATTTTTCGATTTTTTAAGGGAGGCGGATCCTGGCTAGGAAAACAGAAAACTGTCAGGAAAGTAGCGGAAGTAATGACCTTTTTAACAGCGCAAACCGCAATGTGGGGAAATGTTTCGTTTCAGAGATATAACGCCGCAAAGTTGACGAGTCGAGATATCTAGCACTTCTCGAGGCGCGCGCGATGCCTGCCGGCGTAAATTCACGCACAGGAAAACTGCATGACTTGAATAAATGGGAGGGGAACGTTGGAGGACGCTTCTTATCTCATACATTCATTAGATTTTGGATTCATACTTCCATTTCATGAACACCCCCCCCCCCTCCCCCCCTCGCAGCTAAAACTGACGACGGCCGGCGCGGGGCAATCACACAATTAATAATCAAAAAGTAGCTAGATCCAAAAAAAAAAGAGAGACTCACCAACCTTATCAGCAAATCATTCTTCTTCCTCCATATCATCAACATCATCCTCAGAATCATACTTTGATCAAAACTCGACTTGACAAGAGGGAAACTATCATTTAAAAATTCAGCAGGTGATTGAACCGATTGTGTGTACCGACCGTAAAAATAAATACCGTATAATGCGATAATATAGGAGCACGGGTTGACAGTCCGCGCCCCGTTTTTGCAAGTGCAATAACTGCCAATAATTCCATCGGAGGATTTTACACTGCAATCTATCAAAATAAATATACTGTAAGGTTTTACTTGAAATGTGTCGAGATATGAGGGGAGCTTTTAAAAAAAAGGGGGATATAACGGTCAATTTATATTTTTTGAAATCTGCCAATGACTTATCCTTCGTGCGTTCAACTCTGCGCCGATTTATATATTTATTTATTTATTCATTTATCTATTCATTTATTCATTTCTTTTTTAATGCATTGCCGCATTGGTGAGTGTATTTTTTGGTTTTGGTTTTGTTTTTGTTTTTTTTGTTTTGTTTTGTTTTTTTTTGGATCTAGTTAAGTTTTGATTATTTGTGTGATTGCGCCGCGCCGGCCGTCGTCAGTTTTAGCTACGCGGCTCATTTCTTTTTTGAGGCGAGGGGGGGGGGTTCATGAAATGGAAGTATGAATCCAAAATCTAATGAATGTATGAGATTAGAAGCGTCCTCCAGCGTTCCCCTCCCATTTATTCAAGTCATGCAGTTTTCCTGTGCGTGAATTTCCGCCGGCAGGCATCGCGCGCCTCGAGAAGTGCTAGAAATCTCGACTCGTCAACTTTGCGGCGTTATATCTCTGAAACGAAACATTTCCCCACATTGCGGTTTGCGCTGTTAAAAAGGTCATTACTTCCGCTACTTTCCTGACAGTTTTCTGTTTTCCTAGCCAGGATCCGCCTCCCTTAAAAAATCGAAAAATTAAAATTTTTGATTTTAAAAATTCGAAAAATTGCGAAAAATAGGACTTAAAATTGTTGGAATTTTAAAAACCTATACATGTTTAGAAAGCTCTTTGTATGCTCTATCTTTTGGCGTCAAGTTCGTTTTGATATCTTAATTTTTGAGAGAGTTATAACGGTTTAAAGGTTTCATCTTTGACCCCCCGCCCCCGCCGTCTCTATGGGGTCAAAATTAAAAAAACTGGACCTTTTTAGAATCCCCAGAGGTAGCTCTATCGATCTAAAAAGGTTTCGTTTGAAAATGCGAGGGGCCCACTCCTTATGGGAGCTGGATCAACCTCTTTGCTCTACGATGTCACAACACACTGGACTTTTTGCAACTTTACACGAGAATATCTCTGAAACTGAGACTCTAAGGTAAAAAACCAAAAACACCTTTGTTCTCAGTTAATCAAGTACTTTCATTTTCTTCATGTAAAACACAAGATTATTTGAAACCCTTGCAACTGCCCCTTCGGAATTTCAAGAAATTGGGAGTATTTCGATTGCATTTGTAAGGGGCAAGGAAGCGTCGTACAAAATAATGATTTAGAAATCTACTATGTATTTTGTTTTCAATTAAATTTCCTACAGATTTTATACAAATGAGAGGCAGGCTCACCCTTTGGTCACCGTTTGAAACTCAGTTTTTGCATTTTTTGTTGGCATTCGAAAGTATGAGTTTTGTCTTCTTTTTAATTTTCAGCAATCAGTTAGTCTGCCCGTCAAAGGATGTTTACGAAGAGAAAAAAGTATGAGTGCTTTGCCAGTTTGTTCTTCAGACCGACCAATCCTTCGATCAACTAGTTTAACCCGACGGCAATTTCCAGACAATTCCATGCTGGATTCATTAGAAAGAAGTGGGGAAAGGAAGCGTAGGCAGTCAATTGGATCATGTCCATCAGATATCGACCTAAGAAGGAGAGGTCATGATTCTCTCAGTGGAGAACCATCAGGCTCGATGGTACCTTACAACGAATCATTTGAGATGATGCCCCTTGATTGCTTTGTTCCTTTGACGCGTTGCGTGCCTGATGCCATGTATATTTTAGATTTATTAGAATCTAAAGATTATGCACTGGCAGAAGCTGTTAATATGATATGCGATGTATTAGAGCAAACATTCAACTCAGAACTACTCCATAGAGTCATCAAAAGGATTATCAATTTTATTATTCATTACATCGAGAAACATTCTCTGAAAGTTACTATATTCATTAATGAAATTGTCGTGTCATATACTGGTGTCAGTTCAGGTAAAGTTACACCCAAATTTTTAATAATTAATTATCTCTTTTGAAAAATATGTTTGGGCATGGGACTTAGTAGTTATTTGTCAGGAACATACCGGCGGTTGGTACGCTTAGGGGCGTAACTTGTTTTTGTAACTTTTCAGGAGAGCAAAAACAAAACGTAACTTCTGCTGATCGCAGCTCAGCAGTATTTCTACTAGAGAACTGTATGTTTAGGTCATAGTGACCAGAAAACTATAAGCTTTTCATTTCATTAATTAGAATAAAAAATATTCATTCCAAAGAAAGTTAGAGAACCATCAATGAGGAAAAACGAGTTTTACCTGCATGTACACGGTACGTTGTACAGCATCACTTTGAGTTCCGAGTAATGAATCAATACTTTTCTTACGTGCAAGACAATTAAGAGAAATGCGATGATCGTTTGGCCATATGCCACCAAATTTGTTGTTCTTTTTGCGGGTGTATGTGACTGCTACGCTCAAGAAGTTAGTCTAGAATATGGGTTTAAGTCGGCCATTTGTCAAGTTACGCCTAGGGACACCACATTTTCACGGCCGCGAATTGTGCAAATTTTTTAAATTTCATCGGATCGAGACGGGACCCAGACAGCCGGCACTCTGGCATCTTGCTGATTCTAAATCTAAAACGTGACAAAACGCAAAATCCGGCATTTTCGCGCAAAAGTGCGAATTTCGGCTTTATTCGCGAATTTGGCTTTAATTCTCGCGAAATACCGCGATTTCGACAAAACTTGGGACTTTTCATTCATCCGTTTTTTTTTCGTCTTTCCACGCCCGTGATTTCGATGGATTTAAAAAAAAACTTTATCAAAAGAAAGGGCGAATAATAATTTATTCAATAGACGGATTCATATTCACATTTTCTGTAATAAGAGTCTGAAAAAATCATTTCTAGAAGCACTAGTATCCAAAATTAGAATCATGGTGATAAAAAACTACAAGCACAGCACTTAACAACCTAAACAGAGCTTAAACCGCTCTTATTAAGCGAAAAACCTGCAAAAAATAACAACAAATAATAACTAACTCGATTATGAAGTGACGAAAAAGGGCATTTCAATATGACAATAAAATGGTGTCTCTACACTCAAAACGATTGTCAACAAAGAAAATAAAGAGGAGAAAGAGCCAATTTTGCGAATAAAGTGTTGAATGAATAACAATAGAAATCTGTGATGAAATGAAAATAGATAAAAAAGGGGAACATAATGCAAATCACTCAGGAGTAGGACTACTTGGGTTTTTTAGGGAAAACACAATGTTATTGGGAGAAAAAAATAACACCGTTTTTGGCCCTCTGAAAACACGGAATCACCGCCGAAGCAGGAGTCAAAAAATGAAAGATCATCTTGAATCTTTTCCAAGAATTTGACAAGTTTGCTGGTTAAAATTTTGCAAATATGTGTGTCTAGGCTGCTTTCATTTCCTTTTCTTCCCAGTTTTTTTTTGTATCTTTACTATGTTTTCGCAGTTGTCGGAAATGGGAAAAGACCTTTGAAATTTAAACCGCAACGTACTGTCGGCATTGGATCTGTTATGCAGCCATTGTGGATAATCGGCTCAAATTTAATCATCGATGAATTCGAAAGGGGATGCTATGACCAAGCATATGAAATTTACAAGCTTTTAACAAATGATTTAGACGTCGATGTCCTGAGTCGAACTCTCCAGGTACTGCAACTCATTTGTTCATATTTTTTTTTATTTATTTCTTATTTATTCATTAATTTTTAGACCTATTTTTTTTTTCTTGTATTAAACGTTATTTATATGAGTGTTAGCCCAAAAGTAAGTTTTAGTGAGTTCACGGACCACCCATAAAATTTGATTATTGGGGGGGGGGAGGTTAAATAAACCAAGTTTTTTCCTCAGCTGGTAGAGCAGAAATAACATTTAATTATTTGGGAGTTGGTTTAGCCTGCTTAGATTTCAGTAGGAGGTCCATGTAGGGCGCCACGTTTGAAATTTGTATCCTCAGGTTGGGCTCAACGTGTAATCGAATAATAAAAATATATAGAGACGATAAAAACTAAAGTTTGACAACGATAAGTTTTGAATAAAGCATCAATCTTTTTCAATTAAGTGAAAGGTTAAAATTGTAAAAATAGAATGTAATAGACAAGGAAAATGAAAATTTTTTGAGCGGCTCAAATTGCCACGGTGTCCAATTACTCACTGACCAAATTTTATGTTTTGCCGGTGAACCTCCGCATACCACCTGAGAAGATGATGGCGATCACTGGGCGGTCTATGGACCACAGGTTGGGCAATGCTGCTCCAGTGTATTACAATCCTTGAGTAAATTTTTCTTTGGTTTTTTCTTTTTCAGTTGTACCATCACAATTACTCTCCCTCTGGATTTGCTTTGCTCTTGATCGATGTGCTTATCAGAAACAGGAAGCATAAATTTGCTTTTACAACAATTCGCAGTAAGGATTTTTTTTATATTTTTCATACTTCTTTTTTGGTTATTTTCCCAAACAAAGTAAACTTAGAAATTTTGTCTAAACTCTGAATTGGCGCAACATAAAGCACTGCTTTTCATTATACCAATGCTGGATATGGTTTCTTTTTTTATTATTATTATTAATCTTCCTTATCACTCGCTTGGCGAGGTGTTGCTGTTGTCCACACGGCGGGACCAAACCTTGGTCCTAAGCCATGCGGCTTACTTACAGTGATGTATAAAATTTCTTATTTTTGCTAAACGGTTCCCCTCACTTTGGGGATGGAGTTATTAAGTCTCCACCAGGGACAGGTTTATGCAATCGCAGTTGCTCTGTCCATAGGGTGGATCACTCCGTAATATTTTGGTCCTTACTGTCTATTCTTATATCTAATCCTGCTGCTGAGCAATTTTTTTTTTTTTTTTTTCCCTTACACTATCCAGACTCGCAGTTTCACTTGATTATCAGTCCTCTTACTAACTCATATACCTATATATGTACATATTTATACATATTTTTTTTTTTTTTTAAATAAGCTCAGCAGCTTACAATTATTTGTCTACATCGAATCCTGCTTCTGAGAATGGGTCTACATTGCCTCATTACATCAGCACCTTCCTCAGTATCGTGGCAGTACCGTTATTATTATTATTATTATTATTATTATTATTATTATTACTACTACTATGGGACTGGTGGGCATAACCTACAGTCTCTACACACTCACTTTGGTTTCTTTTACTGTGCCGGTTTTTTTAACATTTTATTGAAAGGATTCATCAGTATTTGATGCTTAAAATGCTCCAGTCAAAGTTTGCGACAGACCTATTCCTATTATTTGAAGAACGCATCAGCCATATAGTATTGTAAAAAAGAAATTCAAACCTTTGGTTCCGTCTTGCTACAATTTGTCAGCTTTTATTATGAGGCAGGGGTAATCAATACTGATGAATCCTTTCAATAAGATTGCAAGGAGTCATCAGTATTGATTACCCAAGACAAATTGTACAAATTGTACAAACTGACAAATTGTTGCAAGACGGAACCAAAGGTTGGAATTTCTTTTTTACAATACTATATGGCTGATGCCCTCTTCAAATATTAGGGATAGGTCTGTTGCAAACTTTGACTGGAGCATTTTAAGCATCAATTAATCTGTGAAAAGCCGTTAATATGACAATGGCAGCACCCGAAAACACCAAAATCCATTAATAAAGGCACAAATTTCAAAAAATACTAGACTCTGTCCACCCCTGTATCTTTCCACCGCTTGCACAATTTCGCGCACGGCTAGAGTGGCACATTCAAATAAACATGTCCAACCGTCATCACAGCTAACTTTGTAAACAAGCCAACAAACTAAACAGCATACACTGGAGGCGTCTATTTGAATTTGTACGTCCAGCGACTCACTTTACTTTATTGTTCGTGTCCATTTGATAATTTTTTTGAAATTTTTTTTAGATTAAAACTGTGTTTTTATTTCCATACCTCACTGATTAAGTTGTTCGCTGTCCACTGGCTTTAAGTTTAGTTCCAACTCTATCCATCATCCTTGGAACTCCAGTGTGTTTTTTAACCCTTAGATGTCCGTGTCTTTTTTTATACGAAAACGCCCGAGCCGGGTCCATCGGACCCGTATTTAAAATACATGGGTTTAAGCAGTTTTGGTCCTTTTTTTCTCCATTTTACTCAGTATCTTAGCTTCTTGGTTTTAGAAACAGGTTAGAATACTTCAATGTTGTTGAGAAAACTGTCAAGCATGATCACCAAATCCTTTCCTCCCCGTCTTTCTCCCCCAACCCATGAAACCACCCCCTAACGCCGTTTGCTATACGCCCACAAAATCTAGCTCCGAAGTCAAAATCTAATAAGTTACTCTATTATTCCTAAAATAATAAATTGGTGTATTTGCATGTACACCAAAGGTTTAGAAAACAGAGGCATCATTTGGAGGGTCATGAATAGCAACCCCCCCCCCCCCCCCCCCCCAACTCCCCACCTGAAACCGAAAAGTTCAACGTTTTAGGGCAATATTCGGCACCATTTCGTGGTTTCTTACAGTACTTCCCTTCCAAGAAGGATCCTTTGTAGTTAGCATGGTGAGGGGGGGGGGGGGGTATTTGCTCCACCAAACCCTTCATAACACCCTGCAATTGATGCCTCTGTCTGAAAATATAGCGGTTTTTCGAGGGGATGTTAGATTTGGGAAAACAATGTATTATTGTGAAAAAATTATGATGCCTTGACTCAGTCTCAGAACTTTCTCACAATAATACATTGCTTCCCCAAATCTCATATCCCATCCGAAAGCCACTATATTTTCAGACAGAGGCATCATTTGCAGGGTTTTACAAGAGAACGGTAGAGCAAAAACCCCCACCCCACCTGCTAGCTATAGAAGAGAGCACTGTTGGAAGAGAGATTCTAAGAAACCGCACTGAAAAGTGCCGAACATTGTCTGAAAAACTTTGAATTTTGCAGTTCCATATAAAGGGGGGGGAGGGTTGCTATTTGTGTCCCTTCAAATGATGCCTCTGTTTTCTAATCCTTTGGTGTAAATGCAAAAATGCCAATATAGCATATCAGGAATAATAAAGCAAGTTCTTAGATTTTGTTCAGAGCAAGAGTAGGTGGGTGCATGGCAAACGGGGTTTAGGGAGGGTTGAATGAGTTGTGGGAGGAAGAGTAGGGGGGGGGGGGGTTTCTGTGACCATGCTCGACAGTTTGTTCATCAACATTCAAGGATTGTAATCCGTTTCTAAAACTGGGAAGCTAAGATACTGATTAAAATGGAGAAAAAAATGACTAAAACTGCTAAAACACAAGATAAATAAAAACGAATTATTTTCAAAGTCCAAAATTAGCCTTATCACTGTTTTTTGTTTGTTTACATGACACCAAAATGTAAAAATCATGACGGTCTCTGTAGCCAACTGTCAACATCATGAAGTACTGAAAATTTCCACAAAAAAAAATCAATATCCCAACAATATCACATCAAAATAACGGCCGGGTCCAATGGACCCGGCTCGGTCTTTCTCGGGGTAGTCATGAAAAATTTGGCCCTGTGCCCCCCCCTTATTATTTTTTTTTCCCAAAATGACGAAATTACTATTTTTGAGAGTTTTTTTAGAGCATTTCATGAAGCTCAAGTTTGTATGACCAGTGAACAGCTGCTGGCAGCCGATTTTAGCATACGTTGGGTCCATTGGACCCAGCTCGGATATCTAAGGGTTAATCATTTTTATAATTTTTCACAAAAAATGATGAACCGCATTGATAGATGTATGAATTTAAATAGACGCCTTCGGTGTTTACTGTTTCATTGCTTATGAAGTGAGCTGTGATGACAGTCACCCTTGTTAATTTGAATGTGCGGCCTTAGCCATGCGCAATATTGTGCATGTGGTGGAAAGATACAGTGGTGGACAGTGTCTATTTTTTTTTTTTTTTTGCAATTTGTGAGTTTATTAATGGATTTTGGTGTTTTTTAATGCTACCATTGTCATATTTATGGCTTTTTAAGTAAGTGATCATGATTAAAAACGCTTCAGCGGAAGTTTGCAACAGATCCATTGCCTTTTGGAAAAAAGAAGCTAGTTAGCGTTGTGTTAAAGACAATGGGGCAGTTGTAAGGGTCTGAACTTCCGTGTTTTTACTGAGCAAACGAAATTACTTGGTGAGCTGGAAACAAAGATACCTTTGGTTTTTTACTTGGTTTCATAGTTGCTGCGCCAGCAGCAATTACGGCTTGTAGTATAGTTGTTTAAACCCTCGCTCTCTCTTATGCTGTCTCATTAAATTTTCCAGCTCTTTCTATAAGTTTCTGGAAGATTCTGGATGAGTCAGGGAAGCTGTTATATTTAGCACAGGTAGCAGCCAATTAGGGTTGCAGAATGTTCATGAGTATTGCATGCAATTTACAAATTGTAGAGGCTCCACCACAATTTTTTTTTTTTTTTTTATCATCATCTCAGGAAAAAATCAAAATTTTTGTGTCTTTATTTCAGATAGATTTTAGAGGCACTTCAGCAAAAAGGTAATCAATTTATTGTGGAAGCGAAGCGCTTGTGCAGAAAGGTCCTCAATGTGGAAGCTGGGGGGGGGGGTTTGGATTGTGGAAGTAATTCTGGTTTGTGTGTAAATTGCGGAGGAGAAGAACATTCTGTACCCCTGCAGTCAATAGGAGAGAGCCCCGAGCCTCAGTCTCAGTGGCAAAATCAATTGTTCAGGGTGTGTCATGTAACCTGCTCACTATGGTTTTCTGGAACGCGGGACAGGAAACAAATTGGGAAAAATCGGTTTTACGGTAACTCGGACCTGAAGTTTCATTTAAAAATACTGTCACAATCCAAAATTTGGTTTTGGGGGGTTTTCAGGGGGGCACCCCCCTAATCTCGAAAATTTCAAATGGCAACCCCTATCTTGTTCATTCAAAATGACGTAAAATTCTAAGCATTTTGGCTTAAACCGAAAGTCAAAATCTTTTTTCGTGTTCGAGATATCGAAGGTCGAAGTTCCATTTGGACCAATTTTAAAAAACTCTTAACTCCTACAAAAAGAGTCGTAAAACAAAAATCTGCACCTGTCAAATACTCTTTTTGATGAGTTATTTCAAGAAAAAAATACGAATTTAGAATCAAAGAAACTGGAAGTCAACTTTTAGGCACCTTAAAAATTTTGGCGGGAAAACCCTGATTCATCAACATTTTCAAGGCAACCCCTATCTTTGAACATCTCATTCGAAAAAGCATAAAAAGTTGTGTGTTTTGGTGCAAACCAAAGTTCAATATCGTTTTTCTTATTCGATATATCGAAAATCGAAATTCGATTACGACCATTTTTAGACCCTGTAAGAAATGGATCCTATTTTGTGATACATCATTCGAGAGTGCCTAAAAAATCAAGGTTTTTAGCTTAAACCGGAAGTCAATACCTTCTTTTGCGGTCGAGATATCGCAGGTCAAAGTTTAGTTTCCGCTTAGGGCCTACCTTAAATTTTGACTTGCGATATCTCGACCGCAATAAAAGGTATTGACTTCCGGTTTAAGCTTAAATGCTTGATTTTTTAGGCGCTTTCCAAGGATGTATCACACATTAGGATCCATTTCTCACAGGGTCGAAAAATGGTCCAAATCGAACTTTGATTTTCGATATATCGAATAAGAAAAACTATCTTGAACTTTGGATATTGACTTTCGGTTTAAGCCAAAATGCTTAGAATTTTACGCCCTTTCAAATGAGGTAGCACAAGATAGGGATTGCCATTTGAAATTTTCAAAATTGGGGGGTGCCCCCCTGAAAACCCCCCGGAAACCAAATTTTGGTTTGTGACAGTATTTTTAAATGAAACTTCAGGTCCGAGTTACCGTAAAACCGATTTTTCCCGATTTTGTTTACTGTTCCGCGTTCCAGGAAACCATAGTGAGCAGGTTACGTGAAACACCCTGTATAATATGTTTTGGTTTTAATTAAGCTTGGCAATAAATCAACCAGCAGAGGTCTGCGATAACAAAGAGACACAGGTACATGGGTGTGGTTATAACTGGTCCTACACCTTTAGACCTTTCTCTTGTTTCTTTTACTTTTGGAAAGGGGGAAGTGAGAGAAAATGAGATGAGAAAATGCGTGACTTTTTTTCTGTAATTATGGGAGGAAAAAATAGAAAGGTCCAGAGTGGTGTAACCAATCATAACAATCACGGGTGTTTCATTGTTTTATGAGTTCAGTCAACTGATTTTTCATAATTTTTTAGTTTTAATTACTCTGTAACTTTCATTACGACTTTTATAGCCTTGGGGCGGACCTTGAGTTCTATCCTTTTATTCTGGCCTTATTGAAATGATCTCCGATTGCTGTTTTGTGTTTGTTTATAGGATTAAAGTTTGCCTCTTTTGATCCGAAAGACTGGTCATGGGAGTCTCGATCATCAGATAAGGAGATGCATTTTAAAGTTTTCCAACGTCTGTTCAATTCTTTGCTAAAGAGAGAAACAGATAGAGAGAAAGAAATTAATGCAATTGACAATCTGTTGAAGTATGTAGCTCTTTTGCTGTCAGCAAATAAGGATCAAGATGTCATTCGCCGTAAGTATCTTAAATTCTGACTTCTCGAATGGTTTTTTTCTCTTAACTCTTCAAGTCCTAGCAGGAATGTATTATAAATGATTGAATCATGATCGTGTCAATGATCAGAAGCATTGTAAGTTACAACTTATTGGATCCGATGGAAACTATTCTATGTCTGTGATAAGGAAGTAATGGGTGCAAACTTGAACACACTTGAGCGTAATACTAAATATCTCTGACAAACAGAGACGGAGCACTAACTGGCTGCAGTAGAGGCACGTCTGTTTTTTGCGGATTCATCAAAATCGGCGAAAATGGTTGCATGGTGTTGAACAGTGACTTTCGGTGAACACAGGGTAGATAGGCTGGGTGGGGCTGGGATGTGAAGTGGAGAATGCTCACTGTTCAACACCATGCGACGATTGGCTGGGTGGGGCTGGGATGTGAAGCGGAGAATGCTCACTGTTCAACACCATGCGACGATTTTGATGAATCCACAAGCATTCGGCCTGCCCCAAATCTTCCCTATGTATTTTATTTTAGCGTAGTGCTCCGTCTCCATTTGTCTCTGCTAAGTATAGGAATGATCTGTACAGAAGGTTAGCTTAGAATGGCTTATAACTAGAGACCGAAAAATTTCGCGTTTACGATTCCCGCGAAAATTATCGTCTTCTCGTCAAGTCGTCTAAATCGAACGGTACCCAGATATCTGTTATGATTGTGCTTCAAGGATTTCAATCTAATTCGCGATTAAACGCGAAATTGGCCATTTTTCCGCGGTAAGCGCGAAATCGGGCGTTTTAATTCACCCCAAATTGCGAAAACAGCTGTTTCGTCAACACTTCGGAGTTGCTATTGAATCCTCGCGGAACCAAACGAGGATGTCATATCGCGGGAATTCGGTGTTTTCCGCAAAAAATTACATATGACAAGGACTCTACAAAGGATCTGTAGCTGTACGGTAGCGCCCCAATCTACACTAGCGTGCAAGGGCTAAACTAGCGTCATTGGATCCGCCTCTCAACAACTCGAACCGGAAACACGCGGCGCACTATGTGGTATTTGACCAAAAAAGCTGGCATAAACTCAAAAAAAAAAGTCGCTATTGGGAAAAACTGTTGTGATATTCGGAATCTACATAGATTTTTGCTTTAGAAACTTGTATTTAGCGGGTCTAAACTAGATTAATTCACCTAGAATCCACCAGGGGAAAAATCAGTTTTACCACCATTAAATTTAGCCTCAGCACGAGACTATCATCAAAGTTAAAAAAAGTGTTTCAAATGAAGTCAGAACAAAATTTTTGTACATGGATCGTCTTCCTGAAGGTATTTAAAATCAGTTTATGCCTATTTTATCCAATTTTAATTTGAATTTGATATATTTTTGCTATTTCAAAGTTTTTAGCTATAAAAGTAAATTTTCCGATTTTCAAGAGAACTTAAGTTCAAACATCCTGCCACATCCCGCGGGTATATATATGAGAAATGGTAGTCCTTAGTGCGTACTAATAGGCCTTGAAGTCAGAAGTTGCGGAAAAATGCGGCTTTGCCGGGAAAATTAGTTCGAATTTTGCGTTTTTGCACGAAATTCTTGTTTTCACGTGTTGTAGAGGCGACGAGTGAAATTTGGCAACACCGTCCAATTGACTTGAAACTCACTATCCACGGGTACTTTTCAATGCTGAATTCAAGTTTTGCATCTGTTTTTCAAAATTCGGAAATCCAAGATGGCTGCCGACCGATTAGCCGAAAAAATTATCGGTAGCCATGTTGGATTTTCGAATTTTGAAAAATTGATGAAAAATTTGAATTCAGCGTTAAAAAATACCCCTTGATTCCAAATTCCAAGTCATTAGGACTGTAAAAACAGTTTATGCCAACTTTTCCGGTCAAATACCACATAGTGCGGCGCCGCGCCGCCGGCATTCCTGCAGCATTCTGTCGCTATCACCTAACCTCAAACCACCAGTGCCATACAGTGCATTCAGTTTTACCACTTACTTCAGGAGGTATCAGTTGTTGATCGATAAAATGTAGAGAGTCAAAGTTTTCTATTTTAACTCCTTGTAATTAATATGTAACTGCTTAAATTATATGGTGTATAAAGTGTAAAGTAGTGTTCGAGCATAAATTTCCCGATCCCATTCAAAATAGGTAATGGCTAAGAAAAAGAGTCAGTCAGCTCATAAAAGGACTAATGAATCTTTGAGAAGAAGTGTTAAATATTATTTTTCCTCAATTTTGGCGTATTTTTTGGCCTTTTCTCTTGAGTACTCCGAATTTTCCTTATAGAGCATCAGTCTTTCAACTGATGAATCAACTCCCCACCTTAATTTCTACCTTTTTACATGCTTTTCTAATTTAGAAGAGATAAATGTAAGAAATAGTTCCGCGTTTTTTCCTCTTCGAAATAAATATTGTAGCAAAAATACAATTTTTCGCGTCCGGAAATAAACACCGAAATGAGGTAAAATAAGCACCGAAAATAAGCACCGAAATCAAGGGTTTTAAAACACCGACATTTTCCGGTCTCTACTTATAACTCAATACAATTTCAATTCAAGTTTTGTAATCATCCTGCGGGTTATTCTTTTTATTATGTCTTAGAGGAGAGGTACAAGGGGAGTTCAGAAAGTAAAGATACATGGTCTCTATTTAAGACATGGTGACAGATAACAATCAACTATGAAGGAACCTTATCTGATACTAAAGATGAGCTGTGCACAGTCTGTTGAATCATCACACTCTGAGAAATCAACATTTAAGTGATTGACTTTTCTCCTGTCGGGAAAGGAAAGTTCCATGAGCAGTACTCTGTGCATTCGCTAATCTTCAAAGTTCAAATGTGATCCGTAATTAGGTTTTGGTTATCAATGGTAAAATTTCAGACAACACTTACTGACAAACAGCACAAGTGGATGGTGGTAAAGCGATGAATGTGCAAAACGGTGTCGGGAATTAAAAGTGGGCCAGACTGAAATTTTTTGATAAAGCGCGAAGCAGATGACTAACTGTTCATCGTAACGAATTGACTAATCCAACTAGTTGATAGAAATATTCATAATAACTGACATTTTAAGCTTTACAGTCTCCTAGAGATCATTCCTCCTATGCTGAGAACAGCTTTTTAGGAGATCATCACTGAAAAGCTGGGGGGTGATCATGGAGGATCGGATCGTTTTGGTATCGTTATCGTTTGCATTTAATCAAATGGGCTTGCTTCTGCGCAACTCGATCACGCAGGTGATCCCCTCCTCATCTCTTCTTACTTCAAACGATTGAGATTACGACAGCTCCCGACTCATCGCTTCCTTTTGTCCGTTTCAATGGTTATGAGGGGCTCAAAACGATTCGATCAGTTGAGCCACCCGTAAGGTTACATGTAAACGATAACGATACCAAAATGATCCGATCCTCCGTGATCACCCCCCTGGATTATTAGAACGTCATCATGAATTTCAGTCTGGCCTGCTTTGAACTTTCAGTACCATTTGGCAACGTTTTGCAGGTTTGTTGTGTTAATCCCTTGTATTAAAGAGGTCTCTCTACCGGCAAATTTGATAGCGCGAATAAACTGATTGAGCCAATGAGCTGCCTTGAAGTTGATAGGTTGAGTTCTATGTATGGACATCAAAGAAGCCCTTTGGCTCAATCAGTTTATTTGCACTTTTAAATTTGCAGACCCCTTTGTTGTTCAATTTTGGCCAAACTTTCACCATTGGTAACAAAAAAACTGATCACAGATCACACTTGAACTTTGAAAATTCGCTGATGCATAGAGTACTGCCCTATGAACTTTCCATTTTGTGGTGGGAGAATATTCAAACCCGTAGTAAAATGTTGATTTTTCAGAGAGTAATGATCCAATAGGCCTCCAACTGCTCTGCTGCTTGCTTTGTAATAAAACATGCAATGGCTCATAGCTAGAGACACCATTTTATGGTGGTTATTTTTTCCTAATTTTGTGGTTATTTTTCCCCAATTTTGATGTTTTCTAATCTTGTTTTATCATGGATATTTTTGTTGTTGTTGTTATTTTCTGCACTTGTTACTCCAAATTATTTTCACAGCACATTTACCTGTTATTTAACTAATTATCCCAATTTATCAATATTACGTCTTTCTCAGCCTACTCTTTCATAAAATTTGCACTAATCTTTTAAAAAAATGCTCTTTTCTGATCCTAGAATCAGTTATGAAAAAATGTGAATGAATGAGGTGATTTCTGGAAAAAGGCCCAGAACACAATAAAAGTGCTCTTGGTTTAAAATCTCCGTGAAATTCCTCATGATTCAGGGGAAAAATGCACAGTGCGAGCATTTTCGAAACACCAACTGAAATCTTTTCCGCAAGTAATCTTCACTCGGAAGAATGAAAAAAAGCATCAAATTTCAGTTTTCCGGACATTATTTTTGCGGTTAAAAATGGGAAATTTTATCAGTGAATTTGTACTATGAGGCGAATTTTGTCTTATTTGCACAGAAGGCCCGTTTTCGCATTTTGTCAAGTTTTGAACGTGAAATTGGAATAGTGGATCTTTGCTCCTACCTGAGTTCCAGCTGTCTAGCGCGTACGAAAAGTTTTTACTCGATTTCGTGGAAACAAAATTCTGGTGTCTCTACTCATAGCCAGAAGTTAGGGCTGCTATTGTCCGTTCAAAATACGATGGCACAAAACTACGTGAGGCCTTTATACTACTTCGCAATGCAGTATTGAGCTTGGCCCTTCTCCACCAAAGGGTTGAATGCGGAGGCTTGCCTGTGCACCCGCGCACCATGGCTGAGGGGCTGCTGTCTCTTTTTTTGATGACTTCTTTTGTTTCTTTTTGTTCAAACTTGACAGTTTGTCTGTGCTTGAAAACTAAACTCGCGAAGAATTATTGAGATTACCTTCAAGACAGTTCTAATTGCTTCACTAAACAAATGGAAAAATGAGACCAATTTTGAATAAAATCCAATAATTAGCAAGGAAGTTACAGAGAGACAAGTCAAAGTCTTAAGATGAATTTGCATGGAATTTCACATCACTAGTAATTGATAATTTGGTATCGATTTTCTCAAAATTTTATGCTGGATGCAAACATGATGCAAAATCGCGCATTTAAATTGATCAGAAAGAATTTAAAGCGCGAGGGTGTTATGAATTACCCCAAAAAAATGAACAAGATACTGATGCACGTCGCAACAATAGCTACCCACAACTAGAGTCCCTATATATGAAAGAGTCTCGCCATACGAGGTTCCATCTCTGATTGGCTGCTGAAAAGTGAAGAAGAAGAAGGGGTCTATGAAGCCTGGAGGCGCGCCTCTTGTTTACATCTTCATGGAACCATCTTCACTTCTGCCCAGCTTTGAGGAAACTTTCCTCATTTTTAGCTTGTACTGATGAAATTTGTATTAGAAATTGGTGAAAATGTGTTCAGAACAGACTAAAATTCACGCATTATTTTTAAAACAGGTAGTGAAGCCAACGGGTATTGGAGGTTAGGTTGACCTATCAAAGATTACTTATACGCGAATACATGTATAAATAATCTCTGACGGGAAGATCGTTGGATAAAAATGTAAACAAGAGGCGCGCCTCCAGGCTCCTCAGACACCTTCTTCTTCTTCACTTCTGTTCACGTGTCTTGACTCTTTCATATAAAGGGACTCTACCCACAATAATATAGAGAATGAGAGGCCGCGGCTCAGGAGCTCTTTTCCTTTGAGTGAGTTTCCTAGAGGCTTCAGCATTGCCATTTATTGATATTTACTGATTTTCTTCCTCCTTGTTTTGTGCCATTGTATTTTGAACAGACTATAGGCTCTTATTCTTTTTCATCATTTTTTGCTCATACGCCTCAATTTTCAAGAGGGGCTGTTATAGACCCATTTACCCATTCTGCTCCTCCTCAGAATTACGTACACTTATTTTGTCTGTTTTTATTCTCCCAAATTTTTCTTTTAGATTTCAGTTTCGATTTGAATGAGGTATTTGCCAGGGCATTCAATGTAAATATGAAGAAAGAATGTTATGATCTGTCAAAAGCCTTAGATATCAATAATTCGCAAGGTATTCAGCACAATGTATGGCGTAGTCTCATCATAGCGGCTGTTATGTGCAATGATTTAGATCAGTCCATCAACTTGATGCACATGGCGTCTGAGAATTTAGCGTATCCGTTCTTGAAGGTAAGCTGTACAAGATTGATCTTTCATACAATTCATTGTGAGCTTTTACTGCAGAAATTCAAGAATTGATTCTGTATTGTGATTTAAAAATAACAGTGTGTCCACCAGGGGTGCAAAATGTTCCAACTTGCTGGCAGTTTCACCTTATCTGGAATTTTTTTCTCACAAGATTTTCCATAAATTTCCTCACAAAAATGTGATTAGTGACAAGGACAACCCTTCTTGGTTTTTTGCTTTTTTCAATACTGTATTTACTCAAAACAACCGATATTTTTGAAATCTCGAGACCATTTTCAAGGTCAAATTTCCTCACTTTTAAGCGATCCTAGTTTAGGCAATTTTTGCCTCTCTGATATGTACTTAAAATGACTAAAATTTACTTCTGAATTCAAGAACATCAAACTTCTGGTTGACAATACTGAAACTATTCAGCCCTGTATCCGTCTACTTTGGATACCATTGGGAGGTAGATTTAAAATAATTGTTAGTTAGATATTTTCTTTATCTTATGTTGGTATGGGAAAACTGAGAAACATTGTTTTTAAAACTTGAACAATTGGTTAGGTTTGAATCAGCCTTGTTCTGCAAAGAATAATGACTTGACATCACAATTACACTCCCGCATTTGTTTACTTCTGACCTCGTTTCCATTGATTAGGCTGGAGAGAAAATCCTGACGTTTAAATGGGAAACTGTTTACATTCTAACTCCAACTTTTTCAGCAGGAGGGGAAATATTTTATGTGAGACCTCTGTGTTTGGGCGGCTGCACTCTATTACTACCACTATTACTTTTCTCTTGTATCTTAGAAGATTGTAATGCGGTCAGGGTTAGGATGGCTTTTTTTCACTATATTATCTGGATTGATGCGATACAGCAATGATGAAACTATGAAAAAAAACAAGCCAAAAGCCAAAATACAAGCCTGGTAAAATATGCAAAAATACCTAATCCAACCCTAACTTTAAAATCTTCCGAATTGGTTTTGCTGATTACCCAATAAATTGTGTTCCTTGATTAAGACATAGCTTGTTCTAATCTTTTGGTTTTTTTCTTTTGATTTCAGACTAAAACGAAGGACCTGGTAATACATTTACCAATTTTTATCACTAAGCGAGAAATTTATCCTTACTTCGAGTACTGCTTCAAGAAAAGGATTGTCACCTCAATTAAACACTCTAAGATTAGTAAGCAGCTCTCTGATCCCAAAGTAGCATCACTGGTCGTGAAAATTGATGTAAGTTCTCTATTCCCCCTGTTACTTGTTTTTCTTTGCATCTTTTAGAAGCTCAGGATCAAGGCACTATTTTACCATTGATATTACTGAATGGGTCCGTTGCATGGATCTGAACTTCATACCATATTTGCCTGTGTACAACTTGCCCCTGCACCCTGCATACTGTGCTTACTTCAAATTTGTGAAGGTGCGGAGAAAAAGATAAATACAAAAACCCTCTGACGAGTATGGTAGCAGTCTTATTTGAGTAGTATGTACAGTAGTGCCGCAGAGCGTGGGAGGTTGCATATTCCGAAAGCGCTGTCTATCAGGAGGCTTACGACCTGCGCTCCACCAGCGCTTGAGAAATGCCGTGCGGCAAGTTGCATCTGTAGAGAGATCCTGGCAAAATTGACTTGACGCTAATAGCAATAATCAAAATATTTAAGTATTTTCTTTGTGCTTGGGTTTTGTGCAAGATCTATTTCTGCTTCCCTTCTCGATTGTTGCGCATGTGTGTGTGTGTGTGTTTGTGTGAAGAAAAAATTTATAAATAAAAGGAAAAATTTACTCAAGCCTCATAGGTAAGTAAGTAAATAAAGGGAAGGTTTGGCTATCATAAATTAATTTTTGAAAGCCTTTACTCTTATTGTATCTTTCAGTTGGTTGTTTCATTTGCAAAAATGTTAGCGCTTTGCACAGCATTGATTAATTTATTGTTTGTTGACGTCTCTTTTTCTTCATTAATTTGCAGATGAATGCTGAGCCGAAGTTAAAGTATCGATTTCCTTTCTTGGTGAGCAACAATTGTGATAGCACTGAGAGATTAAATTCTTTAAGGGATTCAGCCATGGAAATTCTCACAGAATTGAAACTGGGTGTGTCCTGCGATGACGCATTTACAATTCGAATTGACTATCAAACACTTTTGACGTACATTGGGAATGAGATCAGCACCTAAGTTTTTATGTCCTATCAGAAGGTAATAGATTCCAAGAACACACGTGAACCATTACTGCTCATCATTCTTTTCATTGATTTTAATTAAAATAATTTTCCTATCTTTGTACAACTTTTATTTTCAGACCCAAAATGTTGAGAGCGTTTTTGTGGGAGAGCATAAGAGTCTTTTTGGGGATGAACAAAAGTTGTAGTTACGGTTTGACTTGTATCAAGTTTTTTTTGCTTACTGTCAGTCATTATTTTCACTTTGTTGAGAGCTGATTTCAGTTGTAGAGGTTAAGTTAGAGCTTAATTTTAAACTGTTGCGCTTTCTAGTCCATTTCTTTTTGAATTCATAACAGGACATTAAGAAGATTGCTTGACCCAATATCAGCTATTGAATATTCTGGAATTGCATTGAGATTGAGATTAAGTCCCGGAAGTTTGGATTTTCGAATAAATTTATTCTCAACCAATAAAGGGGTCAAAATGCTCAAAAAACTATATAGCCCAGATTAGTGCCAATATAAACAGCTGACTACTTTGACCTAACCTCAATCTTGGCTGGACAAATGATGATTTTCCGTGGTATTCATTTCAATATTTAAAGGAAAGCCTCGTTTTGTATAGGCTTGTTCAATTTTTTGCCTTTTATCATTTGAATGGTTAATTGGTTTGAAGCTACAGAAAAAATCCAGAGTTGTGGAATCACTATGGAAACCTTTTTACTGTTGAATGGAAGGTTAGACTGGTCAAATTTTGTATGACTTATTCCATCTTGACTAGTGTTGGAACAAAACAAAAAAAAAGTTGACACTCTCCTTTCCCCTTTGTCTTTGTGTCAAACAAAGGTTGGAAGTGTTCAATACGTATATCTTTATCATGAACATCATGATCAATTAACAATCCAAAAGTTATTCTAAAACGTGACTTTCTCTTTTGAATTAAATCTTATTAACCAATTTATGACTGTTTATGGGATGTAAGTTCTTGTTTTCTTTCTTTTTTTATTAAGATAAATTTACATTTGACTATTTACTATCATTATTATAAGTTTATGGAGTGCAAGGCTCAAAACTCAGGTCTGAAAGGAGGAGTGTCAATAAGGCTGCTTTTTGGCCCCAAAAATGGTCTGAAAATGTATGTAAAATGCCTCTACTTACTCTCAAAGGCTTGTATTTTGGGTTTGAATGGTATTTACGGGTTATTGGAACTTAAATGGCGTATTTTACCTCCTTAATGTGGGTTGGTTTTGTGTTTTGCAAGGAAAAAGTATTAATTTTCTTTCAATTATTGAATATTTAGATGTGAGCCGGACGTAGTTCGGTTTTCTCCTTTAGATATGTTATTAGGGTACTAAAAATGAGTAATATATTGAAATATAGTCACCGAATTATGTCTGGCTTGTACTTAAATATCAACTATTCTGATTTCCTGAAAATGGAAAACTTGAACTTATTTGATGCAGTAGTGCTTATTTTTCATGCAGTAATACTTATATTACAACCTGGCCACCTGTAAAACCATGATATACGTTTTGCAGGATTCCAAGGTGCAATATTGCCGTTATTGTACGTAAATTCATAGAATTCGTTCAAGGTTTTCATTTTTACAAAATCAGAAAAGTTGATATTTAAGTACGAGCTGGTCACAGTTCGGTGGCTATATTTCAGTATGTTACTCATCTTTAGTAGCCTAATAACATATGAAAAGGAGAAAACCGAACCATGTCTGGCTCACATCTAAGTATTCAACAATTTAAAGAAAAATATGTATTTTTCCGTGAAAACCGCAAAACCGACCCACTCTGAGGTGGGAAGATACGGCCACTGAAGTTCAAATAACCTGCAAACACCACTCAGACCTAAAAATATAAGCCTTGAAGAGTAAGGAGAGCCATTTTACATGAACTTGAGACCATTTTAAATTTTGACCATTTTTGGGGCCAAAAACTGGCCTTATTGACACTCCTCCTTTCAGAGTTTTTTTTTCAAAGATCTAAGGAAGACAAATTTCTTCTAACAAGTTTCCAAAAATGCCTTCACTATATCATTTTGAAGGGCCTGAGAGTTCACTTGAAAGAAAAAAAATATCAATGTTTGTATCATCTGTTGATTAGGGTAGCAAATCTATCAGTTCAAGTTATCCATCTGAAGGGCCTAAAAATTCAATTTTTTGAAGAGAAAATATTTAATTCATGTGTAGTCAGCTGATTTTACCTGTAAATTGATCAATGATACCTCAATGTGAGAAGGGTTTAGTGTTGCTGGTGTGGAATGGAATGAGCTGTTGAATGATGGGTAACTGCACTTCAGTTTGGAATCTAGTCTCAAAAAAGAAGTTGCCTAAATAGTTACCTATGTGAGCATTGGTGGATCCAGCAGTCTGGCAACTGTGTTTTCTTCCCATTTGATTGCATGAGAAATAATTGATTGTTTATCATACATTCAAAAGGGAAGAATTCGCAGTTGCCAGATTGCTGCATTCGCCTATGTGTGTGTGTGTACTTATGCCATTCGAAGGCAGTATGGTTTTTTTGTCTCCAGTTTATGACCAATAGAACCATGCAACACTGAAACCTTTAATTATTGTAATTATGTAAATGTTTTGTCCTTTTGTCTTCTTTTATGTTGACGATTAAAAGTTAAAAATGAGGCATTAAACTCAAGAGAGTGAAAAGCTTTTTTGTAAATTATTTTGTAAACTTGAACGTTATTTTTGTGATGAATGATGTGACTGGATTTAAAGTTTTTTACTTTCAATTTTTTGACTCTTTGAATTTTACTACACATTGTGCCTGATTCTCATTTACTTTCTTCTTTGGGGCACTGAACTCTCTTTTTGGAATTGGAGGCCAATATTTCATGTTCAGGCTACTTTTCGCATCATCTCAACTTTTGTCTTTTTTATAATCCCAACTTTCCCAGTTTTCTTTAACTTAGTTTCTAAGTTCTGATGGGGCTAACAGCCATATTTGCTTCTTTCTGATGTTTGTATTTTTTTGGACTTATTACTATCAATCTCCGTCATTGTTTTCAGTTCAGGTGATTGGTGGAGTTCAAAAAAAGGGGGAGGGCTTGAAAATCAATTATGAACTTTTTTGGTTGCAGTAATTAACAATTTCCAAAAAATTAATAATTCAGAAATATTTCTAAAAATGGGAATCAATCCAGAAATAGGAAAATAAAATGCATTAAAAATTTATATTGTCGATAGAAAGAAAGAAAGAAAGAAAAAATGATTTTTGATGATTTTTGTAGTTAGTGGCCTCAAGAAAGTAAGTAAGTGCTACTTACGTTTAGTAAAACAATTGTCAGTTAAAATTAACATTTAAATAAATAGAGAAAACAATTTTTGGTTTTTGTTTTTGTTTTTTTTTTGTTTCTTTGTTTGTTTAATTGTTTTCAAATATGCTTTAGTCTGCCAAGATATCTTCTTGTAAGTTCTAAATGGATGAAGTATTTATCCCCCCCTCCCCCAAAAGGAGGTATTTAGAATTGCAAAAAAAAAAAAAAAATGTCTTCTCACCTTGCATTCCATTATAATTACGACCGCTATTTTTAGTTTGCCCTGTGACAAAGTTCCAGTTTAATTTCTGACTAGAAGAAGAATGTTTACTTTTTATTTTTGTTTAATGAATTTATTTCAATGACTCAGATAATTTTTTTACTATCAACTGCACCTTGCACAAGTATTTTTGTACCGAACCAAATTTTTACTTTCCTCAATCTCCGTGTCCGTGTCCGATCTGGATTTATTTTGATTTAATCGATCCGTAAATGATTTTCTTGCCCTCAAAAAATGCTATACTTCAGTATTTTACATTGAACTGGCTTTAGTCGTGGAAATCTAGGTTTAAGAAGTTGAAAGGATCAGTTGCATTGTTTCTTAATTTCTTTTTTGGTGTTCAGTTCTTAGTGAAGATGTCTCAAATATAAGAAAGTCCGCCCATCAATTATCGATGGACGCATAGCTGTTTGAAAAAACTTAATTTTGTTGCAATTGTTACCAATACTAACATGCCCTTTATACTTTCACCAAAACAGTGACAATTTGTTTGCAATGGACCTAATCTATGAAAAGTTAACAATACAAGTACATCAAGTGTAGGAGGGTTTCTAGTGATGATTAAGTTGGAAAAATCTAATGTTTGAGCAGCCAAAAAATTCCTGTCCCGTTTTAAAGTCTTTTTGGAAAGCTCAGCTGTGTTTTGAACAGTTTGGCCAGAAGTTTAATAGCAGTGAAATGGCATCGAGTAGAAATTATTGTTTTATTCAAGTTGAAAAACTTGACTTTGAAAAATTCAATTTTTTGCCATAAAATTGTCAGCGTAGCATTTTTGTTCACCTCTGAATAACCACCTATTAACCTTCAAAATCAACTCATGAAAACAATGTTTCATTATTGGCAGTGGATGTTAGTTGTTTTCTATAAATGAAACAGAATGCGGAAGAAAAACTGAAACGTTGCAACTGTATTTTTGCTTTGCGCTTTAGTCAAGGTTTCAGTGTAGGAAGTAACTTCACTGGTTGCTCTTTTAAGTTACCATGAAAGAGTTCAGCTGATTGAAACTCTCACATTTTTTTCTCGTCAATAGAGTAGGTAAATTTTTACGGGTACATTGTAAACCGAGATGGTTGGAGCTGAAATGAATTTGTGTTCAATAAATTTAGTCACAAGTACTTTTTGTATTTTAAAAAGAAGTAAGGTTGTGCAGTATTACCTGCAGTATTTTATCAGTGTTTCTTGGTGTTTGTGATCACAGCCTTCGAAAGAGAGAAATTGATGAAACTCATCAGATATGGATAACGAAAGCTGGAGATGAACTCAGTATGTGATCCATTCTGACTAAACCGACCTTATCTTCATCTGGACAAAAATTGAGATAGTCGCACCGTTGCGTAGGAGAGGTTATGATGGACCGTTCAAAACCAAAAATGTGCAAAAACTCAATAAACTCATTCTGGAGACGTTTTGAAGTTTCAAGTAGAAATAATCTGATTTTGAGAAAGGTGGAATTAAGATCTTGGGAAGATCATAGAGTGAACAGAAAAATCCTTCACTAAAATGCATTTCCACTGCCTATATTAGCCAAATTTTTAACCAAAACTTGGTGTAGTTACTCTTAAGGCTACTAGAGAGCATTTGGCATCAAAGCATAAAAACTCATAATTTTACTCCAGCATTTTAATTTCGCTTTCCTGAAAATTTTGGTGTGTGAAGATGAGATCCGTTTTGTTAATACTTTAAAGTCACAATAAATACCAACTTGAGATGTTTAGTAACTTGAGTGTATTATGATAAAAAAAAAAAAAAAATCCCATTAAATTTAGTAGGCCTTTGGTTTTCGTTATCTTTATTCTTGCAGAGGTTGTTGTCACAAATGCTGAAAAATACGGTAAAAATACTGAGAGCTACACACACAAAATCCTAAAGAGATGGCTCAAGCTTGATATCTATTTTTTTCCCACTCTTAATTTTCCATTGAACTCTTTACTTTCAACAGTCCAATGGATCTAAAATTTTGATCAACCTGGGTCATTTGTTTAAAGCAAAATGGTTTTGTAAAGCTTGGTTTCAGCCTCAAAGCTCTCTCTGCCTCTCCTTTGAACTTTGTTTTCTACTTTTTATTCACCTTTATTTGTTCATTCTTCCATATTAATTTTAATTTTGATTATTTATTGTTTCTTATGACTTACTCAAGTACTGTTATTTTTTTTCGCTTATTATTATTATTATTATTATTATTTTTATTTGTAAATTAGTTAAGTGGCTCATTAATTTTTTACTCTTTGTTTCTATTTTCTCATATTTCTATTGTTGTTTATTTAATTGGGGCATCAAAATATTGCAATTTTATTTTTGACTTAAAGAACAGGAAGCTAGAATGGAAGAGAGGGGGAAAGAATGAAACTGTTTAACTGTACCTAAAATTGAATTGAGTTATCTATTAGGGGTTTTTTTTTTTTTTTTTTTTTTTTTAAATTTCCCCCTTTGCTGCCTGTTGCTGTGACTAAAAATATCTCTGTTAGAATCAAACGAGCTCATAGTTTTTTTCTTTTTTTTCTTTCTTTTCACTCCAGATAAAGTATATTTCAGGGAAACTAAAACTCCTATTTGTACAGACCTTATTTTGTCAAAATTGCCTTGCAACCATGGTGCATCTTCCGGTGAAACTTTATTTTTCTATCTTGGTTCATGATTAACATTTGACAGAATTTGAGTCCTCAATTTAAAATCTTGATGAATTTTATCAGTTTTAATTGATGTGAGAACTTCATTGGAAAAAGAGCTCATATCTAATGAAAAAATCGTGTTTTCAGAAAAACGCATTTGAATATTTTGCTCTTTTTTCACCTCTATTATTTTTATCAGAAAGTACAAATCACGGTTGATTTGTCAATCCCATGTCTGAAATAGAAAAAAAACAAAAAACAGCCATGAATGCGTTAGGTATGTGTCCTTCCTCTTGCAAAAATCTTTTATTTTAGTAACGAGAAATGAATCTACATTTATTTTGCTCAGTGAGTCATTGACTTTTTGTTCAGAATCCATTGCCCATGAATTGTATTTCTAGTGCCTTAGTAGTGTTGGTGCACTCTTCTTATGAAAAGCTAATACTGTTCGCAATGAAATTGACTCGAGCTAGGTAGGCAACCTGAAATGCATCTGCGTTTCTCATCATAAGCATATATGTTTGCGTACCTAGCTCTCAAGCCTCTTGGAATTTGTGTGATATTATCACAGTTTACACATACATACAGTTGTGAAATTCAGTGTTAGAAATATGGCTAGAGTGTGAAGGTTGGAATCCAAGTGACCAGAAGGCTACTATTCACTGGGTTTTTATTGTTTTAAGAGAATTAAAGCGTTTTTTACCACCATTTATCACAGATCATGAAGTATCTATTACTTCCAGAGGCTTTCATTTGAAATTTTATTGATAAAGTTCAATTTCAAGTTGATTTGTAACCTTCTGGCGGCTTAGATAGTCACTGATGCCACTTGCCATTTCTTCCCTATAGAGGTCTGCAACTGCATGTATACTGAAACTGTGATAGTATGTTGTAGCTGTAGGCACCTTTTCATGTCTGCTATAAATTATGTATGTAGAATCAAAAATTTTATTCTATGAATTACCTGTGTTTCATGGTATTATTTTAATACTTACCAGGTCTGTTATCCCCCCCCCCCCCCTTCTATTTTTCAAATAAATCCATGTATACCATTTTTTTTTTTGGATGTGAGAGCTAGTCTCCAAAGTGAATGCAAAGTCGACCTGTGATCTTCGGAATTTTTCAAATCTCAATCCCTCTCAGGCGCGATGAAATTAAACCAAAGATGGTTTAAAAGTTTTTGTTTTGCATTCATAACGATATGCATTGTTTTCAAAATATGAAGTTCATAAAAGTTTTGGGTATAGTTTACAAAAGATTACAGGTTGACCTGGCTTTCAAATCTGAAGCAAGCTCAATCATGTTGTCAATCAAAATTTCTTCTTTTTGATAAGCTCTCTTTAATATATTGTTTTGTCTTTGTCTCATTATCATTTATTCTTTATTCATTTTTCTTTACCTTTGATTTCTACCTTTACCTTCTAAATATTTTGGATCTAAACGTTTTTAAATTTTGATAAGACAGTTTTATGAAGGGGTGAAATCAACTACAAAAGAAATCAATCGCTGTTGGTTCCTCTCAGCAAAAATCTCTTCAATTCTGGACAGTTTTCTTTTGTATCCTTTGTCAATTGAAGGAATTGCATACCAGGTCACACCACAGCTGTTTTCTTCCTTTAAAATTGTTTGTTTCATTTTTGTAGTTACCTGATGTTAATATCATTATTATTCATATTGTTTCTGTTGTTTTTTGTTTACTGTACAAACGTGATTAAGTTTAATTAGAAAGTAAGTTTTTTCATTAATTTGTTCGTACATAATTGCCCGTTCTATTTGTAACTCCTCAATCGAGGTCCAAACATCTTCGGCAGATAAAACTGATCTCCAATATTTCATCAGGAAAAACTCGTTAACTCAGGAGACTAGCATCTGTTCATTACAACTGAAGCTATGTGCTGTTTAGTAATATTTTTCAAATGGCGGTTTAAAACAATCGGAACCCGTGGATTCCCGCGCCGCATTTCATGTTTTTTGAGATAACGTTAACCTTGATGTATTGTCGTGGATGAAAAACGTTTAGTTGCAGTTTTACCATTTGAATGGTCTCAACGTTAATTTTGCATCAGAATAGCTCGTCCGTTTGTCAAATCCAAAATCTTGCAAGAGCTTCACTGTAGGTTCAAAACTAATTTCTAACTTCAAAGATGGAAGCTGTAATGAGTCTCTTGCAAATTTTTGCTACAGTGTTATGATAAGTTTTAAAATAACATTGGGAGCTTTAGAAAATTCCAAAATTGACTCACAAACTCAATAACTGCATTTAATCAATTTCAAAGATGGTGGTCAATTGAGCGGGTGACAGTGAGGGAGTCCCATCCAATTGCTACTTTCTATACTGAGAAAAGTGATTCATCATAGAGAGCTGCAATCAGATGAGACCTCCCCCTTTGTCGACCCGTTCATTTGACCGCCATCTTGCAATTTTGTTGGGCGCAGTTTTTGAGTTTGTGAGTAGATTTTGGGACTAACCAAAGCTCTCAATGTTATTTTCAAGTTATTTTACGGAGGAACTGACTCTGTAACGTTGTAGAAGAAGTTTGCAACTGACCCATCCCTGTTTTCCTCCTTCTTTTCTAAATCTCATTGAAGCAGTAGCAGGTTAAAGCTATATCCTATTTCTCTCATTCAGTTATTTTCTTTATTTGATTTATTATTTAGTTATTAATCATCATCTTAAGGTGATTATTCAGTGTTTAGTCCCGATTTCTGCCACTAGAGCGCTACCGTTCGATTAATGTCAAATTACAGGCTGAAAGTAATTTATATTTAAGAAAATGGAGTGTCAGTTACTAGATAATCATCTGAAGAATATTTCTGCAAAATTTCTTGTTAATAACTTCAAAATAAAGGCTGCAAGTGCCAAAAAATGAAATATTGCATTTCGATCCAAGAATCGATTTGCAATATTTCATTATTTGGTACTTTCAGCTTTATTTTTGAAGTTGTTGTCGAGATATCTTGCAGAGATGTTCTTCAGATGATTATCTAGTAACTGACATTTTGTTTTCTTAAGTATAAATTACTTTCGGCCCGTAATTTGACATTAATGGACCGGTAGCGTTCTGGTGGCAGAGATCGGCACTAAACGCTGAAGAATCACCTTCCTTAATCATTATCTTCAAAGCAATCCTTCGTTGAACCCTCCCCCCTCCCTTTTCTTCAGCATCCTCTTGTCTTTTCTTGTGAGCTTCTTTATTGCAAAATGAACTGAAGATAAAATTGTTCAATTATGCTTTTATTTGTTTACTTGATTTCTCAATTTTGTGATAATGTTGATTACGAACAATTCTTGCAAATACATATTTTTTTAAAAAAAAATTAAAGCTTTTCTCTTTACTTAATATTTTCCCTATTTCTCTAAAGATGGAGGAGTTCGGGAAATTGATCTAATTGAAGATACTATTTTAAAAAAAAATTCCAGAAACAGGTGTTATCAGGAATTTGTCTTTCATTTTATCCATCTAAACAGATGGGTTAGAAAAAAGACAAGGAATAGAGGTTAAGAAAATGTGCTGTTCCTTCTCTCCATCCGTATCCAAAGTATCTGTTTAGATGGTTAAGGTGATTCTACGGCAAACTTCCGGAGATTTTAATCCGATAGATGGCGTTACTTGTCGCTGGCTCCGAAAATAGCCGTTTCTTGACGGTTTTCGGCTGTTTTCTCTGAACACACGAATAATAGACAAAAAATCGGAATGTCAGCACCTGCTTAATTTTTTGCTTGATTTTTAGAGCCATAAACGGGCCAAATTGGTTAAGAAATAAAGACGTATTTAATATTTATGGGAGGTGAAACCGAAACCTGTAATGTTTACTGATACAACTCCAAATTACATATGATTTTTTCCTTCCATAAATACGTCTTTATTTCTGAACCAATTTGGCCCGTTTCTGGCTCAAAAAACCAAGCAAAAAATTGCGCAGGTGCTGACAATCCGATTTTTTTACTATTATTCGTCTGTTCAGAGGAAACAGCCGAAAACTGTCGGAAAACGGCTATTTTCGGAGACAGCGACAAGGTAAGCCATCTATCGGATTAAAATCTTTGGGAGTTTGGCCATAGAATCACCTTAAGGAGAGAGAGACAGATCAATTCTTGGATGAGCAGTTCACCAGAAACAACTTTTTGACTATCTGATGCTTGAAATTACTTTTAGGTTCGATTCATTTTTAATTCCAAGAGTGCCTCAATGGGTTGTTTGCAAAATTTTGCTACATCACTATGTCTGTCAAACTTCTGGGAAGGTGGGAAAAGAATGAAATTACGTATGCTGGTTCGGATTATAACAGTGTAGAATTTCTTTATTTACCACTTACAATAGCTCATTTTTTACGAACAATTTTGAAGTAAAGGTTAATGACTCAAATTAGGCAATTATATTTTTTTCCACTCTCATTTCGTGCTTTCCTCCCTGCGTTCTTTTTGCGCTTGTCCCATACTAATAACTTACTATTTTTCTTGTGAGTTTTGGGTTTACTCAATCATAGCTGAGCCTCGTTGGTTCCCCACACTTTCGTCAGTTGTTGGTTGTCATTAATTATTAGATGTGTTGCTTAACTTTTTTGCCCTTATCTTTAGTTTACTTTTACACAATTTTCCCTGCAAAAATTTTTTATGATTTCTAAGTTTTCAGCAAAAATTCCACTCAATGACCAGAATCCTTGTAAGGGGGGGTTTGCTTTCCTGTAATGACACCATTGACCCTCATTTCCTCGTTGCGCGCTTTGCAATTGATGACTGAGTTTAAACAAAGTAAACTTTCCTTTCAAATTCAGCATCTTCAGTTCAACACTTATCCTTATACAGGCGCTATCTTATCATCCCACACAGTCTCTGTTAGAATTGCAATGTTCTCTGAATCGGAGCCGGGATAGTATTCGAATGACCATAGATAGTTTGTGAATATCACTGAAACAGAAGATTTGAGACAAAAATAAGTTGGGTTTGTTATTTAATTTGATGGAATGCAAAAGTACCTAAGTTAATATTTAGACAACCCTTGAGTTGTTGGTCACCTGTACCTACCGCTCTGAAGTGTGTTGGTTTGAAGTTTACCTTCCCACCATATTTCCCTTCTTGTTCTTGATCAAAAAGACGGCAATGTGACTGTGTGGTTTGAACTTGAGTTTCTACGCCCAGTTTTTTCTGTCATGCCTTTGATGGAAGTTCTTTTTATGCAGTACCGACTTGAACTCAATGAGTTCTGATTGGCTATTGATTTAACATGGGCAGCTCCTTAAGACAACACAATCTAGCGCCAAATGGTGGGAGACCAAAAGAGTTTTTTTTCTTTCATCTTGCCATTGTTAATTTTTCTAATCTTTTAGAGCTCCGTGAGCGCCGCGTTGTGTCGGTGTACTCCTTTACAAAACTTCCGTCAAAGACTCTAGTTTGTACAGGTTGTCTCAAACCACCTATTTTTTGTCGAGAACGGCTGGTTGAAAACTCTTGGGATGATTATATTGAATAGGGAATTGACCCCCAAGAATCTATTTTAGATATTTTCAAAAGCCCCCGACCCCTCGAAGGGGGCTGCAAGGGGGCTCAAAGCACACATATCCAATTTTCTTGACAAGTACTCCTAATATAGTTGTAAGATAATGTTTATATTCATTGACTAGAGGAAATTTGCAACATTTTTTGTAGTTCCTAACAATTTTTACCAAAATCAAATTTTTTGAGTTATAGGGGGTTTTGGGAAAAATATTTGATTGATTGTATTGGCCATCATAGCTGATCTGGGCACAATTTTCTCACATAAAACGATATGCATATCATTATTTCATTTTCTTCATTTGTAGTTTCTATGTTATGCAGATGTACCACTGTACCAGGTATGAAAGGGTTGATGAGACTGGTCGAATCCGCAACATTTCAATTTGACTCAATCCCTCAATTCGCGTGTTCAATCTAGATTAGATTTCCGGCTTAAATATAGCTATTGCTGCTAATGAGCCTGTTCGGCCCGCATGGACTACTCCTTCATCACTTCCTCTCACGGGCCTTGAACTTCTGACTTTTTTACCAGATCTAGCGGTGACAAACTGCAGCAAGTTGCTTGTTTGACAATGTAGAATTTTATTTTAAACAGACATTTCTGACTTTATGAGTGAATTTTGAAGTTTCTTATTTTGTTCAACGTTTTCTTTTTTTGGGGGTGGAGGGGGAGGGGGTTTAACCCATCAAAATTCATGCTTAATACTGCTATAGCAAAGGTTTTTGAAGGACCCACTGTTGTTTGAACGAGTAAAAGAGGTTTAACTTACACATTTCACCCGGTAGAAGATCGCCAAGTAGCTCTACGCAAGATGAGTTGCACGGATTCAGTGGAGAGAGCCTGTATACAGTTGAACCTTTGAGTTGTGCCAACATTATGAGGCCAGTGTCCAGATCAATCTAAAATGATGAAAAATACATTTTTTTTTGGATCCCGAAATAATGTTGCTTTTGCTCAACGTTGGTTTGCAGGTGAAATTTAAAAGAAGGTACCTATGTGAGGTCAATGTCTGAGAAAGTATTCAATTGAATTATTTCATTTTTATTTATCTCCGCAAAGTACCAAATATAATATAAATGAGAAGGAAATAATCTCAACAATTTTGCCGTCCAAGGTATTTGCAAGATCACTTGAAAAATACAGTCAGACTGATTACTTGAAAAATACAGTCAGACTGATTACTTGAAAAATACAGTCAGACTGATTACTTGAAAAATACAGTCAGACTCAACCCCTGAATTTCTCCAGGTCATTTAATGAGTTCTGAGCATAAAAAGACCTCGGGACACAAATTTTCATGTTGCTTGGCTCATAATTGTGGACGCTTTTCCAAAAAAACCATCAGTTTTACAAAAACAAAAGATTAAATAAAACAAATAATAATATAGCCTGCAGTAGTAAAATTTGAATTTATCTATCATATTTTTCTTCCCATTTTTATTTTACATGTAAACCGACGAAAGTGAGAATTGGACAAAACAAACATTTTATTTTGCAGCAGAAAAAACAAAAAAAAAAACAAAATCAGGCTTAAATTGTAGGACTGAAGACTTAATTTGAAACTATTCTTTGGACTAAAAGCTAATGGATGCTGCAATTGAGGACAAAGAAAGGATTGGACAAATTTTATAATAGGACTGAAGTTAATTTTGAATACCCAATGTCATAGGACAGGAAAAAAGGATGAAAATGCCATGCAGCAAACAAAGAAAAAGAAAGGGTGACAAATCCTATGGGGACCCCCCCCCCCCCCCCCCCCCCGGTGAAAAAAATGTCTGAAAAATTAGCCATGCAATTATTTGCGAGGCGAGTTATTATTAAATATTTAAATCTCATTTGAAATTAATTTTGTGAAGCTGTATATTTTAAAATCATCCACATCCAACCTGACCCAGCAATCCCAGCATATCCGAAGTAGGAATAGTTAGTACCTACTATACTGCCTTACCAAGTACCTACAAATGGTTCTGCCTCTGCGCAATGGTAGAAATCTTGGGAACCTACTCTAAAATTCTTAAAAATTAATACACAATGCCCTTATACTTATTACATTTAAAATATTCATCGAGTTTACTTGCCTTTTTGAAGATAGACGAGGCGTAACCGGAACTCATGAAAACCCAATTGAAATGTGCTGGAGCTATCGTATTTGACAGGAAGTAAGGTCTTTGATAAAATTTTCTTAAAGCTTTCACTGCGTTAATATCGCAATTTTGCCTGTAAAAATAAGGATAGGTACTGAATGATGGAGGGATTTTTCAAAGAAGAATTAGGCGATGGAAAAATGCACCTGCTTATCTTTTATTGAGTGTATGTAAATTTAATGAGAAAGATTTCGAGCATGATTTTGTGATTTGAATTCTGAAAGGTACGGATCTATCCTTTTTTCGTTAACGGGGCTGGTTATTGGTGTTAGACGAATGTCTTAAATTTTTATGCAAAACTTGTTAGGTAGGTAAGTACAGGACAACTTGAGGATTATTCCTTTTGGGTTTTGATGGAGCAATATGTATTTGACTCAATGAGTATATCAGAGACGGACTAGTTCCAAAATTCGGACCGGGACGCACACTTAGAATCGGCCGCGATAGAGGGTGCGTGGAGACACCCCTTCCCCACCCTAGGAATAATAATTGAAAGCCCCCTCCCCCCCATTTGTATGATGCCTCAGAGGTCAATATTGCCATTTAAAATCTTATTGCGGAGCAGACAAACTTTATTAGTCGATGCCCTGACCTTCTGCACTTCCTCTGGATTCAGGCTGCCTCTTAGTCACTATTGATACGATAGTCAATAGGTACTATAATGATTGTCGGCTTTTCCGTGTTTTTTTTTTTTTTTTTTTTTTTTTTTTTTTTTATTATATTCATTTCGTTCCGATCCGATAGCTGACGGCAGTGAGACACGGTGTCTATCGGGTTTTGAATCGGATAGTGGTAGCTGTGTGTTGACAAGTAACTATTCCTACGCGACTGTACCGTTTTAGTCTACCCTAAAAATGAAGGCGTATCTATAAAGGTAAGACACATCTCCCATCATCATGGCTAGAGCGTTTTAAAGTATCAATTCATATGTAAATAGCCGTACAAATGACAATGGCAGCATCAGAAAAAACTAAAATTCAGTACATAATAAAGTCACAAACTGCGAAAAACACTAGACACTATTCACCCCTGTATCTTTCCACCAACGCGGGGTTAGCGCGGCACTTTCAAATAATCACGGCCGACTGTCAGCACAGCTGACTTCATAAGCAAATAAAAAGTAAATACTGACTGCGCCTGTTCCAATTCTTAGGTCTCAATATCCTCTATTCTTCGCAACAGGTTGTGAAAGGCACGGAAACCGACATTTGTGTTGAAAAATTATCAAAATGAAACAATAACACACAGGAGTTCCTAAGTTGACGATTGAAGTTGGAAATATACCTACTCAGAACTCCTGTTTGTTACCTATTGTTTCATTTTGATAATTTTTCGACACAAATATATATTGAGACGTAGGAATTCGAACAGAAACCGCGATGGAAACTGTGTCTTTCTTTTATAGATGCGCCTTCATTTTGAAGGGTAGACTGAAACGGTATAGACGCGTACAAATAGTTAACCCTTTATGGACCATAGGTTTGATCAAAAGAATGCCACCATGAATATATATAGGAAGGGTAGTTAACTGTTCGTACTCGGGGGAGTTGGAATTGCATAAACGACGAATTGAAGGCGCCCGAACGAAACCTTATCTTGTAAGTGTCAACCTCCATAATCGCGTTTATTCTGAATCGCTAAATACAGGAGCAATGTGAAATGGACTAAAGGAGAAAAACGAGTATACTCGGGCTTGGTCTATAAGAGCTTTCCAGTGCAATTCCATCGCTATCCAAAAAAAAAAAAAAAAAAAAAAAAAAAAACTTCCAGAAAGTCGCGGTGATTACCGCCTAAATCTTATGGCAATTGTATGCTTCTTCTTCTTCTTGTGTGGTGTCACGAGAACACCTCGTGAAGATGGAGCTTGAGATAGAGAAACCAAATGTAAAAGGCGGCCATTACGATCTCGCGTTTGAAAGTACCTATTTTATGAGTTTGATAGTGGATTTCGTGAATTTTTGGTGCGTTTATCGTCATTTTTGCTAGGCTTTACAATCAAATCAACTAGTAACAGCCTGAATAAGCCTGTAGCAAAAGTTTGCAACAGCTCCATTTTACGGGTTTTAACTTAGGTACATACATTCCGCCACACTGATAAAAGTTAGACTCGCCTCTGACGCAGGCTGATCCAGATGAATGGAAATGAATATTGATTGCTTACCAATGGACAAACCATCTTTCTACGTTCGGGTTGATGATACGTTTCAGAAAAGCCATAAGATCCAAAGAGCCAGTTCTCAGGTTGCTCACCAATATGCATGGCACCGTTTCGATAAGCCTCTCGTCCTGGGTGTACAACTAAAGTGTGGATCAAAAATATTTCATGATTGTTTTATGAAAGCAGCTTCATAAAATCTTTTCAGGCATTCAATTTTACTATAAGACAACTTAAAGATCTACGTGGAGACTCAAGCGTAAGAAATAAATAATCATGGGCTAGGCTGCCTTAAAGAATTGGACTAGGACCGAGACAGTGCCTGAAATATTTCGTATTTTATATCAGACTACCAACTACAACATTGCCACATTGCACGCTACGCCACTATTTGACTTATTTTGTACGTTTATCGGATCATACGTGGGAAAGATATTGCTGAATTGAAGTGACTGAGCAACATTTGCGGTTAGTCAGGCTTGTGTATTTGGCAACCATGCATTCCCTCAATTTGATTCTATGTAAAACAATCGATTCGATAGTGAAACGCTGCTTCATCGACAATCGATTGTTGTCCATATAGATTCAAATGGAGGGCAAACGATGTTGCCAAATTGCACGAGTAGCAACTGTTTGCACAAGCCACCTCCGCATTTTATTGATGCGCTCAAGACGTAGAGCATGCTACCAACCTCCCAACATTTTATACTGGATAGAGTAAAAACAAACAACAAAAAACGAACAACAAGAACAATAACGAAGAATGAGTTAAGTCTAAAAATAGACTTATGCATGCATGGCCAAAGATGTGGCTCTGGTTGTGAAAAGGCAAAGAGACGGATAAAATGAGGAACCGCCTTCATTCTATGGTATATGCAATAAGAATACGTGAACGTAGGAATAGTTATCTACGGCAAGAGTAGCCGATAAAATTAATTGTAGCTGTATTCCTGATGATTAAAGCAACTATATTATTTCGTATGAGTACTGTAAATTGAAGCCACTTTCTAATTTTTTTTCGCCCGGAAAGCATCTACATCTAATAACTCGTATTGATTCAACCTTTATATGTATAGCTCGTAAAACGCAAGGATGGGGATTGGTATTGTTGCTTACTTTTCGAGTAAGCGATTTAAGGGTCGATTCAGGCGTAAAACCCTATGCAAGAATAATGATGGTAGCACTAAAAACTAACGAAATTAAATACGAATAATCATTAAATGCATTTTAAAGCGCGAGCGTGATGCCGGCGTATGACACTAATAATGGAAGATTCCGATCAAATAATATAGTCACTCCACCAAGAGTGGCCAATAAGAGACGGCTTTCCTTTGATACCGGTGTCACCAGGTGTCACAGTACCATTGATCGGATCTGGATCACTACTCTGGTGCCTCATTACTCTGTGAATCTTCCTTGTCCATCATAGAGATAGTGATTATTTGATGGGAATCTCCCATTATTAGTGCCAAACTCCTCCATTGCGCTCGCGCATTTATATGCATATAATGTGTTTCGGAGTGAATTTCGTGAGTTTTTAGAGCTACCATCGTTATTTTTGTAGGGGTTTACGTCTGACTATAGCGGCTACAGTTACTCCATGAATCTTACTAATCAGTTTAGAGAGAGTGACAAGTTGATAGAGCAACATCCCCATTACGGTAGACTCGTTGCATCGCTACTATCCGTTCCCCTTTTTAAAATATACTAATTAGTTAACGAGCCTGATTATATTTAAAAGTGGAGTTATAACGAACCTGTGTAATATTCTCTGATGAGAAATGTTGATCATTGAGAGCGGGCCACGAGTCGAGGGCATCTGTTATGACGACAGGGGCGTCTCTCATCAAATAATTTCCCAACAAAAAGTCGTAACTCGCGTCGCGAACATGGTCCACCCTCTCAACAGTTTCGCAACTCTGGGAAAAAAAAAGAAAATTAAATAAGTAAAACGATCTGCATGCAAATTTAATATTGTTTGATTTTATCAATGAAAAACTATCTAAATAAAGGCCCTAACCCCTTCATTGAGTTTGATTGATTTTTCACGAGCCCACATCTGATAAGGTAGCTCCTTAAAAAGTAGGTGGCGCAACTCTATCATCACCACAATCTCGGAGTACATAATGGGACTTCTCGCGAACTCTTGTTAACTTACAGGTGATTGACGAGTTGATTCTTGCATAAAAACTAGTAAGAATGACGACGAGTAGGTACATACACTAAAAAATCACACAATTCACTCTCAGAATTGGACTCAATGGCGGCGTGACGCAGGTATTTCGGGAGATTCCTATCTGATTTGAGACGTATCTCCGTGTTTGTTTCCGAAAAGGAAGTGATGAATTAGACAGGAATCTCCCATGACATCTGCGTAGCTGCGCCATTACGATCTTGCCGTTACAGCTGTTTTCTGAGTTTATTACTGAATTTTAAAATTCCCAAGTGCAATTTCCGTGATTTTCGCTGGTTTTTACATCAGATTTAACTATTCATTTGCTTAAATCAAAAGTTTGTTAGAGCCTCATTACATACACTGGCACAGACAGAGATGGTCATTTCGCGAGTCAGAAGAAATAAAGGGAATATAAAAGGACGAAGGAAAACAACGATTTCTTGCGTACAACTGCAAAATAAACCCTCTGTGGCTGGTTATATTTGGCGGAATATTTTGCCAATATTTTAAATTTTGAGCCCTCGTTACGGACCCGACATGAAAGGTGAACGGGGGAAGGCAAAATGACACATTTTGAATAAGGTCCTTTATTGCTCGCTGCCTCATCCTAGATTTGCTTGATATTCTTTGATGTACCCTCCCAATGGTGTTTTCTAACTGGGCCTGTGCGGCTATCGCCGCTTATGATAAGGAGGAGAAAAAACGAGATTAGACAAAATTAGAGTAAATAATAATTATTCTTAGGCTCACTCACTGTGCAATCGTCTTCCGTCACCATTGGCCTGTATTCTTGATACAATGGATTCTGAATGATGCAATTATCGTAGAAAGCGTGCTTCCAGTTCCAGACCGGCAAAATCTTAAATAAAATCAGAATCAATCGACTAATCAATAATAATCAATACAATTATCTAACGATTCGTTTTTCGAACTATAATAATTAGAAACAAGAGCCAAAAACTAAGGATCATAAGTACAATCTTAGAATATATATATACTTACAATAACAGAAAAAGTATTTTAATCAATCAGGATCAGGGGTAGATATTGCATGGTTTTTGCGTACATCGTTAATTGAAGGCACTTTTGGACTGCTTCCCTTTATAAACAAGTCTTCTTCTTTTCAATAATTCACTAAATCACAGACTTCATACAATTAATTTAATTAATTCTATTACATTATTATCTATTCTATTATATAACGTATATTTACTCCCAGTTTGTGTTTTCTGACTTGGCCTATAATAAATGTGTGAAGATAATTTGAAAATGTGTAAAACCATTAATTTGAGAGCTTAAAATTAGTTAAATAACATGGTTTTAGCAAGGAAATATCAACATTTAAATGTTTTCAAGTTCCAAAGAAGCAAAAACTCTCTATGTCCATAAAAATCAATTTTTCGAACCCCGTGTGCGCCGCGCTGCGCCGCACCGCGCTTTTTTGAGCGCATTCACTGCAACAAGCAAAAAACTTCCGTAAAACAAGTTAAAGCCATTGTGAGCGGAACGACAGCGCGCGACGGTGCAATCGGGCAGCACGCATCGACGCAACGCAACGGCTCTTTAGGTCAAACAGCCGAGCGTAAGCGTGTAAAAAAAACCCGCACCTAGAGTGGGGGGCCTGGTATGATAATATAAGTGCGATAGATTCTAATACCAACGATTATTCTTCTAGCCTTCTCTACGGCAAATGACTGGATCACGTAACTCGTCTAAGATTCTCTAGGATCAGAACTGGTCCCCGGAGGAGTGGGGGGCCAGGACTCGCAGGATAGCCGCACGCAAAATTTCGACCACATGTCTATCTCCTTTCTCCGTAGTTTTAGTTAATATCACAAAATGTGACGATGATATTAATTTTAGATTTGTATCATTTGAAATTTAAAGTTCCGTACCTCTGCCGAGCCGAGCCCAATATCCGGCCTCCGTATCTAAGGTAAATCAGTGCAATTTACTTTTGAATAAATTGAACTCATGCATTATATGGTAATACAGCCATCGTTTACCCATGTTTGACTATGATGTTTATAATCGTTTTTGGAATGACCGTTTAGAAGTTATAGTCGTCATTTCTACCGCAAGTTTCGCTTCGTCGATTAATCATATTGTTTTCTTTTGGATTTTTCTAACAGTTGCTATTTCGATTTGTTGGCTATTTCTAGTTTTGATTTAAATCGTGATGATTCTCTGTGTGTTTTGAAAAATGCGTTTGGAGGTTCTGTTTATTAGTAACTGCATGACCTACAATTCAATGGATTAAATTAATCATTTATTTTCTATTCATCTCACTTGGAAACGGATTCTGTGGCATCATTTCGTTATAACTACGACCTGGTCGGCAGCGTTCAATCTGGCGACATTGCATTTTGACTGCTTAAACCATAACAATATAGGTATCTAATTCAATGGTCCTTTCTGAAACACGATAGTTTGATCTTTTTTAGGGGTTTAAATGGGAAATGTGTCGTTGCCAGGTTGCATGCTACGCCATTGACTGCACTTTAATGCGATTCGTATCCTTTTAGAGTTATAAAAATCAATCGATTCACGGCTGAAATATTCAAACGTGTTGTTTTATCTTCCTCCCTCTCCTCTTTCACCTCCTCCTCCTCCTTCCTCTCCTCCTCTTTCTTCTTCTTCTTCATCTTCTTCATCTTCTTCATCTTCTACACTGAAAAAAATAGATCTGTGAAATCAGTAAAATGAAGCTAAGGCTAATTTTACCAGCCATTTTTGGTAACATTTACTACACATATAGCTAATTTCACATTTTGGATTGTAACTTTTGCTGAAATTTCATTAATTTTACGATTTGAATCATGAATTTTACCATTCGGATTGTAAATTTAACAATCCGAAGCATTGTAATTTTTGCTAGTCGTATAGCTGTCACGCCAAGACAGCCATGTAACATGCAAAAGTCACAATGATTTGGATTGTAAAATGTACTATTTAGATTGAAAAATTTGCAATCCAAATAGAAAAATTATTAAAACCTAAGCAAAATTTACAATTCAAATCGTAAAATTAGCCATAAGTTTAGTAGAATTCACCAAAAATAACAAGTAAAATTAGCCTGTGCTTCATTTTACTGATTTTACAAAACTTAATTGCTTTTTCAATAATTTCATTTTTTTCAGTGTACATATTTATATTTTTTCAATAATTGGATGATCGGCGGGGTTGCAGAATTAAATTAAAGAACACAGTTGTGGCTTGTGCAATTTGGCAAGAATGTTTTTCCTCTATTTAATTGAATGTAAGTACAATAATCGATTGTTGGTGAAGTACTGCTTCACTATCGAATCGATTGTTTTTCATAGAATCAAGTGAAGGAAAAACACTGCAGCAAAGTTGCGCGAGCCGCCACTGAAAGATTGAAAGAACGTATCTTTAAGCCGTTCAAAAGAAAAGCTCAAAGCGAGCTAATTCGAACTGAGGTCGTTTTTGTAAGCACCATTTCTTCGTAGTTTGCAAATCCTATGAAGTTTTTTTTTCTACCTTAAAAACTAAGAAAATTGCGACTTTCTGAAGCGTATGGGTTAAAGAAGAATCTTCCTTGATCACTATGGACACGTGTGTTCAGCCAAGGAGCAGAAAAAGGCGCAGCTCCAGGTGTCGTCTATCGAGTGCCAATGAATGTGAATAAGATTACCGGCAGAGAGGCTTTTTCAGGGAAGGAAATTTTCCTGTCCGTAGTATGAAGGTATTCAAAAAATGATTAAATAAAACACCGATCGTTTCAGTTGATAATTTTTGAGACATTGTTTTGTTGTTTGAAGCTGAAATAAAGCTGATGAACTTAAAATGTTCACTTGATTGCAGGCTCTGTACTTTATCTTTTTTTTAACAACCTGCAACAGGCGCAACTTTATATTTTTTGCTTTTTGTAAACAAATTAAAATAATTTTGGAAACAAAGAAAAAACAAAAACAAAAAAGCAAAAAAAAAACCAGCAAAAACAAAAAATGGAGGCGTACAAAACGTTTTTTAACATCAAACGTGTCTGAAGGTTCGCCATGAGGCCTATCACTCATAGTTTAATGAAATATGTTCTTTAAAGGCCAACTCTACATATACACATACGTTACCAAAATCAAGTTTTGAGAACAAAAGAAACAAACAGCATGTCTTTCAGTTTTAAGTTTGGACGGGCAAAAAAAAAAAAAAGTCCCTGTTTTAAGATGACCAATAATAATGCAAACATTAACCCCCCCCCTCACTTTTTCTCACTTTTTTTTTTTTTTTTTTTTTTTTTTTTTTTTAAATTTAAGACTCCGATTTTGCAGTCATTGGCCCATTCCGAAATAAACTGCTCACTTTTAACTCTTTAACCCTTTATGAACGAAGCCCGAGTATACTTGTTTCTCTTTTTTGGTATATTTCACATGGTCTCAGTCTTCATTCTGGATAATCACAATTTTATCGATGAAAATACACAAGCTAAGGTAATGTCGGGCGCCTTCAGTTCGTCATAAAGGCAATTCCAACTCCCCCGAGTACGAACAGTTAACTACCTTCTTTTTATAAACGGAAGAGTGGCGTTCTTTTGAACTAACCCGGTCCTTTGAGGGTTAAGGACCAAGCCCGAGTATACTAGATTAGTTTACGTTAACATTTCACGTATGGTTTCAATTAATCATACTGCAAAAAATAAAATAACGTGGACATTCCAACAAAATGCTTCGTTGCCCTACTAAAAAATTTTCATTGGTGACCAATGAAAATGCCATTGGCCGTCAGTGAATTTCAATGGCTTCCAATAATAGTTCATTGGCTGCCAATGATTCCATTGGCCATCAATGCAAACCATTGATGGACATTGTCCCAATTATTCATGTATTCCATTGGCCGCCAATGAAGTTTCACTGGCCACCAATGTCTTACTGGCCGCCAATGCAGTTTGCACTGGCCGTCAATGCTTTGCCTTGAGTGTCCCAATTATCCACATATTTCATTGGCCACCAATGAACAATTTTTAGTAGGGTGAGCGCCTTCAAATATGTTGATGTACGCAAAAACAAGCGCAGTGGAGTAGGATATTTATCTGCTCGCTTGATTTTAATGAGCGCGGGATGAGCGTCAATTAAGTAGGTAACTAGGTACTGAAAGGGTTAAGGGGAGTCGGACATTGCCCCCTTATCCATATTAATTTCCTGAACTTCATAGTGTATACATTTTCTAAGGACCTACTGAGTAGATTGCCCAAAACTTTGGCTCATTCAAATCCTTACACTCGCCTCTTCACTTTAACACGAGTTGTTTTTGAAAATTCTCAAAAAACCCTTCAGCTAGGATCAATTTTTGAAATTTTATAAAAAAGAAGGTTTGTTGGTGGTATTTCTGGCATAAAATGGCGGCAGTAAATCATTTCGGAAAACCCCCGGGCCAAAGCGACAAGGATAGTGTAAAAATTCAAATGAGCTAACATTTTTGAGAATCGGCTCAGTAGATCCTGAGAAAAGGTACATTTCGTGTGGAGAAACACAAACTAGGGAAAAACACAATTTGAAAATTCCGGAAAACCTTTCAAATCCTCAATGCGCTTAGATTTTTTTTTTTTTTTTTTTTTTTTTTTTTTTTTTTTTTTTTTTTTTAAATGAAATTACTGTTACAGAGTAGAATACTCATCAGAAGTAAGTGAATTTGGTCTTAAATTAAATATGAGGATAACTGAAATAACTAATTTTGACAATTTTAACAAAAATGCATGTCCGACTCCCCTTAAGATTTGACTTGCCTTGATCATGAGTATTCTGGCGATGGCAGTCGTGTAGAGACTGACGGTGTTGATCTGCAGTAGTTGATACGAGAAAACGACCAGGGCGAGAATAGCAAGCCCTATTTTAAGCATCCTTAAGTAAAAGCCGTGTCTTAAGGCGGTCTGAAGGGGCGAGCAGATGATCTCCATCTCCTCGTGAGAGAAACCCGCATCTCGGCAATACTCGTAGAATGATACGAACTCTCTGTCGATTATTTGTAGTCTCTCCGCGTAATCTTTGTCCTCCGCCATCACTTCTTCGACCCTTCTCTCCATTGACACGGGGTCGGATTTTACCTCGTCGGTACTGTTATCGTTTGACATGCTGAAAATTTTACAGGAAACAAACCGAATAACGATTAGAAAAGTCTAGATTGGTAATTTTAAACTTTTAAAGTATACACAAGTTTAACCTTTGTGAGCTCAAAGGTACTAAATCGTCGTATATGGTATCAAGAAGGGGGGGGGGGTCAAAAAATACACCGATCCCAGACAAAAATGGTCACCAATGATCACCTAATATTGTTCCAACTGTCACCTAAGTAAATGAAGTGATATCACCTTGTTTATGTGAAAAAATGGGGCAGTTGCAAGGGTCTGAAATGTTTGTGTTTTTATAAAGAAAATGATAGTAATTGATAAGCTGAGAACAATGGTACCTTTGGTTTTTTCCTAAGTGTCCCGGTTTTGGAGATACACACGTGTAAAGTCGTAAAAAATCGTGTGCGTAGTGACGTCACTATGCGGAATTCCCATTTAAAACAATGTATTTTGAGCCAACATCTCATCTCCGGAACAATGGGACTTAACTAGAAACCAAAGGCATCTTTGTTCTCAGCTCATCAAGAACTTTCATTTTTTTCATTAAAAACACAATATTTCAGACCCTTGCAACTGCCCCATTGGGACAATTTTAGGTCTTCACTGTGTATACAGAGACTTTTGGGTATTTTATTTCTATCTTTTGTATAAATAATCCTTGAGGAAATCCTACGGCGGAATTTTGAACACATACATTGCCCATAATTATTAGAATTAATTATTAAAAATTGAATACTTTTACTGTATCTTTATGGTGATATTTTATTTTTGTGATTTCAATATTTTTGCGATTATTTTTTTATTCAATTTATGAAGGAGGAGACTTTGAGCCGACACACGTTAAAATGAGCGAGAAAGCGGTTGGAAATCTTGTGGAATCCGTCTTTACAGCCGCGGCCCAAAAAAGAGATTCTCATGTCGCCGCCCCCAAAGCTTCTGGGCCCCAAAATGAAAATTCTCAGGTTAGTGATTATTTACCTACTTTGAATTCATTCATTTTATTATTTTTGTTTATCATCAATCTACATTTCGATTCACTAAAGTAAGTACTACAGAGGAAGAACGAAGATGCTGGTACTATGCATATAGGTAATAGGTATGCAATACCTATGCAACGCACCAGATGAATACCATTAAAATACATCTTTTGCATTGCGTTTTTCGCATAATGCATACCAGAGTTGGGCAAATGGGGGTGGTAAACGATTACCCGATTAATCGTCGTTTTTTTGGAGTGATCTTATGGTAATCAGGGCTGATTTTTTACAAGCAAGCCACCCAACTTATTAGTTGCAGAAGAATTAGATCTAATCGAACAGATCTTAAAGTTTACTATTTATCTGAGAGGAAAACATTAAATTACTATCCAAAGGTTTGACGATTACCGATTACCGAGTAATCGTGTAATCGATTACACTCCAATTTTCCCAACTCTGATGCATACCCTATGCTATGTAATCTTTGTAACTGTTTAGTACTTGTGACAAACCAAAAATACACGCTCTACCAATAAATTTTCTTTGAATTTTGGTTTTTCATTTTTGCCACAAAAAATAAGAGATCATCAAGTCCTTTTTGTACTGGAAAAAAAACTGCTGAATTTTATTACTTACGTGGTTAAAAGTACGGATAAAACTTCAAAAAAATGTTAGTTATACCATCAGAAATAATTAAATGATATAGCACAAGACGGCGGTGGTTTATTTACTCGTACTTTAAATGGATAAAGTAACAGTCTTTAAGTTTTATACATAGGTACTTTTAACTGAGGAAAATAAATTGTAAAATTCAGCACTTTTTTCAGTGTGAGAATAAAATTTGAGTGGGCGCATGTCTTGAGTATAGCAAAGTGAAAGGTCGAAATATTAAAGCTGAATGCATTCCCTCTGTATCGAGTTAAAAATTAGAGGAGGTTGATCATTCCAAATAAGAGTCAAAATATTCAAATGGATCTGTAAGTATTCTATCTTCATTATTGGAAGTAGACAAAGACCGAGGGGTGGCTAAAATAATATTTTTTGCTGATCTAACCTGTTGGCTGTTGTAGTTATAATTGCTAGGCAAAAGAATAGTCTCAAAACGTAAGTCTCCCTGTCGTGGAGTCGTGATCAAAAAAACAAAACACTCAGATAGGAGGCGTGCTGCAGTCAGCCACTATGTTTACGTTCGCGAGATTCAGGAATTGTAGGTTAAGGGATGCGAGTGTTAAGGGTGGCGTGGCGGTGATCGTGGGTCTGACGAGGGGTAGGGAAGGGAGGGATGCTTTTGGAGCAAGCGCCTTAGCGACTCTCAAGATCGATGGGGGTCCTCGTCCTCTACTGTCGTACTTCGCACAGTGAACAGAAAATAATCGGTTTAGCGGTCAAAAATTAGTAAGTTAGAATCAGATAAAATTAATTGACCGAAATCGTAATTCAACGATTGATTCATGTAGATAAGGCACCTCTCGCGATTAATTTCAACTGAAAAATTCAAAAATAAGTCTCTAAAATGTTTCCTGAAAGCATGAAGGCGATTTTAACTTTTTGCTTTTTTACCACCCACTCAATCAATTCGCTTTGCCCACTGTGCTTCGTGTTCCGCGTCCGTTACTCTGGTAAGCGGAGATAACAGACTTTTAAGTCCTAATTTCCCAGCCCCTCTGACTTCACTCGTCTAATCTCGCATCTCGCTTTCATTCGATTACTCGCTATAGCTACGGGTAGATTCGTTGTTGCCAAATTTACAGTCAATGGAAGGGATTAACAAGTATGCAAATGAATGATTGAAGCGCCAGCGGCAGCGATACGTTACAGCTACGGATAATCGAGGATTCAATTCATTTTCTCATTTTTTTCTCTATTCGAGTGGTACTGTAGATGTGACACCCCCCCCCCCCCCCCAACCTTAGAGTCAAGAGTCGGAATAGAGCGTTAATCCGATCGTTTTTTCTGATTTTTAAAAAAAAAAAAAAAAAAAAAAAAAAAAAAAAAAAAAAAAAAATCCATGTAAATATTTGGAATAGCCATCGATCAAAATCGATATTGCTCAAGGATCGTAATTTGCATAGCCAACGGCTCGAAGCGCCTCTAAAATTTTTCGATTCCACAATCACCAATTCTACATCTCGGCCATTCAGATCCGGCAAGCGGCTACACATGCGACGACCGCTCGCGTCGCGTATGTAATGTTGCGTCGAGAGAGAATGAAGGCGAACAAAAGTGTGAATCTGTCATTACCTTTCGCTGGATTCGGCATCCATGTCGAGCGCTGACGCAATGCTCTAAATCCAACTAGCACATCATTCTAGCTTGAACACCCTCACTCTCAGCCCTGCAGCCAGGCCCATGCCCGCACCTGCTTGCACGCGTTTCGCGGACTCCAACTGCGGGACAATATATTGGGTATAGGTTTCTAATCATTCATGAACAGGCACGCGTGAGCAGTGTTGCCAGATTTGAGGCTAAAAGCTATATATTTTACATTGATTCTTATGGGAAATAGACATTTTAAATGCGTACATCTGACAATACTGTATTGAAACAGTATTGTCAGATTTGAGGCTAAAAGCCGTATATTTTATATTGATTCTTATGGGAAATATCGGTCTAAATTTACACACCTGGTAACACTGCGCATGATCCGCGAAAGTCAAATTTGACATTTTACACTCAATTGATCGTACCTTTCTTACATGATCGATCATCAATATCAGAATGCTTGATTCAAAAATCTTGTACAGTGTACGTTATTTATTTTATTACGTTTCTCCTCTCTATTTATACATTTATTCTTTGATATTCTTCGCAGCTGTTGAGAAAAAAGGAACAAAAGAAATAAGTACAGTCATTGAGTCTAACTTTGGCCCAGGGGGGGGGGGGGGTAACATTGGCCCAGGAGGAAAAATCATTTGTGAATTATTTTAGCATGTTTGGATTGTGTTTTCAGGTCAGTTGGTAAGTGATAACCTGTATATCCAAACATGCTAAAATAATACAACTGTTCATCTTCACAAATGATTTTGCCTCCTGGGCCAAATTTAGACTCAATGACAGTAATGTGATTCGCTTTTACGTGCCTTTCATACTTCATAAATATAATTAAACATTCATACGAGGGTTTTTCACGAATGACCATTCGGAAGTAAACAATCTACTAAATAAATTGATGAAAGAATTACAACAACGCGAACTAAATTTCTACAGGGGGGGGGGGGCACATTTCACCGGAAACACCACTTTCAATAGACCGACCAATCATAGAAAACCGGATCCTCAAACACTTTCAAGAATTAAGAAGTAGATTTATGAACGTATGTACCTAACTAGAATTGCCTTATCAAATCAACAGTAACAGTCTCAGAATTCTCAGATGATGGTAAGATGTAAAACCGCAAATTACTATAAATGCGTACATAAATTCATTGATAAATATAGGTACGGTCTACATAATTAAAAAAAAAAAAATAAAGAAAAATAGTGTAATAAGTAGATGATTAAATAGATAAATAAATGAGTAAATAAATGTTTATAAATATTCATTAACTAACGAGAAAATCATATAAATGATTAACCTTTTTTACAACTCTGACTCAGTCCAAACCTAAAGGCAAAATACCTACCTTCAAAAATATCCACCTCTAAAATATTCAAATTTATGACAAATAATTGCAATATTATCTACTTCCTAAGACCTCGAGCTCTAAATATTATTAGAAAACGCACATTCTAAGATTGAGGTAGAGTCAATATAATGATTAAATGGCAAAGGGTGCTCTTAAATTCCAGTTAAAAGTTTTTGAAAGTAACAGCATTTTGAATTCTATAAGATAGGACTCGATTTAAGCCTTTATGGCCCAAGCCCGAGTATACTCGTTTTTCTACTCTACTCTTTTTCAATTTGTTCTAGTCTTCCTTTCGGATGAAAGCGATTATCGATTAAAACACTTGCGATATAAGGTTTCTTCTAGCGCCTTCAATTTACCGTATAGGCAATACCAACTCCCCCGAGAACGAATAGTTACCTACCTTCCTTATATAAACGGAAGAATGGCGTTCTTTTGAACTAACCCGGCCCTTAAAGGGTTAATTGAAGAATAAAGGCTGTTTGGAATTGAGACTGTTTCGAAATCCACGAACCTTTCATATTTTGTTGAACATCAAAATAACTCCAAAATTTGCCTCCCTCGCAACGGGATAGGAAGGATACACATACAATAGACTCGTTTAGTGTTACGATGGATCGCTTCGATACATCGTTTCAAACAAACCACCCCACGCTCAGCCACACTACAGTGAGGAAGGGGGCGGTGTGTTTGGTCAGGAAACGATGTATCAAAGCGATATATCGTCACACTAAACACGAGTCAATTGTATTATGTCAGTAAATTTATGACGCTAAAATATTATCTCTTTGCGGAAAACCTAACCTTAAAATTAAATACCTACCATGTTGCCAAGCGGTTTGCATAACTGTTCAGGCGTGTTTCATAGATTCCACCTTCCCCTCGATGACGAACGTTTCCCCATCATGACGAGGGTCCATTCACGTATTCATGGAGCGTAGTCACGGCTGTCTACCTTACCGTATGGTGGCGGACCGACGCGACGCGACGGTCAGGTTGAAGGGGAATAGAAGGGAGGTTTCGCGGCTTGGCGCGGAAGGAAATGGCGTCCTGGAATTTTCATCGATTTTCTTCGACTCCACCGTAAACCACCGCGTGTGCTTCTCGCGTGTGTCAGTTGTGTTGTGTTTTGATCGCGCGGCCACCGTTGGCGATGCAACGGGCGTTGATTCATCAGTTGCTGTGTTGTGGGACTTCGAATTAGACACCCTTTGCTAAATCCCCCACGAAACATGTTTTGAGAGGACCCCCTTTCACCTGTCACTTTACCCCCTAAAGCGAGGAAACATCAAACTGAGGTATACATCCTGAAAACTATAACTTGAAATATTTTTCATCATGTGAGGTTTTCGTGGGTGAATCGTGTTTGTTTCAGAGATTATCCTATGAATATATGTCTATTGCTGAAACATATGGTCTTAACTGATATTACTTCTATCTTGTATCACTTCTTTGTTTCGTGATAATCACTCTGCTTTTTCTTTCATCCATAATTTTTACTTGTGTTAATGTGTTTGGAAATACAAGTTTCACCGCAGCTAATTTTTTTCCTGGAACTTTTCCTTCCGTAAATACTGTTCTATAAGTTTACAATTCGCAACACTCTTCTAGAGAATCTACCTTGTTGTCTCGTTTTACTTTCCCGCTCTCCAAAAAGCGATACGGACTAATTTTATTGTCCTGGCAGTTATTGCTTTTTCATTTCCTACTTGAGTACACACCTGTCCTGTTTTCTTCAAGTGAGAAAAATGTAAACATATTGAGTATTGACATATGTTCACAGCTTTTAAGCTGAGTTCGATAAAGATAACTAGACGACCATGGTACTTCGTTTCTTTCCTTGTCCTGCACCCTACAATTTAAATTATATTCATGTCTGTCATAAAATCCTCCCGATTTCCTCGAACTTTTGCGTACAGTTTCTGTGCTTTCATTTTCCCTATCTCCTTCGAGTGATCACAGTGTAAACATATTGCCAAACAACGGCGCGCGATAATGCCATCGACCATATTACACGATAAAATATTGTCATCGTGTTTTTTTTTAAGAATCTTTACAAAGTTTTTCTGGTTATGATTATTTCAATCCCTTGTACAAACAAAACCCTCTTCTTTAAAAAACAGATAAGAAAAGCAATCTTTGATCGTGTTGAACTTAGTTCTTCTACAAAACACTGCGTGACATTATCAAAGCAAATAATCTCATTGAACGTTCCGTCCACCTAAAACTGATCCAGATGTAGATTAGTTTAAATGGAGAGCTGTCTCAGCTTATATAAATATTATTTTGAAGATATCTTTGGCTCTAATTTTTAAAGTAGGAGATAATGCAGGTCTTTCCCGTGTAATGCAGCTTTCCTTCTCTACTAAACGTAATCCGGCCTGACCTGACATGAGCTGACCCAATCCCAATCTAGTCTAATTCTAACTTAAACTGACCTAAAACCCATTCATAGGTCAGGTTAGGTTACATTTGGTTGACCACCAGTAAGGTTAGCAACTGGTTGGTACTGAATAAACCCCTAAGACTTCTAAAATGTATTTCTCTTCTCTAGAATCGTTTAAACGTATACCTACCAGTGGAGACAAAGATCCCAGGCCAGGTTATGCAACACGCAGCACACAGGATCTTAGGCATACAACGAATGTAGTAGGTGCGTTGCGTGTTGCATATCCTAGTCAGTTACATTTGTACCTGTTCGTAGGAGAGGTATCCTTCATGTGTATCCTAAAACCAAAACAGAAAAATTTTCTCGACGAATTAATGGAGTGATGGAGGAAAATGGGTATAGCACGGAAAAAAATACTTCGTAAGATTTTCTAATTTACCTTCAATAAACATGATTTTGGCGCCCACGAAGGTTAAGCTCGACTAGGCATTGGGTTAAACGAAATAGCTTTCAGGCAAGGTAGTAATTATTCCTCTATTATCCATTAACCCCTTATGGGCGAAGTCTATTTCACATCACTGTTTCATTCTTCATTCCAGATAAACGAGATTATAGATGAAATCACTTGCAAGATAAGGTCCAGTCGGCGCCTTCAATTCGTCTTATAGGCCATTCCAACTCCTTCGAGTACGAATAGTTAACTACCTTTCTTATAAAAACGGAGTAGTTGAGTTTTTTTTTTTTTTTTTTTTTTTTTTAAACTAACCTGGTTCTTAGAGGGTTAAACCTGATGTCTAGTTTTCAACTAGATCATGTCGGGCGCCAAAATCATGTATCATGATGGTAAATCTTACCAAGTATTTTTTTTCTGTGTATTTTGATACTCAGTGGTTCTAGACAGTAAACAAAATTTTTACTATCAACAAGATATGATTTGTTTTGATTTTAGCTCACAATGCCAGGCTCAAGGCACCGAATTATCGGGCACGTCTTCAGTGGGTTTTGCTCCAAGATGAACCGGACGAAGCAGCTGAGTTCCAGTGATGAAATGATGGACACTCCGCTCAAGAGGTGCCTCAACACTTTCGATATCACCCTTCTTGGTAAATATTTATTAATTTTCTTTACCGTCTTCGGGCCAATAGCTATCGATAACCGTCCCCAATCTAAGAAATTCCCGATTGATCAGTGTGGATACTGTATGGGAAAAGAAACACACCAATATTTGCCATTTGACTAAATGTAAAAGAAAACCATTCTAAGAGAGGCAATAGAGCAGGCGATCCAATGAAAAAAGTTTCAGGAAGGGGGGGCAGCCAGGGGGACTGATTGGGGTTGATATATTGACCGCAAGAACTAACATAAAAAGTCACAAAAGTTTCCTAAACGCGTCAAAAAATATTCGGCGCCCTCAGCTAGAGTTACGCAGTCCAAAGTGCAGAATGCGTAGTCAAACGTACTGATGGCTGACAGTGGCGTAGCGTGCAATTTGGCAACAATGCCTTGTCTGCGTTTAAACCCATGTGAAAGGTCGAATGCGAAGGTGTTCACCGAACACCCAACAGTTCCATCTTTTTCATGGGTTTAAATGGACAAACTGCAACGTTGTCAACTTGCACGCTTCGCCACTGATGGCTGAGTGCGAGATGTTGCTCTTTACTATAATCGTAAAAACTGAAGTTTACTGACTCACGTGAGGTTAATATAGTTCATTGAGTTTTCTTGTCTATAGGTGAGTTAAGTTTCGGTTTTTATGCTTATTCACCTAAAAAATCGAGGACCTGTCGATGTCAGACTGTTTTGGTCACGCATTTTTGTTTACGAACTTATATCCATGGTAATCATATTATAGTACCTCAATCTCGACTCTAAGAGCTTACCCAACTCGATCGCAAGTAATCAGGAGTCCTGATGGTGGCGTCAGCGATTTTATCCTCCAGAGTTTTGTTTGCAATTCATCAATGGGGCTCTTGCAAACTTTTGCAACGGGGGATTGAAGAGTTGATTCTTGCATAGAAACCTGTAAAAATTACGATGAGTACACTGAAAAATCACGAAATTCAATCTCAGAATCGGGCATAATGGCGAAGAGACGAAGGTATCATGGGAGATTCCTATCTAAAATGAGACATATCTCTGTGTTTCCGTAGAGAAAGTGACAGATTATAGACAGGAATCTCCCATGTTACCTGCATTGAAGCGCCCTTACGATCTTGCCGTTAAAGCAGTTTTGTTAGTTTATTACTAAATTTTAGACTTTTTCAGTGTGAGTTCGTGATTTTTGTTGGTCATTACAGAAGATTGGACCATTTATTTGCTTAAAGCAAAAAATTGCAAGAGCCCCATTAATGCTCACCATCTATTTACACTCATGAAAGACGAGAGACTAGTCCCTGTATATCAAAGAGTCTCGCCAAACGGGGTTTTGATTCTGATTGGCTGCTGGATTTCTGGCTGTCGTGGTGAGACTCTTTCATATACAGGGTCTCTACCAGAGACCACAGTGAGTACGTCATTAGGATTTAGTAATTACTTAATGTAATTAATCCTATTATATTCTACTTGTATTTTTCTATGATCAGGTGTGGGGCATATGATTGGAGCCGGTATCTACGTGTTGACGGGCACAGTTGCCAGGGATTTGGCCGGTCCCGGAATCATCCTCTCGTTTATCCTTGCCGGGATAACCTCAATCCTCGCCGCACTCTGCTATGCCGAGTTTGGAGCCAGAGTTCCCAAGGCTGGCTCTGCCTACGTTTATACGTACATCAGCGTCGGCGAGTTTTGGGCATTCGTCATTGGTTGGAACATCATTCTGGAGCACATGATTGGTGAGTGTCCCCTATCTCCTCTCATTGGTGGATCCAGGGGGGGGGGGGGACGGCGGCATCGGCATGCCCCCCCCGGCCCCCCCAGACAAAAAAAAAAAAAACTGTAAGAGCTTTCTTATACAGTTTTTTTTAAGCAAAAGAAAAAGAGAAGGGAAAAACAAAAGCCTTTAAGTAACCTTATAGAGGTAAATTAGACTAGGTTTTTCGGGGGGGGGGGTGTTATTGGGTCTTAATTTCATCCACTAGACATCCATTTTCTACGAAAATTCATAGAAATTAGGTGGCTGACACTCGGCGGCTGGACTTCATCTTATAAAATGTTCTTCTAAATGTTAAAACTTATTCAAAGAAATTGGTCTTTGATTTATGTAATCTTAGTGTGATTCGTGTAACTTTCTAATTATTATCTTGTTTGCTAATGGGGAAACAATAGCAGGGGGGAATCTTCCACTTTTACAAACAAAAATTGAAATGAGATAATATAAAAATGAGGAGTAAACGGTTAAAAGATGCCTCGCAAATTGGCTTCAGAGAAGCTTAATTTTCAAAATTTGCAGGGGGGACCCCCAGACCCCCCACTCACATTACATAAACATAACAAGGCCTCCCTTGAGACTTCCCTGGATCCGCCCCTGTCCCTCCTTCTCCCTTATAGCCTCTTTTTCTATATTTTTGATATTATTAGTTATTTGGTAGGTTACTTCAATTTTCAAAGCAGACGCTTATATTAGTAAAAGTTGGGCTTGGGATCCAAGGCCCAACAAATGTTCAGAATGGACGTACTATGGTCTGAGATTGACAAAAAAGTGCAATAACTCAGTGCAAAAAAATCATACAAAAATCATAATTTTTAACCCGGTTAAGCTTAATTTAAAACTTTCTAGAGACCTTTCTAGAGTTAAACGACTCTTGTTAAAATTGTTCTCTGTGATTAAAATTGGTCTTCAAAGTTCATAAATGATAATTTGTAAGACAGTTATCCTCTGATTTTTTGCCTCTTTTTTAACCCTCTAAGGGCCAGGTTTGTTCAAAAGAACGCCACTCTTCCGATTAGATATATAGGGATGGTAGTTAACTGTTCGTATTCTGGGGAGCTGGAATTGCCTATACGATGCATTGAAGGCGCCCGGAGAAAGCTTATCCGGAATGAAGACTGAAAAAATGTGAAATAGACCAGAGGAGAAAACGAGTATACTCGGGCTTGGCCCATAAAGGGTTAATGACCTTAGACCATATTCCCGCGCTTAGATGATTGGTGAGCTCTTACAGCCTCAAGTGCTCACCATCCAACGTCTTACGCGGACGGTCCGTCCCGAACATATTTTGGGCCCCACTGAGAATATAGCAGGAGTCAGAGAGAATGTTCAAAAGGAGTTCAAGAGAAGTTTCAGAGCTCTGATGGATCCATAATATTATCCACACAATCATCACAGGTTCAAAAAATCTAAAACAAAAGCTCTTGCGCCGCACCTTGGCTGAGTGTATCGTACGAGCAGCATTGTCATAGTAATCTTTGCAAACTATTTTCCTGTGTTCGGGACAAAATGCAAAATGAAAATTAATTTTTTTATAGCTAGAGGGGTTGAAATTACGAGGATTCGCATTATATAATCACGCACAACGTGCTTTATCCCGTTGCCGAATCGTGCGTTTTACTCATCTTGTTTTTCAGATGTAGTTCTTTTCAAATGCAACCACATCTTTGACACAAGCAATAGGCAACCCGGAGCTATTTTTATTTACATATTTTCAGTTTGTCTCTCTGTGCACTCTGCCGTGTGCATGCACGCCATCCATAACCACGTTATCAATGAATGAGTGCAGTGCTTCCGTGCCGTGTACTCACTAGAATATTTAACATTCAAACAATCGCCACGGTGAACTGACCTATCCAAAGGAAGCATTTGATGCGGACGTCATAGACGGAGGGTTGCTCGATTTTGTGACCCAACAAAATAACTTAAACAAATCATCGGTTCAAAAAAAAAAAAAAAAAAAAAAAAAAAAAAAAAAAAGATTACACAGGTTGTTGTATTTTGCAATATATTATTATTGTTTTAAATAAGTTTTTAATTATCTAACCACTTATGAAAAGTGTTTTTTAAAGGGTTTTCCGGTTATCTGCTTTCAACAACTCAAATAAATTGTCAACCACATCAGGTCCGATGTGGAGGTTATGAACAAGATATAATATTTAATGACTATAAAAACGACCAGAATGGCACAATTTAACGAAAACCAATGTTGAGCGCCTTCAATCTGCACTGACGCAACTCGCTGTACTTCAAACAAAATTTCCATTCTTATTGCAAGTTAAATTATTAATTATAAATATAAAAGGTTATTGTTATTCTTAGCAAATCAAAGCTTATATTTCTACTAATATTACACAGCTTTATTGACTTTTTAAAATCCTACAAGCTTTTTTCCGTTTTTTGTTTCTTTTTTTATAACATATTTACATTTCAATGTTACAGGAGCTGCTTCAGTGGCGAGAGCATGGAGTGGCTACGTAGACTCTCTACTCAGTGGAAGCATCAGTGCTGCTACTATTGCCACTCTAGGTGAATTGCACGAGAAGTGGTTGGGCCGTTATCCAGACATAATCGCATTCATGGTCTGCATATCTTACGCACTCTTGTTAGGTCAGTCATGCTTGATTCTTTATTTGAAATTATATTATTGTCTAAAATAACATGTTTTTGAACACGAAGTTGATTCAAAATTATATAAGTGAGGTGTGAATCAGAACTATTCTTCATTGCTAAAATGAATCAAAAGCGTGAAATGATACAGAATGACGATCGATGCATTGTCCAAGAAGCAGGGAAACATGGTAGACTGGAACAATGTGAAGTAGACTAGAGAAGAATAACGAGTATACTCGGGCTTGGCCCTTAAGGTGATTCTTCAGCGTTTAGTGCCGATTTCTGCCACCAGAGCGCTACCGTTCGATTAAAGTCAAATTACAGGCCGAAAGTAATTTATTTTTAAGAAAACGGAGTGTCAGTTACTAGATAATCATCTGAAGCGTGTCTCTGCAAAAAATCTCTTCAATAACTTCAAAAATAAGGCTGAAAGTACCAAAAAATGAAATATCGCATTTCGATACAAGAATCTATTTGCGATATTTCATTTTTTGGTACTTTCAGCCTTATTTTGGAAGTTATTGACGAGATTTTTTGCAGAGACACTCTTCAGATGATTATCTAGTAACTGACACTCCGTTTTCTTAAAAATAAATTACTTTCGGCCTGTAATTTGACTTTAATCGAACGGTAGCGCTCTGGTGGCAGAAATCGGCACTAAACGCTGAAGAATCACCTTAAAGGGTTAAAGACTAAAACAGAGCTGATGCGTAGAGACCAGTAACACCCCTTGTTCTTCAATTCTTCAAACGAAAATATTAAGTCAAAGTGATTTATTTCTTATGCACAGGTATCGGGGTTAAGAGTTCGGCGGTGGTGAACAGCCTGTTGACCTTGACTAATCTCGGCGTCATGGCCTTGGTCATCGTTATCGGTTTTTATTACGGCAAACTGGAAAATTGGAACACCAACAACCGGGGTTTCCTTCCTTTCGGAGTTTCGGGCGTCATCGCTGGAGCCGCCACTTGCTTCTACGCGTACGTTGGCTTCGACAGTATCGCCACCTCAGGCGAGGAGGCCAAGGACCCGACGTTTTCAATCCCGGTCGCCACTGCACTCTCCATGGCACTTGTCAGTCTTGGTAAGAGGCTTCCATGAATATCACAATCTCGATTTTTTTTTGCAAACTATTCGTTGCTAACTTTTGCTACAAGCGACTAAATAGTCAAATCTTTATTAAAATCCAGCAAATATTACGATGAGCACATTGAAAGATTACGGAATTCCCTCTCAGATTCACGAAATGACTTTTAATAGTTTAAAGCGTAGTGGTGGAGCTATGCAGGTACCGTAGGAGATTTCTATCTAATCTCTCTCTCTCTCTCTCTCTCTCTCTCTCTCTCTCTCTCTCTCTCTCTCTCTCTCTCTCTCTCTCTCTCTCTCTCTCTCTCTCTCTCTCTCTCTTTTGATCTATTTGTTTAATTGTGTGCATTTAAGTAACTTGGCTCTAGGGTAGAAAGGACTGCTGCAAGCCCTATTAGAGCCAGGCTAAATAAAATCAAAATCAAAATCTCTCTCTCTCTCTCTCTCTCTCTCTCTCTCTCTCTCTCACTCTCTCTCTCTCACTCTCTCCCCCTCCCCCCCCCCCTCTCTCTCTCTCTCTCTCTCTCTCTCTCTCTCTCTCTCTCTCTCTCTCTCTCTCTCTCTCTCTCTCTCTCTCTTATCACCCATTAATCCGACAATCCTTTCAGTAAAAAGTTCATCTGTCAACTTACCGCACGCTTAATCAAAAGCGAGTAGATAATATTCCTATTCAACGGTACTTGTTTTTGCCTACACCATCAATTGAAGGCGCTCCACGAAGAGCTCTGTTGGAATGTCCTGTTCAAAGTTCTTTTGTTTTTAATATTATAAATTAAAACCACGTTTAACAGATGAAAGGAAAGGAGTATGTGCTCAGGCTTGGACTTGGATCTTCAAGGGTTAATTTTTAGTTGTTTTGATCGGTGTTTGTGTGCTTATTTTACTCGTAGCAACTTTCTCTAACCGGACATGTCAAGTCTAAGCTAAAATCGACCTTCGTCTTTGGCAAGATAAGGTATTCCTACACTTTTCTATGGGAAAAAATAGGTAGATAGGTAAATTGAAATATCAAAAATTGTAAACAAAAGGAGTCATTACTATCTGATTCGCAATTTCAGGGTATATACTGGTGAGCGCCGCTTTAACTCTGATGGTTCCATACACAATGATTGACGCTAACGCCGCTCTGCCTGAGGCGTTTTCAAGTATGGGTCTTCATTGGGTCAAATACGCTGTCACTATAGGAGCCCTTTGCGGAATGACAACAACTCTACTTGGATCTCTTTTCTCACTACCAAGATGCATGTATGCCATGGCTCAAGACGGTCTTATATTTGCTTTCCTTGGGAAAATTAACAAAACTACTCAGGTAAAAATTGATGAACAATAAATAGAGGTGCAATTCAGAATCTTTACTTGAGATCTACGTGACTCAAACTTGAAAACTCCTCCAGATTCAATCAGCAATTCAGAAACACACCTTGAACCAAACCACACTTTTCCGGCGATTCTGCCATCCAAACTTTAAACAGTTTTAATTAAAAATCATGAAACTATGACGCACACCGTGTATTAAATGTCTTGCTTCATCTGCAATATGATTTAAAGAATGTGGAGTAACTTTCTGAATGACCCTCGTAAAAATTATATATGCATAGACTATAGATGGAGGAATTGCGAGTCGTGTCTGATCATTTTGATCCCTCGTTCCTACAGAATAATCAATTTTTCAAAACTAGATACTTATCAAATACATTTCTCTGCAATTCAGTTAATGGGGCTCTTGCAAACTTTTGCTACAGGGGATAGAAGAGTCGATTCTTGCATAAAAAGCTGTAAAAATGACGATGAGTACACTAAAAAATCACGAAATCCAATCTCAAAATCAGGCTCAATGGCGGAGAGGCGCAGGTATCATGGGAGAATCCCATATATATTGAGACATATCTTTGTGTTTCCGTAGAGAAATTGACATAATAGATGGGAATCTCTCATGTTACCTGCATTGAACCGTCATTACGAACTTGCCGTTATATAGCAGTTATGTGCGTTCATTACTGAATTTTAGACTTTCTCAGTGTGGTTTTCATGATTTTTGCTGGTTTTTCCATCAGATTGGACTATTCATTTGCTCACAGCAAAAGCTTGCAAGAGCCCCATTCCGAATTTTGCCAAAAAAGAAGTGGACCACTTTTGCATCGATCGGATAATATATTGATAGAACCTGCTGGCTGTAAACAACCCATCGTCCTGTCTTTTCTATTGTTCTCTCCAAATGCGTTTTGCGGGTTGCGTCAAATCGTCAACACAGGGCTTCCGCCTCTGTTTGATATTAACACTATTTGATATATTATAGAGGTTATTTTCGAGATTTCCGCAGCAAATATTTAAATAATTTTTAGGTTATATTCCTTTCTCACCTCTCTCAATTGTTACACATTTTTTCAGGTCCCGGTTGTCAATCTCATCATATCTGGATTGATGAGTGCAATAATAGCTCTACTGTTTGATTTGGAGAAATTGGTGGAGTTCATGTCTATCGGGACTTTGATGGCGTATACCATAGTGAGTGCATCGGTTATTGTTCTACGCTACAGGCCAACGATTTCACCTCCACCGCCAGCGGGTGACAACATCAGCGTTAGCGAAGGATACGTCACATCACCCTCGCCAGCGGTAAAGTTATTTTTAGTCTTCCATAGTATACTACACAGAGAAAAATAATTCGGTAAAATTTGATCACCAAAGTTTTCGGTTAGAGGAACCGAAATGTTTGTCCTGAGTACCGAATGCTTCATTAGTAATACTGAGTATTAAGTAGGTAGGGGCGGAATTTGGGTTATACTTACCGATTTCTTCGGTATTTACGACCGAACATTTTGGTTTATTCAACCGAAAATTTCTGTGATCAAAATAAGTCGAATCTTCAGTTCTAACAACCGAAGCATTTTTCTCTGTGCAAAATGAATTAGGAAATTTCAACACCAATAGCCATAGCCAGGCATTTGTCTTTCTCTTTCTGTCCCATTTTGCAGATTGCAGCATGTGTTAGAAAAGGACAGAAACAGGGACTGCAGTCACGTAACAGCTCCTTTATCCATCCTTTTCTAACATATGCGTTCAAAAGGGCAAAGCGAGAGAGAAATAGGTACGAACTCCTGGCAGTCCTGGCTCCGGCTACTATGCTTCGGTGAATACTTGTCCTTTTTATTGTAAGGCCTCTGTATACAATGCACGCACTTGCTCCATCAGATGTGGCAACTTAGTGTATGAAATACAATTCTTTGAGCCTCTTCAAATAATTCTGTTGACTCATTTTTTTTTTTTTAAAATTGTCTTTGTTTCGAGTAGGCCGAGGAATTCAGAATTGGGACTGGAGGGCGGCTGAAACCCAATTTTGAGTGGTTGGAGCCTTTGGTTGGCCGTTGTAAGCCCGGAGAGGCTGTCTCTACGGCCGTTTTCGTGTTCACGTGCTTCAGCGCTGCTCTTTGTTTTCATCTTCATTGGTCGTCAGCGCAGGTTGAAGATGGAGCTTGGTGGACCATTCTCTTGACCATATTTTTCATATGCATGTTACTTTTCTGTAAGTACCTAGAAAGTTCTCCAGATCTCTCTCAAAATAAACGTTTAATGGATGCGGGCAAGGGTGTGGATTAAAATTACTCCATATTGGATAGTTTGATATGACACCGCGTTTCAAAGGAACTGGGGATCAGAGTTTTCCCTTTTGATATGGGCCATAGACTCGATTCAAAGAAACAAACACTTTTGTATATAATATGATTACGAGCCCGGTTGTGGTAGATTAGAGACTGCGAAGGGGATCCAAAATACGATTTGATAAAAGTCTGAATTCTGCCCAATCTTTTAAAGACTTTTTAAGATTTTCAAGACATGATCTTGGCCAAAACCTTGGGATTTGTATTGAATGTTGAAAATTTTGAGGGTGATTATTAACCTTTGCTATACTTAGTCCAAAGATACGTGCGTAATCATTGGCGTCGTTTTGTCATCCTGCAACGCTGCTTTTTGTACATTTGGACCTATATAAAATATCGATTCGAGGAAGTGCTGTTTACCTCTAAAAGTTCGACCTTTTTTTTGGGGGGGGAGGGGGGGGTTTAAATAAACGTATACTCGTTTCTCCTTACCAAGTCTTGTACACACAGTTCCAGTTACTTATGGGCGTTAAAAGTGTTTTTAAATCATAGATGTTTTGAAAGGTATGGTCCTTCCTCAAGCGCCTTCAATTTGCGGTATAGGCAAAATAAGCATAGCGTAGTAGCATCATTTAACTAACCACTTAATTAATCCAAGTGAGTGATTCGAAATAGCCTAGTCCTGAAAGGGTTAGGAAGGGGATAAGTTAGAGGATAGTCGTGGATAGTATGGGTGCAGGGGAGGGGATCTATAGTAGGGGGGGTGAGTGGATGGAATCTGATTAGTAGTTCTCACCTCAGAATGGAATCTGGCATTTTTTGAAAATCTGACGTACAACTCAATTGATCAATTTTCATCCCTCTATTATTTTTTTGCTCATTTCCTTCTCATCGATGTAATTCATGAAATTATTTTCGACAATTCTTTGCCGTGCAGGGAAAGTCAGCTTCTAGGATATGCGGGTTTCCGGCCAAATAATCCATATCATCAATACTGTCTGATGTTCTCAAACGTTGATGACGCGCAGTGGCATTGCGCGGCGTCGCGTCGCGTGCAAATCAAGTAACTTTGCAATTCATCCATTTAAACACCCCCCCCCCAAAGGACGAACTTTTAGAACACTTTTAGCTTTTAGCTTACTTCTTCGAATCGATTTTTTATATAGGTTCAAATGTACAAAACGCAGCATTGCCAGATGACAAAACGACGCTAATGATTACGCACGTATCTTTCCGGTATCTGTTCACGTCAGGGCCACTCACGAAGCTCATCAGCCCGTGTCACACGCACTCAAAGCACCTCAAAGTGGTTTGCAGTAAGTGAGCAGCGAAGTAGATCGTAGCAGGGAACTGGATCACGTAATGTGTGGGATCCAATTGGCGCGCATTTTTGCAAACTACTTTGTACATTAATTAGTACAGGTGTGACAAGGACTATTAAAAAAAAACAACAATGCTAACATAAAATATTGATAGACGGTGCTTCTGGCTCTCAGAAAATAGTATATTCCTGTCTTCAAAAAAACAGACGGTGCATGTCTGGAAAAGCGAATCTTACTATGAGGTTTGGGTGAAAATTAAGATTTGGAAGTTTTCGGGGGACACCGACCACCAAAGTTAACAAGCGTCGTTTATTGTTGTCTCCCACAGTAGAGTTACTCTTCTTCTCTTATTCTAAGCTAAAATTTTTGGTTACAGGTTTGCTAGTGATCCAAGCACACGAGCAGAATACGACGGGGCTCAAATTCATGGTCCCTTTGGTTCCCTACGTACCCGGGCTCAGTATATTATTTAACGTCGAGCTGATGGCTAATCTAAACGTTCTTACGTGGCTCCGGTTTATGGTCTGGATGACTTTAGGTCAGTACTTTTTATCAACAATATCAAGTTTCAAAGTAAATGAAATGAGCGAGAATGCGGTTTAGAATTTTTTTGTGCTTTTGTTCCTTTCCATTTGTCCATCTTAGGAGTTTTTACTTGAGGTGCTAACTGCCAAGAAGTACAAGGGTTATTCGGAAAGCAAGTTACTCCATTTCTCCCTTTTAGTTCCTAAAAAAGTTAGAAAAAAATCTGAAACAACGTTTTTAAGCATTATAATCTCACAATTATTATTTTCTTTTTGGAACTCAAAAAGACCCAAAACTCTATCTTACTACATATATTTTATCGGACCCTCCTCAATAAGTTTCAGTTCAACCCCAGAATAGGGCTCTTGCAAACTTTTCCTATAGGGGACTGAAGAGTTGATTCTTCCATAAAAACCTGCGTGAACATGACGATGAGCACACTAAGAAATCACGAAATTCATTCTCAGAATCGGGCTTAATGGCGGAGAGACGCAGATATCATGGAAGGGTCTTATCTAATTTGAGACGTATCTCTGCGTTTCCGTAGAGATAGTGACCAATTAGACAGGAATCTCTCGTGATACCTGCGTTGAACCAGTCGATCTTGCCGTTATAGCAGTTTTGTGAGTTTATTCTTGAATTTTAGACCTTTATAGTGTGATTTTCATGATTTTTGCTGGTCTCTAGATCAAATTAGATTATTTACTTGCAAAAGTTTGCAAGAGCCCCATTGAGAAATAACCGGCCCCCACACCTCGGCAAGCGTTGCATCATTTTGGTTTGGTGCAACAACAACGCTTCTTCCTTCGAATTATAACACGAGAGAAGTATGTCGTTCTTGCACTAATCTCTCAATTGAGGTGGTATACGGAAGAAGGGCTTTTAAAACACCATTCATATGTTCTCTCCTAGAGATGAGCATTATTGTTTTGATATGGTTGTATAATGTATACGGGCCCTTATTTTGGAGACTGCCTCAACAATATGTACCTGTACCTGCATGGACAGTGCACTGAAAAAAATAACTGCTAAATCTAAACCCACTCAGAGTTAATTTAACTAATTCAATTAGTTAAAAGTATGGACACCACATTTAAATGTTGTTTCTACTATTCCAACTTTGCTTAAATTTACTAATTGTGAATAGTTCAACTGACCTTCTCATTTCTTGAATCTGCAAAATAATTACTTGAACTTACTAATTGACAAAAATTATCCCCCAATTATTTTTTACTAATTCATTAGTTCAAGCAACACTTGACGCATTTGAAATGACTAATTTTAAAGTGTAGTATTTACTATTTGTAATTAGTTGAAAAAACCAATGTCTCGGAGTTGATTTTACTCATTGGTTTACATAAAAGAACATATTGAAATGCTTGATTTTACTAATTCACTAAAATTCCGTAATAAATAGCGCACTCTGGTTGAGAAATTGTGTACTAATCTCACTTGTTGTTTTTGTTGCTGTGGAATAGTTATTAGACATGTAATTACACAATTCATCGACATATAGAGGATACACATTGAATTTACATACACAGACATATAGACATATATTAATTGCAGTTACAAATTTTACCTGAAGGTGGTGAGGTTTGAACCCGGGCCGCATCGGTGACAGACAAGTGTCCTATCCATTGAGCTAGAATTGCTCGCGAAAAGTCACGACGAATATTTCCTATTTATTATAGTTTAATGATATCCAACTACTCAAATGCTAGAAGTTACTAATTGGAAAAGTTGTGTTTATCATTTCCATACTCCATTCAACTCATGCAATTGCTTGATTTTACTAATTCTTCGCAGTTCATCTTACTTTTTCTGATGGTTGGTTTCACAATTTCAATGCTAGAAGTTACTAATTGGATAAGTTGTGTTTATCATTTCCATACTCCATTCAACTCATGCAATTGCTTGATTTTACTAATTCTTCGCAGTTCATCTTACTTTTTCTGATGGTTGGTTTCACAATTTCAATGCTAGAAGTTACTAATTGGATAAGTTGTGTTTATCATTTTCATACTCCATTCAACTCATGCATTTCTTTGATTTTACTAATTCTTCGAAGTTTATCTTACTATTTCCAGGGGCGCAATTTCAGGCTTACCTGGAGGGGGGGGGGGCGGCAAGGCCCTCCAAAAATTTGGATGACTTTTTTTTTTTTTTTTAGTCGTGCATCTCTCTATCTTTCTGATTTGCTTGGGGGGGGGGCAGGCCCTCCAAAAATTTAGATGACCTTTTTTTTTGTTTTGTTTTTGTTTTTGTTTCTGTTTTTTTTTTTTTTTTTTTTTTTTTTTTTTTTTGCCGTGCATCTTCAAAAAAATCTCTCTGACTCGATTTTTCGGCCACATTGAAAATCCTTGGGGGGATTCCCCCCCCCCCCCTGCTTTCCCCCAATTGGCGCCACAGACTATTTCTTATGGGTTATAGTAAATACTTTTTTGGGGACAACATAGAAGGTGTAACATAGATGTTTCCCCCACCCCCTGTCTAACTTTTGAACGAGTTGAGATAAAAAGTTGCGATTTAGATCATCATTCATCGTTTTAGATGAATTTTTTTGGTCGGTCAACCCCCCCCCCCCCCCCCCCCATAGGGCCCTCCAGAAGGGCTTTCTCAAAAATGTCAAATAAGAACCTCTATTTTGTGATATCTCATTCAAAGCATAACATTCTAAGACTGTTAGCGCAAATCGAATGTGAATATCGCTTTTCATTTTCGATAAGTCAAAAGTCTAAGTTCAATTTCGACCCATTTTCAAATAATCAGATCGTCCATTTGAAAAGTTGGAATTAAAAAAACTAGGTGTCTAAAATACTCTAAAAAGCAAGTTCTTTTTAGAAAAACATATCATTTTGACAAAAGTTCAGTTGAATTTGGCTTGAGAGCCCCCCAAAATTTGTCAAAAAAATTGCCCCTCAAGGGGTCTTTCTCAAAAATTCCGAAGCGCGACTCCTATCGAGTTATACATTGCTCCAAAAAGCACACTAAACTAACAATTTTGGCGCAAACTGCAGGTAAATATCGTTTTTTTTTTTCGATACATCGAAATTTGAAAACGGGTGAAAATCCAACTTTGATATTCGCTATATCGAAAACTAAGAATTATATTAACCCGTGGTTTGCGCTAAAATTCTCAGTTTAGTGTGCCCTTGTGAGCAATATATCACTCAATAGGGGTCATGCTTCGGAATTTTGGAGATGGACCCCTCGTGGGGCAATTTTTTTATAACTTTTGGGGGGCTCTAAAACCAATTTTTGTCTAAATTTATGTAAAAATGGTAAATTATCTAAAAATTACTTGCTTTGTAGGTAAACCCCTGGCTTTTTAAATTTCGACTTTCCAAATGGGAGATCTAGTTATTGGAAAATGGGTCGAAATCAAACTTTGACTTTCGATTTATCTAAAATGAAAAACGATATTCACCTTCGATTTCCTCAAACAACCTTAGAATGTTATGGCTTTTTGAACGAGATATCACAAGAAAGGGGTTTCTATTTGAAATTTTTGAGAAAGCCCCCCGGGGGGGAGCCGTAGGGGGGAGATGGTAACCCTCCCCCCCCCAAAGTTAATCTAAAACAATGAGGAATGGTCTTAACCGCAACTCTGGGATGCGGAAGGGTAAATTTAACTCAATATTAGTAGACTCCATATTTGAATTTCGGAGGCTAAAGAAATGAATTGCTGGATTCAAACATTACAGTTAGTGGCTGGTGGTATGCAAAATGGACAACTCGACATTTTACGGCGCTTCATGCGAAAGGCTAAATTTAACTCAATATTAGTAGACTCACATGTTTGAGTTGTTTAACTTAAATAAATGAAATGCTGGATTCAAACATTTCAATTAGTAACTGATGTCGTGCAAATTGCATAACTCGACCTTTAACGGCGCTTTATGTGAAAGGCTAAATTTAAATCAATATTAGTAGACTGACATATTTGAATTGTTTAACTTAAATAAATGAAATGCTGGATTCAAACATTTCAATTAGTAACTGGTGTCATGCAAATTGCATAGTTCGACCTTTTACGGCGCTTCTTACTAAATAGTAAATCAAACTATTTCGAATTCTTAATGCAACTAATTATTTTCTTGAAACAACATTACAATTAGTAAAAATAAGAATATAGACGGTTAGTTGATATAACTCATTTCTGGATACTTCAAAGAACCCAATAATATTGGTTACTTTAACACGCCCCTGCTTTGAAATTACTAATTCCAACTTACTAATTGCAATTAGTTGGTTTTAGCAGAGGTTTTTTTTTCAGTGTGTATATTTATACGCAGGAAGGACAGTTAACGGAATGTTTGTTCTGTCACACACTGGATCGAACCAGAGATTTTTCCGAACACGAACAATTGTTGCTTTTTTGCTTGAATAAAAAACATTTTATTGTTGATATTTTCTTGCAAAAACCATGTTATTATATTAATGTCAAGTTTCAAGATATGGGAGTATCTCACATTTCTAAGTTGTGTTGCTGTTTACCAGTGGCGTCGCGTGCCATCTAGCAACAATGCAACTGCTCCATTTAAACTCATTAAATATATCGAGTTTTCCTTGTACACTGTGCACCCCCTGAATTCGATCTTTTACATGAGTTTAAATGGATAGAATATATTGTTGCCAAATTGCACGTGACGCCACTGCTGTTTACTGTTCATAACCTTGATTTTTAATCGTAAACTTGTGTTCGGGAAATTCTAGTTTTTGAACCACTGTGCGTCATGTACCTGTATCACATTCACAGTGCACACAGCTCCGTTTTCTTTCCTGCGTGGGCGCACTATGTATCCCCCCCCCCCCCCCCCCAACCAAATCCAATTAATCGGTTCTTACTCCCGTGCTCCTGACGTCATTCGGAAGTTTGTTCCTTTTCTACTCGCTATGGGAAATTGAAGCACGACCAGAGTTTTTAATCAAGGAAATTTAAACTCTAAACCTCTTTTATCGATCAAATCATCGCCATCGGCTAGTTCAGTCAGTCAGTATAAGTACCGCGATAAGTTTTAACAACTTCGGCTTGCATGAGGCAGAGCTGCAGTTTTCGTGTATATTTAATGCCATTTCCCAATTCACTGATGATTTCACCGGTTGAGAAAAGATTACACAGTTCAGTTTAGCTCTTGACTGTAATGCACGAAAAATTTTCGCATCTGTAATCTTTAATGTGTAACACAACAATCCGGTGTTTTTGAAGTTGCCTTGCTTTTTCAGGCGTCTGTTTGCAATGACCAATTGACGGAATAATTGACCCAAATCTAACTGGGTTTGTAGGGAATTGGATGAACTTGTAGAGTATACGTATGATTATTTTTTTTTTTTTACTCAATAGGCAAAAACGTTAGAAAATGACCAAATAAGATCTTTTGTCTTGGATAGGTATGGGTCGAATGCTGTAAAAAAATGGTTTTTCTTTTTCAAATAAAAAAAAAAAAAAAAAAAAAATCTGCACAAAGAATAGTTTTAAATTTAACGAAAATGTGTTCCTCATATACATGAGAACGACTTCCCATCCTCAGAAATGGAGTCTGAGACTTTTGCATTAGGGGCCATAAAAAAAACCCCATCGTGTTGCCTCAAGATACCACGGTAAACGCTTTGAGACCAGTGATTTATCATTCCTAAACTGATGCTAAGCTAGTTTTTGCCCAGTCAGAATTTAATTTTAAAGATCATAAAGTATAAATTGTGGTAATTGGAGTTCTTTGAGCCGAAACAGCTCCGAGAAAGAGCGCCCCTAAAGAGCTACTCCCCTCCCATTGCAATAATTCATACTGAAATATTTAAAATAAATGTCTGTTTGTGCGAGAGCTCCTGGAACTCCTCAGTTTTTAAACCATAGATTTCAGGTCAAAAAGTTCATTTTTGTTTTACGGATTTCTGCCGAGTATGACCCAAAAGTCAATTCTAACGGCGCGCGGCGGTTGCAGCTCCGAATGTCAAGCCCTATTTATATCTCCTTCAATTAAGCGTCTATGCAATATCAATGCAGACATGCGAAATAAGTTACATATGTGTAGAATTTTCAGAACTTGTTTGATCTGATGCTATCCATTATATTAATTATTCATCTAAGTAGAATTAAAATTTCTGAAAAATGACAATTTTTTCGAGGAATTGAATCTACCTGCTTAGTTTTGAGCAATAGTCTTCGTCCAACTTTGGACTTACCCTTATTTTCTTAATTTGAACGGTCGAATATAAAACTGGCTCTTAATCAAATAATGCAATCGTCCAGGTGCAACCTTTTGAACTCAACTTTTTTCACAATCGATACATTTCACTTTTTGATGGGCTGTTGCAAAACTTTTGCGATTGATGAATTTAGTATCGACATTTTTTGTGTGTAAAAAACAGCGAAATAATGAAAACGGTCCTAAAAACTTTCGAAAATTGTCTCGGTAATTTAATAAAAGCTACTCAAAGGGAAGCGCTAACTGTGACGTAACGCAGGTACCACTGTTTCTCTCCTTCCGAAGGCACTCCCCCCCCCCCCCCACGATGTCTAGGTCATTGTTTTCTAAACCTCGCCAATAAATCAGTGCGGCTGTTCGTGTATATTTAATCCACCGATGATGCCACCGGTTAAGAAAATATTACACAATTCAGTTCAGTTCAATACTGTAATGCACAAAAATACTCGCATCAGATAGATTTTCTCAATCGGTCCAATCACCGTTAAATCAAGTCCGTTAGTCTGCAAGTTTTTTAAAGTCATCTACAACTCCACCAGCTGAAAAAGATTACAGATGCAAGTATTTTCACGCATTATACAGTCGTATTCTGAACTGAACTGTGTAATCTTTCCTCAACCGGTGGAATCATAGGTGAATTAAAAAAATGACATCATATAAGTGTCGGTAGCCACCTGCGGGCCTATCTTTGAAATCAGTGGATAAAACTGGTAGACCGTCGATAAATGAAGGGCTGCTATCGGTCCCTCTTTAAAAAGTGTTTGTCGAAAAATATACCTCTGTAACCATGTATTCCTCAGCTACATTCGATCAACTATCGGCTGCTTGAAACAAGCCGATAAACCCCGTTAGCCGATAAATAAATACTTTAGAGCGGCCAATAGCAGCCCTTCATTTATCCAGTCAACCAGTTTTATCCACTGATTTCAATGATAGGCCCCCAGGCTAGAGTCCCTATATGTAGAGAGTTAAGACAAGTGAAATCATGGGCGCCGCCATTGGATGCGATTTTGCACATTTGTTTACATTCTGAGGCCGTTGTTGTGTTTTGCTGCACGGCAAAGATTACAGTTCCGCTAAGTTTGTAACGATGTAATCTTTCCCTGCTTTTGTTGATCGACGTGTATTAACGCTTTTTAATGATTCTTTTGAGATTTATGGACATTCTTGTGGTGCATTATGATTAAAATTAACAGATTCATCGCAAATTAACTCTTTTATCTGTAAAAGACCGTTGGTAAACAAAACAAAAGTGCAAAATCGCATCCAATGGCGGCGTCCGTAGAGCCTAAAATTCATCGACCAATCAGAAGTTGACTACCCTCTTGTCTTAACTCTCTACATATAGGGACTCTACCCCAGGCAAAGTCCAAAACCTCCCAGAGAGGGTTGCGTCCGCGGGCACTTATATCATTCACCAAATAATTCATTTTCGTCAATTTGTAAGTACGTTGTTTGATTTTTATGTACATGCAAGTTCCAAGAAAACCGCTGATTAAATTAAATATACACGGAACGCCAGCTCTGCTAATAATGGCATGGGCGCCCGCAGCGGGAGGCAAGCGGGGGCACCCCGCCTCCCCCCCGGAATTCAAAAAAGTCAAAATTTCACGGTAAAAATGAAAGGAAAAAAGAAAATGCAATGCTCATCAAAGGAGTAGGTAATATAGTTAACAAACTTCATTATTTGTTTATTTTGTAATTTTAACTCATTTCTTGGAAGGAATAGTAGAATTAAACATTTTTATCATATCATTTTCCATACATATCATTTTCGTCTGCTGTCCCTTTATCCATCATATCAAACACGACAAAATTATTAATATTATTTGATACACCTACCATGGCTTAATAAGTGTACACCATTTGAATGAAAAAAAAATGAAGTCCCCCCCGGGGTGGGGGGGAGGGTCTCCTAGACCTTCTATTGAGGTTCAACAATTTTGCCCCCCCCCCTCCCCCTTTGGAATTTTTTAATGGTAATGTTTTCGATTCCGAACCTCCACTGACTTTGCAATATACTTCAACTTTGACTATAGCTCGACTTATTTCGTGTTTACAATTCAACAGGTTTGTTGGTCTACTTCTTATACGGGATTCACCACAGTAAAGAGAATGACGCCAACTCCTCGTACTCGGTTCTCATGACGTCATCGGAGGCAACAAAAAACACTTGGGGCGCCATTCCGACTCCAGTCTCGATCCCAATCCCGAGGAAGAGGGCGGGAACACACGACGATGATCGACATCCAATCGTCGACGATTCAGATGACGAGACGCCGAGCACCGACGACTAGAACCAGATCTACGATCGACGATTAATATCCGGTGCTCTCTCTCTCTCTATCTCTCTCTGTTCCATTATAATATTATTCTGTTGTTGATCTATTTTAATTTTGATAAGACTGGATTAGTTCGAAGTCCTCAGGTGATTCCAGGTGATTTTTGGAACCGGAACCCAAACCGAGGAGAGACGGCATTTTTTTTGGGAGCCGGAACCTCATAACCAGAGTCGAAATATTGCCGACGAAAATCTAAGGTGTTTGCACCTTTTAAATATGACTGCCATAACAAAAGACCAGTGCTTAGCCTGAAACACGCAACGATGTATTCACATCAACACTTCTCTGGATAGTGGATGTCGACATTAATCAGTCTATTTCATTTATTAAACTTGATGTCACATCTTTCAGAAATGCGTTTGTTCCAGGAATCTGTACTATCGTCAGGGGCAGATTCAGGAGAGGGGCCCCCCCTCAATCTGAAAAAATACATTCCGAACAAAAAAAGGACAAAAATACATTGCTGGATTGCTGGATTATAGGTGAAAACAATACGACGCCAGGAAATGGCGAAATGGCCCCTCCTCAAAAACACAAATAGCCCCTCCCAAAATAAGAGTCTTTTGGATCCAATCCTGACACATCGTTGATATTTTAAGGAAGCATCGATACATTTGTGGGAATTATTGAGGGAGGAAGGAAATTCAAAACTTATTTTAAAGTGATGAAAGAAAACATCCGATACTCGTCTTAGCGTGGCACGTATACACGTGCGACCATGCACATTCTGACTCAAAAACTGACAAAGCTGTTTTTTTATGAGGAACACACCCAATATTTTAGGGGGCCGCTTTGAAAAAGTGGCTGTGAGCAAATAAAACAGAAAATAACGATAGAAAGCTGGAAGCTCCTGCATTTTTGGTATATATGTATACTCTGATCGAGCATTTCACCAAGTGCATATTTTTCAGGGGGGGGGGGAGATACACCGTGAGCGGTTTTTTCAGGAAAGGGGGGCAGAAATGATTCATTTCCTGTCAATGATAGAGGGGGGGGGGATGAATCATTGTAAACTTGTGTGACAGAGGTCACAGAATAATGCACAAAATAGGCGAAAAAATGAGTTTTACTTGCTCTCCTCAGAATTCATTACCTCAAGATATCATCCTTCAATTTTCAATTCTTTTTACAATTTTATGGAAGCTGACTTTTCCAGCTGTGTTCGTTTTACTGCTTAAAACTCTTGGATTTAGAATCTAATGATTCCTTAATCTGTATTATTTTATAGCTTTAATTTTAACCACGCGCAATTTTCTTGTCTAAAAGATGAATGAATGATATCCATAAGGGAGATCATCACAAAAACAAGGGAACGCAGTGATACCCATAGTCCATACATAGGTACACATATACAAGTTCTGCGTTGCGTAATAATTGAGAATAAACTGGAACCAGTTATTATTGTTCGTATTTTTGCTTCAAGGAGTTTGATGCTCAGGTTCCATCAACGCGCAGATCAAGAGGCGTGACTGTAAACAATCTAGCGCAAACATGCAAAAAATCGATGACGTTCTCGGAACGATATTTCAGATGTTTTTCCGGTCACTATACGCAAAGGAGAACTTTTTTACTAACATAGATTTTCTTGCTACAAAATCTATACAAAACACAAACATGCGGAATTCAATTCAGGTTTCGAAAACACAATGCAATTGACCTATGACAAAAATACAAAGGTTGTCATTTGACGTAGGTTTAATTGAACTTCAAAAGTCAACGGTAATTCCATTGGTAAACAGAAACATTACAAATGGGTATGTTGCACACTTCGGCTGCAGCGTTTTAAAGTATGAATTCCTATGTAAAAAGCCGAGAAAATAACAATGGCAGCATCAGAAAACACTAAAATTCAGTATTAAACTCACAAATTGCGAAAAACACTAGACACTACTCACCCCTGTATCTTTCCACCACGTGCACGATATTTCGCGAAATTAGGGCGGCACATTCAAAAAATCACGGCTGACTGTCATCACAGCTGACTTCATAAACAAATAAACAGTAAACACAGACGGCGTCTGTTCGAATTCTTACATTTCAATATCCTCAATTCCTCACAAAAGGTTGTGAAAGGTACGGAAACCGATATTTGTGTCGAAAACTTATCAAAGTGAAACAATATCACACAGGAGTTCTCCGACTTCGATCATCATGCTTGAAACTCCTGTGTGTTATTGTTTCACTTTGATAAGTTTTCGACACAAATATCGGTTTCCGTACCTTTCACAACCTTTTGTGAGGAATTGAGGATATTGAAACGTAAGAATTCGAGCAGACGCCATCAGTGTTTACTGTTTATTTGTTTATGAAGTCAGCTGTGATGACAGTCAGCCGTGATTATTTGAATGTGCCGCGCTAATTTCGCGAAATATCGTGCACGTGGTGGAAAGATACAGGGGTGAATAGTGTCTAGTGTTTTTCGCAATTTGTGAGTTTAATACTGAATTTTAGTGTTTTCTGATGCTGCCATTGTTATTTTCTCGGCTTTTTACATAGGAATTGATATTTTAAAACGCTGTAGCCGAAGTGTGCAACAGACCCATTAGAGTTTTTTCGAGTGATAAAGTCATAGATTTTTACGGAGCTGTTCCATCTTTTATTGTCAACCGGTGGAATCATACACCGTCGAATTAGCGAATTACACTATGAATTCATATCAAACAGCAACCCTTGACAACATTAAATCAACATAAAGAACTGGCTCTTTTGTCTACGTCTTCTACAATGATCTCCAATCTTCTAGCAGAATTGTTTTCCCCCTTAAAGTGTCCGCTGCCAAATTGCGTTTTTTTTTCGTTTTTTCCCTGATCACTCGGGTGCAGACTGCATATCTGTACGTGTCTTTTTCATTTCCACCCAAAGCAGTAGCGGCCAGTGAGATTTGTCAACCATGCATTTTTCCCACTTAAACTTAGGTAAAAAATCGATTCAAGCGGAGGCTGGCAGCCTCCTCGAGTTTCGATTGTTTTCCATGTATTCAAATGGGATAAAAACACTGTTGCCAAATCGCACGAGCCGCCACTGACCCAAAGTAGTGCTGAAGTTGTTTTTTATACTAATCTTAATTTACTGTCAAATCAAAAATGAGAATAGAAAGAAAGCCGATGAATTGATAAATCGATAATCAATTCATGGTAAAATCGATGCGATGCTCTATTGAGCTGTATCTCGTTCAGCCAAGGTATATGGAAGAACAGGTATGGACAGGAGGCGGGGTTTAAGGGGCTTTCGAGTTTTCCCGCCAAATGATGACGACACGCTTGCTTTGGCGATGACGTAGCCGTCACCTATTACAGTAGCGAGAGATGGGGATCACGGGAGAGTGAGTGAGATAGTTTGGAACGGTAGGCGAATTTTATCGCGACCGTCTAGAACATCTGTGACGTAGCCGTCACCTACTGAGATAGGCTCCGCCTCCTGTCCATACCTGTTCTTCCATATACCTTGTCGTTCAGCGTACGCTTACTGCCGGAACGTTAGGTGAATCTAGCATTGTCACACTCAAGTAAAAAACCATGTCGGATTAATATAACTTGCTGTTTTTTTTTTCTCTGCCTCGACTGACAAACTGTTCAATTAACAAGGAGTGCTTCACGAGGCTGATTTTTTTAAAATTTTTTGAGTCAATTTAGTCCTTACGTTTTTCTATTCAAGGTAAATGAAATCGTTTTTTTTTAAATGCTTAAAATCCTATTCTTACTAGTTAGTCTCTAAGAATTATCTAAATTCACAACAATGGGGCTCTTGCAAAATTTTGCTGTGAGCTAATGAATGGACCAATCTGACGTAAAAACCAGCGGAAATAAGAAAATTCACACTGAAAAAGTCTAAAATTCAGTTATTAACTCACAAAACTGTTATAACGGCAAGACCATAATGGCGGTTCAACGCAGGTATCATGGGAGATTCCTGTCTAATTTGTCACTTCCTCTACGGAAATACAGAGATATGTCTCAATTCAGATAGGATTGATAGGAATCTCCCATGATACCTGCGTCTCTCCGCCATTCAGCCCGATTCTGAGAGTGAATTTCGTGATTTTTTAGTGTACTCAACTTCATTTTTACAGGTTTTTTTGTTTTTGCAAGAATCAGCTCTCCAATCACAGCTGTAAAGCAAAAGTTTGCAAGAGCCGCATTGAGGAAATTTCCGGAAGAATAACCCTAAGAACATTAGTCACGTTCTTTCTATGAAATCAGCATTACAATTAAATTAAGATATTACTGAAAGAGCGCACTTGATGTTTCTTGGGTCGATCTTCCTATAATATCGCATTAATTATTCGCAACTGACCACATGATAATCATTTATTAATCATTAATCAATCATTCAATCAATGAAATCAATTGGCGGATCCAGGAATCTATCTTGCTCCCTCCTCCCCTCCCACCACTAGAACTCGTGGTCACGTGTGTTAGAAAAAGACATATTAGAGGCACACGGAAAAAAAAATTATATTTGGGGCTACCTAGAATTACATTCAACTATTACGCAAATGTTATTTCTGGTATCTCTGAAGATCTTTCTGGTTTCAACGAAAAAATGTATTTTGAATGTGACCAAAAATATAGGTACGAATACACGCGAATTACATTTATTTTTTTACGTTGCAGTAATTCTGATAGCCTTAAATGCAAATTTTTCTTCATGCAGTCACGTGACTTCTACTGCCTCTCTTCTAGCCTTTTCTAACACATACATTCAAATGGCTGGAGAAAAAGAATGAGAATTTTCTGGATCCGCCAGAGATGAAATCAACTTTTTGGCCTTGGTAAGGGAAAAATAGTTCCTAATGGGTCAGTCGCAAACTTCTTCTGCATCAATGAAGAGGGTCCAGTTAAAATTCTTGGTTAAAATTATCTAAAATGATGTTAATGATGGTTGTATAGGATCATCAAAAAGTTCCAAAATTGACTCTCAAACTCAAAAAATGTGTTTAAACAAAATTTCAAGATGACTGTCATATAAAGACTATGTATGTATACACGTGTGAAAAACAATATGATAAGTCACTTGTCAGGATGCAACATTAGTATAGGAATCGCAACTTTTCTACTGCCTAAAAAAAAAAAAAAAAAAAAAAAAAAAAAATTGACATCGGAAAGAATTTTTTTCAATTTTTCATTGTAAAAATTCCTCGCCTTGTCAACACTTTTACATGAGAAAACTTCCGATTTTATTCCAATTTTCTATGAAAAAAGAATGAAGGATAGTTGTAAAATAAGTGCAATGTGCGGCAAGTGACTGCTCTATGATGAAATCGCTCGATCAGATGGTAGATAAAGCGATGCAATCTGACGCACGGGGGGGGGGGGGGATCCTTCATTATTACTTGCTAGAGGCCGTTTTAAAGGAGTCTGCCGTTTACACCTCTTTCTTGACACGCGTTTTCATCCTTTGCGCAGGTTATCGCAAAATCTACGCAAGTAATTTACATTCAATATATTAATCTACTCGTTGTGTTGACGGCAACTTTGCGCATACGACGGAAATACACTCTTCCACGCATGTGTGTTCTTACAGGAACTGTGAACGGCGAAGTCTTCTAAAACGACCTCTACATAATAGCTTTATCTTGGAATTTGTTGAAACAAATTAGTTGAAATTGTGAGTCAACTTCAGAACGTTTCGATGCTTTCATTGATACTTTCGATGATTTTACTTCATATTTGATCTCTTTATTGCCGAAACAAAACTTTGCAGCAGACCCATTTATTTAGAACATCGACAAATTTTATGCTGCTCACTTTCGCCATTAAATTTTGCAATCAAAGTGACAAGCATTTGATTTTTTGATAGCTTTAGCAGTTATACCCTCCGTTGTAGCTCGTACAATGAGCAAACATCCCCCTTCAATTTTAACCCCTTTAAAATTATCAATTATTGGGGAGGTAGTCTCCCCTCTTGGAATTGAATGTTTGTACATGTTCAAATCGCAGTACAACATGATGGCTAGATTGCACGAGCTATCCCTCTGCAATAGGGCAGTTGCAAGGGTCTGAAATGTTTTGTTTTTTATACAGGAAATGATAGTACTTGATGAGCTGAAGACAGTGGTTCCTTTGGTTTTTTCACAAGTGTCACGGTTTTGGAGATACACACGTGTAACGTTGTAAAAAATTGTGAGCGTAGTGACGTCACTACGCGGAATTCCCATTTAAAACAATATATTTTGGGTCAAAATCTTATCTCCGGAACAATAGGACTTAATTAGAAACCAAAGGTATCTTTGTTCTCAGCTCATCAAGTACTTTAATTTCCTTTATAGAAAACACAACATTTCAGACCCTTGCAACTGCCCCATTGGCTTGGTCGAGAATATTTCTTAACCAGATTATGATGAAAATGTTGTTATTCCTTCTGTTACTTCATTATATCCTAAGCGTACCTAAATGTTTACATTAATCGATCAAAAGCGACCTCGAATTTTTTCTCATATGTTTTATTATAGGTTTAGACTTTCTAAAAAATCTAGAATATCAAATTATGAACTTATTGTAGACTTTTTACCGTAGGAGTTAGTTTCTAAACGATCAATTATTTTTTAAAAGAAAGATGCTTTTTAAAGATGTTACCTTGTTTTGTTGCATTCAAAATGCATGTCGTTGAATGATGTCTATTTATTTTACCAGATAACGTTAAGTTGTAAATACTCTAATATTTGTTTTAAACGAACCATTGTCTAGTCTGTAATATATACCTCTTTATTTTATAATAAAAAAACTGAAAAAAAAAATAAATAAAAAAAAATTACAAGTAAATTAAACGAAGAAAAGGAGAAACTGTTCTTTATTATTCACTCTTCACACTGACCTTAAAATTTCCTCAACCACGCGTGGTCGCGTGTATAGTTGTTTTGTAAAATTTGATAAATTGAGAGAGATGCATATATTATGGATTCCCATCAAAAGAAGAAAAAAACGCAAGTTCAAGTAAGAATTTATTACGAGTATTTTAAGAAAAAGAAAAAAAAGGATACAAGGAAAATTTACAGTAATTACATGAGTAATAAAATAATGTGAGTCATTGCACGTATTCTCCGAGGATTATCTCGGCACTTTCAAACATAGAAAACGAATAAATAACACCAAACATTCACGTTTTCTTAAAGATAAAGGTAATCGACTGTTGGTTCAAACAGTAGCGAGGCGTGAAATTTGACAACGATGTACTTCCTCCATTTAAACTCCTTGAAAGAATCGAATGCTTCGGTCATCGGTGATGGCCAGATGTTTCGACCTTTCTAATGTGTTTAAAGGGGGAAAAAGAAACGTTGCCAAATCGCACGCCTCGCCACTGGGTTCAAAGCAGTGGAGGCTCATGAAATCCGACGAATCAATATTTCTTCCTTGTAAATCCGTTGGATTTTGAATATCTCGATCGTTACTATAGCAGTCTATTGAGAAGAATCGATTTTGGAGGTTCAATCGAATCTCCAAATAATCGTTTATTCTTAGCAAAACCACAATCAATTATTCATGAGCCACCTCTGCACTGATTCGGAGGCAGAGGCGAAACTGGGAACCATCTCTCTCTCTTTTTACAAATATGAATGTATGTGTTAAAGTAGGATGGCGACAGGGATTAAGTTCCTTTCTCCATCCTTTTCAAACACATGCATTTAAAAGTGCGAGAAGAGAGAAAGACAAAGTTCTTTCAGGCGCGCCTTTGTTCGGTGGTTTGAGGTATGACATCCAGCATTCAAAGAGGTTACTTGTATTTACAACCCGATGAATCGAGAGTGTCAGTGAGAGGATAAGAATAAAGCTTGCTATTTCACGAGGAAAATGTAAAAATGCTGCATTTCTACGACTCGTCGTAAAGCTTGATTTTATTTGAGAAATCATTGAATTCTAGCTATTCAAAATTAAAGCGCCAACTTTCAAAACTGGCTCATTTCTATTTTTCAATTCTTTCTTTGTGTAAGTGCGAAAAACTAAATTTGATTCTTAAAGTACAAACAAGAATCCGGGAGCGGGAACCCCCCCCCCCCCCCCCCGAAAATGTTTTCAACTTCTCCTTGGAGGAATTGTATGAAAAAAACACAGTACGGACACTACCTCTTTTGATTTTTATAAAATGAGCCGCTTTTGAAACAGGACGTCTCAATTAACTACCGAATTTCAATGTTTTCAGGAGTTTTTCAAGAGGAATTTTCGGATTCTTCTTCTAGATTTGACCCCTGGTTGAACTATGATAACATTCATTTATTCATATATTCATATATTTCTCTAAATTTGTATTTCGCGATGTCACAGTTTGCATGCAGTATGATGTTACGACTTTTTCGGCCTCATTACACGTGGCTCAAGACTAATGTTGAAACCTTCGGGCCTTTTCAAAATGATGTCAGCTTGCAAAATCCAGTCCTTCTCTTTTGTAGCGCTGTTTATTTTGAAGTTCCTTAAAACTGTTGCCAAGATGATTTTCAGCTTCAACATGGCGTATTTTCGGCCTGAAAAACATTAAAATGGTCACTTTTACGGAGTAATTGAAAGAGGGCGGGTATTAGAAGAAACAAACAACTACACCATCCAGGTGTTTATGAGGAAATCAGTATTAAAACTAATAATGCTTCATGCAGTCAAAAATACAACTTTGAAGCTACCTAGCTGTTTTCTTGAATTTGAAAGCTTGAAAGCCCTTTAATTTTTGTTTTAATTTTCTATTTTGTTCATTCATGCGCGTGGGTATTCACGGAAAAATATACGGGTTCGGAAGTTGGAAAGTAAGGGCCCGGAGCCCAAAATTTAAGGATATTACAGGGTGGGTGGCCCATATAAAAAGAATGACCGTTTTGCGTAAAACAATATTAGTACGCATTTTCTAACCAATCTCATCTTAAAATTTTTTAAGTTCCCGCCAAACACACAACCAACTCTTTTGAGACACAATGCCTGTAGGTAAATAAGTATACAGCTCTGAGCTCTTGTTTGATATAATCACCTGCATTCAGAAAAGTTGACATGCAAGTAAAAAAATGGCTGAATATGCTGAAGTCGTTATTGCACAGACTTCTTTAAATGTGAAAGTACTTAAATTGTATACGACAAAAATATGCAAAGATTTCTTTTGGAAATATTCTATCATTAATGGAGCCCCTTGTTTAAGATCCTAAAACTTGATTGTTAAATGACCCTTATACCTAATGGTCAAGTAGCCTTAAGTGGAGCGCAAATGATAAATATTTTTATGGAAAGTCTCTATCCATAGTAAATGGGTTATCAGAGAGGTTTTAAGAGAAGCCTATAATGATAGCTTTTGCATTAAAAGAGCTTTTAGGGTCTCGGGAATATATCTATAGAAAGTACGGTGGGGAAGGGACCTATGTAGGAAGGATTGATATTTTTTTGATATGGGCCCGGGCGTTGGCAGAAAATGATCCAAGAGTGGGGACCTTAATAGTCAAAACCAACATCTGGGGGGGGGGGGCTACCTACGATTTTCGTGAACTTTTGCTTGTTTTCGGATCATTTTTGGGACAATTGGCGAAAATTCAGTGTTCTCCAAATTTCAGGGGAAGGCAAACGCTCATTTTGCTTCCCCTGGACTCATCCGGCGCCCTTGATTTCCTAGCTATGCTTAAGCTTCCATTGTTTGCTAGAATTTTTCAAAGAGAGATTTGGGCTCCTCAAAAAATGGATAATCTGGGAGGTCCAGAACTTACAGCTCCAGAGAAGCTGAGGTTCAATTGGGGGTCTGATAGTTGCTCAGTGTAAAAATAGTTCCAAGGACCTGGGACCCAAAATCCAGGAGGAGAACTAGGTTTCCTCCGACCCCCTTTTAGCGTCGCCAAATGCTTTTCCCCTCGAATGTATACGTTTCTAGATCACATCGGCTAAATCATAGTAGATAATAATAGCACAGTCGGTAGAAATAGAAAAGCTCATAAAAAGTAATGGGCTCAAGGTAAAATGAGCTATATACTTGCGGCACAAGTTTATTTACGTGGAACGAGTAAGATGAGCTTTGATGTATGGGTAATTATAATCAAACCATCGCGTTTTTCCTGAATTCCATTCCTAACTGCGGTATTCAGAATGGATTCTGCAAAGAGACGGTACAGTTTCTGTATCCTCTCGGCGGGGAAGGATTTGAAGGATCGTAAAACTGATGGTTATTACATTAAAATATAATAAAAACTGGCAAATGCATTCATAATTCATAATACTACAAAACATAACTTTTGAAGAACATACAGTGCATTAGAATGTAGTAAAGGCTATTTTCTCAGGAAAGACTGGCCAAGAGCCAGTGTTTCATGGTCTGTATCCATGTTTATTTAATGACTCACTTTTTAACAATCGGGTAAAAAACGAATGTGAGAGAGTTAAGAGTTCCGATCACAGTAGTGGCTTATGATCGTGATATCTCCGTAAAAACCTTTGATGAAAAATCAATTCTAGGGGGTTCAATTTAATTCACTCCAAACTTTTTACTTATTTTCAACAAACAATTTACTTTATACTTTTACATAAACGTGTACAAATGGGAAAATATGATAAGCCTGGATGGATTAGGGGGGGGGGGTGCTGGAACCTTCTAATAATCTGAGGAGGTGGCTTGAATAAAAATGGTATTTTTGCTTTAGTGAAAAGCAAGAAATTAGAATATAGTACCATACTTCTGATAAGAATACCGAATTTAAAAAACGCGCACACCGATGTAAGTATAAGTTTTAAGTTGATCGACTGAAATGTATATGACAAAAAAATTACCACTTTCAAGCCCCCCCCCCCATTTTTGACCCACGGAAGCCAAATTTATGATTAGTGATCACATTGTTCCTGAACCGCGACTGCCCATTCATCACTCCTGATTCAACGCGTAAGAACATTAAAGATCATTATCAGGAAACATGAATGCAAGTGGCATGTGCGACACGTTACTTACAATACCTTGTTTTTTTAGCATTATCGATTTGCTCTTTTACTCATTTTCACGTAAATACACGACTTATTCCGTCGTTCTTCATACTCCTTAAATAAGCGAGCAAAAACATGGCATCTAATATGCAAGGAGTTTGAAAAGTTAGAAAAATCGTTTTATTTTTTCTTGCAACCGTGTCGGTATGTTCAAACGTGCGTGATGACATCTCTTACATTTGCAAACATATGATTCTACACGGCTTTAGTCCTTTCTCGCTTCCAGCAACAGCTATTATTATCAGCAAGTTAGGTCATCAGGTAAGTAGAGATAATTAGCCTACACCTGCTGTGAGTGATCGCCACTCATTACCTAGAGCAAGGCGGGTCCAAGAATTTGTATTTCTCTCACTCTCCTCCCATTTGAATACATGTGTTAGAAAAGAACAGAAACAGGGCTGTGATCGGAGAAGGGGGGGGTCTTGTGTCTCGGACAGCAATCTCTCAGGGGTGGTAAAATCAGAACGAACAAGCAAAAAAGTAATAAAAAAAAAGTCATCTTTATAAATTTTTCCTCGAGGGGCGGGAAATCTTCAATCCCTCCCTCTGTGGAATTGCTGGCACGGCCCTGGACAGAGATGGGGCCAAAGTTAGGTGACTTCTACTCTTCTCCAACATAATGTGCTCAAACGAGCGGAAAGCGAGAGAGAGAGAGAGAGAGAGAGAGAGAGAGAGAGAGAGAGAGAGAGAGAGAGAGAGAGAGAGAGAGAGAGAGAGAGAGAGAGAGAGAGAGAGAGAGAGAGAGAGAGAGAGAGAGAGAGAGAGAGAGAGAGAGAGAGAGAGAGAGAGAGAGAGAGAGAGAGAGAGAGAGAGAGAGAGAGAGAGAGAGAGAGAGAGAGAGAGAAACAAAGAACCACGGAAGGTATTTGAAGACTGTTTCAAAATTGGTTTGAAGAAGTCCCCGAATCCCAACAGAACTGTCCTCACATTACCAAAGCTCGCTGCTTTTAGTTTCGGGGAAGAATAGGAAGGTGTTATATGAAACGACAGTTTGGTAATGGAAAGTCCAAGTATGTGCTCGTTAATAAATGTCTAAAGGGCAGTTAAATCAAAGGCTGATTCAGCAATCTGGCAACTGTGTATTATTCCTATTTGAATGCATAAGAAACAATCGATTCGTAAACAGACCACGGGCCCCCTCAAGAATCGATTGTTTCTTATACGTTCAAATGTGATGTATTCATGGTTGCCAAATTGCTGGATCCGCACATCCATGGTTAGAGTCTAGTTCATCGCCCGAATAATCTCGCTAATATCGCCTCTAAATTCCTAGCAACTATATGAATTATATTCGCTAGTTGTACAACAAATCGATTCTACTTTGATGTGAGATAAATGAAGTGACATTGCCTGCAAACTCATTCCTTAATGCTAATTTTTGACTCTAAAGGGATAAAGTGGTCTCGTGGTCTGAAACATTATATATTTTTTATACGTACCAACACAACTGCGAGGTCCAGCGCTGAAAGGAACAAATGCGTAGTAATGCCTCTTCGACGTTACCTCGGGTAGGAAGTTGTCCGGGTTGAATGTTTCGGGATCCGGATAAATGCTTGGTAAACGATGAAGTTTGAGAGTAGCGACAATAACAGTGCACTTAGCCGGCAAAGTCATATTTTCTGACGCTGAAATAAAAAATCAAATTGAAATGTTTGATCGAGTTTTCCTGTTTTAGTCTCTGCCCCTCGGAACATTTGTATTACATTCTTTAAAGGAAAATCTTCTTGCTTATTTTCATAAAACTACATAACCTCAGACTTCAATAATAAGAAGTTCAAATACACGACTGGAGGATTTACGGGCATTGGATGACCCCAGACTGAAGCAAAACTAATTTGAAAACCAAGTCTTCGAAAAAAAAAATTATAAACTGTCGAATTAGCCTAGCAAGCAACCAGTAGACCAAAATTTCCTTCTCCGACGCTTCGAAATTAAAATTGCATGGTGCCCCCCTCCGAAAATTTTTCTGGATCCGCCGCCACTGAAAGCAACAATAAATTAGTCGTTCATTGGTAAAGTCGACAACTATCCTTAGTGGAAAACACTCCAGGCCCTCAGAAATAGTACGCTCCAATTACGTTCAGAACTTCAGAAAATCTTGAGGGCGAACAGACTGCAGGATTTTTTGAGGTTCTGAACGTAATTGGATCATGATTTCTAAGGGACAGAGGGATTTTTTTTCTACAAGGGAACCATGAATTTTTTCCATTTAAACTTAGGTAAAACAATCAATTTTTGAGGAGATTTGACAAGCCTACAGTAGAATCGATTGTTCCACATGTATTTAAATGGGGGGACCTGTTGCCAAATTGCACGAGCCACCAAAGCTCAGTACGATTACTGAAAAAGTAGTAGTGCTCTTCAATTTACCATAACCGTAAATATATGAGTATATTTAGACAAAAATATGCCTATAAAAAAAGGTTTACGTGCTAGAACTTACCGACTTTTACTTCTTGCTGAAGTTCTCGAGCGATAATCGGTACAGGTGGATACAGCCTCAAAGTCTCCATGATACATCTTTCCATGTATTTCATTTCAAGAGTGTCTTCAAAGGTTACCGGTCGATCTGAGTCACCGAAAATACTTTCTAGCTCTGCAACCACTTTTTCCTGTAGAGTGAAAAAAAAAATTAAAACGGAGGCTTAAGTTGTGTTCAGAAAAGTTAATTTAAATTCAGGAGTAAAAAGAAGAAGAAAAAATATTAATGCGCGGAATGATCTTGTAAGATAAGTAATCTCGCGTTATTGGATTAATATACCAAGTCTGACCACAAATAATGATATGTCAACGCCCATGTTGAGCGTTAAAATCCAAGAAGTAGGAAAAAAAAGAAAAAGTTGAAAAAATTGGTACGGCAGAACCAATATTTGAGGGAAATCTTTGCAAACTAATGTATTGGTTGCAGTAACCCAATAAAATTGATACCAATAACCAATTATTGGTGCTGAGAACTAATTTTTCGGTCATAGCACGTCAAAAACTTCCTATATCCCGATGTCGAGGGCTACTCTTTAGGGACTACTTGGAGGTGAGCCTAATTTTTGGGATAGGGTAGGGAGGAAGGTGTACTAAATCAAATTTTCAGCTAGGAACTCCCTTTGTATAACAAGCTGAAGAATCTTTTGAGAGAATAGAATCCCTGAACTCGTCGTCATCGATTTTCCAATCCAGACTGATGCTTACTTAAAGTACCTAGTATGCAGACAAACAGTTCAGATTTCTTGTGAGACCCCTCTCATAAGTCATAACGTTAGAAATATCTAATTGACTCAAATGTGAACTTGAAAATCAAATCTAGGTCATTTGCGATGCAAATGAGAGTAGATTGTAATCCTAAAACACATTTTAGATGGCGAAATCTCAAGAATTATCTAGTCAAGGCCTATTTAAGGGCGTTTCTTTCCATGAACGTCTATGATTTGCATCCTAAGAACATGCATAAAGTTGTCATATTCTACAAGAGATTTGTGTTTCTGTACCATTTTTCCTACGATTTGGAAACAATACATGTAACAATTATAAGTATAGCAAAAAAAAAAAAAAAACCACTCACTTGAATGTCGGGCCGAGCACCCATGACGCACAAAAAGAAACTACTGGCTGCAGCAGTTGTGTCGTGTCCCTGGAAAAACGACAAATGAGAATAATGAGATGTATGTTATTACAATTTATTAAACCTATTCCGAACGAGCAACCGTCAAATTCATCCCTTCCTGGGTCCTCACGGAATTCATTGAAGTGTAGCTAAAATAATACACTTTACTCGTCATGAGTAAAAATAACGCGGGAAAAACTCTTGCACAAGTGTACTAAACAATGAGCTATAACTTTAGTGTGGCACATCAAGGAACGTTCCGCTGGTTCGTTGTTGTCACCTAGGGCGCCGCCATCTTGCCGTAAAAATCGATTTTGAGGTTAAGTTTTGTAGGTTGTTTCCGGTCGTTTCGTAAACAAACTCGGGCATCGCCGGAAACGGCCTTCAAAATTTAACCTCAAACCTTGGAATCTGCCGTCCGCATTCCCGCCAAATTCCGAACGACCTACAAAATTTAACCTCAAACCTTGGAATCTGCCGTCCAAATTCCGCTTTTTCCCGGGATTCCTTCTACCCTGTGTGACACAAGGTGGATCAGCCCGCTGCCACTCTAAACTTATAGCTCATTGGTACTAAATAGTGACTTCCGAGGTATAAAATCTCGGGCTTAAATAGAAAGGTTTTCTGATTGGACCAATATTTCTGAGTCCTCCATAATGTTTGTAAAAAAAGAGAGGGATATAGATCGAAAGCTATAAGCATCGCAAAACATCGATGAGCGCAAAGTCTAAAAACATGTCTTTCGTGTCCAGACCAGGGGTTCGGAGACGGAGCGACTGTCAATGAATTTTGCATCTTTCACGGCAAAAAACTATGAAAATACTGCAAGACTAGTACCTACTTTATCTTACAAACATAAACAGATCTCAGGCCTTCTTGCACCGTCATAAATTGATTTCGAAGATTACAGTTTGAATTATTACCCAAACGGGCTTCCAAAAAAGCTCCCATTGCAGTAATTCGTAAAGCATAATCTTTGAAATTAATTTCCAAATCAGTTTTACAACGACGAAATAATGGTATTGAAGTGTTTTTCACGATTTTCTGCTCATTTTGTAGAGTTGTCAATTAAATTATCTATGATATATTGCCAGCAGCGAGCTGACTAGCAGAGTTTTTATTTGGTGAAAGTCAATCATGTTTTTAGACTGGAGCCATTAATAAAGAGAGAGGATTTAGAAGGTAAAATGAAGCGTTACGGCAAGAAGCGCCTTCAATTCGCGATGTATGCAATACAACACCAGAAGGTAGAAGTAGTCAACTATCTACAATTTTTGTCATAGTTAACCTTATTCCTACGCAATGGATGGATTAGATCCCGAAAGTAAGTCCCATTTCAGGACACCTAATAGAGCCGGAAATCAGAGGCAAAAAAATGAATTTGTTGGTCTCTCCCTCTCTCCCCCTCTCTATCTCCTCCCTCCCTTTCTCCCTTTCTCTCTCTCACCCCCTCTCTTCCTCTCTCTCTTTCTCCCCGTGTGATAACCTATTTTTCCATTCTTTTTTCAACCAATCTGTTTAAATTGTCACCGAGAAAGAAAGACAAATCATTTTTGATACGCCTCTAACGGGAATAGAATTTTAATAGGCATTAAGTATTCATCCTTGAATTTTCAAGTAGCTCTCCTCTATAACTTCAAATGACATTTTAATATGCCAACTGGCGCCGTGATATAGAAACCGAACAACATAGATATATTTTGTCGAACATGAGTGGTTTCAGTCAGGATTTCGTCAGCTTTTCGCATGCATATTGCATACACTCGTCATGGGCATACTTTGTTTCTTTCACACCTGCACGGAAAACGAGTATTATTTTATAGAAAATGCAATTAGTTCGTAAGCAGAAGCTTTTCGTGGACTTACTTCAAACATAATTGTGTCTACTTGTTCCCTCAATTCTTTGTCGGTCAGCAACTGTTCATTTTCAGCACACTCCAACATTAGATCCAAAAATGCCTGCCTCTTTTTTTCTCCTGTTTTAAATGATGCATTGAATAATCAAATTAATTAAAGATAAAGAGAAGGCAAAAATAAAATAAAATAAAAGTGTAGTATAAAATTAAAATCGGGATTTCAAAAATAAATATCCATGATTCCATATACTTTTAGTACATACATTTGTTTCTCGGATAACAGACCTTACTTAAACCAGAGAATCAAGCTGCAGAAAATTAGTCAGTCTTGGACTAAATAGAAAAAGATCGATGGGATGTTTTGAAATCGACGGTGTTCGAAATGTAATTTAAAGGGAGAGGCATCCGTACTATAATGACATCAGCCGGTTTATTTCACATTACTCAATCCAAGCGATTTCCTCACAATTTTGTAAAAATCAAGTGACTCATTAAATTTATCGGTAATTAATTGATATTTGGTCATTCAACTATCACCTTTCCTTCTTCCAGTTCAGTAAGATACGAGCAAAGAGAAATTGAACTAACTAGAGTGTTTTGTTTACATATTTTTAATCCGTTGTGACGTAGTCATGGTACGAATGCCGCCCCCCACCTTAAACGCACTTACAACGCATACCCCATGGATGATGTTAAAGGCCGTATATACATATATGAGGTGGCAGGGAGGGGCGAGCAACCTCCTCCTCCTCCCTGCTAAACGCCAAGAAAGAGGTCAAAAATTGAACCTTCTCCCTCTACAATTTTTTTTTCTGGATTCGTCCTTGACGGTGTTTATAATTATCTGCACATTTTCAAGGATATAGTCTCTTGCTTACGGAGTTGACAATTGATTCATCTTGCTGTGTGTGCTGTGTTGCTTTTTCAAATTTTGAAGGCACCTCGCGAAAATCAGGATTGGTTTGGAGCTATTTATTCTAGTGGTTAAAACTGTATATAACCTCCAACCGAGCTATGAAACAAAACTTTTGTAATTTTTTTTTTTAAATCTTGCCAAAATCTTCCTAAACAATACCCGAAAAAAAGTTTCCTTAAGATTTTTTTTTAACAAAAGCTTCAGTTTTTGGAAAAATTCCGGAAACAATCTAAAAATGGGCTTTGATTAAAAACAGAAGGTTTGACGGTTTTAAAAAAAAAGTTTTTAAAATTTGTCTTATATATTCTGAAAATATTATTTCGGCAAACAAAATGTCATAAGCATCTATAAATTTCAAAGATGTTTTTGAAAGATGTAGGAAAGATTTTTCGCAAGTCTCTGACAGGATTTTAAAAATATTTTTAAAATATTTCTTTCATTTCTAGAAAGAAACGGAAATCTCTTAAATAATTTTTGTGATATTGATCTATTATTTGTTTGTTTTAATTGTTTTAACTCACCGACATCATCATCGACGTCTAAATCATCTTTTAGTCCTGCAGATTGTCCAAAGGAAGAGCCTTTGACGACTTCGAGGACACTCTTTTCCGTCTTCTTTTCCATTTCAACCTCGATTGCTTTAGGTTTCACCTCACCATTGACCTCTTTCTTCTTCTGGTACAGCTCTTTTTTCTCCTTGATTACCTAACAAAATTTCACGAAGTGAGAAAGATTAATTTCAACTCAGTTCGTTTCATTACTTTCTTGGTTTCATGTCCTATCTGGGTTAACAATGGCATAACAATAAATTTGGCAACGACGCTTTTCTTCCATTTAAACCAGGGACTTGGAACGGAGAGGGAATGTGCTCTCCAAAAAAATCTCCAATGATAAATTGCGGCCGGATAGTCATTGGTCATATAATTTTAGCATTTGGAGGCGGGAAAAACTATGAAAAAATCTGATTAATTTTAAATTTAACTATCTGTATTCTCTGTAATCTATAATCCACCAATTTAATTTTCACGTATTAACGTATTTTAATTTAGTTTTTTTTTTTTTTTTTTTTTTTTTTTTTTTTTTTTGAGGGGGAAATGCAGTAATAATTGAAAGAAAAAAAAAATAGTGTGAAAGGAAAAACGAAATAAAACCTACTGTTAATTGGCATGAAGTAATTTTACTTTTGGTGCTTAAACGCAGTACATCAAGAGGAGAATCCGTTCAGAAGGTCCTTCTTTTCCTCTCTCCCATTATTTCGTTTCCTACGACGTTATTAATATTCGAATTTACGAGTAGCAAAAAATAAAATGGTCAGATTAGTTTTTTCTAATTTAGATCGTTTGTTTTTTTTTGTTTTGTTTTTTGTTTTGTTTTGTTTTTTTTTTTTTTTTATTGCAAAGGAACATAAAATAACACTTTGCGCGCGTGTTTATTTTCTTATCATTTAAGAGGTAGAGATAGCCTGAAATCGCGTCTTAGAGCAGCTGAATTGGCAAAATTTCCCGGGGGAGACCATACCCCTTCACCTAATAGGTTTTTCAACCCCCCCCCCCCCCCAATTGTCTAGCTACGCCCATGAACCGCTTTTCCTTTCATTTTTGATGAACCGGTTCGAACCGGAATATTAAAGATGGTTCCAGGCTCGGTTCGCGGTTCCGTTTGTGGTTCGAAACGGTTCATGGTCCACTGTTCGGTTCGGTTCAAGTCCCTAATTAAAACAGATTACTGACTGATGATTAGGATCAAACAATTGGGTGTGCAGTAGACACTAGACATCCTCAAGTTTGACCATTTTCGTGGGTTTTAATGAACACATAGCAACGTTGTAACGAACATGGTTTTACCATAAACTATGGAAACCAAACTTTTTGAACAAAAGTTACAGAGCATGTACATTTGTAGATCTTAAAAACTTTTGCAATCTTAAAACTAAGTTTGGTCAGTTACTGATTGTATGATGAGCTGGATTTTTTATATTTCAATAGAATATTTGATTAATAAAATTACGGAATTTTTCAGTCTTCCTGTTTCGACCAAAATAGGTACAAGTAGATTTCAAATTAAGAGATTTTTATCTTTTTTCAGAGTCATAGATTTATTTATCCATCAGAAGCACACATGATACAAAAAGGTCTGTGTATGCAAGATCATCGTAGCGGAAATGCGTTCTGAATTTTCAAGAACTAATTTTCCGGCCGAAAGGAAAACAGGCAATTTTGTCTACATATTTCAGTTTTTTTTTTTTTTTTTTTTTTTTTAGATAATATATAAATTAAGGAAAAAATATCTTACATTTGTAGTCAAAGAATGGATGAAATCTAAGTGTTGGATTTGTTCTTTTGCATAGTGGGTAAGTCCAAAGAGAGAATCTGGTCGAAGCCACAACTTCGTGTGTCGCAAATGAAGAATTTCGCACATCCTGCAAAAGTCAAAAATGTCTTTCGTAATTTTTCAAACTATATATAACATCTCTATGGAAGTAAAACAATCATATTTCAAAAGCCATGTTTGTAAAGCATGCATCAAACATTGTCAACTGATTTGAAAAAACATCAGGGACAATTACCCTAAAAGATTCTAGAACATGTGAGAGGAAAAAAGTGTTCTTATTTTTGAAGTTTCCTGGCAAGCCCCTTATCTACTTTTCACCTAAATGGTTCTGGGAAAACTCTCCAGATAGAGAATATTAGTGTGGGGCTTTTTTTTAAGAGCTTAAAATACTTTGACTTCAGGTTATATTTCTATTTATATTTCAGTAAAAAAAAAAAAAAAAAACAAAAAAAAAAAAAAAAAACAAAAAAAAAAAAAAAAAAAAAATACATATAATTTAATATTTTGAACTATTGAGAGCTTTCCCAATCTTATTATTTCATAGATTTTTTATTTCTCCTTCTTTCATGTTCTACGCCCTCGCAAGATTCACGAAATTGAAACTCGTGGGTATAGGAATCAGAGTCGGGCAAATCGTTGTTTTAGATTAAAAGTAAGCGAGGTGGATTCTAGAAGCAAGCAGCCCTGCCAAAAGCAATGAACCTATAACCTAATATTATTTGATATACAACGATTTGTTTCATCTTGACACGTTAGTTTAATTGAAATCTGCACGCTTAAGGCCCCGCTAAAATCCGCCTCGATTACCTACTTTTGAAAAGTATTAAAAAATGACCAATTTGCCCAACTCTGTTTCTATCGCTTCTCAAAAAGCAATTTGAAAGCATCGTTGGTATTCAAAGTTCGCAATATTCAAGAGAAAAAATTATTTTCTTTAACATTTTTCTCTGTCTTGATAAAATCCAGAAAAATTAGAGAGAAACATTTTGCGAATAGGAAAAAAATGTACATATTGTGTACTTGTAATTTTTGAGGGATCTTCACACGCACATTTTTCTTCGAATTAATTTGAATTTTATCAATAAATCGCCTCGAACATTTATTTAACGGCCCTGAATGAAGCTATATCTGGTAATGAACGATCAATGAAATCAAACAAAAATAGATGTATTCTGGACTTACTTCATGACAGCCACTGCATAGTCAAATCCACTTGCTTTTTGGGTTGTTTTATCGACTCCCATTGCAGTTTCTAAAGACAAGAATCAAGCTTTATTGAGGCGAAGAATAAAACATTCTTTAAAAAAGCTATTATTGGTAGGTATATGAGAAAAATACCCCAGCTGCGGTCGGTAGGGCTCCAGGGCTCCATCTCTTCGTGCAAAAAACTTTAGGATCATTTCCGGAGAACAGAAACTTTTTTATTTCTCACTTACATCTTTCATATATGCGGCAGCAATGTATTATCTATACAGGGTGTTTCACGTAACATGCTCACTATGGTTTTCATGGACGGGTGATAATAAAAAAATCTGGAAAAATCTGTTTTATAGTATTTCGGATCTAAAGTTTCATTTGAAAATACTGGCTTAATCCAACATTTGGTTTTTGGGAGGTTTTCAGGGGGGTGACCCCCCTGATCTCGAGATTTTCAAATAGCAACTCCTATCTTGTGATACCTCATTTGAAAGAGGGTAAAATTCTAAGCATTTTGGCTTGAACCAAAAGTCGATATCTTTTTTCGTTTTCGACATATCGAAAGTCAAAGTTTGATATAGGACCAATTTTCGACAGTTCTCAACTCCTACAAAAATAGTCGTAAAACAAAAAACTGCACATGTAAAATGCTCTACTTGATGAGTACTTTCAAGAAAAAAATACGAATTCACAATCAAATAAACCAGAAGTCGACTTTTAGGCGCCTTAACATTTTTGGCGGGAAAACCCCCATTTCTCAAAATTTTCAAATGGCAACCCCTATATATTTTAATACCTCATTCGAAAAGGCGTTAAAAGTTGCGCATTTTGGCGCAATCAAAAGTCCGATATCGTTTTTCTAATTCGATACATTGAAAATCGAAGTTCGATTTGGACCATTTTTCGGCCCTGTAAAAAACGGATCCTATCGTGTGATACATCATTCAATAAAAGCACATAAAAAACCAAGAATTTTAGTGCAAACCGGAAGTCAATACCTTTTGTTCGCGGTCGAGATATCGCAAGTCAAAGTTTAGTCTCTGGTTAGGGTGTGCGTACCTTAAATTTTGACTTGCGATATCTCGACCGCGAAAAAAGGTATTGACTTCCGGTTTGCACTAAAATTCTTGGTTTTTTATGTGCTTTTGAATGATGTATCATACGATAGGATCCGTTTTTTACAGGGCCGAAAAATGGTCTAAATTGAACTTCGATTTTCGATGTATCGAATTAGAAAAACGATATCGGACTTTTGATTGCGCCAAAATGCACAACTTTTTACGCCTTTTCGAATGAGGTATTAAAAATAGGGGTTGCAATTTGAAAATTTTGAGAAATGGGGGTTTTCCCGCCAAAAATGTTAAGGCGCCTAAAAGTCGACTTCCGGTTTATTTGATTGTAAATTCGTATTTTTTTCTTAAAAGTACTCATCAAGTAGAGCATTTTACATGTGCAGTGTTTTGTTTTACGACTATTTTTGTAGGAGTTGAGAACTGTCGAAAATTGGTCCTATATCGAACTTTGACCTTCGGTATCTCGAAAACGAAAAATGATATCGACTTTTGGTTCAAGCCAAAATGCTTAGAATTTCACCCTCTTTCAAATGAGGTATCACAAGATAGGGGTTGCTTTTTGAAAATCTCGAGATTAGGGGGGTGACCCCCCTGAAAACCCCCCAAAAACCAAATTTTGGGTTGTGCCAGTATTTTTAAATGAAACGTCTGGTCCGACATACTATAAAACAGATTTTTTTATCGTCACCCGTTCATGAAAACCATAGTGAGCAGGTTACGTGAAACACCCTGTATATATAAAAGGCGGTGCGTGAGTGCGTCCGATTTTTTGCGTCCGAGACACTGACGTCACGAATCATCTGATTTCACGGATCATCTGATTTCCTGATAATGGATTGGCTGATCATTTACTTTGGACTTTTACTTATTTCGATTTATTTCGAATTATTACGAGATATTGCGATATACTGATATAGTTCGATAAATCGGGAAATATTGCTATTTATTTCAATATATTGCTATATTATGCGTACGTGCGTCCTTTTTCTTGCGTCAGATCAATTGATTATTGTTATGCAATATATCGCGAAATTTTTCGATATATTTAGATACATTGCGATATATTCTGACAAATTCGCTGTATTTTGATATTTCGATACATTTCTAAAGAGAATCAGCTCATGCATAACAATTATGTTTACTAATCAATGATTTACGTGACATGAAGCTCATGGGGGTAAAGTGGGCTTCTCCCAATTTTCGGAAAGAAACTTAGCTACAGCTGGACTTTGACTTATTGCGATTTATTTCGATACATATCGATATAATCATTTGTTCATTGTTTTAAGTATCGTTTTCACCCCTCCAATTTTAACCAGATTCCATGCCAATTTTTTTTCTCTTTCATGAACAGCTCGCAACCGGAAAAAAAAACCCCGTCGAAATCTCAACGGGCAAAACAAGTATCTTTATTTAAACAGACGCAGAATAATAGATTTTGTTGAGGCTGTCAGCTTCTTATCAGTACCAAACCAAAGGCACCATTGTTCTTAGCTCATCAAGTAGGTATTATCATTTTCTTTATAAAAAACATACAACATTTCAGACCCTTACAACTGCCCCATTGCCGGCGTAGACAGTACTTAAAAAAAAAAATAAAATAAAATAAATAAGAAAACAGATCTTGTTTAAAATTACCTAATAATATTTCGACTGTGCATGCGCTCATGTAGTGATGAACGTCGAATTCTTTCTTCATCCCCTCACGACGCATCTTCTCGACAGTGTAGCGACTGTTGACGTTGAAGAGACCGATGAAGGACTTGAGCACGTTCAAATGGAACGTCGGTGCAATTATCTTGCGGTGAGTTCGCCACTTCTCACCTGGATTAATCAAAACAAAGCGGAATGGCATGAATAAATTCATTCACTTACTCGGTAAATGCGGGTAAGATTATTATCAAGCCGTCTATAATCATGCAACTATCACGAACAAAAATAAATACTTGCGTCTGCATTGAGATTATGGAACACGCGTGGAAAAAAAGACGGATCGCTATAGATTACGTACCATGCGTGAAGCGTTTGTTCGTTAATTTTTATATTCGAAAAAAAAAAAATCTGTTCAATTTTTTCATCTCAGTCATAACTTCCTCAACTCCTCATGAGCCAAGCCTGAGTATACTCGTTTTTCTCTTCTATAGTCTATTTCACATTATTTCAGTCTTTATTCCGGATAAACGTGACTATCGATGAAAACACTTACAAGATAATATTTTTTCGGGTTCCTTCAATTCGCCGTATAGGCAATTCCAACTCCCCCGAGTACGAACAGTTAACTACCTTCTTTACATAAACGGAAGAGTGGCGTTCTTTTGAACTAACCTGGCCCTTATGGGGTTAACAATGACGATTCTTATGAATATATATTTAAAAATAGATAATTTTCTCTCACAGCAATAGATCCGTTGCAAAGGTTACAGCTCTACGGTGGGTCAATTTTTTTGTAAACTTGCTTGAAAATCACATTGAAAGCAACGGAAAGTCTCAAAATCCACTCTCAAACTCAATTGACGCGTTTAAGCAAATTGAAAGGGGGCAGTCAAATGTGTGGGTTACAATGAGGGCATCTAATTGCAACATTTCTATGCTGAGAAAAGTGATTCATTACAGGGAAAGCTGCATGCAGATGGGGCTCTCCCATTGTGACCGCCGTTCATTCGACCGCCATCTTTGAATTTAATTAAACACACTTATTGAGTTCGTGAGTGGATTTTGAGACTTTTCGATGCTTGGAACGTGATTTAACCTAAAAATCGCCGTAGGAAAAGTTTGCAACGATTCGTTGTCATAGAAATTGTATCATTAAAATTTTTAAAACGAATGAATATTTCTGCCGAAAGTATTTCATTTATAACAATTTCAACTTACAAGGGGAGGCTCAAAAGTCGCCGCCTCCGATTTTGAAAACAATTGCACGAAAATGTAGCTAAAGTAAAACTATTAGACCCGGGTTTCTCACTTTTTGCCAATGGGCCTTCCTAAAGCGTTGGGAATTTTTTGAAAGTTGCCGAAATTCACGAAAATATTCGGAACGCTCTCCGCTCGGGTTTTTTACGTGAATTTCGGCAACTTTCAAAGAATTCCTGACGTTTTAGGAAGGCCCATTGGCAAAAAGTGAGAAACACGGGTCTAATGGTTTTACTTTAGCTACATTTTCGTGCAATTGTTTTCAAAATCGGAGGCGGCGACTTCTGAGCCTCCCCTTGTTAACCGAAAACTTAATTAGGTATGCATTGAAATCACACTGCTTTTGTCGTTTTGAGGAATCGAAACTGATCTGCTGATTATGAATAGTCTTTCTGTTGATTATGGTTGTTCTGCTGGGTCATTTCACCTGTTTTGACTCTTGAAAAGCTGCATAGTTTCAAGGATTCATCAAATTTACGGTTTCTGATTGTTGAAATTGCTGTCAGAAACGCCTTAAATAGAAATATTCATTAATTTGTTAGCTTTACACCTTTTTATGAAGCAATTTTTACGTAATTTTTCGGCATCAGTGAAAATAAGCAGGGGCGGCTCATACAATTTGACAACAACGTTTTTCCTCCATTTAACTCGATGTAAAACAATCGAATGCTGGTGAAGCGCTGCTTCACTTTTGAATCGATCATTTTACAAAGTATCAAATGGAGGAAAAACATTGTTGCCAAATAGCAAGGTGAAACTGGTGAAAAGTCCTGTTACCGTTGACTTATATACCTTCAATTTCACAGTTGTCGAATATATTAAATCAATTACCTGTGCTGATAAGTAATCCATCTCCTAGCCAGGGCTCGAATAAACGATACTCAGGGGCCTTATCGATATGAATATGACTACCAAGGATGAGCTAGACAAAAAGTGGACAGATGAAAGAAAAATAATAAAAGTAGCATCTTGCAGTAAAATGAGTTATTTTCCATCTCCAAAGAAGGACGAAGGTTTCTGAGGGTGTTTTGTAATGAGATGCTTGATACCTCTGAGAATTAATATACATGTGACAGGAGGTAATGCTCCAAAACAAGCAGAATTAATTTGAAAAGAAATAAAGAAAAATTGATAAATACAGGGTGTTGGTACTGTCCCCGAACCTTTTTAAGGGCGTATTCTACAGGTCAAAATAATTTTTTTTTTTTTTAATTATTTTTTTTAATTTTTTTTTATTTTATACATATAAATAAACATAAATCCACCCCTCCCGAGTTACAAAGGTGCAAAGTTTCCGAAACGGAAGTTTAAAAATGTTGTAGCCTTCACGGACATTGTTAAAAATTCACAAAAATTGGTGCACCCGAGTATTTTCACGCGTTCATTTCAATTAAGAGCTCAAAATAACTCCCAATGGTTCATAATTAACTTATTTTTGTGCGGAGCACAGTACGGGCGGCCCGTAGAGCGAGGTATTTTGTGTCGCTCGAATTGCCAACATTCAGGCGCAACATAACACGTTGATTTTTCTTTTATCCCGTTTATCGCAAAAGGGGCGCGTTTCTAAAAAAAATTTAATGAGTACCTTTTCTGCGTGAGTTTTAACGTTCTTTCACCTGGTTTCATTAAAATTTTAATATTTACATTAGCTAAAAGTTATGAGTCTCTGAAAATGTGTGCCCCCCCTCCCACAACGCCTCTCAGAGAAGCAGTGGAGTTATTTTGAGCTCATAAATGAAAATAACGCGTAATAATACTCGGGTAACAAATCGTGAATTTTGAACAATTTCCGTGAAGGCTATAACATTTTCAAACATTTTTTTTTTCGGAAACTTTGCAACCCTGGAACTCGGAAGGGGTGCATTTTTGGACACATGTTTATTTTACAAAAGTCTTATTTTGACCTGTAAAATATGCCCTTAAAAGATTCGAGAACAGTTTTTCAATACCTTGTAGAGAGAAATAAATAAGAAAGAAGAAGGATTTTAATTGTATGACATTTAATCATCCCGTCAGAGTAACTACAATATTTACATAAACGCGTCTAGTCATAAATACTGTAAATTGCTATTTTGCCAATATAGCAAAATGGCTAAAAATGAGAGTACAAAACTTAATTTATCCTATAAATCTAGACAAAAAATGCATCAAAATCATGCTCTTTCATAGTGTAAGTATCTGTGCTCCGCACAGCAAAATATATTTTTGGGGTCAAACGGTGGCATTTTAATGACAATTTTGTTTGAGTGATGACTGTTGAGTTGTCAACTGCTTGTTGATGAATTGCGTAGGAGGCCCATCTTATCGCACGACAGTTCCAATACTCAAAGTAACACTCCTATTAAATTGGGCAGGCGTATCCTAGCCAAAGTATTGTATATAGCCATGAAACATTTTTTTTTTTCAAAATAAAAATGTGTGTATTAATTGCTTTTTATTTTCTGGGGGAGGCCGCGACTATAAGTGGTTTCAAAGGACCTCTTAAGGTATCAGTAGGAAAGAAGAGTAGGTATCAGTATTTAGTATCTGTAGGTTTTAATCAGAGTAAAGTCGAAAGTTACCTCGATATCTCGTGGATCCATCAAGAAAACCAAAAGTCTTGGACCAAGCCATGCTTTTACTGGAGACCCCTCTTTAAATGCAAAACTAAGCGAGTACAGTTTCTGGAAAATGTCTGAAAGAATAATTTGGAAAATAAATAAATAAATAATAATTAATGGATGGATAAATACATAAATAGATAAATAAATAGATAGAACGATAGATAGATAAATAAATAGATGGATTGATAGATAGATAAATAAATAAATAAATAAATAAATACCAAGATAAAGAAAGGAGTAAATGGTTAAGCTGAAGGTGCTACAATCAAAAATCAGCCCTTAATCAGTGGCCTCCATTAATTTTTTTAAGCAACTAGCTGTTTGGATGTATGGTTGATACGTGGCGTTGCTTTGGTCAAAAATAAACTCGGAAAATAAATTGATCCCTTCCGGAGGTCCTAAGTTCGAATCCTGACCTGGGTGTCAAAATTTGATATAATAAATAATACAATATATTTACTATGATAAGACTATGAGGGTGGGAAAACCTCCACTAGAATGAAAATAATATCGTTGGGGGGGGGGGGGTTTGGAGGCCCCGCAAGCTTCGAGGGCCCCGGGGCATTGCCCCGACTACCTTATGGTAGTTGCGGCCCTGATCCTTGGTTGACTGTATTTTATGGTTCCATTTCATATGAGGAAATATGAGGAAATTATGCGGAAAAACTAAAAAAAACTAAGAGGAAAAAGGGATAAAAAGGAAGAAAAAATTGATCACTTTCTATTTCAGAGTAATGGCCGTAACTGACGTTTTCAAAATTACGTACTTGAATGCGCTATCCAAAAAAACGGCTTTGATTTCTGTTATACCTACTGACTTTCATAGGGACAGTGATATCTCCTCGCAATTTCGGCTAATTCTTTCGCTGGCATTCACCTGGACTTTTCATAAAAATCATACATCCAAAAGAGATGCTGCTTTCAATAAATTTTATTCTAAAAGTTTCATGAAAAAAAAAAAAAAAAAAAAAAAAAAAAAAAATTACCACCTCTGCCAGTGGTGTAGCGTGCAATTAGGCAACGTTGCAGTTCTTCCATTTGAACGCATGAAAAAGATCAAACGATTGGGTGTTCGGTGAACACCTTCGCATTCGACCTGTTATATGGGTTTAAATGGACACAATACAAGGTTGCCGAATTGCACGCTACGCCACTGACCTCCGCTCTTTTTCACCACTCACCATTAGATTTGCCAACCATCAAGTGAGCATGACCAATGAGGGGGTATCCTTTTGGTCCAGGAATAGTTTCGGCTAACTGATAAAGACGCTTTCGACTCATACGGAAGTAGGCAAGCCATAGTGATAGACAAGTTATCAGTAAGTAGACGAAGGTGCTGGGTAGATATCCTAATGATACTTCTTGAACAGGAGCCAACGTCATCGACATTCTGTTTGAAAAACACATTAACTTGAGATTATTATGGCGAATAATTGCATCCAACAATATATAAAATGTATGTTTGTGACTTCATGTATTTCCATCTGAACTGCTATTTGTGGCGTCTTGCATCACTTTTAACGATAAAAATCTTAATGAATGGTTTCCTAGATGTCTATTCTTTGGCAACTATAAGAAACTGAAAAAATATTTTGCTATAGCATTTCAATCAATCTTTTGTTCAATAAGTATTTTTTTTTGTGAAGTATCTTGATCTTTAAACGATAAAAGTAAAGAAAGACCAACTTTAGACTTCGGTGGATGGCTTGTGCAAAAGCCGTTGGTTTTTTTACAAAAAGGTGTAAATCAATTCAACGTCTCAAAATCCTTAGTTACATATAGTTATTACAGTATTTTTCCTCAGAGGAAAATAGATTAGCCAATCTTTAATCTTTATGCAGGGCTGCAGGTGGTGGACAATGGACATGATATTAAGGCATGCAATACGCCCTACGATGAGTATATATTCAAAGAATCTCCTTGTTCATGGGCGTAGCTACAATGGATCCGAGGGGAGGGGGCTGGCCACCCCCAGAAAATCATATTTTGAAAAAGAATACAATAATAATTTAAAAAAAAAAAATTAAAATTAAAAAAAAAAAAAAATAGAAAATAAAATAAATGAAAAACAAATAACGAAATAAAAGATACTGTTACGGACCGAAAATTACAGAAAAAATCGACCTTTTAAGAAATAAGAAGGGGAGGGGACTTGTAGGACACCTCTTGTTTAATTTTTAACGAGATACTAATAAGGAATAATCGGTGGTTCTGTAAAAAATGCACAATTACAAGACAGTGCAGGTATATGTAAATGCAGTTTTGTAAGTAGATGGGGCAGAGTTGAAAGGCATTGTGTGTTTTTTATGAAGAAAATGAGAATACTTGATGAGCTGAGAAGAAAGGTGCCTCTGGTTGTTTCCTTGGTGTCTTGGTTTCGGGGATACACTCTTGTATATAATGTTGCAAACGAGGAGTATTAACGAGGAGGCTGGCCTTTGGCCCAAAAAATGGTCCAAAGTTAAATTGGCTTGAAAGTTTGCGCAAAATGGCTGTACTTACCTTTAAAGGCATACATTTTTAGGTTTGAGCGGTGTTAACGGTTTATTTGAAATTAAATGGCGTACTTTACCACCTCGTAGTGAGTCGGTTTAGCGTTTTTCTTGGAAAAAGCCCTATTTTTCGTTAAATTATTAAATATTTAAATATGAGCCCGAACATAATTCGGGTTTTTTTCTTCACATATGTTATTAGGCTGCTATAAATAGGATACGTACAAAAAATAGTCACTGAACTATGTCTGGCTCGTACTAAAATATTAACTTCTTTGATTTCGTGGAAATGGAAAACTTGAACGAATTCTATGAATAAACGTGCAATAATAGCAATACTCCATTTTGGCAACCTGTAAAACTATGGCATACTTTTTACAGGTTGCCAATATGCAGTATTGGTCGCTTATTCATAGAATTCGATCAAGTTTCCCATTTTCACTGAATTAGAAAAGTTAATATTTTAGTACGAGCCAGACATAGTTCAATGAATACTTCTTTGTACGTATCCTATTTATAGCAGCCTAATAACATATGTGAAGAAAAAAAAAACCGAATTATGTTCGGGCTCATATTTAAATTTTCAATAATTTAACGAAAAATAGGGTTTTTTCCAAGAAAAACCCGAAACCGCCCACTTCGAGGTGGTAAAATACGCCATTGAAGAACCGTGAACGCCGCTCAAACTTTAAAATGCATGCATTTAAGAGTAAGTAGAGCCATTTTGCGCGAACTTCCAAGCCAATTTAAAGGACCATTTTTGTTGCCAAAAACTAGCCTTATTGTCACTCCTCCTTTTCGTGTGTGTTGTTATGTCACCACGTGAAATTCTCATTAAAAACAATGTATGGGGGCGAAATCCCATTTCCGGAACTATGAAACGTAGTTAGAAACTAAAGTCATCCTTGTGTTCAGCTCACTGAAAATGTTCTTTTGCTAATTATACAAAAAAAAAAAAAAAAAAAAAAAAAAAAAAATCGATCCTTTGCAACTGCCCCCAATAAGTCCGCGCGTCCTTAAAGTAGTGAAGAATAGTTAAAGGGAAATCGAGCGCATGATTGTTAAGTTTGAAGAAAGTCTGAAAACTCGTATGATCTCGACCTCGATGAAAGAGGTTGCTCTGATGAGTATTAAATGTGAATTAAATACCTTCTAAAAATAAATTTCATCAATGAAAACCGTAGTTTGGTTACTTTTTTACAACTTTTTTTTAATTTTTGTTTGATTTTATCGCTAAAAAGCTATTCACATGCATCACGACTTATAACAGAGGATTAAGTTGTTTTTTTTTTTACTTTCTCGTTTAATTTTAAGGAAGGTAAAACAATTTAGGTGATTGAAAACAGAAATCAAAGATTGAGGTTTGCATTAAAAAAACGCGGAATAATAAAAAAAAAAAATGAAAAATAATTTGTTTCAGAGTTACGTACAACCATTCAATTTTGGAAACGCGTTGTTTTCAAAACTCAATTTCTCGCAATACGGAATCATGCCGAAGAACTCTCCAATTAACATGGCTAGATAAATAAATAAACGTTTAGATACATATAAATAAATCAAAATATGATCCGATAAAATAAAATAAAATGCGAATGTATAAGGAAAAGTTCAATTGTTGAAAATATGGAAAAAAGTTATGTTGCAAAAAAGTCAGTAAAGACTCACTAAAACAAGTTTTATGTATATAAAAAAAAATTACTTGAAGTCAGTGAGCCCATTGTTTATATGAAAGATCTTTGAACCTTTTCTTGAGATTAGTTCAACGATAGCAAGATCGTTAAACTCGATACTTAGAGTAACAAACTTTTGAATTTAGTGCAAATGCCCTTAAGGCTCAAGGAAATCACAAAAGGATATTTTATCCTAGACCTCTTGCATCACTACAATCGAAGCTCTAATTTTCCAAACTTCAATAACAAGTTTCTGTGGGACTATTTCATTTTTGACTCGTTTTCAAAAATTCAATAACTTTAAGTTTCAGTGGGACTTTTTTCATTTTTTATAGCCAACAATTTTGAAAACTTGGAATGTCCATTGATTTTAGTAGTTTTTGGGCAAACGGAACGTTGGCATTTTATTAATGAGATACAACCTAAGGAAAAGACTTAAACGCCAGCAACAAACGACTCAAATGAAATAATAATGCCGGGATTTAAGATCGTTTATAAAGAAATCGGTGAGTGAAGTGAAAGCTTACAGCTTATCGCAATCAAATACTTATTTGCTCTTGCAAAAAATAATAAAAAAGCAAAGGTTAATTATTCGTTGAAAATGTGTACACATATCCGCATATACTGAGAACTATACCGCCTTTCCTTCCACACCAATTAAAAAAAAAGTTCAATTTTCACGAGAGTCTGAGAACCAAGTCTTTGAAATGTTAGACTATATTGCCTCATTCGTCAACTCATTTTCAGAAATCCGACCAATTCTACGAAGAAGAAACTAATAATAATGTTTTTAATTTTTAGGAAACTGTCAAAATTGTATAAATCGCGGGCAAATTAACTTACACCCTCAGGCATTTTACAAACTACTTGGGAAATGCCTAGGTATATTGCATGCCGCTTATTTCAGGGTCACAAATAAACTAGACTTGGTGCACTTCGGAATCTTAAAATAGTCATAACGATGTTTAATGTAGCTAAGGCCCACTTTCTTAAGGACTTAGCATTTGTCAGATCAAAGCTGCAAGTTTAAGGGTACGAAGAGGAATTATGACGAAAACTATTGAGAAAAACTAAAAATTGACGAAAAAAGGACTAATTATGCTTCCCCGGTGTATTTTATTTTAACAATTGCAACTAATTTGAAGATTTTCTTGAATCATTTTGATGAGATCATAGTTTTAAAAGCTATTAACTTTTCTCTACATTCATTCAATTAAGTGTCTGAGAGCACTCAAAATTAGGATATTCTGGAGGATGGATGAACTTGCGACGTGCGAGTCGAGTCCTCACATTTCTGTCTAAATCCCTCGGATTTTTCTAAATACGTTGAAAACTTAGAAACCTGAATGATATCGCATGAAGCATCAGAAGACCGTATACGCGTTCTAAAACGGCGAAGAAAAAGAAAATAAACACTGCGACGGAAGATTTTCGTCTCGAAAACTTTAACCGCTGGACTTAATGTTTGGCAAGCCGAAAACATAAACGGTTACTCACCTGCCGGTAAATTAAAGTATATCCTCTTATGAAAACTAAACAAGAGCATCCGATTCACTAACCGCGTTCACTGGAGCCATAAACTACAATTACTAGATGGCCATAGTGCTTTGACGGCTGTCGCTTAAGGATTGATCGTCAATTAAAGTACGCACCAGGTAGCTAGTGGTAAGACGCGCGCGCGCGGCTATCGAATTCAGCGTCGCAGCATCCCTACCACTTTCTTATACCGGTCATGGTAGTTCAAGTTTGCCGCGTAAACTTGCATTTGTAAGAGGAGGGACCAATCTATTGTTGCACTTGATGAAGAGGGGGAATCGACGGAGAGAGGAGGATGTGAAGTCTCTACATTTCGGCACAGGCAACGCTTGTAAAGATCATTATGGGGTTCAATGACAGACCCTGATGCGGGTTTTCCGTGTTAAGAGAAGCGCAGAAAGAGAGAGAGGGAGAGAGATATTCTCCGCATCTCTAATTTCTTCATTGAATCATGCATGATGGACAAGGATGGAAATACATATCCTCTCCCCATTTTATCCTTTCTTCAACTCTCCGCGCGAGAGAGCATAAGGGAGAAAATGCCCCTCCCAAGAATTAAAGAAAACATAAAGAAAAAAGAGAAAGCTATGAAGAAGGAAAAAAACAGAGAAAACAAGAGAGCTGAAGAGAGGAGGGGTGAGAGAATCGTCTTGAGCTATACCGATGTTGTTTTACAGGGACCAATTAAAGTTACGTCCTCACGGTCCCGCACGCAGATGATCGGTGAGCACTTACGGGGGGGTATAAACTACACGCAAACATACTTACGTTGCCACCATCCAACGTCTTTCGGAGGACCGTTAAGCCGAAATATTATTTGGTCCCAGGGCCGTAACTATAACAGGACAGTCAGGGTATTGCCGGCCGGGACCCGGACCCCCTTTTTTTTTATTGCAGTGTTTGTAAATACTGTCGTTCCGATTCACTTAAATCCTTAAAAAAGCCTTTTGTTGACATCGGTTTTTGCTGCAATTCAGTGCAGCTGTGTACTTGATAATTTCAGGGCCCCGCTTTTTAAAAATGGTTGATGATGCCTCTCATTCGCTTAATGCAGATTTATTTTTTTGGGAGCAGGGGCCCACCACAATGTGGGATCTGCTGGGGCCTCATATCTAAGTCACTGGCATTGGCATATAGGGCACAGGGGCCCCAGCCTCCATCTCAGCCTATGTAAGAATTTTTTGGGAACTTCTATCTGGGGAACTTCTTTCTAGATCAAACTTGGCTGAAAGTTTATTTCTACCCAAAAAATGTTTTCTTGGTTCTCTCTCAAATGAAACCAAGAAAACCCATTAAATCTATGTTTTCAAGAGGTCAAATATCAATTTATTTCGTGGGAGGCCCCCCGAAGCCCCCCCCAAACTCCCCCGTATACGGCTGTGAGGAAAGTGGGAGTACCACTTAAACTCCCCCCTCCCCAAATAATCTCAGGCCGCATCACTGTGTAAATGCACCCTTGTCACGATCCTTGAGTAGGCTTTTAGGGGCAAACAGTAAGAAAAAGAAAAACAATAATATCCACAAGAACAGAAATATGTATATGTATATTTTCAGTTATAAAAGTGTGCGTATGGTTTTTGTCCGTTTCAACAGCTTGAGGTATTCGAGCTGAAGTTTTCTTATTATGTCTATTGATAGAAAGGAAATGGGAGCTTTAAGCCGGTAACCTACTTTTCCGCTTAACTTACACTACTTACAACAGTATAAACAAGTTTGATATTCATTCTTCTTTTGTGTCCAAAAATTGCCAACTGCACCTGCGAGTGATTAAATTTGCAACATTTTCTGAGGTGGGACCCCCAGATCCTTCTTCAGAGGGGGCTCTCCCACATCCCCAGTTACCTTCTCCAATTTCAGGGGGCCCCCGAAATGCATCTTGCCCCGGGGTACCCAGCAGAGGCGGCAGAGGCGGACTCGTTATTCAGACCGGGACACACTCTTTGAACCGGCCGCGATGTGAAGGTTTAATCCCCCCCCCACCATCACCACCACCACCACCACCACCACCACCACTTCTGCATTTTCGCTGGATCCTGCCTCTTTGCCCTTGATTATTATTGATGATTATCGCAGCTCCTAAGGTTTTTTTTTTCTTTTATTATTTGGTTTGTTTTGGTCTGATCTCATGATAGTGAGACACGGTTTCCGTCTGCCAAACTGTGTGAGTTTTCAAAATAAATATTTGAATCCGGATAGCGTAAGCTGTGTATTAAAAGTAGTAAACTCTTCGTACAGACTAGTCTATGTTATACTCTACCCTAAAAAATGAAGGCGCATCCATAAAGGAAAACACGCGGTTTCCATCGCGTGCGTCGGTCGCGTCGGTCGTTGAATCGGATTGCATTACTTGTGTGTTGCGGAAAGTAGTTAACTATTCGTACGTAACTGTGCCGTTTTAGTCTACCTACAGAATTGAAGGCGTACACAAGAAAGAAAGACCCAGTTTCTCTATCGAATTGCGGGTTCGGGAGGAGTATTTACATCGGATATCTGGAGATGCGTGTGTCGCCATTATTATTACGTGGTCATCGTATGTCCTCTTTCCATATATGTTTCCCCTTTCTGACTGGATCACATGATACACGACCTGGGATTTAATAAAGCTGGTCTGTTCTATGAGGTCGTTCATCTTTCTCTCTATTTATCCATTTTTTAAAATTAATTGTATTTCTCTTTTCTTTCCTCTTATACCTTCCTCGATTTCTTTCCATGTCATTCCTCTCACGGCCCAGCCAACTCAAATTGGGCCCCAGCCCACGGGGAAACTTCCCGGTTTCCCGGTAGGCCAGTCCGCCTCTGGCCCCAGAGGAGTAGTTACGACACTGACGTTTTTCTTGCACGTTTTTCGTGCACCACTCACTCAATCTTTGAGCAGATAACGACTCGTGGCCATTATTGAATTTACATATTTAAAAAAAAATGGAGCTTGTACGAATATATTTTTAGTTTTAGAGGTTTGGAGGGTGCGAAAGATCGATTTCGGTCAATTATAAAAAAAGGGCCCCCAAGTTCTGTAAATGGATTTAGCAGAACTTCAATTAGGTTGGGCGTGGTATTTTTCAAAATTACCGATAAAGTAAGTGCATAGTGAAAAAAAATCCGTCCAAAAATTGGCCGGAAGGCTGTGTCCAGATTATTTTCAGCTTTACAAAAATTTAAACACGTAGAAATTTTTTTCTTCAACTGCGTTACTTTTGATATTAAAAAATTTCTTAAACAACTGTTTAGATTTTTAATAAAAACTTGATGTTGGTACACACACTCATTGTTGCGTGAACGTGGCAGTCTCTTAAACTCATGAGTTGTCACGCATGTTAAATATTATATTGCAACTCCTGGTTATACTTACTATTCGAATACTCACGCGCGCTTATACACTTTAGAAGTCGCGAACGATTGGACCATTCGGTATTCATTGCATTGAATGTAACCGTGAAAAAGAATCATGCAAAAATTTCAAACAGAATAGGATTGCTCTGGCAGTTCGGTTTCCATTGCAATTATTATGAAATCATTCGTGTAGCTCATGCCGCATGCCGCCATGCCGCATTATATGAGCTAATTTTATTGTGATGATTTTCCCTCCTCCCTCTATTTCTTCTTTTACAAAATTATATTTATTTTTTAAGACTCGAGGGCTTTAGCTCTTAATTAAATTTAATTTTAAATCTTCTTTTAAAAAAATTAGATTAAAAAAAAAAAAAAAAAAAAAAAAAAAAAAAAAAAACAAATTAATAAATTTGTTAAAAAATTTATTTAACAATCTTTTTCTAGATTTTTTTTTAAAATTATTTCAATATTTATTAAAAACCATTTAGATCATATTTACAATTAAATGATTTCATACCAAAATTTTAAAAAAATTTTAAATCATTTTTTTTTTTTTTTTTTTTTTTTTTTTTTTTTTTTTTTTTTTTTTTTTTTAAAAAAATTAGTTGATATTTTTACAAATATATTTTTTTAATATGCACCAATAAGATTTATTCGTAAAAATTTTGAAAATATTTTAACAATAAAAATTTAAACCTTTTTAAAAAAAAATACTTTTTTAAAATACTATGACAAGATTGACAAGATTTTAAAAATATTTGAAAACCTTACTGCTTTACTGGGGGGTTCTTCGTGCAACTACTGTACAGACTTTTTGATTGTTTTTATAACAGCAGCCTTCAAAAATGCATTTTTAGGGACTCCAGGACTTTTAGATCACCCTGTATGGCCCCCACACGTACCTGTTGGGGTTCGCAGAATCATCATTTTCCTGCATCGAACATGCGACTTTCTATATTTTACTCTCTTCTTTTTGTCAAAAATCCATGCTATTTGTTGCCCTAAGGGCGGGCCGTAGATATTTTAACAGTTTTTCCTCGTTCTCCTCTTTTTAAAACTTTACTAACAATAAGAAAAATTGAGACCTGTTGATGTTCAATAGATTAATATCTAAGTTTTATAAATTTAAAATCCACATCTGTATGGGATTTTTTGTTATTTTAAATTTAAATGTTATTAGCTTAAGAAAACCCAAATTCCAAACCGTTCATCAGGCCCAGCGCTGTAGGGTGGGGCTAGGGGTACAATGTCCTCTGGCACTTCGGGCGCAAATCTTTTTCGTCAATTACTTAGTAAAGAGAATTTAACAACACAGGAGAATCGAATTTCCTCTTAACAATCGAAATTTCAAAGCTTCAAACAGGGAGTAATAAACTTACTCGAATAAAAACCAGAGTTGCTTGTTGGTGTTTACTCACATTTTTGCAAGCCTCCACTGTTTTTCGGAGAGAAGAGACTCATATAGAGCAACATAGAGGCAACTTCGTTACTGTAATCAGTTGAGTGTTCAGTGATGGTTCTATGATGTGGACAGCTGGACACTTACACTTATACGTTTAAGTTTCGGGATATGCTGTATTTTGTCTAGTTTTTTAATGCAAAATAATTGTTTAGATATTTCGACTGATTGTGAGTACAACCCCAAAAATCGCGACATTGTATTCACGAAAAATATTGTTCCTTCCTCTCGAGAGGCAGTCACTTTGAACATATAAAAAAGGCATTGTAGCTTCCAATGGGGCTCTTACAAACTTTTGCTATGAGCAAATAAATGGTCCAATCTGATGAAATGACCAGCGAAAAAAAAACCGAAAATCACACCGAAAAAGTCTAAAATTCAGTAATAAACTCACAAAACTGCTTTAACGGCAAGATCGTAAAATTTGTTCAATGCAGGTATCACGAGAGATTCCTGTCTAATTGGTCGTTATCTCTACGGAAACACAGAGATATGTCTCATTTTAGATAGGAGTCTCCCATGATACCGGCTTTGAACCGCCATTGTGCCCGATTCTGAGAGTGAATTTCGTGATTTTTCAATGAACTCATCGTCATTTTTAGACGTTTTTATGCAAGAATCAACTCTACAATCCTCTATAGAAAAAGTTTGCAAGAGCCCCATTTCTACAGTAAATTAAATATACCTCTCAAGGGTATAAACTTGAGATTTTCTTTGAGGAGGAGTGAGGTGGAGAGGGGGGCAAGACAGCCTCCGAATAGATATACATATGTATATCTAGGGGGTCCGTGGGGCTGCTCCCGTAAAAATGTGAAAATGTAGGTTCTCTTAGACGACAATTTAAGCAATTTCATCGTGCAAAAAATTGTATATTTATCGACAAAAGTAAAAGAACTAAACATATATTTTCTTTATTTCATCGACGGAAAATAATTTTTCGTTTTAGTCTTAATTAAGGCGCAATTGAAGAGTAAATTAGAGCTACCTCTATGCCATTCTTTCCTTCTTTGTTTCTGTAAATATTCATTTCTTTTTTCATTTTTTTTTCATGATTTCTTTTCTTATCTCTGTATCACTTTTTTATTTCCTCTTTTCCATTTAAATGGTGCGGGAGGGAGCGCAAAACGATATTTGGCTGATTTCGACTCAAGAGAGGATCATTAGACAATCAGACAGAAAATTAAAAGTAGTTGAAAGTTCTACGAAAAATTGAACGGGGTATCGAAGTTGACATTAAAGCGATTCGCGCACTCCAAAAACCGAAAAAAAACCATTTTATAATTGGACTTCCTTTTTTTTTTTTTTTTTTTTTTATCAGGAGGTAATTTGAACCGGCTCATGCGAAAACGTCCGTAGTCCATTTTTTAAGCGTGCCATGTGCCATGTAAGGCAAGCTTCTTCGAATCGTTTTGATGCTGCCAAAAAACGCATGTATACAATGATACAGCTGTTTAATACACATCAAATGGCAGCTGAGACATCTTAAGTTTGCGGTAGTGCCTTTTTTTCGAATTTTTTTATTGTGTATTTTGATTAATGATTGGTTATGCCTTATTCCCAGATTCTGTTTTATTTAAATACGTAATTTGAAGTCATTTTTTGCCTTCAATGTTTTTATTTTGTTCCATTAGTACTATCAGCTTTTTTCCCCCGGTTCGATCCGAATTGTTCTGTGAGCTAATGGCTTCGAATATCTTGGTTGAATCGAACAGCTGATAGTTCTTGTCTCATTGACTTGGCCTGGGCTGCTACCACCACTTATAATTCGGTTGCTGTGCCATATTTTAATTTCTTTTTTAAGATTCATCCGCGAATTCCACGGTGATGGATTCAACGGTGCTATATATCGGTGCATCGAAATAATCGATGAACTTGTATACATATTATTTGAAAAGGGAACCTTTCGACGCAAATGACAAATCAAAATATTAATTTGGGCAAAAGTTATGAAGCTTCAAAAGTTTTAGCTTCAGGCCCCCCTCCTTCAACAGTTGACAAAAATTAAACAACGAGACATCTTTAAAGGAGAGAATTAAGGAGAATTTAAGGAAATTAAGGAGATTTTTTTGAGGATAGACTATTCCTTGGGGGCTGGATCTATTCTGCGGGGTGTCATAGCGCATGCCCCTCAACACTAAATACCAATAAATTGTACTAAACAAATTACAATCATAGCGTGGCACGCTTCACCAATACATAAATTGTATGGGAGACCCTGCTTGTTTTATATTTGACTTTATGTGACCTGCTTACATCACTCTTCTAGTGCCTCTATAAGTGCTGACCAGACTTGTTCCGGGGATATTTGCTCCTTGCCTTGCCTGGTTTGATTCACTTTTTATTTTTTTTTTTTTTTTTTTTTATTTTTTAATTTGCCATTTTTTAATTTTTTTTATATTTGTTTTATCAATAAAAATATGTTGGACATCACTCTTAAGAAGACGCTGCCTCTATAAGTACTGACCAGACTTGTTCCGGGGATATTTGCTCCTTGAAGAGCAAATATCCCTTTTTTTATTTTTTAATTTGCCATTTTTTAATTTTTTTATATTTGTCTTATCAATAAAAAAATTTGGGACATCGAACGTTTTCAAATGAGCCAATTCAATGGGGCAGTTGCAAGGGTCTGAAATGTTGCGTTTTTTATAAAGAAAATAATAGTATTTGATGAGCTGAGAACAATGGTGGCTTTGGTTTTTTCCCAAGTGTCCAGGTTTTGGAGATACACACGTGTAAAGTTTGAAAAAAATGTGGGTGTAGTGACGTCACTACGCGGAATTCCCATTTAAAACAATGTATTTTGGGCCAAAATTGAATCTTCGGAACAAAGGGACGTAATTAAAAACCAAAGGCATCTTAGTACTCAGCTCATCAAGTACTTTCATTTTCTGTACTTATAAAAAACGTAACATTTCAGACCCTTGCAACTGCCCTATTGTTGATAGAGCCGTAGTACTTTTCTGCTGCCAGGTGTGTAACGTCTTTTTTGTTAAGGGGAGAAGGAGGTCATGTGTTAAACCATGTTAAATATGCTTCCTTTCTGGTGCATTTTTCTCATGAACTATTTGACCTACAAGGCTGCAATTTTGCATGAAGTTGTGTCTGAGTGTTGGCTATAAGCAGGACTAGGATTTTTAAAATTCATTGAAAACTTTTTTTTTTTTCAAAGTTGAAAGTTTGGTTGATTTTTTCACCTTTTTTTGGAGCTTTGAATGTCTATAAGAAAAAAAGTAAAAGAGATACCCAAAATATCCTAGTCCTGCTTATAGAGCTTGTTCTGAGGACAATTTAAAAAAAAAATTATGAAAATAGCATTACTAGTTCCTGAGAAAAATGCACCGAAAGGTAAAAAACTAGGTTTTTCAGTATCGCGAAAAGAAAAAACTAAAAATCAGCTGACCTGATAAGGACTCTTCAACTTAAAAATTTCATTAAAAATTGTTTTTTTTTTTCTAAACTATACAATGTATCATATCATTTTAAACCTGAGAACGTCCTCTTTCAAATAAAATTAAAAACAAAAAAACCATTTTTTTTTCATTTCAGACCTCCTTCTCCCCTTAAATAAAAAACGTATGTTTTAATGCACCGCAGCGTTTGAAAGAAGTATTGCAATTAGGAAATGAGACGATTTTTTGTCGACAGCGAAAAATGTGATTGTCAAAAGATAATGAAGCTAACCCGCGAACCACCTTTTTTCGCCGCGGGATTTTCAAAGAGTATGTACACACTGTACACTGTGTGTATAGCAGTGGCGTAGGCAAGGATTTCGGGGCCCTCCCGCCAATTATTTTTAGGGGCCCCTCTACTGTCACTCCACGATAGGGGGTTCAGCCCCCCGCGTAGGACCTGGGATCTGGGGTGTTTCCCCGAAAAATTTTGGAGATTATAGTTCATCTAAAAATTCTCACATAATTCATGCTTACAGTTATCGTTTTTATTTCCTTCCTTCTTCTTGTTTTCCTATCGAAGTACTTAAAACTCGTGACTTTTTTTATGGAAAAGTAAGTATTTCCGTAAGAAAACGCTAAAACAGCTAGTGTTGGAAGACGGAAGATACTTACAAACAAAAAACGAAGGAGAAATGCTATTTCAAAAATGAAAAAACTTGCCTTTCTTTACTTTGAAAAGTTTTTCCTTTCATCACACCCGGGGCCCCAACATCGTCAGTCTTCAGGGGCCCTCAGAGCCTGGGGGCCCTCCCGCCTGGCGGGGTCCGCGGGGGCCTTATCTACGCCACTGGTGTATAGCAACGGAATAACGTGTTTCTATATACATGAATAGCTCTCACCACAAACCTCTCAAGAATTGAAATAAACTGTTTGAAGACTGGAGTTATATAACAATGCATCTAGAGTGCAAATGCTTCTGTTTTTAGGCATCAATGTGCACGCGACTTTTTCCTGCAAAGCAGTAAAGATCGGAATTAGCTCGTCCTTGAATGAATGAGACTGGTTCCTCCTCCTGCTAACCATCAGCTGATGACATGTATCAATGAATCGGTTTTTAAGATGGAAACTTTTCCAACTCTAGAGATTCGACAGTGCTCTGGTGTTATAAGGTAGGTGACCCAAAGGTGGCCATACCTAAGCTTGGAGCCAATTTGCACTATTAAGGAATGAGAGAGAGAAAAAACGAAATACGTCAATTTACTCTTCAGACAGTTGGCTATCATATACTGATTTCATTTTTATAATTTTGTTATGTTTTTCGGCTTTTTTTTGCATTTGAAAAAAAGTAGGGTTTTGACATCGCGCAAAACGTGCACCTAAGGTGGCCACCCCTAATATTTTTGATGCACCTAAGGTGGCCACCCCCTTTCAAATTTCACGAATATGCATTCGAATGTTATTGTTCCGTTCACAGATGGAATCAATACCTTTGTTTAATCAAAAAATACAATGATAATGATAAAGTTATAATGTTAAAGGGGGGTTTTAACCCTTTTTGGCCCCCTTACCTTTTTTCATTTTTTTATCGCTAATTTTCCCATTTATAATTGATGATAATATTCCAAAAATGTTTGTTAATGGCAATTAATTAGCTGCTGGTAGTATCATTAGTACTTCATCTTTACTAATCACCATTACAGGGAATTATAAACTAAATATTAATGCCCATTCAACGGGGACCATAAGGTCCATAAGCACCAGTGAGTGCAAATAAAATAGACAGAGAAAAACTTATTTTTTCATCTTTTCCGTGAAAATTCATATTCAGCGGATTTTTTTATTTTTCTTTACTCCTTTTTGGTCCATTTGTGCGTTTTGACACATTATGCTAATGATACCGGCGTATGATTCGTTAAAATTCACTTTTCATATATCGTAGGTCAATATAAACATGTTACAAAAACGAGCGGGCCACCTTAGGTGCACCAGTCAAACCACGTGTTTACACAAATATTAGCTGATATCGTCAAAAACAGGTAAAGTTTACGAAAAGATAACCATGACTCATGAAAAAGGGGTAAATGAGCATTTAAAAAATGTATAACAAGTCAAGATTAAATTAGTTTATAGGCTTAGCTTTTACGATTGTTTAATAACGTAAAAATTGTAAGAAGGCCTGCCAAAATGGTGATCACCCTTTCCCGCACCGACTGAATCACCCGACACACTTGATTTTTGGTATGGGGGAAGCAATAGCATCCTGTTACTCAGCACCAACGCCATCTATTGTCAATTCATGAAACTAACGGAAATAAACGGGGGTGGGCCACCTTAAGAGCCGGACCACCTTTGGGTCACACACCTTAAGAAAAAATAAATTAAATCATATTTTCATGTTCGAACTGTTCCAACAGTTCAAATGCTTGAAACTTCACGAAGCATATTATTATACAAGCAATTGTTACACGTCATTTAAATAAATGCTAAAATTTATTTGTTACAGACAGTAGACACTAACTGAAAAAGCTCGGTGTGTATATTTATAACAGGGCTCGACATTTTTTTGGGCGGATGGGCCTTGTTCTTAAACGTTGGAATTCTTTGGGGTCGCTAAATGCGATGGAAAGTTTCGTTAAAATTTTCCGTATCTTCAGGGGTGCAAAACCCCCCCCCCCCCCCTAGGTACTGTGCGAGCTACCCCCCCTAATCACGAGAGTTGACCCCCCCCCCGGGAAAGGGTTTGGTGGTAAATCCCCCCAGGAGAAGGGGGAGTTCGGAAGTCCTCCCCCAAAATTTTTTTTGAAATTTGACCCTTTACAGTACGTTGGAAGATAATTAAGTGGGGGTGGGGTATTGCGGAGCATGGAGTACTCTGACAGAGAATGGGAGTTCGTGGGACCTTTCCCGGAAAATTGTTAGGATTTTGACTTTTTAGAAAACCAATTTTGGGAGTCTCCAAAGAAATGAATTTCCAATTGTGCACTCATGGAAATTTTTTAAAAATTTTGACCTTTCAGCATTCGTTTTTGGGGCTTTTTACGTCGAGAATGGGGGGGGGGGGTTGATAGGGGGAGGAAGAGGATTTGAGGGGGGCGTAAGTTTGAGATGAGAAATGGATTGGGGGGGGGGTATAGATCGGGTTGAGGAAAAAGTTTTTTTGGGGGGGGAGAAATGTGGATAGAAGAGATGGACTTAGGGGGGGGGGGCTTGTACAAAGGGACGGAGAATTTAGGGGAGAGAGTATAGATGAGGGGAAAAGGGGGATAGAAACTGAGAATTTCTGAAGCTACAGTGATGAGAAAACGTTCATCGGTAAGTGAAAAGACTGATTTTCGCAAAGAAGGAAAAAAAAAAAACCCTCAACCCCCCCCCCCCCCCCTTTCGAAGTATACGAGCTGCTCGTATGATTTCTATTACGTGGGCACCCCTGCGTATCTTGCGCCGCGCCGCCGTTTTCGCTAAAAAGATAGTGGACGGGTGGTCTGAAACACCGTGTATAGTACATATTTTTGGCGCACGGCTTTTTTGGGTTGGCGCTTTTGTATAGTTTCCGCGTTTTTATAATATCTCATGTGTCCATAAAACTTTAAATTGTTTAATTTTATCGGATGAGTTGCTTGTTCCTTTTTTTTTTTTAGGGGGACACCCCCCCCCCCCACACCTGATGCGATCTTTTCCGGACCCCTATCCCTAGTTGGAAGAGGAGTTCTGCAGGAAAAATGTTTGTTGTTTTTACTTCTATCCTCAAATTCATTTGTGCAAGGAATGGACCAACCGAACGTCCGAGGTTCGGTTGGTGCAGACAACCTCCGGGAAACTTAATTTTTTTTTGACCCTACAAGGTCTGTCGCAAAAGAAACCGGACTTTTAAGATTGCAGACGAATGAGACCATCTACAGAGCTGAAATTTGTCTTAAATTAAGGGTAATACTCTACTGAAAGAGCTCATTTTTACGGGATGTCTAATTTTTAAATAGTTCTCATGCTACGTAACTTTTAGTACTGCGTAGTCAGGAGCGCTTGGCGATTTTTTGAAAATTGTTGAAAATGCACACATCCTTAACCACCACGTCTTACCACATCCTTCATACTCCCTGACCTGCCTCTCGCGGACTTTTTCTTGTTTCCTAAACTAAAATTCACTTTGAAAGGCCAGCGGTTCGATACCATCCTCGAAATTCAAGAAAATTCTCTAGCGCAGTTGCGATCAATCACAAACTGGGGACTTTCAAAAGTGTTTTTCTGAATGGAAACATCGGTGGGAAAGGTGCATTGTGAGAGGCGGGGGCTATTTTGAAAGAGATCACTGTAGTCAATACTATGCTTTTAAAATGATGTTTGTCTCTCAGTTTTGTTCAAATAAAAATGTTTGGCCGTCAAGTTTTCAAAAATAATCTCTATTTTTCAGCTGAAAATTATAGCTGTCCGAAAACTAAAAAAATCGCCAAGCGCCCCTGACTAGGCAGTACTAAAAGTTACGTAGCATGAGAACTATTTAAAAATTAGACATTCCGTAAAAACGAGCTGTTTTAGTTGAGTATTACCCTTAATTAAAGACAAATGTCAGCTCTCTAGATGGTCTCATTCGTCTGCAACTTAAAAGTCCGGTTTTTTTTTTTTTTCGACAGACCTCGTATTTGCCAAATTTTTGATCTCTTGCTATTCGGAATTTTTGGGTTATTTTCTCACTCCGATTTTTCTGACTGTTTTAATCCTGGTTGTTTTTTAAGGTCCTCCCTGTTTTTTATTGATTATGTTCATTGTTGGTTTAGTTTAGTTTTTAAACTTAATTGTTTGCCCGTGTTGTAATACAAATAAAATGAAAAAAAAAAAACGAACAATAAATAAATAATGAAAAAACAAATACAAACGTTTTCGAGACATAGATAGAGAATATCTAGGTGTGAAAAAGGGCCCCCCCCACTCATCTCTTCTTTTTATTGCATTTCTAGTTTTCATTTAAGGCCTAGATCTCAAAAATTTTATTAAAATAGGGCGACCTTGAGTTGGGAGCGGAGCTTAGCGATAAAATGCGCTCAATTGTATTGCATAATTGTATGAAAAAAATTTTCAAAAAAGTAACAAATGCTCGTCAAACTATAATAAAATCGGTAGGCGGACGACAAAGCGCGTAAATAGACTGATGACAAAAAAAAATGAGTCTTGATTAGATACAGGCGATGCACGCCTAGAATCTTTCTGCCTTGACGGTTTATCTCTCCATCAATCTTCAGCAGTAGATGACGTGTTCACAACACGCCTTGTTTTAGGCACCGAATCGAAGCGGAAGAAAAACATGCGTACCTAATAAAAACTTTCCAGAGTGCGAGGAACGCACTTGGTTACGTCTGTAGAATTCTTGAATTTGTAATTCTTCTTTCGCTTCGGTCTAGACACACACACCTACTATAGTTCCTTGTTATTTCATGGTAATTGATCAGATAGATATACTAAACATTAATTTTTGAATATTCCGATCTTCATAAAAGCTCTCGTTAATTAATGGTTGCTTGTTTTGTAACCAAAGGGTTTCAAACAAAACTTTTCACACGTAAGTGGTAGAGGTCGTTTCAGAAGAGTAGGCCTAGACCGATAATAATCTTTCGAATTTTTCAACACTGTTCATCATATTACTAAGTGAAAATTAATGCGACAATGAATTTAAGCGTTCGCTTTTCATTGAGGAACGCTTTAAAATCAAAAATTTTTAATCGAAGGCAAGTTTTGTTTTGATTTGAAGGAATGAAAAGTGGAAATTAGCCAAAGATTATGGTCTAGGTGCGCCTACACTTCTGAAACGAGCTCATTGCAAGATAAGTACCTATTCAATTTTATTAAATTTCTCATTTTTATTTGAATGACACGCAGTATCAAAGGAAATTCTGATGTAATTAATGAATCGATCCTTCGAGCAGTGGCAGCCCGGGGGGGGGGGGGGCTTTGGGGACTCAAGCTCCCCACACTTTTTCGGAAAAGGGCTCAAAAAGGTTTTAATAGAGGAAATCTGTTGTTGCCGGACTACGTCGCGTCGGGCACCGAACGATTCTTTGTCTTTTTCCGTTTTCAACTATATAAACCATGCCAACATGCGCATGCTTGACAAGGATATACTTGGATAAGGGTATATTCCTCCTCCTAACCCAACCGTTTCCTCTCTCTTTTTTAACCTGTGTATTCAAAGGAGAAAATGAAAGGAATAGAAGATATGCTGCGTGAATCACAGTTGTCAGATTGCACGTGAGTCATCACTGCTCGGATCGATAATTCATTATCAACAAAACGCAGCATCGCACACACTGGATGGAATCACGGTTTTTACCAAACATGTCGAGTGTTTAGTTTCGATACTGTCAGGCGAAACACATAATCTGACTCTATTTAGTCGGTGATAGTAACAGAGACAATGAGTCGATCGAGCGGTGGCTAACTTTTTTGCTGTTGTTGTTGTTGTTTTTTTTTTTTAAGGACTCAGCAACAGAATAACGTAGGGAGCAAAATCCAACTTAAACATACGTTGATTATAGTGACAGTAACGACCAACGACAAAACTGCCACAAGCGAATTTTCGCGATCGAATATTATTAACAATACCAAACCCAACCTACATATTCGAGGAAACTAGTAATTGAGTTTTTAGGTGTTTTCGAGGCATCGATGGCATCAATTCAATTTTGAATTCACCTCCGGACTTGAAGCAAATTTTAGCGATCGAATATCATTCACTTCAAGAATTGATGATTGCTAACTGATGCTGCTGATCGGTGAAAAAGCTAGCCAATGAGAGTCGAGAATGAACTTCTGAATGATATTCTCGTGAAAATGAAAACTGCGATAATAATATTCAATAACATAACCTCTAAATCAGCTCTGAATGACATGACCATTTTTAAGAAACTAGCATTTTCGAAGCTAAAATTATGTTTGTCTCATAGGAAAATGACTTCTACGCATGGTTTGTACAGTAAACTTTATTCGAAAAGTTCGTCATTTTCGAAATTATCGTGGCGAAAGGAGTCGAAAAGGATAGAAGATGAGATTTCTGACAACGGTTGCAACAATTCGAATATCGAATCTACCTCCGGAGGTGAATTCGAAATTTCCAATTGTTGGAATTCAACGGTCTCCGGTGAGACCAACGAAACAATCGAATATCATCAAAATAAAATGCAAAGCCATCGAATATCATACGACGGTGAATGATATTCGATCGCTAAAATTTACTTTTGAATTCAAAATCGAATGAATGGTGCCATCGATGACTGAAAACGCCGAAAAAGTTCGACAAACGCGATCCAGTTCGCGTCTATCCACTAGCTGTTATCAAGTGTTGGTTGGCAATGATTTTGTATGATTTTGTCGGATATATTCGTTGAGAAAATTCGCTTCATATGCTTCCTTCTCTGTAGCTACTGATATCAATATCTTTGTTCACCAGCCAATGTATGGTTCCGTTAGACGTCGTTCCGTCGACGTTTTTGTCCGAAAAACGAAGTTGCCATATGAACATGGGTGAGATACATGGTGTTTTACGTAACCTACTCCCTGGTTTTTTCAAACGGATGACCATTAAAAAATCGGAAACAATTGGTTGTAACTCGGACATATACTTTCGTTTAATAACGCTGTCGAAACCAAAAATTCGGTTTTTGGGGGATTTTAGGAATGGGGTTTACCCAAATTTCAGAATTTTCAAGTAGTAATCCTTGTGATAATTCCTTTGAAAGGATACAAAATTCTAAGCACTTTGGCATAAACCGGAAGTAGATATCTTTAATCGTGTTCGAGATAATCAAAGGTCGATTTAGGACTATACTCTGTTCCATTTCGGAGCGACCCTGGACAGGTAGTCGGCTTTGCAAACGCTGGCAACGCAGCAGTCTCGGCGACACAATACATCGCCGAGGAAGGCTCGAGCTCGGCTCTCAAAACGAGCCGCGCGTTGCATCCCTTTTTTCAGGTAAATGCTTCCACTAAATGGAATAAGTCCGAAATCTCGAAATTTTTTGCATCACATTTTTGCGTAAAACTTATTTCAAATTTGAAATCGGCTTGAAAAACTGATGGGATTTCATCTAAGAAACAACTCGATCGGATGAAATTTTGATATCATGAAAATAAAGTGGGTTTAGAAAATATGAACTCTATGTCGGAATGATTGAGTTTTTCCTTGTGTAAAAGTCAGGTGGAATCACTTTTTGATAAGCCTGAGCGTAGGTCCTACGCTTAACTTTTGCGCTGAGTGTCATTTAAGTCTTGAATTCATATTTTTTTTTTTTTTTTTTTTTTATTATTTTTTTTTTTTTTTTTTATCTTATTTTTCCCCATGAGCAAAGCTGAATGTTAACATTGCTGGAATTTTGCCAGCATGGGTGTAAAGCTGATTTTTAAGCCTAATAAATTCGGATGCAAAATTTGGAGCAAAATCAGCTGGCAGACTAATTTTTCTTTCCTTTCTATGCAGAACTCAAAACTTTGGACGTTTACAAGTCAACGAAGAGAAAAACCGCATAATTTCGTTTTGGACACGCGCATTAGGTAATTGTTTTTCCCAAGAAAACAAACAGTTTCTCAACTGTTGAGTGAATTTTATCGAAAAAAGTGTTTGGCAAATATTTCCTAGATCAGTGCAAATTATATTGAGGGTCAGGGGGGTAAAAAGTTCCCAGATTTTATTTTTTGAAATTAAATTAAAATCTGGAAACTTTTTGTCATTCAGACCCACTTTTTTATTTCTTCTGATTTTCCGAGCCATGCAGCAATTCAGTGATAAAGGTAAATAAAAAAATGTTTATTATTTTATTCCAGGCACACGCACAAACGCATCCTTCTTTAGATGGCGTGCAATCCTATCCCAAACTGAGGGAACGTTAAAAGCGCTTTTCGAATCTCTTGTACCGCGTGCTTTCACTGCTCAGTTTATTTTTTGCTCTGTTTTTTAATATAATTTCTTGCTTTACAAATTCGTATTAATAAAATTATGAATAAACGCAGTAAAATTTAGCTTCTGAAGAAAGTATAAAATACGCAAATTTGCCACTTAAACCGTTAATAATGCGTTGTTTACTAAGTTCTTACACTCATTTTTCTTGTGTTTTCACGACGAATCCTAATTCGACGTGTAAAAGATGAATTTTTCAAAATTTAAAAAGTTGATAAAAATTGTAAGAGAGCAAGGGAAAGAGTCACCGGTTCACCTGCAGCCTCAGAAAAGAAAGGGACAGCCGAGCGGGCCCGGAGGCATAAACGAAAACCGAGACAGGCTGACGGACGCTTAATATTTTTCCCTTGCGAGCGGCGACTAAGTCAGTAAAAGACCTGCTACGCTCGTCTTCCGCCCTGTTCAATCAGTGCTCTCTGCGGTTCGCGCCTTCTCTCTCCGCATGCCCCCCACCTATCACGCCTAAACCTTTCTGATTTTCATCCTCCACCCCTTCCCCTCATCCATCAAGCTTGAAAACCTTTCTGGTTCGAGTTCATTCATTTACTTCTCCTCTTCCCCTCACCTCTCTTGCCTACACCCTGCACCTTTCATCGACTTCATTCATCTATTTAATTTATTTGTCACCCTAATTTATATGAGTCAAGGAAACAAAAAATAAGAGGAATTGGAAATTGACAAGAGTTTAAACTTCAGCGGAAAACTTGCCGAAAGTGTCAATAATACATCAAAATAGTCACACTGTGTGTGTACTACACATCCAATCATCCCCCCCCCCCCCTCATCCAATAATACAAGATGAAAATGATTCGGGAGCCTTGCAGAAAATTATCTTTGAACATGTTTCTGATTTCAAATAGAGTTGTACAAAGTTATTTGAGATTGACGACCTAACAAGATACTCTGAAGGTAAGTCTGCAACGCTCAAGAAAGGAGAAAGAACCTTTTGCCTGTTCTTCGATGAAAATAATGCAACTCTGAGCTGTTTTTAGTCTGACGTTTAGAAAACAAAATTGGATTTAAAAAATGGTCCGTCTCACTCACTCTCTCGTGGTTTCCCGTAAGAAAAAGGATCCGAATTTTCAACTGCAAATTCATGCATCTAAACAAACGGTTTGCGCAGATTTTATTGCACCAACAGATTCCACGTACCCAGGGCGTCGCGTCACATGCAATCTAGCAACGCTATATTTCACCCATTTAATTCCATTCAAATATCAATTCAGGTTAGATCGATCCTAGAGATCGATATTTTTCATGCTTTTAAATGAACAAAATTAGACGTTGCCAGATTGCACCCGATGCCACTACACGTACCTGAGAGTAATTAAACGCTTCAACAAGATGTTCGAAATATCGCGCATTGTTAATTTACTATTACAGTTTTTTTAGCGAAGGAAATCCTATGTTTTGTCCTTAATGTTTCACTCACTGTTTCTTATGGCCGCTGGGAAATCGGAGCATTGATAACATGACATGTGCGTGTTATATCTTGGGAAAGTTTCGACACGAGGAGAGGTTAGGATGATTGGGTGTTTCTGAATATCATGGTGGTGATATGCGCATGAAATACAAGGCAAAAATTCGTTCTTCGTTCGATATAATTGTGATTGGAAAATTACTTGTGATCTTTCAAGACGTAAGTTGTAGTGAAAAGATACTTCGAGGTACCTACGTAAAATTAAATGCTGCAATGAAATTTGAGAAAACTGGTCGTTCATTAGTACTTACGAATTTGCATTCGAAAATGTACATCCAATTTCTAATGTGTAGCTTCACGAGCGTGAGCGAGAAAAAACATTTGTTTTGATCCAATTTTGATCGTGACGACATCATCAACCGGGCTATTTTTAAGATTTTTGTTTAAAAATCGCAAACTTGTTAAAAAGGATCCGTATACAGGCTGTATCGGAAGTACCTTCAGCCCCCATTTTAACTTTAGAACCGATATTCGCCTTTACCCAATTTTTTTGTCAAATATCTGGGTAGGATTACGAAATCCGGCAATAAAACTGTGGCTTCTTTTCCTTTTTGACATTCCCGAATCGAAAAAATATCTCTCCGGAAAATAAACAATCATAACTGCATCTAATCCTGTCAGCGAACCTCAGGCAAACCTTGGGCATTGCATTGAAGGTTGCTGACCGCATTTATTCTCTGAGATCGGTCGTCGATATTCAAACAGGGGTGCTGCCAATGTGACTGACAAAAAGGCATGAAGGTGAGGGGGAGGGGAGAAGAACGGAAAGGAATGAAAAGTAGGGCCAAATGACGGGTAATGTGAAAAGGAGGTATACGGAACGCATCTCAGAGAGCAAGGATTGAATAGGGTAGTAGGCAAGGATAGCAGGTCTTTTTCTGACTTGTACTCCTCGCCAGGGTTAAAAACTAAGCGTCCGTCAGCCTGTCTCGGTTTTCGTTTATGCGGCCCGGAGCATTGTCCTCCCCGTCGGTACTGCGGCTGGGTATCCGCTGTTGCCATTTACCGGGTTTCCCTGCATATATGCGTTAATTCCCAGGGTCGCTCCGAAATGGAACAGAGTATAATTTTCACAAATTCTGAACTCTTACAGGAAACTGTACTCGTAAAACAAAAACTGCACAAGTAAAATTCTCTACTTGATTTATACTTTGAAGAAAAAACACAAATTTGGAATCGAATAATCCGGAAGTTGACTACTAAGCCCCTCATCATTTTTGAAGGCAAAACCACATTTCTCAAAATTTTCAAATGGCAACCCCTATCTTGTAGTGCCTCATACAGAAAGTTGCGCATTGTGGCGCAATATTAAGTTCAAATTAGATAAGAACCATTTTTTGACCTATAAAAAATGGATCCTATCGTGTAATACATTATTCAAAAGCTAGCGTATATAAAACCAATCATTTCAGCTTAATCGAGAGGTCAATAACTGTTTTACGCAGTCGAGATATCGCAATTAAAAGTATATTTTCCGAAGGTTCTACCTTCATTTTTGACTTGCGATATCTCGACTGCATAAAAAGATATTGACCTCTCGATTAAGCTGAAATTATTGGTTTTATATACGCTCTTTTAAATAATGTATTACACGATTGGATCCATTCTTTACAGGCCAAAAAATGGTCCATATCTAATTTCGATTTTCAATACATCAAATAGGAATAAAAACTAAGTAGAACTTAATATTGCGCCAAAATGCACAACTTTCTGAATGAGGCACTGGAAGATAGGGGTTGCCATTTAACAATTCTAAGAAATGGGGGTTTTGCCTTCAAAAATGTTGAAGGGCTTAATAGCCAACTCCCGGATTATTCGATTCCAAATTTGTGCTTTTTCTTCGAAGTAAATCACAATTCAAAGTTTATTTTTCGAAGGTTCTACCTTCATTTTTGACTTGCGATATCTCGACCGCAAAAAAAGACAATGAGTTCTGGTTTGCTCAGAGAGCAAACTCATGTCATTTTATGCTCTTTCGAGTGATGTATCACGCGGTAGGGTCCAGTTTTCACAGGGTCAAAAAATGGTCCAAATCGAATTTCGATTTTCGATGTATCAAATAGAAAGAACCATATAGAACTTTCGATTGCGCCAAAATGCACAACTTTTTACGCGCCTTTTCGCATGAGCTGTATCACAAGATAGAGGTTGAAAAAAATTACCAAAAAAAAAAAAAAAAAATTGGCCATTTGAAAATTTTGAGAAAAAGGGGTTGCCGGTTGCCCCATCCCAAAAAAACCCAAAAAACCGAATTTTGGGTTTTGACAGTATTTTTAAATGAAAGGTCAAGTCTGAATTACTACAAAAACCGATTCTCCCCGATGTTTTATGGTCATCCGTTAGAGAAAGCCTTAGTGAGCTGGTTATGTGAAACACCCTGTATTGTCACTGGATAGCAATCACTAAACTCGTTCCCAGTCATCTGTCATCTCGCATTTTATTGTTCAAGCAAAAAGGAAAAATTCTAACGAAACCGGCCGTGCGAATAATTGGATCCTCCCCGAAAAGAAATTATGGTTTTTTTCCGAGCGGAAATTTTCATCGAAAATTCAAAAACTTTTCCATTCCATACTGTTCAATGTTCCCAAAAATTCTGCTAGAAACCATCAGAAATTGTTCAAAGAATTTAAAAAAATTCTGGTCACTTGCATATCACCATGCAAAATCATTCGCCAACATTTCTCGTATTTTTAAATATAATTTCCGTTGATTTCAAGTGGGATTCCTGGCAAGGAGAAAGTATTGCCTTATCAACCAGAATTTCCGTTTAGAGGGAACATGACATTTCTTTTTTTTTTCTTTTTTGGAAATCATTTAATTATTCGCACTGCACTGCTTCGATTTCGGCAGAACTTAATTCTCAGAGTAATCTTTGTTTTTTGGTCATACGATTATATCCGGAAAACTCTATTCTTCGAACCACTGTGCGCTCTCAATTTATCAAAAGTTATTTGCTATCTCTGCTCTACACAATCCTTATAATTGTGCATTACGGAGCCTGGTATTTATTATACAATCAGCGTCTACTTCCCCCCTCTCATTAAATTAAATGACGCAGAAGATCAATTTTTTATGGCACGCCTCGCTCTTTTCCGCACCAAGGATGACCACCACGTCTGGCCGCTGCTTCGTAGGTACATTTCCACGCACCCACCTCCAACTTCATTAATGGTCGGTATAATTCGCTCTATAAAACGTTCTGCGTCAACCAAGAAAAAAACGGAAAGCGAGGAAAAACCCTTGGAGCATTCTGTGGGACAATCCGCAGGCTCACGCTTCAGCCTGTGATAAAAATATAGGTCGATGACTGGCGTTGGGACTGGGAATAGGCACGAATAGTGTAAATTTCCTCAGATTTTCAGTTTTTTGTTTGTTTTGTTTCTATTATTACTCATTGGTGGTAAATCCAAGACTTGCCGACAGAGGCCAGGGGCTCTTGATGTTTGATTACGAGTTAATTCTGCGAAACTGGAGTTGCACGCGGCCCATAATAATCTAGTCGTATAAAAGACTTAGTCTGTCTTTCACTTTGCCCATTTAAACAAATGTGTGAGAAAAGGAAAGAGGAGGGAGAAAATACTATTACGTGGATTTAGCTCTTTCATCTCTGTCTTTTTCTTACACATGCATTCAAATCTAAATGGTTAAAGAGAGAGAGAGAGAGCGAGAGAGACAAAATACTAGTTGTGACTCAAACTTAAGCAATTTTAATTCGCCGACTGTGCCATATACTTGTAAAGTGTATCGCGAACTCAATATTAGGCACATCAACCAGAGATAGCAGAGAGCACGCACTCGCACTTCGCGCGGTGATCGACTTTATTTTCGGGGACTCACCAGAATAACATGCGGGGAAAATATCATCCAACAGCTCATATGTTGACTGTCGATCAACCACCGAGACAGTGATACTTCGCTCTGATTGGCTGCTGACATCCACATTTTTGCTCAACAGTTAACACAGGAACCGGTGGACGTTGTTTTGTTGCGACCCCGGAGAGAAAAAAGTTGTCTCTATGCCTGCGCTATGGATATAGTAAAATCATTATGATAAAATTAGGTGTTATTAGAGTATTGCGAATTTGCAGCTACTGGGCTAAGTATGTCTTTCTAACAGCATACTTTATGTCCTTGAACGACATACTCTATGTTTTTGAACGACATACGTATGTGCTTAGAAGACATACTCTATGTCTTCAGAACTCATACTTTCCCCAGCAGCTGCAAATTCGACATGCATTTTTTTCTCCGTGCAGCTAGTACGCTAATTGTCTCGGTACCTTCTCTGCATTGCGTTTTCTCTGCTGAAATTATTCACTCTGTATAAGTAATTTGAGAAAATGAAATTAGACACGAATGCTTTTTATAAATGATAAGAGGATAGTATATAGAACGATATGTTTAGCCCCCAAATCGACTAGTTTGGTCCATTAAGCGACACCTCAATCGATATATTTGAAATTCATAATCATTTGGGGATGGCGGGTTATGCCGGGAGAAATATAAAGACAATAACCGGAGGTATCTTTCCATGCAATTTTTCCACTTGAAGTATACGATGAAACACGAAAAAGAGACAAAAAATGAGAAAAACAAGGAGAAAAAAACCGTAAAATCCGCTGAAAAATGTTCCTTTTACTTTTGCTTAGCTGAATGTTTCTCTACTTACTCACCACGTCACCACCGTTTGTGCGTGTCTATTAAATAATTATACGGAAAATGATATATTTTGTTTACTTTGCGTGCTCTGTGCGCGCGTCACGTAAAACTCAGCATTCTCTCTCAGCGCGTACATGGTTGACAGATTTGCATTAAAAAAAAAAAAAAAAAAATTAAATCTGATAATATCTTAAACTGTGTAATACATATAAAAAACATATTTCATTACTTATAACTCTAAATTATAAAGAAAGCACTCATAGGAGTCGCATCTGATTGCAGTCTCCTCAATAATTAATACGTTTTCTCAGCATATTAATTAAGTTGCGATCAGATGCGACTCCTCCGGTGTTACCAGCTCATTTGACCGCCATCTTTTTATTTATTTATTTATGTATTTATTTATTTGGTACAGTTTAGCCGTAGAAAAGGCTTGGTACAAGTCATTCCAGAAATAAAGTAAATATTACGCAATACAACAAAAACAAATAGTTAACATGATCATAGTAAATAGATTAATTAAGGATAACATATATTGCAAGTTTTAAGATTCAAAATATTCTTTGACGTGGTAAGATGCATGTTCGATGAAAAACTGCTTGAGATTTTTCAAGAAGACTCTGTTTCCTGAGTCTAATAATGCTATTTTTAGGCCTTCAGGGAGTTTGTTAAAAAATTTAATGCCTGTTTCTCTTATCTTTGCATTTTTTAAACGCATTTGTTGAGTTTGTGAGTGGGTTTTGAGACTGTTCGATGCTTTTCACGAAATTTCACATAGATAGTGTCGATAGTGGCATGACGCTGTAGCAAAAGTTTGCTATACTGACTGACGAGTGAAAGATGCATTTTTGCGTAAAATATAAAAAGAAAAATCAGTTGCATTTTAGGAGCACGACCTGTCGACCTCCCTTCTTTAGCATTTGACGGATGCTATAGGATACATCGTTATAGATCTTAGATTGGATCAGTCGAATTTCGCTGAGGAAGAGAGGTAGCGCTCCCAAACGCGCCTGATCAATTTGATAGTTATATATTTAAATTACACAAGTGAGTCTAATTGTTTAATCTATGAATTCAAATAGGGTACATTATAGTGTTTCATCAAAAGCTGGCAACCATGTTAGCGCGAGTGATGCAGCGAGACAAAATGCAGCTCAGAGTTGAAGCTTGTTGCAAGGTCACAATAGAGTTATAAAACTGATGCTTGTGAGATGTCTGTACGTCAGGTCAACATAATAATTAATTTACGGGACCATACATCAGCTTATTCTTCATCTTGCTGCTTGAGGTGCCAATGACCGTAGTCCCCCCCCCCCCCCCCCCCCCGATAATATTGTGCGAAAACGCAGCGCTTCAAACCAAGAGAAGAATTATAGAGTTATTGATTAATTATTGCTAAAGTTGATTAAAGAGAGGGATGTCCGGGAAGTTAGGTCCCGATTCATTCATTGCCAAACCACTTAAGTCAGTCTTTAGTGATGTGAGCTCGGAATTTTATCTGGAGAGGGGGGGGGGGGTAGAACAGAATAATACAACCAGAACGGCTACCAAAACTAATTGAATGGGGTCATGAAAAAAACACGTCCGTAGTCCATTTTTCACATAATATGGGCTTGGAAAAAAAAAAAAAAAAAAAAAAAAAAAAAAAAAAAAAACAGGTGCATACTTAGTTTATATCGTTTAATAATTTTCGTAGAAATAAACTAAGTCTAATATTGTAAAAGTTTAAATGAAGAAAAACTTAAATACAAAAACATTAATGGTAATTTAAAGAACAATTAAGTTAAATTAATATTATAGCTCCTTAGCTACACCCTAAAATGTTTTAACTTTTAAGGAGACGCTGCCTCTGATGGGTAAGTACTGATCACACTTGTTCCGCGGATTTTCGCTCCTATTTTCCTTTTTGGTCTATTTTCATTAATTTTACTCTTTCTCTCTCTCTCTCTCTCTCTCTCTCTCTCTCTCTCTCTCTCTCTCTCTCTCTCTCTCTCTCTCTCTCTCTCTCTTTTATTTATTTTTATTTTATTTTTATTTTTTTTATTATTTTTTTTTTTTATTTATTATATGTGTCTTCTCAGTAATAATATTCTGGACATCAGATGTTTTCGCATGAGCTGATTTAATTTTACTGTTCATTGTGTGAATCGTTAATTTTTTAGTATCCTCTTTCAAATGGCAATTAGCCATTGTACCCGAACGGAGCAAGACATTAAAAACCATATACAATGAATTCCAGTCGGCGCGCGGCGGAGCGGATCCCAACCGCGTTAATATCTGTCTATGCGGATAGTCTGCATATTTGCACGGATCTTATAACAGCGATGACGCACGCCGCGACCAAAATTGGATGCAAACAAACGTTCCATCTCGCTTGTTCTCAGGTGTTTTTCTATATTTTAAATCGCGGATTCATATTTTCCGAGTCTATAATTTATGCTTTGAAACAACTAGTCCCAAAAATTTTAATACTCCAGGCATGCCTCAAAATAAATAAATAAATAAATAAATAAATAAATAAATAAATAAATAAAAAACCTTGAATCTCCGCCAATTATTTTAAAACACCGTAAATAGATTTATAATAAAAATTGAGAATCCGGCCGTGGAAAAGCCAGACGTTGAGAAAGAACAATAGGTCTGCTCGTAGGCTTACTCGGCAGAATAATATACTACGGTTCCTAAATATAGCTGAAGACCCAACGAGCAGACATTTATTGTTTTTTACATAATCAGTCGACTCCTCTATAATGACCTATTTTTTTTTTTATCTGACCGAAGAAAGTATTTACAACTATCTTCTCTGATGGTCCAAGAAGGTTACGTAAGGTTCTTCCACTTCCAAATGGACGAAGACACCATTTCATCGTAGTTATTTTCCCCCAATTTCGATGTTATTATTAATATTATTATGTGTATTTTTATTTCACCGCTTTTGCGGGTAATGATGGTGGTCCCACGGCGGGACCAAACAATGGTCCTAAGCCATGGGCCTAGGGCGGCATTTGATTACATTTGCCGCGTTATATGTTAATATTAATTGATTTTTAACACTTAATTGACTGCCTTCTTCAAACAAAAGAAGGGGGAGAGGTTATTCCCTCAGAAGGCAGATTCTGCAACCATTTGTTGCACTGCCTTGATTGAGGGACCCTTTACATTGGAGTCGAGTCTTACTACTAGTCCTGCTGTTCGGTTTTTTTTTTTTTTTTTTTTTTCTTTTCCTTTTTTTTTTTTTTTTTTTTTTTTTTTTTTTTTTTTTTTTTTTTTTTTTTTTTTTCCTTTTTTTTTTCTTTTTTTCCATTTAATTCTATTTTTTTTTCTCCTTCTTTCTTTTTATTCTCCCTTCTCTCTCTCTCTCTCTCTCTCTCTCTCTTCTCTCTCTTCTCTCTCTCTCTCTCTCTCTCTCTCTCTTTTTTTTTTTTTTTTTTTTTTTTTTTTTTTTTTTTTTTTTTTTTTTTGTTTACCGAACAGCTTACAATTTCGCCTGTATTCTTATTCGCTATTCCTTAATCTAAGACTTTTCTCAGTATAGTCGCAGTGCCTAGCACCGCGGTTTTCTGTACACTCACTAGGATGTTTTTCCTGGTATGCAGTCCAGCCACTTTGTTAACTCCTTCGATACTATCCCGGTCGCTCCGATAACGATAGGGACTACAACGGCTTTCGTCTTCCACATTCGTTGCAGCTCAATTTGGAGACTCTTGTATTTCAATAGCTTCTCTGCTTCTTTCTCCGTTACGTTGCCATCCATTGGTATTGACACGTCTATTAAAATACATGGGCCTCCAGTTTGTTTGACCACTATATCCGGTCTGTTGGCCGGTACTGTACGGTCCGTTCTTATCGAATAGTCCCAAAGTATTGTTGTTTTCCCATCCTCTGAGGCTGTTACTGGTTTTGGACTGTGTTCATACCATTTGCTGGCTTCTATGGGTACGTTTAGGGCTTTGCATATATCGAAGTGCACCTGTGCGCATACTCTGTTGTGACGGTATGTGTACTCCTCCTTTGCCAGTATTGGGCATCCTGACATGATGTGGTCCACTGTTTCTTCGTAGGTTTTACAGAGACGGCATTTGGATGACCCGCCTTCCTTATGTATTCTTACCCTTCTATATCTGGTGGCCAACGCCTGATCTTGTGCTGCTACCACTAGACTCTCAGTCTCGCTCTTCAAATGCCCTTGGGTTAACCAAAGAACCGACTTTCTCTTGCAAATTCTTTCTTCTTCGAGTCTCTTTGGGTATTGACCATGCATAGGTTTTCTCGTCCAGTTTTCTCGTATGTTGTCACTTAATTTCGTTTTTACTCCTTGTTTTCTTTGTTCTTCAGTTTGCCCGTCCCGCGCTCGGATTCCTTCCACATTCTCTAGTTTGGCTGCTTGTTCTCGTATTGATTTAGTCTCACACTTTCTGCGATCTGTTTCAAAACCATCTTTAAGTATGGGTCCGATTCCATTTTCTTCGCTAAGTAGTGTCTCAAGTTGATGATGCTCGACTTGTAAGCCGCTTCTATTTGCCTCAATCCTCTTCCTCCCTCTTCCCGAGCTACGTACAATCTGTCCACGTCTGACTTCGGGTGGTGTACTTTGTGTATCGTCAAAAACTTCCTCGTCTTCACGTCTATACTTCTGATCTCCTTGAGTGTCCAATCTACCACCCCGAAACTATATTCTAGTATCGGTATAGCATAGGTTCCTATCGCCTGCAGTTTGTTTCTGGCAGTTAGTTGAGTTTTTAGAATTGCCCTTACCCGACTTTTGTATTCTTTTCTCAGCTTTTCTTTTATTTTCTCGTGTGCTATTCTCCCGTTTTCTTCAACTCCCAGGTACTTATATTCTTCTCCTTCTTCTAGTTGTCTAATCTCTATATCTTGCTGAATCCTAATGTTGTCGGATTGTGCTAGATGGCCGTTCTTGAATATTGATTTTGCGCACTTGTCTAGACCAAATTCCATCCGTATATCTTCGCTAAATTCATGCACTGTCTTTAGCATCTTTTTTAGGTTCCGTTCATCTCTCGCAAAGAGCTTCAGATCATCAACAAACAGTAGATGGCTCACTTCAGTTTTGGTTTCGGACACCTCGTATCCTCTTTGCTGGCTCCTTAATAAGTGTGAAAGTGGGATTAGACTTATACAAAAGAGTAGCGGTGATAGCGAGTCTCCTTGGTATATTCCTCTTCTTATTTTAATTACCTCTGTCTGTGTTGTTTTATGTACTGAGTTGAGGCGGAGCACTGTTGCCCACATGGGCATCATATTTTTGCATGCGTCAATGATTTTCTCGTGTACTCCAATCAATTTGAGTGATTCCAATATCCATGAATGTGGGACACTATCAAACGCTTTCTTGTAATCTACCCATGCTACTCCTAAATTCTTCTTACGTTTCTTGCAGTCTTCAATTATTGCTTTCGATATTAAAAGCTGATCTAAACATCCCCTCGCCTTCCGTCTGTTACCCTTTTGTTCAAGTGGCATACACTCCGCTTCTGTTATGTATTTGATTATCAGTTCAGCAATTACTGCGGTGTATACTTTGAAGGTTGTGTTCAAGCAAGTAATGGGTCTGTAATTTTTAGGATCTCGTGTGTTTTGATTTTTTGGGATCAGCGTTGTAACACCTCTTGCAAACCATTCTGGAAACTCCCTGCTCGTGATCAATTCCCTGAACTGCTTTGTTAACGTTTCGTGCGTAGCTGTGAATTGTTTAAGCCAATAGTTTTGTATTTTGTCTATTCCTGGCGCTTTCCAATTGGCCGTTTTCATTATAGCAGCCACTACTCCATCTTGGGTAATTTCTGTCCATTCCATCTTTCCATCTATTTTGATTTTTTTTATCCACTCTGCTTTGTCGTTATGTCGCACTTTATTTTCATAGATACTTTTCCAATACCTCTCGACCTCTTCAATCTCTGGTGTGTCTTTTACTTCAATTTGGTTTCCTCTGATTTGGCGGTAAAGCGCTTTTTGGTTATTTTTAAATATCCATTTTGCTTGTACTGTAACACTCTCTTCTTGTACCGTTGGATTCTTTGGGCACTCGCCGCGATCCTTTGCTTCAAGTACTCAATGACTGACTCTTTATCTGATTCTGCTTCCTTTTGATGCTCGCTCATTATGCTATGTACCTTTCTCTGACTGATCCCGTTGTTGTTTTTACTGGTCAGAACTGATAGCTGTCTTCTCCAATGTAGTATTTTCGCTTCAATACGTTTTTGCCATCCGGGAACTTCTTGCTTTTTCTTTCTATCTTTCCTTCCTTCATGATTTTCTGGCTCTTCTATGCGTATCACAATTCGTGCAGTGGCGTATATAAGGGCGTTAAGCTCTTTCATCTTCATCATTTCTGTTGTTTCTTCAATTATTTTTTTGATCACTTTGTTGCATTGCATTATTGTGTTTTGGGCTTTTTTGGGTTGATTAACTTCTTCAGTCTTCTCCTTTCTTCCAGCGCTTCTTCATTTACCTTCTGAAATTCTGCTCGTATCCAATTCTCTAAGTTAATTTCGTCTTGGACGGAGTTCAGTACGGCTCGATTGGTTTCCACTGTCTGAGACACGTCGTCCTCTTGGCTGAAACTACCGTCTCTTTCTTGTCTGGCGAGGACATCACGTACAGGAGGGTCTGGATGGGTCTGGGATGCGGGTTGGTGGGTGGGTCTCTCGGGGGTGTGTTCTTCTACTATTTGCTCCGAATCCTCCCCTAAATCTTCTTCTGTTTCATTTTTTACTGTCTCCATTTCCTCATCTGTTATTTTTTTACTCTTTATAATATATCTCCTTTGGGATGCCAATTTTTTTGAATCCATATTGGGTTAATATTATTATTATTATTATTATTATTATTATTATTATTATTATTATTATTATTATTATTATTATTATTATTATTATTATTATTATTATTATTATTATTTTTCGTTGTTGATTCCCGCGCTCGTTTCTCAAAATAATTGTTTGCGCGGCACATTTACCTGTTTTCCGACAAGCTACCTCCATATAACAATATTACGTTTTTCTCAGAACCTCTTCTTTCATGAAACTTTAATCATTTGCTTTTCCGAAGTTGCTGACCGAACAAATGCAAAAAACCGAAAAACGCAAAAAAAATCGAAAAAATATGCCGACTGCAATCTTTTACGCGCGCACTTTCCTCTCAGAAGTGCAAATAAAGCAGACAATGCAATGGGTCCGTCGTAAACTCTTGCAACAGCACTGTGGAGGTACGATTTTCATGTTAAATAACTGAGAAATTACATTGAAAGCCTCAAAAAGTCTCAAAATTTACTCATAGACCCACAAAAGGTGTTTTAAAGAAAGCCTAAGATGGGGCGGTCGAATGGACGAATCAACACTGCATGCATGTAGGGTTGTAATCAATTGATTCCCCCATTTGACCGTTTTCAGTTTCAGTTTTCTGTTCATTTTGTATGCCTAACCTCTAGCAGCGCAGAGATGGCTGCTCGACGGCACAAACAACGGCATTCGGTAATTTAGGTACCTACTTGCCCGGCATTTTTTTTTTTTTTTTTTTTTTTTTTTTTTTTTTCAGAATTCGCGCAAATTGACATAAAACTTAATACAGTGAATCCCCGGTATCTAACATTTAAAATTTATCTAGTCCCGAACCCCACGTTTTCCATTAGAATAATGCCCCGGCATCCGCGAAATCGGTATCCGCGAGGTTTTTGCGGAACGGAACCCTCGCGGATACCGGGGATTTACTGTATAATCATATCACAAAAAATAACGAGAAAGCAAAATTTACCGGGAAAAACTATAAGATGATTATTTGTCTACATTCTAACCAACGATATAAATTGCTATCGTCGGTCATCTTTTGGTGCCCATGGTGCATGTGGTCATTCTTTCTTTCGACCGTCATCTTTGGCTTTCTTCAAAACGTCTTTCGTGGGGTTTTAAATATATTTTGAGACTTTTTGATGCTTTCAAGTTGATTTTTACGTAATGGGTCTGTTGCACACTTCGGCTACAGCGTTTTAAAGTATCAATTCCTATGTAAAAAGCCGAGAAAATAACAATGGCAGCATCAGAAAACACTAAAATTCAGTAATAAACTTACAAATTGCGAAAAACACAAGACACTATTCACCCCTGTATCTTTCCACCACGTGCACGATATTTTGCGAAATTAGCGCGGCACATTCAAATAATCACGGCCGACTGCCATCACAGCTGACTTCGTAAACAAATAAACAGTAAACACTGACGGCGTCTGTTCGAATTCTTAAGTTTCAATATCCTCAATTCCTCACAAAAGGTTGTGAAAAGTACGGAAACCGATATTTGTGTCGAAAACTTATCAAAATGAAACAATAACTCACAGGAGTTCCAAGCATGATGAGCGAAGTTGGAATCATCCTTGGAACTCCTGTGAGTTATTGTTTCATTTTGATAAGTTTTCGACACAAATATCGGGTTCCGTACCTTTCACAACCTTTTGTGAAGAATTGAGGATATTGAGACGTAAGAATTCAAACAGACGCCGTCCGTGTTTACTGTTTATTTGTTTATGAAGTCAGCTGTGATGACAGTCGGCCGTGTTTATTTGAATGTGCCGCGCTAATTTCGCGAAATATCGTGTACGTGGTGGAAAGATACAGGGGTGAATACTGAATAGTGTCTAGTGTTTTTCGCAGTTTGTCGAGTTTAATACTGAATTTTAGTGTTTTCTGATGCTGCCATTGTTATTTTCTCGGCTTTTTACATAGGAATTGATACCTTAAAACGCTATAGCCGAAGTGTGCAACAGACCCATTTAACATAAGAATCAACCCCTCTCTAATGCTGCAGCAAAAGTTTGCAACAGATCCATGTCAGTTTTCTGTTCATTTAGCATTTTCCGCGGTTTAAAACGGGAAATGTCACGCGTGATTTCGTGCTAGAAGGCGGAGTTTGCGTTATTCGTTAAAAGGCCAGATTTCTCGTTATGTCGCAATTTGAATTTGAAATCGGGAGAGTGCGATCTTTACTACCTACCAGGACCCCAGCCGTCAAGGATGTATGTACTTGTACCTAAATGTTTCACGCGATTTCGCGGAAACGGAATTCTGGTGTCTCTTCAAATGGAATACAGAAGTGGTCCTACTCACTAAAACTCCTGCTGCTCGGGCATCCATAAACACCGAGCAATATCATCATTTATAGCTGGAACCACCGCAAAGTGGATCGAGTCAATGTCCGACCTGGACATGGAATATATGACTAAAATAGCATATTTTAATGTTTTTACGGTCAAAAAACAAACTATTGAGGGTGACTCTGGTAGGAAATTTTACATTAAAACCAATGAAACCATTTTCAAACGTCTACGTTGCAATAAGACAAAGATATACGCGTTTAAAGTCGCCTCGCTATCTCCAGGCTTTCCCCGTTCACTCCTACTCCACTGTGCGCCGCCGCCGTCAGACAAATATTTCCACTAACTGAGGTGGCTGATGCCTAAGATGAGGCGTCCATCCTTGCACCTTGCATCTACAGGGTGGTCAAAAAGCCCCGGGACGGTTTCATAACTTTTGAACGGCTGCAGATAAAAATATTGGGGCGGGGGCGCAATATGTTGCGGGTACCCGCACGCGACTTTCTCGCTCCATGTTTCCTATACTTTACAGCATAGGGGTGAATAGCTGTAGCCAGAATATTGTCTATCTCTCTCTTAGCCCATTTAAACGCACGTGTTAGAAAAGGATGGATAAAGGATGTCACTTGGCTTCAGCCCCTCTTTCTGTCCTTTTCTAACACATGCGTTTAAATGGGCTAAGAGAGAGAAAGAAAATATCCTGGCTACTACGGCTATGTAGGGGTGTACAAGAGTATTAATTAAGCATACTTAGTCATATTTCGGCTCAACAATACTGCTGAGATTAGATAACCCAGAAAGATGATAACTTCCAAAATCAACTTAGCTTTACTTTAAGGCATCTGCGGTACAAGAGGGAAGAAACTATACTTGCAATGGAAATGTGGCGATCCTATAATTATTCAAAAAGGGAATGAAATAAGAAGGTAGTTCACTGTGGATGACGAGGTCTGTGACCATGAAATTGATCAGACCGGGATTCAAACCCACAACCTTTAAGTTCAAAGGTTTTTTGCGCTTGATAGAATAGATGTCGTGTGAAGCGTATTTCTGGTCTCAACAAAACGCTTTTGCCGGCGAAGCAGTTGTGTGAGTTCTATGTGATGCAGTTGAGTGAGTGTTCGCCAACCACCAGATAACTGATAAGACCATGTCTTCGAGAGTTGGGCGAGTCTATCTTGAGGGGTGTGGAAACAGATTTCTTCCCTGAAATTTCTGACAGTCGATACCTCTCAGGCATCATGGACTTGCCGCGATTCTCGAGGAGGAGGGAGTGGGAGAACCCCTGATTTTAGACTTTTTATTTATTTATTTAACAACTTTTTATTTATTTATTATTTATTATTATTATTTATTTACCAACTTTTTATTTAAAGAATTTTACTCTTCTACGAAATTTAAATGTGTGCCAATAGGCAGCTTTCCCCCTTCATTGTGGTAGTTCCAAGCAAGAAAAACACAGCAATTCTTAACCAGGGTTTCAGTGTTTTCTCATTTGGAGCTGCATAATTACGACTCTACTATCACAATCATTACTTTTCAAACACTTCTATTGGAACCAGAACAGTGAGTACATTTATGATTTTTTAAATAAATCAGGGTTAACACTTGACATTTGACATCCCTGAATTTGCTCCATTTGAATTCATGTAAAATATCGATTAGGTAGAGTGCACCGTGTACTCTTGATAGTTTGACCTTTTCATGGATGGAAATGGACCAAATGCAGCTATGCCAGATTGCAGGCGACACCATTGAATACAAACCTCTAAGTGGTTCTCTCAAAAATTGAAGTTTTACCTGTCTACCCCACCCCCTCTCCCATAACTACCCTTATTTGGTTTTTCTTGGACGAATCAATAATGCCATTCGATGTGTCTGTTTTAGGAGCATATTTTCACCAAGTTTCAAAAAAATCCTCACGGTGGTGGTCTCGGAAACGGTATTTTTCCCCATTTCCCCCACCCCCCTCTCCCATAACTCCCCTTATTTGGTTTTTCTCGAAAAAACGAATAATGCCATTCGATTTGTCTGTCTTAGGAGCATATTTTCACCAAGTTTCAAGGAAATCCTTAGAGCCATTTTTTAGGAATTTCAATTTTTATCCTATTTGGGGGTTTAAAACCCCCCTAACAACCCTCAAATTCAATTTTAAGAAAAAAAAAAAAAAAAACGTCCCTAGCACTATCTGAAAGAACCTGTCTTGCCAAATTTGGATGCTAATGGACCCATAGGTTAGAAGTTATGATGTCGGACGGACAGACGGACTGACGGACAGACATTTTTTGGGAATATGATTTTTGAGTTCAGGGGGACCTGAAATGCCAAGATATGGAAAAACCCCAACTTCGAAATTTTTCATGATGACAATAATTTCTCTCCTTAGGGGGGAGCGAGAAAGTAAAAACCAAACTTGGATTGGGGGATGTTAATGTTGCCAGCTGTACGGATTAGGGGCATACACTTCTCATGAGATTCAATGTAAGATATACGGCATTTACCCTCAAGTCTGGCAACACCACTTACCAGAGCCCATCCGTCCGCGGGCTTTAAATAAATAGGAACTATTTTTTGGCGTCCCCTAAAATTCCGGGGGGCGCCCGTAAAAGGAGGTTTCGCCCCCCTACTCAACATTTTCAAACGACTCCAAAAAGAAAGCTCTTAAAAAAAAAAAAAAAAAATTAGGCTTGGATACAACTGTAGTTAAAAGTAGGTTTTAGAGCCCCTAAAAGTTTTTGACATTTTGGCCCCTCAGGGGTGGATATCTCAAAACTTCCGTGTGACGACTCCTGCCGGGTGATACTCCAACTATGTATGTACCGGCCGGGTGATACTCCAACTATGTATGTACCGGCATTCGCTTTGAGCTCACTTCTATTAAAAACTCAGCGTGAACACTCAAAAAAGGTGTGTTCGAGTGAGTCTACCTATCCTCAATACTGCCATGCTTTCTGTGGTTTCCAGCTTGAATCGCTTCAAGAAGGCCCGAAAATTGCATGCCCGTCGACAATTGCGTCATGTAGAATTAAACTTCTCTATGATATATTATTTTTTAAATAACCATCCGACTTCTATAATGACCTACATTTTGTCGAATTCACGGTTTCCGTTTGGTCCAGGAACATTGTGGCTGTATGACATTCAAAGACAGCTATAATGGGTCTGTTGCGTAATTTTGCTACAACGATAACAGGGCTGAAGGGGGTGGCGAGACTAGGCGACGGTCTGAGGGTGCAACTCGTGCAACGTTCTGAGGGGCGCCTGAGAAAAAAATGTATTTATTTTAATGAAAAATTTCAATCGCAATCATGGGCTGCGCATGATTCAAATTCTTACTTTTAAAAGTCAAGCAGAAAGGACAGCTACATTTTTACGCAAGAATTGTCAATATTTTATTCTTTTTGGAAGGAAAATTGGGAGAAATCTGTAAACTTTTACGATCAAATTTTTTGGAAAGCTCTCTCTCTTAAATAGCTTTAAACACAAAATCACGGCAAATTGAAATTCTCAAAATTTTTTCGGGACCCCCGGACCCCCTGCATTCCAGGGGGATGTCGTCCCATATCCCCATGAAGGCGCACGTTATTAAAGGTGCTGTCCAGAAACTTCCCTGAGGTGCCAGGTAAGCTCAAGCCGGTCCTGAAAAAAAATTCGTCAAAAATAACGACATGCGCACATTGAAAACGTTGAAAAACCACCCATTAACTCAGGAATTCTCTTCAATTTCAAATAGTCCGCGCAAACACTATACATACTATTTGCACCGGTACACTATTGTATAGACGGGCCCAAACCGTGTAGATATAAAAAAAATCATAACTACAAAATGATGAAATTTCCTTCCAAATACGTGAAATATTCGCTGCGTTTGCTGCCTGGTCTTTTCTGGCTTACCAATATTGCGGAATAAAACAAGAACTATCCGTATCGAAAGAAAACATTCAAATGATTGTAAGTTCTGTTGATGTTTACATAAATGCAGTCTATGCAGTTGTATGCCTGTGATAATAGTGTCTAGTGTAGCGCGGGTTGTTTGAGATGGAAGTGATTTCCTAAGTTGATGAGTGGATCGTGAAAGTTTTTAATTTGCGCATCGTTATTTTCTCCGAATAGTACGTTAGAATCAATGTGTGTGTCGTTGCTGTAGCAAAAAAACGCAACAGACCCATTGAACAAAACAAAGTTCATCATTCGATATAATTAAGAGGGTAACTTTATGAATTGCGGTTTCATATTTTAGTTAACTTTTCAAGGTATTTCAATTTATGTGGAATCTACAAACGCATTCAACTAACTAACTATTGTTATTCACTTTGCGTGTAGTTCATTCAACTACAAGCAACTAAAAAATTTGGACCAGGTTTCTTAAAGTGGAATTCTTGTAAGACCGAGTGAAATAGAACATTTATTTTTAGAAAATTTTGATTGTTACGTCACACTAAAACTGTCTTGATCATCGTTGAAATAAAAAATTCGTGCATTTCCACGCATCGGCGCGACTATTATTGAGACGGAAAAACCAGTCTGACCGGATGAACTCTTACCAAGTAATATTCCACTCGACGATGCTAAACACCACACTTTCCTAATTGCTCACCTTTAACAATGAATGGAGGTACATTTACTTTCCTATAATCTCCCTTTTTTTTTCGCCGGTCGAGAACATATTTTGGTAGAAAAAATTGCCTTCCCCGAATCGAGGCTTCAACACTCTTGTTGAACCATAAGCTTTCTCTAGATCGCATGTAAGTTTGATGCAAAACTGGTATACACGTATTTCCCTAAGAAAATAAAGGAAAAAATTTGCATTAAATTTTGCACATTTGTCTGAGTCGACCACAAACCAAACATCGCGTTTTCAACTTGAAAAATCCAAATTTCCTCAAATTGTTTCTGTCGATTCCTGTACGCCCCCTTGTCCCCCATTTCGTTGCAATGTAGTTGTATATCGGTGCGGTTTGAAGCATTTGAAAGAGCATATACTAATAAAGGTAAAAAATAAACTTATTAAAGTTAAAGAAACTAAAACTAAAACGGAGCTTAAAAACTACACAAGTTTTACTTTAACTGCCAGTTTACGAATATTCGATCGCACAAATTGATTGGTTAGTTAATTATTCTGACCCCACGGTCCATGGACCATGGTGCTGATTTTGCATACACATTTAATGGAAGGGGCCCGGGGAAACATTATTCTTCAAATGTAAAGAAAAAAAAACTGGGATTGTGTGAGGCAGATCTAATCACAGAAACGAATATTTTCGGACATGGCACTAAAAGGGGTTAAAACAGTAAAATGTTTAAAAACATATACACTCACTAAACTTGTAAAAAATTAATTTTTTTTTAACTGGGCGCGTTTAGTGGGAATAACCAGCAGATGAGATCGACTAAATTTTTTGTTTTTTTTTTTTGTTTGTTTTTTTTTTTCTCTTTATGATTTTATGGATGCCGCGAAACACGTGGGTGTTACATAAAAAAATTTTTATGCGGGTGAGTAAATTGAATTTTTTTAAATTGGTTTTATTTTTTTAAACTCATAAAAGCCGCATTTGTACTACCGCGAAACTTTTCCTTTCCTTTTAATATTTACGAACGGATCCGTTTAGGAAGGTCATTGCCTTCCCTCCTCAGTGCGAACCAGTGTTGCCAGATCGAGGGTAAAAAGCCGTATCGTCCCCATTTAAATCAATGAAAAACGTAGGGGTTTTCCACACCCAATCGGGCAACACTGGCTTGAACGCACAGTGGATCAAAATGTAGAATTTCCCGGACATACTTTTACGGGGGGGGGGGAATCAACAATGTAGGACAAAAAAACAGCTAGATTATTTGAAATTGTGTGAAATCAGTCATTTCAGAGCTTATTATACAGGGTGTTGATTAAAATATGACCATCTCGAATTTCTCGCGAAGGGTTTTTCGAATTTCGAAAACGCCGAAACACGTCTAAAATTTTTTCGGGGGGGAAACATCTTTTTGGGGGGGTCGCCCAAATTTTTTGGCCCCCCCCTGGGGGGCCTCCAGGGGGGCCCCATGACCCTAAATCCCATACTTCAAATGGAGACCCCCAATTTTTTTTTTCATATTTGGCAAGGACATAAAATTCTAAGACTTTTGGGGCAAACCGGAAGTCGATATCGTTTTTTTATTTTCGATATATCGAAGGTCAAAGTTCGATAGGACCCATCTTCCCAAAAAACCTAACTCCCCTTTGAAAGGTCCGAATTGAGAAAACTTTGTGTCTAAATTTCTCTACAGAGAAGGTCTTTTAAAAAAAAACCCCGCATTCTCCAACAAAATTTTTAAGGGGGTTTTTTGGGGCCCCCAAATTTTTTTGAAAATTTGAAAAATTTTTAAAAGGCTGTAAAAAAGAAACAACTTCAAAATTTTAAAAAACGCTGAAACATGGGTCCCCTTATTTCAAAGGATACCCCTTTTTTTGGGGGCGGCAATTTTCAGACTCTACAGGGGGGGGGCGGGGGGGGGAGCACATTCCTCAAAATTTGAAAATTTTAAATGATAACGCCCCAGACCCCTGCTTTGTGATATATCGTTAGAAAGATCGTTACAAGACAAACATTTTGGCGCAAACCGCGGCTCGATATCGTTTTTCGTTCTCGATTAATCTGGGTCTGGGGCGTTATCATTTAAAATTTTCAAATTTTGAGGAATGTGACTCCCACCCCCGCCCCCCACCCCTGTAGAGTCTGAAAATTGCCGACCCCAAGAAAAGGGGTATCCTTTGAAATAATGGGACTCATGTTTCAGCGTTTTTTGAAATTTGAAGTTGTTTCTTTTTTACAGCCTCTTAAAATTTTCAAATTCAAAAAAATTTAGGGGCCCAAAAACCCCCTTAAAATAATTTTGTTGGAGAATGCGTGGTTTTTTTTTAAGAGACCTTCCTCTGTAGAGCAATTTAGACACAAAGTTTTCTCAATTCGGACCATTCAAAGGGGAGTTACGGATTTTTGAAGATGGGTCCATATCGAACTTTGACCTTCGATATATCGAAAATGAAAAACGATATCGACTTCCGGTTTGCACCAAAAGTCTTAGAATTTTATGTCCTTGCCAAATATGAAATAAAAATTGGGGGTCTCCATTTGAAGTATGGGATTTAGGGTCATGGGGCCCCCCTGGGGGCCCCCCAGGGGGGGGCCACAAAATTGGCGACCCCCTAAAAAGATGTCCCCCTCGAAAATATTTTAGACGTGTTTCGGCGTTTTACGAAATTCGAAGCCGTTCGCGAGAAATTCGAGATGGTACATATTTTAATCAACACCCTGTATAAGTCAAGCGGCATGGTTTTCCCGAGTCAATATGTCTGCACTGTAATGTTTTAAGAGTAAATAAACTGTAAGGAATACCCTACGAACACTTTCTCACATCAAATTTAACCTGAGGGAGACTCCCAGACCCCCCTTTGATATTCTGGGGGAGACCCCCAGACCCCTTTGATATTTTTATTGAGATCCAAAGATTCATTTTTGAAATATTTAAATTTTTCCTTTTTTGACCCATTCCCCCCCCCCCCCATTGATTTTAATGGAAACCATTTTTCATCCACAACTAATTTAAAAATTAAAATTTCAAGAAAACAAAAAAAAGCCTTTCTGAGGAATGTTAAAAGCAACTTCTCAGCAAAATTTGGATGCATATGAATCAATAGTTAAAAAGTTATGCTTGGTTTTACGTTTTATGGCTACGGACAGACAGACAGACAGACAGACAGACGCCACAGAAAGTTTGTGCATTTACACCTCTAAGCCACGTATGGTTGAATAATATTGAAACTTCATGGATGAATATTCTTTAGGATACCATCAAGCATGATGAGAGCCGATTATTTTGTAATTATCATGACTTACTTGTTTTAGTAGGCCAACTATCGAAACAAAATACTTTGAAAATCTCTGCGTCATTGCAATACTTTCTCTACTTCTAGCTTTGTTGGTAGTGAGAAAGTAAAAACCAAGAAATTTACGTGTCCGAAAAAAATCAATGTTTCGATCCAGTGTGCGGTATGAGATAAGGGCTAAAGTCACGTGATGGTCACCTCAGCTCTCCTTTTCGTACAGTTACACTTGTGCTCAAACGGTCGAAGAGAAAGAAAGACAGATTCTTATTGGTATCCGCCTATAACGACCGAAGATTACTTATACAATATACACGCAGATATGGCATAAGCCCGAATTTTGTTAAGTTGACTCCGGCCGTGATACAACCGGGCATACAGAGGGGATTATAAAGATTACAGAGAAAATATGACATTTTCCATGTTTGTCTGTTACAAAACTGCTCCATGTTCCTCGTTTCACTGTTCATTGGTCCGAGTTTGTTCTAGTTCCGCAAACAAACACAGGAAAAGTAGGAAACGCAATCTTTTCGAACTATAATTCTGTAATCTTTGTGATCCCCTCTGTATGCCCGGTTGTATCACGGCCGGCGTTTTATCTAGTTTTCACTTAACACGGGCGCGATGGCTTTGGCGATCTGTATGTATAAGTAATCTTTGATGACAACTGCGGACGTGAATGAAAAGGGGAGGCAGGAGACCTGCCGAAACGGACCTGTTCGTAAATATTAAAGAGAAAAGGAAGTTTCGAGTCTTTTAAATGCGCATCTTATCATTTACTTTTCCTGATTTTAATTTATTTTCCTCATTTGACTAAGATCTTGTCCCATACATGCAACTCCGTAGAGTGTTTATTTCTGTTTAGAAATAATGCTGGAAAAAAAACCTTTAAAATTTAGATACAGTATATTTGTAAAATATTGGCAAAAAAAAAGTTGCATCTTTAAATAGTGTGTCTGTGCAAGAAACGGATTTTTTTTTTGAACGCTATAATTTTTCAAGATTAAAAATCATATAAGCTTACAGTTTGCGCGTATAGCCGTAGCCAGTAATTAGGAGTTACGAGCCTTATACCTAGGTCTTTTTCTCTCTTTGCCGACTTGAAAGCATGTGTCGGAGAAGGATGGAGTTGGTAAATCGAAAAAAAAAAAAACGGTCAACCTTTTGGATCCAAGTTCAAATTCGCACTTTTAGGGGAGACTTGAAGTATGCGTTTTAACTTTTCCATAGTTAACTAGAGAATATTTCATGATACGCTGCTGAGATAAAATTAATAATTTGAAGGAGAGGAAGATCAAAGCTAGAATACGCTTTTTGATAAAGCGCAACTCATCGTACAATGGCATATCCGATATAGCAACGCTTTTATCAGCAGACGTTTTCATTTTTGGTTAATTTTTTAATCGGTTATTTTTATTTTTTATTTTTTATGAGTATTATTATTATTTTGTTGTTGTTGTTTTTTTTTGTTGTTTTTGTTTTTTTTAATCCTCTTTTTTTTGGGGGTGGGGTTTCCCCAACAAGCGGTTTGGGCGGAATTGCGGTAAGTTTTCTGGAGAGTGGCTTGTCTCGCAGAGATCGGGGTCGGGGAATGCGTTTTTTCGGAATTTCGAAATTGGTGGAAAATTTTGCGCCTGAGTATCCAAAAATTGCGATTGGGGTTTTGTGGAACATGTGAGTGGTCAAAAGAAGGGACATTTTCTTTGGCGTTTTTCCTCGCAAACCACATTTTAGGGGCTTTGTTCGTTGGCGAGATGTTTGGGTTAATTAGGGGGTTTCGGCTTTGATTCTCCGCCCTTCCTCTAGGAGTTTTGGGTCGCGGGAATTTCGGGATCCATTACTGATGGTGGGCCCAATCAGTGCTCTGAGTTTCGTCAAGGGCGGGCAGTGGGCGGAGGGTGCCGATTTTGAATGAGCCCCTTTCTCTATCTGAAAAAAAGTCATGTCAGTCTGTGTATTTTCTATGGGAGGCTTTTGAAGGTACCAGGTTTAGTGATTCGCGCACTATGGACGACCACTGCGCAGCTCCTCGGGCAACGGGGCAAGGTTCCCAGTTCAGAAACTTGACCATGTGGGCTCTTACGGCAGTTTCCATTGCGGTTGTATGTATCTATCGCTGAATGCCCATCTTTGCTCAAAGCGCAAATGCGAAGGATAATGATTTCGCTGAAGAGATGGAAGCAGGCGATCAGTGCATAGTCCAAAAATTTAATCAAGAAGGGTAGAAGAAGAGACAATCAAGGAAGTGCCAGTTGCGAAGTAGAGGAGATTGGGATGAAGGCATGGTGCGTCACTGAAGAGCCGTTGGGTTGCGGTTTGGATCCGTATGGGAAGGAATCTAGGCGACCTGGGTCTGCAGAATGTGCGGACAACACCATACTAACAGCAGGGCAATGCTGTTCGGCGAGGAAATTGAGAGTCAGTTGAATAAGAGAAAGAAGATAAGAAGAGAAGGAGAGGGGGAGAGAAGAGAGTTGAGAGAGAAAAAAGGAAAAGAGAGGAAAGAGTTGAAGAAGAGAAAGTTGAGATAAGACGTACTATTACATTTACATTGGCTGTTTCAGGCTATTCCCCTCCCCAGCCGACACCAAGTCTTGAACCCTTCCAATTCAGGGGATAGTTCACGACATTCACTGAATTTTGGACTTTTGAAGGTTGATTTTCGTGATTTCCGCTGGTTTTTACATCAGCTTTCATTATTCATTTGCTTCTAGCAAAAGTTTGCAAGAGCCCCATTTTGTTTAATGCTTTCCTAAACATAATTCTGGTTGAATTAACAGGACAATTTATTCAGTGCGCCCTTATGTGCAAAAACCGAAAATTATAGTACCCAAAAGCGACAAAAGGGTCTTGAGAAAAATGCCTAAAATGTCAAAGATTAATACGAAAGATGTGACCCCCCCTCCCCCCCCCCGAGTACATTTTTTTCAAGTTATGTCTCTAGAGGAGAGATATTTTTCGGGTTGAAATTCCCTGCGTCAGAGTGTAAAAAACATTCCACGTATTTCCATGACGATCTTCCGTCTTAGAGCTGGTATAAGGGAGTATTACGTTAGCAGGAAATAATTTCCATTCACGACCGAGTGGATTATTATTTGTATAATTGACAAAAAATATTCGGATATGCGTAAATGTTCATTACTCATAGCGCCCGTCTCCAATCATTAAAAATTTATTTTTAAATAAGAATGTATAAGAATAAATAAAGACTTTTTCTTTCGGAAGAATTTTTTTTTTTTTTTTTTTTTTTTTTTTTTTTAAATTAGATTCACAAGTGATAACGGTTCGAAAAAAATTCCTCGAAACAAAATTTTCCATGTCCTGTCCTTTAAAACATGGAAATATCGATTATAAGTTGTAACATGGTGTTACTCAGAGCTTTCGGCAAAGCAGGCTGCAATGATCTGAGAGTATTTACTGTTCACGGTTGATAATAGTATTTGACCTGTTGACCACTGTGGCACTGAACCACTGATGTTTTTTTTTTTAAAAAAAAAAAAAAAAAACATAAATCCCATTTCACCAAGATTATCCCCATCTGCCTTCCACACCTACGCACTGTATTAAAACCTACTTCCATACGATTTTTTTACGATTTTTTTGTTTGTTTGTTTTATAATATAGAATTAGCACAGTTGCCAAACTAGACACTATTATCAATATCATTGTGACTGAAAGTGTCCTTAGTAAAATGCATTTCATGTGCGCAAAGCCTTCCTCCATATGCACAAAACCGTATTCTGTGCAACTGGGGTTTACGCTTTTGGACATTTACGTGTATAATAATTATTTTAACTATGATTTCAATAGAAAATAATGAACCAGGCCAAATATAGTCACGTTCTCACGGTCCCGCACTAAAAGAGAAGAGCGTATATTTCAATGGTCAAAATCAGACTTTTCTCACCATAATGTGTTTACATATTTTATGATTATAGTAATGTCCCTGTTTCCCCTTCCCAAGGACGGGAACTACCACTAGATATCATTGTATTTCAGAACTAAAAAAAAAAAACTGCCTCTTTTTTCACAATTGAATTCGTAATGAGGATTGAGGAGTAAACCAATTCTTTAAAAACACCAGTACAAGTTTTGAGTCGAACTTTGTACAAATAAATACTGTTTTAATTCTGAAATTTCGCTAAGTAATAACTTAAGCTTGAATTAGATACCTACTATCTCCTTCATTTTATAACTTATTTAACTATAAATATCACCGATGAAGTTTTCCCGAAGGTCACATCATTTGATTAGACATCTATGTCGTAGCGTCAGTTTCTGTAGTTGTCAAATCATTTTTCTTACACTATTGCGAAGAATTTTTTTACTATGAGATGGTGCTCGAGTTTTTTTTTTTTTTTTTTTTTTTTTTGTCACCTTGAAAATAAAAAAAGTCATTCACCCAAACTCATGCTTTCTTCGCAACCATCCACTTAGTTCAGTGGTTTCCAACCTGTAGTCTGCGGAACCTGTCAGGGGCTTGGCGAGAGCTTTTGCGGCAAATTAAAAAAAACAAAAGCAAATCCAAGTGCAAGTAAAGTGCCTCCTAATTAAGGTGGTTTTAGTCGGCTGATGACACGTAATGTTTATGCGCAGTGAACGGATTCGGGACTTCAGCGCATCAAAAGCATCATCTCAACGAATCAAAAGTGTGGCCATCCCAATCTTGTGACAACTTATCTGGAACGACTTCGACTCATAGCATAAGTGAAACATATGATGAGCTGTTTTCCTCAGTATCTTTTTCAAATGTCACCCATACATAAGGCATTTCAAATATGGAGTGTGGGTGTGATTCAAGCACAGCCTTTGCAACAAGTCACGCAAGACGACATGATAATTATTAAGTTATAGTTAGAATTAGATAGATTGATAAAAAAAATAAAAAACAAACAAATGAATAAAAATAAAAGTGCCGACTCTAGAAGGTCCACGATTGAACCCATCTTAATAGGACCCGCGCAAAAAATGTTGAGAGCCACTGACTCAGGTGACCATATAAAATGACCGCTTAAATTCTCTATAGCTCTTGAGATAATTGTTGAATTCGATGATACAATGAAGATCAGATTTTTTTTCCGTTTTTTTGCCAGTAGACAACACTAATTGTGGTAATATAGCCCGCGGACAGAACGAACCTCACGAGCAAATCGAGGATTTTTTTGTCAATTTTTTTTTTTTTTTTTTTATTAACAGTTTAAATTTTTAAAGTACCTACCTACACGCATTGAAAAGCCAGACAGCAACATTCAAGGTCTTGATTCTGGGCGAGATTTACATGAACTTTTAACGGCCAATTTTAGACGATTGATTTCTTTTGTTTGTTTTATTTTCCTTGACTCAACCGTAAATGACGATGCTTACGATAGACAAATAAAAACGGTTGTAGGGATGACGTCCCATCCGAGAATTTTCGTCGGAAATTCCAACAATCTCTCTTATATTTACTCTCACGTGACCTACCATCTCACCCTATCATCCCTAAAATCGCATACAAAGACTGGTTTTGTGAATTTGTTTGGCAGAATTGAATTTTTCGAGTCCTCTTATGCGATGATGAGAACAAAAAGTCGTGAAACAAAGCCCCGCATACAGTGGCGTCGCGTGCCATTTGGCAACAATGCAACTGCTCCATTTAAAGTCATAAATATATCGAATTTTCCTTGTGCACTGTGCACCCCCTGAATTCGATCCTTTACATGAGTTTAAACGGATAGATACATTGTTACCAAATGCATGCGACGCCCTGCCCGCATACAACTTCGACACTTGGAAGACATAAGAAAGTAGAAATGAGTCAAAGTCATTTGCGCACAGTGCGGCGTAGTTATAGTCATATAACTGCGTCCGCCGCAACTTTTACACTTGCGTCCTTTTGGGAGTCTAGGGGTACACTCCCCAGAAAAAGAGGGTGCGGGCCGCACGGGTCCTCCACCGAGTTTTTTTTTTTTTTTTAAATCACAACTCCAAGTTGGAAGATGATCAATTGGTTGTTACTCACTCAAGGTACGACCCCCACCACTCAGTATATAACACGATACTGTGTACCTTGATGACGCAAAATATTGCGGACATAAGCAGTGATCGGCCGCCGCATCTATACTTCCATCATAAAGGTTTCGTTTGGACACGATTGGAAGAAATGTAGAATGAAATGAATGAACCGGAAAAGAAGAGTGGGGAAGCCATCTCGATATCAGCTCGAGTGGCAAGTTGTGAGTAATAGTCAGACGAATACCATTGCCACCTCTTTCTTTCTTTCATCATTATCGATTTTCAATATGATATAGTTATTGGAATCGGCTCTGGCTCTCCACACAGGGCCCGACTATGCTCAGATAACGCATTGGGTAGTGTTTGGCGGGTGGTGTCCGCAGTACGCGTTGCGTATTGCATGTACAAAACGCCTGCCTGGTCAAGTGTTTTTGTCCTCGGTGGTACGCCTTTCCTTAAATAAGGTATTCTTTGATACCGGAACTCAACATTTTACACAATGGGGCTCTTGCAAACTTTTGCTACGGCGGATTGAAGAGTTGATTTTTGCATAAAAACCTGTAAAAATGACGATGAGTACACTGAAAAATCACGAAATTCACTCTCAGAATCGAGCATAATGGCGGAGAGACGCAGGTATACAATGGGAGATTCCTATCGGTCTTGCGACAGTTGAACGCGGACATTTGATCGCGCGACAGTTGACCGCGCACATTTGACCGCGACGACACTTGACCGCGGCGACAAATGACCGAGTGCACATATGATCGAGCGACAGTTGATCGCAAAAAATAATAATAATAATAATAATAATAATAATAATAATAATAATAATAATAATAATAATAATAATAAGAAGAAGAAGAAGAAGAAGAAGAAGAAGAAGAAGAAGAAGAAGAAGAAGAGAAGAAGAAAGAAGAAGAAGAAGAAGAATAAATAAAGGATGATACGAAAAAAATACAGAAATCGCATGGCAATGTTGAGTGAGTCGTCAATTTCAAATCATAAATTCTCCTTCACACTTTACCATACTTAGCACTGGCCTCATACATTGGTTCTGACTTTTAAAAATTCAAAATAATGTCGCCGCGATCAACTGTGCGCGGTCAACTGTCGCGTGGTCAAATGTCCGCGGTCAAGTGTCGTAGAACCATTCCTATCTAAAATGAGACATATCTCTGTGTTTCCGTATAGAGAAAGTGACAGATTAGACAGGAATCTCCCACGATACCCGCGTTGAAGCGCCATTACGATCTTGCCGTTAAAGCAGTTTTATGAGTTTATTAGATACTGTATTTTAGACTTTTTCAGTGTGATTTTCGTGATTTTTGTTGGTCAATACATAAGAATAGACCATTTATTTGCTTATAGCAAAAGTTTGCAAGAGCCCCCATTAGTGCGTTACTCAATGCATATTGCACCCACATTGTTTCTCCATCGCCCCCCCCCCCCCGTTTGATTTTTGATTGCAATATAGTTTACAATGTATCTTTTTGAAACTTTTTTTTAGATTTCCCTCCTCTTTGCTTGTATTTTAATATGTTTTCGTTTATCCATACTGACAAACAAAGGACTAAAATGGGAACTAGACCAACAATAAATAAACATTTCCGAGACGTTTCGGTTCACTCAGAGCATCATTATCAATCGGAACATTATAAAAATAAAAACAAAATTACTCAGAACGAGGAGCACACTCCACTCAAGTTGGAGGAGGGACTGATTAAATATTACCGCAACATCGGTACATATAAACAAAATAGACCAACAAAACGCAGATAGAGCCTCAATCAGTAGTTAACTTTTTTTTTTATCCATACTGTGGAAATTATTTTTTTCATTTTCTATTTTTTTCAGCAACGTTGTGCTTAAATTCAAATATTTTTTTTTTGAAACAACCTTTAAAATATTGTTAGAGTTTAGTTGGCTCGACTGCCAAAAAAAGAAAGAGCCATGAGATGGCATAAAATGCTTACCTTGCATGTTTGTTAAATACGAATCTGATGGCATTGAATTTTCATGATCATGCAAGAAAGCAGCGCTTAATTCTTTGCGGCTCATTCTTGCAATTTATGCATACGACAGCCCCAAAGTTGATTTGAGGCCATCACTGTCCCACTGAACTTGTAGCTTTCTATGCTGAGAAAATTACGTAGAAAGATTCAATTAGATGAGACTCCCCCACTGTCACCCGCACATTCAACCACCTTCTTTGAATTTCGTTAAAACCATTTACTGAGTTACAAGTTGGTTTTGAGACTTATCAATGCTTTCCATGTGAATTTCACGCTACTTCACCTAGAAATCGACCTCCTATAACGCCGTAGCAAAAAACTACAACAGACTTTTTCGTTACATCCTTTTAAGTGACGCAGTGAGGGGGGGAGTTTACAATTCGACACTTTTGACAAACGCCCCCCCCCGCAAACAAAAAAGTTTCGCCCCAAAAACTCATTTTTGGCTGGTTCCATTTTTTACGGTTCAAAAGGCCTTATCTTATCGCTACACTACGCGGTTCAAAGTAAACATTGACGATGAGGATAATTTCGTGTGCTTATGCTCTATGTTGCATTCAGTTTCAACACCCTTTGCTTTTTCCTCGTAGGATGCCGAGACAAAAAGACACGTCTTTGCCGACCGCTATATCTTTACACTTCCGAACAAATATTCATTCACATTAATGGCATATTGTGGTTGTTGACCACTTTTAATGGTAATGAGTATATGAAGTTAATGGTGAATGAAATACTCTCGGCCGATTGAGATGCTTTACGCGAGATTGTGAATGAACGTGCGGAAGAAACGGAAATACTCAATATCAATTCGACTTTCCTTGTTTCGGAAATATTGGAACAAACATGTGCGGTTTTAGTAAAGAGCCAGTTGTTAATTCACGTCCACCAATCAGAAGAGACATCAGCAAGCGTGGGAGATTTGCATCGGTCAACCTTGATTCAATGGGTCTATTGCAGCGTTGTAGGGGTCAATTTCTTCTGATAAATCGCGTAAAACTCTAATTGAAAGCATCTAATAAGTCTCAAAATCAACTCATAAACCCATAGAAGGAGTTGTAAGGAAACTCTTACAATGAGATGGCGGTCGAATGGGCGAATCAACCCTGCATGCATGCACCCACGAACACCAAAAGATGACCGACGCGACGGCAATTTATATTATTGGTTAGAATGTATAAAAACTACTATCTTCTTCCTCGTACTTACGCACTTACATTTTGTGTCATTCTATGTGTGCCTTTTCTCCCGGTTAATTTTACTTTTTCGTTATTGTTTTTGGTTATTGTAGTGATTATTTCGCGTTTTGCGTCGATTTTCCCGAATTCTGAAAAGGAAACGCCGGTCAAGAATCTATTTTGTCGAATGCCGACACTGCTGTCATCGGCCATCTTTGGTGCACGGAAAAAAAAATGGTGTAATTTACCATTCGCATAGCTGATTTTGGCCCCTGCCAGAGTTAAGATAAACTTGACCAGAGTTATGGAACATTTGACCAGAATCAGGTCAATTTCACTTGATACCAGGTCGATAATTCTGGTGAAGTTTATCTTAACTCTGGCAGGGGCCAAAATCAGCTATGCGAATGGTAAATCACACCATTCTTTTTTTCCGTGTGCTCGTTGTTCATACATATATAGGGTTGATCCATCCATTCGACTGACATCTGAGGCTTTCCATAGAACGCTTTTTGTGGGTTGATGAGTGGATTTTGAGACATATTTAGATGCTATATCAATGTGATTTTTACGCTTTGACTCTCCAACACGCTTCGGCGAATTAATGTTTGCAACAGACTATATAATGGGCAGGCGATTTGCCTCGACCCTATATAGATCGACTGGTAGATACATTAGCCTGTTTGGAACGTTGTGCAAAATATACTTCTTTCGGGGTATTTTAGGTTAGTTACGACAGTCGGTTCACCAACCAAATCAGTAATCGTAAACCGACAAACGACATCATCCATCAGAGAGTCCCCGCATAAATGGACCTAAAAGTGAATTGAACAATAACAGCTCACTCCGTGGCGCAAGTCGTTCACAATATCCCTGCATTTATCCACCCTAGTCAAAAGAGCAATGGCGGCTCGTGTAATGTGGCAACAACGGATTCCTTTCACATTTAAACCTATATGTAAAGTGATATATCTTCAAGGGATTCTCTGAATCTTCGAGAAATCTATATCCTTTTGCATAGGTTCAAATGGCAAAAAACAATATTGCCAAATAGTACAAGCCGCCACTACAATAGATGTATTATCCTCTACCTCTTTCAATTTACCTTGGATTAAAACAAGCAGACGTTTGGTTCAGTGACACACGTGACCTTCAATAAATTAGTATTTCCGAAAAATCTCTGACCTCACAAAGTGCTTTGATAAAATTCGTTTCAGCGAGTCAGTTTTGCAAAAAAATTATTTCACATTTTTATAACAAGTATACAAGATAATACACGGGTACGTGCAAGCACAAATATGAAAACTTTATTGCCAAATTCTACTAAACTTTTCCATTTGAAGTTGTTTCTTCACCCACTTTCGAAAAGTACAGGAAGGGATACAAGCCCCAGAATAGAGGGGGGGGGGTAATCTGCCAGTAAAAATGGCAAAAAAGTTTGTTTCAAGCTTTTAAATAAGCTCCTTACAACGATGTAACATTAAAGTAATCATTTGAAATATTTGAATTGAAATGGTGGTGACCTTTTCCACCTAGAGGAAACCTAGACATTAATTGAGACACTCCACCCCCCCCCCCCCACCCAAAAAATATGGCTTCTCGAAACAAGTGAACACCTGTTTCATGGTTTTTTTAAATTCACTATCGTATCCTAGAAAATTCGAGTGGTACCATTTTTACTGAGCACCCTGTTTCACTTTTCATTTTACATATCATACCATAGTCCCTCATTTGCCATTCTCATTGATAATACTATATTTGAGCGAGACGGTTCCCAGAATTAGACCGTGTTGCATTCATAATGTTTTTTTTTTCTTCAGTAAGGATAAACTGTGGTATTTTACTGCGCTTCACGAACAATTGAGATTGATGCATCCAATTGTCGCTGCTTTTAAATACATTTTTTAATCGGCGCGTGAATGGCTCCCGATTGACCTAATCAACGGTCAGAAATCAAGGATATTGGTTTAATTTTCCTCGGCTCCAGCCGAATGTTTGAACCGTCGGTTCTCTTCAGAATTATGTCAGCTTGCAATTTCCAGTCCTTTTGCCTCGAATCACTGTAAACTTTATAGTTTTCTCAGTATGGTTGCCAGCATGATTTTCAGTTTTAGCATAGCGTACTTACGACCTGAAATAATAATACGGTATAAATTATAAAATAGTTCATAGGAATGTTAACTTCGTATATTGATGATGCTCAGAGTAATTCAAACTGTGGGTTTTAAGAAGATTCGTCTGAATTTCTAGGTTTTTCCATAAAAATCTACATCTTCACATCATAATTTAAAAAAAAAAAAAAAAAAAAAAAAAAAAAAAAAAAAAAAAAAACATGAGATCCATTGAAAAACTCATGCAAACAAAGGGAACTCTGAATTTGCACGAGTATATGAAACCGTATCCATGCTTACCTACGCAGCTTCTCGGTCCAGCGCTGAATGGCACAAATGCGTAGTAAGTGTCTGTTTGAAGTATTTTCGGGTAAAAAGTTGTCTGGGTTGGAACTCATCTGGGTTTGGAAATATTCCGGATTCCTGTGTAGTTTCACCGTTCCCGATGATAACTGTGCATTTGGTTGGCAAATGAGATCAGATGACTCTGAAAACATATTGAATGCAGTTTGGTAAATACAGCTGTCTCTATAGTCATCCATTTTCAAGCAACTTATTTCATTGAGAACAACCCTTTAAAAAATACAAAGAGCTCAAAATCATAGTTCCCCCCCTCCCCCCCAAGACATCACATTAAATGGATCTTTTGTATATTTTCGTTACAGCAATATGGCACATTAATTGTTTAAAAACTCTTAGAGCAATTCCACCTGTCAATCAAGTTTTCTTTTTCAAGTGAAGTTATTTGTCAGATTTTATTTAAATCAATTTACTGCAGAACGATTGGCAGGAAAAAGGTTTTAAACACCCTTTTAAACAACAATTGCGAAACAAATCTATGTTTCGATGGCTCAAATTATGTGGGTAGTTAAATATTCCTACACATTAGTGCTGATTTTGCATACACAGTTTAATTGAAGGCTCTCATTAATTGATAAAAATTCGGCGTCACAGTATATGAATGTAAAAAAAAAGTAATTGAAACTGTTTGAGGCACATTTAGTCACAAAAATGAATTTACTCGTGTGGTAAAGAAAGGGTTAAATTGACAAAATACAAAACGTTGCCAAGTCGCTCGATTTTCCACTGGCCATATGGTATATCCAACTTACTCAATTTCACTTCCTCTTGAAGTTCTCGAGCTATGATGGGCACTGGAGGATACATTCTCAGAGTTTCCATGATACATCTTTCCATGTACTTCAACTGTAGAGTGTCTTGGAACGTCACTGGACGGTCGGAGTCTCCGAAAATTCCTTGCAGCTCCTCAACGACTTTGTCCTACGTTTGAAATCATAAACTAAATAAACAAATGCGTTTCAAAAAAAAAAAAATATAGGTGGGCCCCATCTTCAAGAATCTGGACATCTCTCTGTTTAGGCCCTCAAATACTATGTAAAGCAGGGCTGCCGTTTTGCCGCAATGGCGGTTCAACGCAGGTATCATGGAAAGTTTCTGTCTAATTTGTCACTTTCTCAACGGAAACACAGAGATATGTCTCAATTTAGATAGGATACCACGATACCTCCGACTCTCCGCCATTAAGCCTGATTCTGAGAGTGAATTTTGTGATTTTTTTAGTGTACTCATTGTCATTTTCACAGGTTTTTATGCAAGAATCAACTCTTCAATCCCCTGTAGCAAAAGTTTGCAAGAGTCCTATTCACACCAACGATTCCACCGAATGACGAAAAAATTACACAGTTCAGTTCAGTGGTATTATACTGGAATGCACGGAGATACTCGCATCTGTAATATTTTCTCAATCAGTAAGGAGTCCTCACTGACTTAAAAAAAGAAAGAAAAAAATTCGAATATTTTGATAATTTAATGGTGATACCACCGATTGAGAAAATATTATTGGCGCGAGTATTTTCATGCACTACAGCTAGACTAGAGGTCCTAAGTACCTACCTATATAATAATGAGGCTGTTGCAAACTTTTGCTACAACGATAAAGAGTGTGTCATCGCATGTAAAATCGCCCGAAAAGTCCATTGGTGGCATCAGAAAGTCATGAAATGCGATAATAAACTCACAAGAGACGTTTAATGAAATCTAAGATGGCGGTAAAATATCGAGCAATCTGTATGCATGCACCTTTATTATTCTAGGATTTCCAACGTTGACAACAAAGAGTAATAATATTTGGGTGATCCCAACCTCCAAACGCATCGTTTAATCTGTAATATCTGGTTGATATGGGCAGTTTTACGGGTGAAACCAGGCATCATTAAGAATTTTCGAGGACGTAGAATTCATAATCGCAAAAAAGGTCTCATTAATTGTTTGATTTAATAGTCTACATTTCCGTTTAAAAATCCACTTATGGGGGAAACGCATTGAATCAGAGTTTGCTTGGAACCAGAGGCCCTCGGACGGCAATCGATACGATATATCGCTCTACTAAAACAGTCTATTCGGGCAAGCGGTAGGACCGTATAGAGGAGGAAGAGGTGGGGCTGCACTTGGTCAGCGGTCAGGAGGCAAAGAGGTTGTGTAGTCGGCTACGGTCGAGTATTTGTTTGAAACCATATTCAAAGTCTATCTCATTCTGTATTCTATGTCACTTTTTGCTTGACCATTTCATCCATTCTGAGCTTTATTAAAGACTTGTAATAAGTTGTTTTAGCTAGTTGGCGCTACGCCGTTTTTTGCAATTTGCTTTTCGGCATTTGGGGGTTTCGCATGCATTCCTCAGCCTGATCTCGGAAACCAGACGATTTAATTTTTTTTTATTTAATATTATTATTACTTAATTTCGTTTTTTGCTTTCAGGAGAGAAACCTTGAAATGTTGATTTGCAAATATTAGCAGAGAAATGGTTTATCTGGTCGACAGGTTGAGTAAATCTTAAATTGTAAGGAATTCGGTAATTTCAATACTTATGTATTAGGTTATTTATCATTTCAGTTACTTTTGCACCATAAAATGAGATACCTAGTTTAAAAGTTGCCGCGTAGTTTATTTTTAGTTTTTTTGTTTTGTCAGTTTTTTTCAGAAATGCAGCACCAAATCACATTTTCTTTCTCTTCGATTTTAGATAAGTTGGCAAGCTGGGAAAGTTTATATGTTACTTCTTTTTAAGTAGATTCCATGAATCTACTTATTGCGGAGGGTGCGATGTTGGATTTTTCGGGAAATTTTATCAAATGAGCACGTTTCATGGTCCCCTGAGTGAGAAAATACCACTCGTTGAAAATTGTATATATATATATATATATATATATATATATATATATATATATATATATATATATATATATATATATATATATATATATATATATAATAATAAGTAAACAAAATAAGTGGTAAGTGCCTGAATATTTTTTTTTTTTTTTTTTAAAATAATTTTTCTGGATTTTATTCAAAGAACAATAAGGCAAGAAAAATTACAATTTTAGATTTTTAGAAACAAACGTTTCGGCTGCAAAACACTAGCCATCTTCAGTGTAAAATTTAAATACATTAAAAAGAAAAAACAACCAAAATAAAGGAACCACAAACGGTTACATGATGAAAATAGTGAAGAAAGAAAGAGCAGAAAGAAAACAAAGAGACGCAGACGCAGTCTGCCCTGGACAAAGGAGCACTGAAGATCACAAACAAAGAAAAATTAAATTAAAGAAAGAAAAATTATTTTAAAAAAAAAAAAAAAAAATATTCAGGCACTTACCACTTATTTTGTTTACTTATTATTATGTTAATATAGTGCCATATCTCAACTTAATTTAATATATATATATATATATATATATATATATATATATATATATATATATATATATATATATATATATATATATATATATATATATATATATATATATGTTACAGGACAAACCCGATTTTAGGCTAGGCCGAACTGTTTTTTTGAAGGAGATTTAGTTTGGCCTGGAGAATTTTAGGCCAAACTAGTTTGTCCTAGGCCCAACAGGTTTGGCCTGGAGAATTTCAGGCCGAACTAGTTTGTCCTGCACATCATCAGTTTAGCCTGAACATTTTTAGGCCAAACTAGTTTGGCCTGCACATAATCAGTTTAGCCTAAACATTTTCAGGCCAAACTGGTTGGGTCTAGGACAAACTGTTTCAGCTTAAAAATCGTTGGGCTGGACCAATCGGATTATATTTTGATGCTGCAGATGAATAAATTAGGCGAATGATTGAACTGGTTACGGAGGGGAAACTGTAATTGAGATAAATTTTAAATTTAAGTTAAAATAAAATAATAAAAAAAAAAAAAAAAAAAAAAAAAAAAAAAAAAAAAACTAAGTACACATGATTCGAAGGTTCTGAGTTCGATTCCGATTCCAACGCCGAGTTTCTGTCTTATTAATGTTTTCCTTTAATGCCATACACCGAGAGAAATCACTTCTTTAAAAACAAGGAAACACGTTTACTTGAGACAGTTTCCCTTGCGCGGAATAAAGTTCTGATTGCATGAAGGACGCAATCACTGTCACAACAAGGAATATTTTTCCTGTAGCAGCAGACGCTTTCCTTGGGTTAAAGTAATTTCCCCTTAGTCAATATTTCACTGTGCAGTTTCTTTTACACAAACGAAATACACCTTGGATTAAAAAAATAATTTTCTCATTGTCAATGTAAGAACATGCGAACTTTATGCGAAACTACTTTGTCCTAGTCCCAACTAGTTTTTCCTGCGCTGTCACGTCCGGCTGAACTAGTTTGTCCTGCACATAATCAGTTTGGCCTGAACATTTTTAGGCCGAACTAGTTCGGCCTGCACGTTATCAGTTTGGCCTGGAGAATTTTAGGCCAAACTAGTTTGTCCTAGGCCCAACAGGTTTGGCCTGGAGGATTTCAGGCCAAACTAGTTTGTCCTAGGTAAAACTAGTTTTGCCTGTTCCGTTTAGGCCAAACTGGTTTGGCCTAGGCTAAACTAGTTCGGCCTGAAATCGGGTTTGTCCTGTAACATATATATATATATCTTTATATGTATGTTTCAGCCAGTTTTGCCGTTTTTATGTCCCACGATCCTGTTCGTAATTTTTGGTTTTTATTTTTGAAATTTGTCTCAACTATTCGTTGGGTTTAATTCTTGGATGAGTTCGAAGATGGTGTAAATCCGACAGTTAGTTTTCGTGTTATGGGCCGTGTTTGAGTCGTAAAATGTGTTTTTGAGGTTTATTTTTAGGAGTGTTTGTTTTGAGTATTTTTTTGGGGAAAATTTATGTTAGCCGTTTTGTTACGCAGCTTTTTTACTCGAGTCATTTTTTCGTGTTTTGCGTTGTAAGCGAGTTATAGTGGTGTGTTTTTCGGGTTTTTTGGCGGTGTTTTTATATGAAGAAATTGTTTTTTTGTATCGTAAATTTTGGTATATATCATGGAGGACTTTTCTTGTTCATATGCTCTTTTCCTTGAATTTTCCTTGTGTTTTACGTGTTTTACGAGCTATTTAGTTTCTTATGGGTTTCCTATATGATGGATGATCTTGTTTTATTTTGTCAAAGCGGTTTCGAAAGAAAGACTACGTTTATTATTTTAATATTTTAAACATTATTCAAATCGTGAAATTTCATTTCACATCTTTTCTCTTGACTTTCAGATTTTCAGCGATGCGGGACCATCTCCGGTTTTTCCGTATAATACTAATCTCAGAGCCCCTCAGAGGGCCACCACTAACAATAAGATAGAATCAATGCGAACTGATATTCGGTAACGTTTTATTCTATCCATTTGAACCCATACCGTTTTGAGGTGGGTGTACCGACGTGTACCGTATAAGCAATACAAGTTCGACCTTTTGCATGAGTTCAAATGGATGCAATAAAACATTGCCAGATTGAATGCTTCGGTCTTGAAAAGCATTTACATTTATATAGATTTAAAGGTTACATCATTTTGAATTTTACCTGAATATCAGGACGAGTTCCCATAATACATAGGAAGAAACTGCTCCCTGCCGCTGTCGTGTCATGGCCCTGAGAAAAATGTAACAAAATTACCTTAAACCCAAAACAGCATTTGAATACAAAATCACCAACCTGCGATTTTATGTTTCTATATGATTCTCGCGCATTTCAAAGCTCATATGTCTTGAGTTGAGGTGTGGATTTCGAAAAATGATTTCGTCGCTTGCGTTATTGCCGCTGGATTTTCAATTATAGCTCAAGAGCCGACACTGAATGGATACGGAGCAAACTTTTACAGCAGCTCCTTTTCCGCACAGATCAAATTTCACGGAACAGTTTATTATTTTTATTTATCTCAATCCTTGACACAAAATGTGTGCTCTTCCTAAGAAGTCAGAGTGGCTGTCACATTAACCCTTTACAGACCAGGTTTGATCAAAAGAACGCCATTCTTCCGTGAATATAGGGAGGGTAGTTAACTATTCGTACTCTGGGGAGTTGGAATTGCCTATACGATGAATTGAAGGCACCCGAACGAAACCTGATCTTGTAAGTGTCTACATCCAGAATGAATCGCGTTTATTCTGAGTCATGATACTGGAGCAATGTGAAATAGACTAAAGGAGAAAGACGTGTAAACTCGGGCTC